>OY720198.1:4398988-5598988 GCA_963082885.1 Parascotia fuliginaria | reverse complement strand
CTTTACCAGCGCCTGGTTTAATTTTGATCCTGGATCGTTTAAGCGAGACGTGAAAAAGCAACTCACTAAGCCACCATACCTACTGGTTCGGCTTTTGGAATGGTGTCAACCACTTCTGGATTCCACTGACTGCTTACCATCAAGCAGAGTGGAGTCACTTTGGTAGGCTAATATAAAAAAAGGGAATACTGGAAATCGGGCAGCATCTAAATGTATAGCACAGTTCGGTATTAGCTTCTATAGTAATACGTTTTGTTTGGTGATTGAGAGCTCTGGAGGTTCAATAACCCTCTTGCTTCTCTCCTTTTTCTCCTTCAACATCTTCTCCCTACTCGGCGTATTTCTAAGCCTGATTTGTCCAGTGCTTAAAACGGACTACTGGGACAATTCCACCCATACGCCTATCACTGTGATGCCTGTAAGCTAGGATTAACAATGATAATCCTGGCTTATAGGAGTAATAAGAGAAAAACACACTAGCACACATTTGTCAAAGACCTTGGTCTTGAGAGATTGCGGTGGCGGATGAGAAGAATGTTGTAGCTTCCCGAACACTGCTCAGCCGAGTTGGATTAGACGAGTGACTTCTTCGGAATCGGACTAACGTAATCGGACCAGAAATATGTACTCGTCAACAAATTCAAGCTTACTGACTCTAACCGTAATAATAGCGGGCCTCTTCTTTTTTATCGCCAGCCAAATACCTAAAAAAATTGACCTCCAGTTTCAGAAAGGCTGATCAACGAAAAATTAACTAATCGCCTGTGAATGTAAAACGCCTCATGTGAACCCATTAGGTTTCGAATTGCTTTAAGCATGCTTTTAGGTACTTCACACATGAGTGGGGGTGAGTTTTCAAACGAAAACTATACTAATTGTCTCAGTGGAGTGATAGCTTATTTTTAAAAAGATGCCTATAATATTATTAACCTTAAGCGTAAACAATAGGTTGAAAGTTTTATCACAACGGGGATAAGTAATGTAGTAGTAGTAGATGTAAGTAATTAAGTATCTATAGAGTTAAGTGTATTGCCTGCGTCACTTTGCATGCTACTTGAAACTGTAACTTACAAAAATTGTAATAACCTGGCGATTAAAAAGAGTGGCCTGAGTTTCTTGCCAGTTCTTCTCATAGCTCTACTTCGTCAGCGAACTGGCTGTAGGTTAATTTGCTGACATTTTGTAAACTTTGACGTTCATAAGTGTTAATTTAATTAACCTATTTGAATAAACATATATTTCATTTCATTTCATTTCATTTCGATAAAATAATAATAAATATCAAATAGGACCTTCAATAACTGACGATATATTAGCGTTATACACTACTGACTACCCTTTCGAAAAATAAAGCGTGAAGCTATGTAAGATTTATGATTGTGTTCTAGCTATGTAAGTACCCATACCTATACAAGTACCTCCATAGAAGTGAGAAATATAAAAGATATGCTTGTCAAATAAATTTGTGATTGCGAGATGATTTATTAGTCTACAGGTGTGTCATTTGTATTCCCATTCTAATGTACTTAAAATATACTACAGCTACTTCAATGGAAAAAGGACAAATTATAAAACATATTTGGTAGTTTGATTCTTATATACTTTAGAATAGAGATTAAAATAGCTACGTGATTAGTAGTGAGGATGTTATTTTGTTGACTACTGACCTTAGTTACATTTTATTCTATAGAATTACGTTCTCCAGATCTTATAAAGCGCAAGATTCGGCCTTTACCATGTTACAAAGAACATCCTATTGCTATATTATCAGTTAGTAGATCCACGCTGGTTTCAGCATGAATGGGCTGGATTTAACGGGAAAGTACTACCCTCTCATAAGATCGACGTAAGAATATTAGTTTTTAGACATTAGGAATATTTATATCACTATAATGTTATTTAATGTAAGTACTAGCTGTTGCCCGCAGCTCTGCCCGCGTGAATCTCGGACCCAGTTTTCATACAAACTTTCGTCACCTATCTCAACACCTTCAAGCCATTTTGAAAATATAGCCTTTGTTGTTCTCCAGGGTCTATTCTTATTCTATCTCCATAACAAATTTCATCTAAGTCGATTAAGTGGTTTAGGCGTAAAAGGTTAACAAACAGACAGATAGAATTACTTTAGCATTTATAATATTAAGTATGAAGTATGAATTCAATATTCTGCTTTAGCGGATTTGTCTATAATATTTAAAGGTTTACGCGTATAATTATTGTCAAAAAAAAAATATAAATGAAATACAATAAATTAATCATGGTGTTTTCTTTCATATTATGTATACCTAAATCTTAGAATTCATTAAGAAAAACATAAATATTCTTCAATCAATGGACTTTAAAAAATCCAATTTGACGATTAATTTGATGTAGGTTTAATAGCTGCAATTATGAACACTCGTTTTAGAACAGTTGGAAGGTTAATTGTGAATTTACGCGTTTTCATACATACACTAACTGCGCCCTGCGGCTTCGCCCGCGCGAAAATTGCTATGTGGTTAATTAATGTAACTCGTGAATCAGAGGGATTTTTGGGATAAAAAGTAGCCTATGTCCAGAAACCAAATCTATCTACATACCAATTTTCACTGAAATCGGTTTAGCGGTTTAAATTTAATGTGGTGGTTAAGTATACTTAAACTTTCTAAATCACCGCGCAATTTTTCTAGTTTTTCTTTCATAAGAACCTTCTCCTGACAATAACAAACACAACAAAAAAAGAATTAACGAAATTGATCTAGCCGTTCACGCGTGATGCCATGACCAAGGGAAATAGAGATTCATTTTTATATATTTAGATAGGTACATATTTTCATGCCTGTCTTCCATTATTGGGGTATACAGAGACTGCTGCGATTCAAACCTCCTTTCATACCTCCTTTGCCTCCTCAACATTCATTAATCTCTTACTAATGGTTTTAATATTAGCGGATGAAGGTCCAGAATATAAGATCACATCTTCCCGTGAATGTCGTGAGACATGGCTCAGAGACCAGACGTGTCCGAGTGTTGAAGGCACACGCTTCGTAAACACGAGGTCAGGGGTTCATCCGGGTACCAATGTGATTTTACAAATCGTATGTACTTTCTAAGTTAATCTGGATATTTCTGACTAGAAAAACATCTTGAGGAAACCTGGACTTCTGAGAAGTCTGAAATTGCCAATTCACCTTGAGCAAGCGTGGCGATCAATGCTCATACCGGCTCTGTATGAGAAGAGGTCTTTCTCCGCAGTGGGATAGTAACGGATCAATATATACTAATATATGAAGCGAAAGAGTTTGTTTGTTTGAATGCGCTAATCTCTGGTATTACTAGTCGGATTTAAATAATTATTTTTGCGTATGATAGCCAAGTTCTTAAGGAAGGATATAGACTATGAAATATCACGCTACTATCGACGGGAGCAGAGCAGTAAGCAAAGACGCGGGTGAAACAGCGCATCAAAAAGCTAGTTATTAATAGAAAAGCCGAGAATTTTAAGGATTTCAAATCACATTTAGGTAATACATAGTAACCACGTGCGTGCTTGAAAATAAATTTAAATCAGTAGTTATTCATTCACACCATAATACAATGTCTCTTGATCTATTTTTATCCCTACACTTACCCAAATCAATATTTTCATTGTTCATTTATTAGCCAGACACAGCTTGACCCCTTTGTTAAAATATAATAGATGTTTTACTTCTTCGATTACACGTAATAGTCGTTTTCAGCTTATGTTATTATCCGTTTACTGGTAACACTTAATTCTCTGTTTATTGGTATATTTGGTATTATATTTTCGTATGGCAACATTTATTTAGATATTGGTGATTGTTGTTTTTATTCGTTTACATATTTATTGCTTAGTAATTAATCACTGTGATGAAATATTAAATTGTCATTATCATATTATCAGCTAAAAGACGTCCACTGCTGGACTTAGGCCTTTCCTAATTTTCATCTGCTCATTGCCATTCTGGCATTGCTGGACATAGTCCTTTACTGAAGAGAGATGTTTGTCATAGTCACCACACTTGACAAGCAAATTTGTGACCATATTAAGGCTTATTCAAACTTAAGTGGTATTTGCTGCCGCTATGGGTAAAGGTACTTACATACCGTGCAGATTTCGCTCAGGTATTTAGTATAAAGTTCCGCGGCTAGCGCGAAATACCTCATACTCACTCAAACTGGCGAAAAGTTCATACCTTCGTCAGCGAAACTCACGCGATATTCTCCCCACAAGGATAGCGAAATTTGGTGTGAACAGTAGTATTATCGCATACCCACTCGGATTTCTCGCAGGCGGTAGCAATTACCGCTCAAGTTTGATTAAGCCTTTAAAATGATTCTCGTATAATCAGATAACCCTGGAGCGCGTTATTTGATATACTCAACTCACCTCTTACGACTCCAAAAGATATAAAGTCGTTTTATATTCTAGATTGCCTACCACACCTAACCCTATTGTATTTTCGAACAAAAAAACAAAAGGCTGTATACATTAACACCGTTGCCACAAAAAACTAACACGTTGTCTATGCTACCAAAATGGCGCTGTCATTGAGATGTCAATAACCATAGCCAAAAGAGTCGTCAAGTGACAGTCGATAATTATTAACCTTTGTTTATGTCAGCCAATAATTCAGCCAATCAGCCATCCAATCAGTCAGCCATATTGATTTAGTGGCACTTTGTTTTCTTATCAATGACTTGATCGATAAAGCTATTTCGTAAACATATTTTGTTTTGTCTATTTACGTTTGTGAATCATTATTCATATTTAGTAAATAATGTTGGATGTCTTCATTTGGTTATAAGCACAATAATAATACCAGCCTGTTTATTGTCCCACTGCAGGGCAAAGGCCTCTTATCATATAGAGAAGGGAGGCATGAGCATTGATCGCCACGCTTGCTCAAGGTGGATTAACAATTTTAGACTTTTGAGTCCAGGTTTCCTCACGAGGTTTTCCTTCACCGTCAGTCAGAAATGTCCAAGATAAACTTAGAAAGTACATCTCTCTCTTCTTATCATTGTTCCCACAAGGTGTTGGGGTCTGCTTTTCACGCCTTTCTTCTCCACTACACTCTGTTGGACGTGTCGTCTGCGGTAGGTAACCTTGCAAACACTGAGATCTTTTTCGGTATTCCTCGTCTTCTGAACCCGGGAATGTTCAGATCAATGATCTTATTGCTAATGTACTCAGGTATTATATAGCATGTGTCCGAACCACCGAAGCCTACCATCTTGGAGTTAAACTTAGAAAGTACATAATGATATAAAAAATCACATTGGTACTTGCACGGATTCGAACCCACTGCCTCGTGTTTACAAATCAAAAGGGATGAAAGATTGTATAAAAATGCAATATAACCGATATTTACGCGGGCGAAGCTGCGGGCAACAGCTAGTATTAACTAGCTGTTGCCCGCGTAAATATCGGTTATATTGCATTTTAACTAAAACAGAGCAGTTTGCCAGTTACCACGCAGATTTGAGGTTATTTTACATAACTGCTACCTAACTCTCTTACAGTGGCTTGCTATATACAAAACTTTAATCCAAGATTCTAGAAAATCACGATGTTTCGTTTGGCGCTAGAGCGCTGTCAATAAAAGACATATTGTAAAAGCGATTCAGCGCTGAAAATCAGGTTTTATAATAAAAACCGTATATAAAAAACCAGTGTTAGTCGTAAAAGATGGGCAGCTTTATACTCTAGACTACGAGCTCTAGTTCTTTTAATTTATTACACCTAACTTAAATATAACAACACAACCTATTATTTCATAACGTATTTATTTATTATAACGTTAGTTAACATGGTCCTGTTAAATCGAAAAGTACAATGACCAATCATAAAAAACCTAATGATCTTATAAAGAATACGTTGAATTAAAGTTATTAATTGACTCGGCGGTAGCTTGTTGCATTATTAGATTAAGATGGAGACGAGTCTATTCATTTGTAGTGATGCGCTTTAGTCGATTATTGTAATCAAAGTGGAGTCACTTTGGTAGGCTAATATAAAAAAAAAAAAAAAAAAAAAAAAAAAAAATCGAGTTGTGGATAAATCGATACTTACAAAAAGATTCATTGATGATATAAAATTAATATTGATCCGCCAATCTTTAGTATTATATGTCGTAGATTTATTTCAATTATTATAATTTTAAAAACCGTGATTATGTATGACCTCTGTTGACATAAGTCTCGGACAAACACGGAATTTAAAATTGTACCCGGTCAATGTCAACACGCTTGCTTCCTGTTATATGGGACCTAATGTAAATTGGTTATATATAAGGGTTGTATATCTCCGCCTACCTCAATATGAAAAAGTTTTGATGCTACATCATAAAAATACCTAGTATTTTGCAAATATTACAAAAAAAAATATATAATTTAATACATTAAATTTATTATTAATCGATACCATGTCCCAACCCTAGTGACGCTACCCTACATAATTACCCGCGCTTTCCTCATGAGGTTAATAAGACAAAATGGCGACTTGACAAATGATTTATGAATGTCGCCGGCAAATGTTAAGTGCACTGTTAGGGTATGAAACTGGTTGGCTACCACATTTCCAATTTATTTATAGTTTTATGGCGATATACGGGATTAGTAAAGCCAGTGATTGCTTTGAGATTTAGCTACCGATGTAGAAACTTGCAAAGACATAAAATATGTCATGTTTTTTTTTTTATGCAGGTTGATGACCTTGTGACAGTTAAATGGAAGTAAAAAAAAATTAACCGTCTCTCTATTCTCATCACTAGTTCTCACTCCCCATTCACTACCTTAGTTTATCACTGGGTTCCAATGGTCAGACCCCCTAAACAAAATCCTGGACCCGCCATTCCAGAAGCCGCAAAGGTGCATGCCTTTCGCGGCTTTTGGAATATACGATCTATAAAAAAATATAAATTTGAGTCTTGAATATTAAGTTTTGCGTAAAATAAATTTCGCACCTTTTTAAAAGAAACCAGAGAAAAGGGAGACAAAATAAAGATTTTTCTTTTTCTTTGTTTAATTAAAAATAGACATAAGTAGGTCTATTTTTACAGTTACAATTCAAAATGTCAGCCAAGGAATCTAGATTTTAAAGATAATGCTAAGGTATGCTTAATTAAGTTAGTAAGTGTAATAGAGTACTTAATCATTGTTTTAAAATGTAACTTTGACAGCATAATGAACTTACAGAACAAGTTGACAGTTTTCGCACGCATTCGCTTTTTTTTTAATTGTGACGTGGCAGCGGTAGGTCGATCGAATGCTGTGTTTACAAGGTTGATATAAAATAAGTAGAATGTGTAGTGAGTACTTTAGCCTCTTGAGGCTTTAAACCGGAATTAAACAAGTAAGTTATAATTTACTTAAGATACTATACGGTGAAGAGTAATATTGTGATAAGAAAACAACAAAAATGAATACATAAGATTTCAAGAATCAAAATTCAGATCTCAAATATCGAAAATCTATGGTCTACAAAAGATATCTACTAATACACTTTTTTACTTGAAAAATTGCGTTGTTACCGTTTGTATGTTTGAAGAAGTTTACATCTTTATACAAAAAAGACTTTCTTAATTTTCCGCCAAACATCTACCTATTCAATATGACTGCTGAAATACTATATTCTAAAATATTTTTAGACAGTCACTACAACAAATTAAGCGTTATTATTATTATATTATAATTTGGCAATTAAAATGTTCTACTTTTATAAAAATATTTTTTATATTCGTGGCCTGACGCGTGCATAGATGTAAAAACTTTTTATTTCAAAAATCCAAGACTGGCGGATCTTATCCCAAAAGCCATCATGAGAAAGTGTCAGCATGATAACTGCTGAGTGGCATTTAGCCACTAGCTCTAAAACTTACGTCAACTTTGTATTTTCTTACAAATCACGAACAACATAACTTTTTGACAGTTCTAGTAACTGTATTCCTCTAAACGCACCAATTTAAACGCACCAAATGTAAAAAAAATACTAAATTAATAAATAAATACTATATTACTACTAACGGGTGCGCTTCGAGAAATCTCTACTATATTGGGTTTAAGTTATCGTCAAGTCAAAGTGCACAAGACTAATCATGCCATCTTAAAGTGACTCTAAAATTACGTCATAACTTTGTATTTTCATACAAACCCATAGCATTATAACTTTTTGTAAGTTTTAAAGTAACAGGGCTTAAACAACTAACGCCAACATTGTCGTTAGTTTATGTCAATCGCATTCATTTTTAATCTATTCTATGAATAGAATAGAAATCTATGCCACTTGTCTAGGACCTCTGTATTGACAGAGTTATTATAATCTCTGTATTTGTAGTTTCAAGACTGACAACTTAGCTACAATCGTAATATTATTGTAAAATTGGTACAAAGAAATTTCTGTCTATCTCACGCGAATCTACTCACGCCATCTATTGAGTTCTTGGAAGACTAAGATACAATCTTTTTTCTTTTGTTCTGACTAGATCGAGATAGCTTGGTTAGTCGATAAAGGCTGGTTGAAGACTTATCGAAATTGAATCTTTAAGTTGGAAGAATTGTTCAATTTAGACTTCCCTTATTGATTTGCAAAGGAGCCTATAAGGAATCTTAGTCATTGAATGCCAAAAATCTTATAGAATTTATTACTATTTCGTATTTTAAAGTCAATTCTATTTTTGATTACTACTGTTGTAGTTCTTCCGAATTGTGCATCGACTGCAACATAACATTTTCGGAATCTGTCTTCGGGTTGGGTAAATTTATATTGGATTTTGAGATTCAATATAAATTTACCGGTAAATGAAACCAGACATGCTTCTTAACTAACTTCTTCTTCTTCATCATAACGCTCTTGGCAAAGCGGTCGTTGTCGTCATGTCGTACTATTGGAGGGGGTAAACGAAATTCGCCTCACGATGTCTCGCTAGCTCTCCCTGTTGGAGGTCATCCTGCTGCATTCGTTTAAGGATCCGCCCACAACAGACTTTATCTGGTCAGTCCATCGCATGGGTGACCTCTCGCACGGTCTAGTGCCTACCACTTTTCCCTGGACGACAAGGCGTTCTATGGAACAGTTGTCGCGTCTAAAAACGCGTCCGAAGAAGGCCAGACTGCGAGATTGTACTACGGAGAATAGGCTAACCTAACATAACTGACAAAATTTAGATCTTTTACCCATCTGCTTACCGCTGTTTATATCATAGCATTAAATACAAATGTCACAACATATTCAACGATTCACAAAACACACCTGAACATTTCGAATTCAGATTAAGGAATTGACTTTTAAACAACAATTACTGTTTAACATTTGAACAACTAGGAACAGAAAACAAAAACAAAATGGTTTAAAGGATTAAAGCAATTGTTGTTTTGTTTGTCACTGTTTTTGTTTAACAGCTGCATGTAAATGTCAGTAAAGGTGGGGACACATTTAAACAAAATGTTTTTGTTAGTAACTAGAAAAGAAATTGCTAATATACTTTCGAAGTTTATTTTAGATCACAACAATACTATAGATTAAAATATCCAAAGCATCGAAAAGCTTTAGTTAACTAGCAACCTCTTTCAAATAAAGAAAGCCTCGATGACTTTTGCGATGGTTTCCATTACTATGGCGACTGTAAACTAATACTTTTTTATATTAGTCTATCAAGGGCCTATTAATGCAAATTAGTAGAATGTTTCCGCAACTTATAATATTTAAGTATAGTAAAGAGCTTTAGCAAACTCCATTTACATCGTAATGAAGCAAATGTTTACATTGAAATTCCAAAGAATAAGAAGATATATTGCAATTAGTAGTGTGAACGTAATAACTAGATTATCCATAATTAGATTAATGTTTTCTAATCGTGTTGTACAAATTCTTATGTATTAGTCGATTATAAACGTGCATAATCTGTATTTTAGTCGATCCTCTTTCTGCGACTTAAGAGTAATCGTATAGAATATGAAATTTTCTGTTAAATATTTTTATCCTGTTTAATTACATACATGACAATTTTAAATTGGTACCTCTTACTTACTTACGCAGTGGCTATATACTTACGCCTGCCTTTGTGATTCGGTGGTATCTACTGTATACGGACTGCCACGCAGAGAGGGAGGGTTCGATTGCCGCTCAGTGCAAATATTTGTGTGCACGAATATGAGCAAATTAACTACCAGCTCTAATCCCTTTTAAATACGTTGCTAACAATAAAATTTAATTTGCATCAAATTGAATTTTATCTGCTCAAATATTCTCAACAAAGAATTTAAAGTAGTGCATAAGCGTGACTATTTTAGTCGATTTTTCATTATTACTTACAGTAACAGCTCTAGGGCAAGAATTTTTATGCCTAGTTTTAATAGTGATGTCTTGCCGCGTATTGATGGCATTAATGCCTATAAATGTAAATTACTTACGTGTATTCCAGTTTTTATTTTACTAATAAAATATACGGCTCCCGTTTCGAATCATCATTATTAAAGTGATACTTTTTTATTTGATGACCAAAAATGCTTTATTTAAAACTAATTATTTTAGTCGATTATGACTTTATTCCTTTGTAATCGAATTAAGTTAAAAGTAATAGAGCTAAGTTATTAATTAAAGTAAGTGGCATAGATTTAATGTTTAGACCATTTAGTTCAATTTAATTTGATAGAAGGGTTTTTATTGTAATGGCAGGTTAGACTAGTAGATACTTATTGTCCATGATGTTTCGATTACGGTTCTTGTGGGTATTTTGTCTAAGTTTCTAAAGACACTTATTTTTTAGATGGACATTATCAAGACTTCTCTTGGAATATATCTGCCTCAAACAAGAACTGTTTAGCTGGTAACAGGATTATACACTACAGACAGCAATATCGCCTAAGTCGTGAAGTGTTTCTATTGTTGCAGTACATATTATGCTTCCAGCTGCAAAGACAGTATTTTTCATTTTATGCCAAGTAATAGTATGTAGGACCAGAGTCTCAGCTGTCTTCTAGGAACCATTTGTGGCACCACCTACTTTGTTTGCATAATGTTACACATTGTCTAATGCTGAATATATGTATAAGACATAGGCTTTTACACTATTAATTCTAAACATTATAAACCAAATTTTCTTTTAACAAAAACCTTGAAACTTACTACAGTAAAAAAAAATCATCATGAAAATTTAAACATATTTTTTGTTCACGCCATGACGTCCACAGAAATATTAACAATGGCGATTATTCGCGCCCTTTCTATTGTGGCGGCCATTACGCTTGACTGTCAATGGGGTTAAACTTAAAATGGCGGCGACACGCGACCGTATTATGATTTACCGTAGCGAATTATCGTTAGTTTTATTAGTTATTGTGGTTTATAGGTTATGTTATTATATAAGATTTTTTTATTTCCGACAGTGGCAGACGTATAAACAGCCCACGTGATTGTAAGTGGTGACTATCACTGAGCTGGCTCCTACAATGCCAGTAATGCCATACTGTGAAGGGAGTGGGGCAGGTGAGGAAAAAGGAAAGGGGAAAATTAGACCTTTACTTTTATATTAACCCACACCGAATCCTACTTAAGCCGGTCTTGTGCTGTGCTTTAAATAATTATTTTTGTTATAGTTTAAATTTAATAAATGGTTAATCTTATATGTTATAGAGAACTATTGCGCGCTATAGATCATTAGGTCCGCCAACTATTATATAGCCTATTACATTGTAAATTATGACATAGCTACTTACCCTTTTATCAGTAAGGCATGATAGTTCAATTTATATGTTATTTTAGTCGTTATTATATGTAATACTACGGCGTTTTTTTTATAATGGGCAACTGCCCGTTACACTGTATTTGCTTAGTTTCACGTCATCGAAAGAAAAGCAGTAACCTGTATATTTTGATTAAGACTTGGTCGGCTTCAAATTAAAAATCTTGATACTTAATTTATTAGATCAAAGTGAACTTAAAGTATTTAAATGTACTGCCACGCTGCAAAACTATGTACAAACTATAAATAAACTGCGAACTATAAATGGGGCCCTAAAAAGCAACTCATAAATCCGCCATAGTGTAGCTCGAAGTGTGTTATGAAGTATTAATTGTATAATAATATTTTACAAGCTATAAAATATTAATAACAATTAAGTTTCAAAAGAGATGTATTAATATGTTTTATTCTAAATCTAACAAATATCTAAGTCAAATAAACTGTGAAAACCGTATCAAAATCTGTTGCGTGGTTTAGAAATTAACTAAGAAACAGGTAGAAGAAAAAAGGAGTTTTGCTTTAAACTATTTAACTACAGAATAACACACCCGGAACTATTCAAGATGGGCGTCGTTGCCTCAAGGAGATCTAGACACGTCAATCAAAGTCAAACACCACACGAACAACATAAAATTTTATTAGTGATTATTTTTGTCTAATATTGATATTATTCATCGCAATCTTGTAAATTATTTACGAGTTTACACAAAACACAAGTACAACAAAACAGTACTGTTCTTGTAGATATCAGAAGAAGAAAGGCACTAGGGGCTTCAGAAAGCCAAAAACAAGCTAGACAAAGCTTTGTTCCGGAGAGCTTTCAGAGTAACTTTACAGTAGCGAGTTCACTGAGCCGCTAATATTGTAGAAGTCTATGTGTGACGGTCACTAGTATTATACTTAGTGCATGGCCAAGACATTGGCTAGTCAAATCTTTGGTAATATCCTTGGTAATTACCCCAAAGCTTAATCGTAATTCTAGAGTTAACGTGGACTGACTCAACTGGGGTCTACCACATATTATTTTAATGTTTTGTGTTTCGTCTTTTTCTTTTGTATCATTAAAACCAAGGATAGAGACAAAGTAAGGTTATAATAAGGTTGCTATAAGAGGTTGTGGTAGAGCCCATGGTTTGAGTGAAATAACAGCGACACTAGTGTTTACTCACAATACTAAATTTTAAATTTGACGTTTACTGTCAACTCGCGTGTTACCTACCCGCGAGTTTATAAGGCTCTGATAATAATATCAAAAAATCTAGAACTGTTAATAAACTAGTTTGACTACAGTCCTGGAATATCTTTCTTGGTGCGTCAGTTTAATTTAAATATTGAACCCCATATACGGCGAGATTTCACTTTATATTAATAGACTGAATATCTGATGTATATATAGAAAATAAAAAGAAAAAGTTTTTTAAATTAAGTACTATATTTTTTTTACACCAATTTCTCTGATTATATTGCTGCCATTAGAACTATATTAGCTTGATGGTGAGTTAATAGTGTTCTTTAATGGTGTCCAAAAGTCACCGTGGTAAGCTACTGGTATGTCCGCTTGTGGTGTGGCGGCTAAGTTTACCTTTACATATGATAGCAGACGAAAGATACGATAATAAAGCTAAAAAAATAATAGACATGCTCTCGGCTTTGCCCGCGCTTAAAATATTTTTGAATCCCTCGGTAACCAGACTGATTTTCGTGATAAAAAATCCTATGTCTGTCTCCGGCACCGAATCTATATAATACCAATTTTCATCGAATTGGTTTAGTCGTTTAAGCGCTGGGTGGCAACAAACATACACATATTTTTTTGCATTTATAATATTAGTATAATTATTTTATAGATTAACATACAATACGCAAATTTCGGTGTGAAATAACAACAAAAATATCTCAGTTGATAAAAATAGTAGTATCGTTAACGTTCACATTGCGTTTAGAAATGATCAATATCATCATCAATAACTGTATCAATTTGCCATCTATACTAATATATAATTATAAAGCTTTAGCTAGTTTGTTTAAACGCGCTCTGACACTATCAGTCGGATTTGAATAATTATTTTTGCGTATGATAGCCCAGTTCTTGAGGAAGGTTATAAACTATATAACATCACACTACAAGCGATGAGAGCAGAGCAGTAACCGAAGATGTAATTTATCGCGGGTTAAACCTTCAAACTAAACTAAAATATCAGGCTTATAACGTATAAAAAATATTCTTATTTTCTTCACGTTACTTCACGAATATAATTACCATCTTGCTAGGAATAATAAAATACCGGTAAAAAAAATATACCGGGCGTGTAACGGTATTTTCTAGATGCGCGCCGTGACTAAGTTTTTATTTTCGAACGGAGCACGCGATCGTCTAAGATTTTATTGTCATTGTTTAGAAAAACATGCGATGTAACATTGTTTTTTTTTGTTTGTGTAGGAAGACACCTGTGATTATTATAAAAGATTAACTAAAATGTTTGTCAATTTTAAGTGGAGTTAAATTTTTAAGACTGTCACTTTATTTTGAGTTTTAGCGATAGTAGAACTTCCGAGTCTTAATTTTAATATTGTTGTGAAAATTTAATTTGAAATGCCAGTCAGCTAAGAGCTAGTGGCGATGACGCTGAAGCCTATAGGCTTTACCCTGCAGTGCTATAGACTTCACAAAAAGTTAAATCGTCACCGCAGTTTCTTCTTACTTTGTTTGACCACCTTAGCTAGCGAACTGGGTGTTAGCAAATTAACTGACATCCTTGTTAAATCTTCTAAAAAAATCAATGTTTTTATATTTGTCCTCTCGATGCGTGCCGACACGAATGATTAGATGGTATTACAACTTTGCGAGGATGTTCTGATGTCAGAAACGGTTCCTAGCCCAATATTTTTTTTTTATAAATCACGTGGCATCAACGCATGCCGAGTGCAGCTAGTTCATAAAAAAATTCCTTTACATGATCAAAATAATCTTGACTGTCTGTTTGATAGGATATTAATTAGTCTACATGATCTGAATAAACAGCATAACATTTATATCAAACCTAAGTTCTCAGCGCACCATGATAGCCCCTACGTTATCAATCAACTGTAAAGAGAATGAATATTAATAATAACTCTGTCGCTGTTTTAATAAAAAATTGGCGCCACGTCTGACCTACACTTAATAAAGGAGTGAAGGGTTAGTAATTGTGACTTTTTCTATGACTTTTCTATGTTCGGTTGCAGTTGTTCTACGCGAATAATGTCTGCGACCATTTACATGTTCGCGTATACTCTTTATTATGTTGTTTCTTATGAAATAGATGTCTATAATGTTGTACTTATGTTCGTAGTAGTAATTTGGTAGCTATCTTTCATATAATTTTCATGATCTCTAAGAAGACAATAATATCAATATTAAAAATTGTATATTCTATGTTGTTGACGATTAACTGTTGTTTTACATACGATTCATATCATACTATGGCACATTTACTGCAGTGTCTAAGCTGTCCATGCAATTGCAATGAGGATGACCTCAAGAATGGCACTAATTTTGCAATATCGACTCGAAAGTAAAAGACGATTTAGTTCAATAAGTCTAAATTTGACAAAGAAGTCTATAAATTAAACTTAGTTAGAGAGCGTGTTTTTAAGACAAAAATCTAAAGTAATAATAAAAGTAATCTCTATTTGATAATAATCGGTTATCATCTCGAAGCCACCTTTTATAAAGTGTCAATCGAATATATGGTTGCTGCTATATACAGTTCTACCACCATTTATTATATTAGCGTATAACGAACTTGCTTGCCGTACACACAATCAACAGAACATTGCTCCCTTAAAACAATGTGAACCTTTACTGCAAACTGAAGTGTGGTATGTATATAAATGACTACATCTGTGCCCTTGTTCATATTTATTGCTTTTTACCATCTTTGTAATAATTAATAATCTTTAATATTTCTTTGTAATGTTCTAGCTTTTCATTTACCGGTACTTTTTTTATCGATATTTTCATTTACCGGTGTTTTTATCGTTACTTTGCTATAATGGTGTGACTTGAAGGATGAGACGTCGCGTTACAAATTAGAGGGTTTGTATGATAGATGCGTATTTTGCACCATTAGATAGTACATAGGATAATGATCTATAATGCACTGTACGTAAGGAACACAATGACATTATTTTCATAAAAACTAGTGTTATGTTATAGAAAGTTCGCTAATCAATGATATATTTTCTTTATAGATATTTATATTTAATTCACTTGTCTTTTAAATTAAGTCTTTTCTTCGCAAGGGATATTATAATCTTTTAAGCCAGAAGACGGCCCTCCACCAAACTGCCCTTCTTTCCTTCACCCATCTACGAGTATATCACAATTGCAGTTCTCTAGGATATTGTAGAAGTTGGTTGAAGTTTTCATTATTTTAGGTTATCCTAAGCATAATAATAACTTATTATCTATTCTAATACTATTAAAGAGGTAATGTTTGTGAGGTTGTAGGAGGTATTCTCTAGATCTTCCGAAACGATTTTGGAAATTCTTTTTGCGTTTGAAAGCCCAGTTCTTGAGGAAGATTTCTATGTAATATCACGCTATAAGGCCAGGTGCAGAACAGTAACCAAAGATGTAATTTAACGCAGGTGAAACCGCGCTACGAAATGCTAGTTCTGAATAATCTTATGTAATTTTACCCAAGTTAGCCTTGTTGCTCGCGGTTGTACTACACTAATCATGCTCTATCTGCATTTACAAGGAAATTTATTAAAACCTAATTATCTAAATAAGGAACCGGCATCAGAAAAAAGTAACATTTCTTCTACAGATGTATTAACCATACTTGAAACATCAAACGAATATGGATATTAAATGATAAGCAATAAAGCTCATTTTCAAATGACAAAACCTATTTAAAATAGCATATCTCTTAAACAGATTTATCAAATTAAAACTCTATATGTATGTAACAAGGCTGATTATTAATAAAATGTATGTTGATGCAATAAGTACAAGACAATTCTTATACTGGGCACGTTAACCGGTGATCCGTGGCGACAGGTTCATGGGAACCCATGGAAAAACTCCATAAATAATGGTGCCCCATAAACTAGTATTAAGCATTCAATATTAGATTCGCTTCAATAACTTTTTAGTGCGTACAATTAGTTTTTTAATTTCGAGCTTTCGTTTTAGAATCACTAAAATCTAGTCCCTCACCAAACGGTCTAGTTACCTTAAAAATATGAACCTGGATGCTTCGAGTAGGTCTAAGCATAAAGTCACTATTTAGAGTTATTTGGAACGGATGGATGGAAATAGGATAACTAAAGAGATATATGGAGTGAAAATTACTGGGAAAATTGGTAGCGGTCGCCCTAGACGAACGCGGACCAAATAGGTGATGTGTTGACAAAGTGCACAATTACAAGCACCCGTAACCGACGTGTGTATGAAAAGATTAATGAATGTTGAAGAGGCAAAGGAGATATGTCTGGATCACAGCAAATTGCGTTCTATATTCTCTGCTTACCCCATTAATGAGAGACAGGCGTGAAGTTATGTATGTACAATTGTTATGGCAATTGGTATGACATTCACCACTTTTGGAACGTTAGTTGTTTTTTATAACTCAGAATAGAATCATTTTGATGGCAAATCAAATCAAAATAATTTATTTGCATTAAACATGGTGATCATACAATCATATCGGATAGCATTCTTGGTGTTGTGCATAGTTTAAGTGCAGCATGTTTTACCTTAAGAGGTGTACAAATGAGTAATCTCCATTATATATTCTATTTTTGAATTGTTAAATACATAATAAATGTCAGAAAGGAATTAATTATACAGAAAATGCCAAAAAATTAAATACAACAGCGAACAGATAATGGAACATACATTATAAGTCTAGAATGAGTCATTTAAAAAGTCTTTTATATTATAATAACATTTGTCAACTAGTATTCGTTGTAGTTGTTTCTTTAAAATTATATTTGATGTTTTGATTTCTGCAGGTATTTTAATTTTTTTTGGCTTAATATAAATTAACAATGTTTTTTTAACATTGTTTCTTTTATCAAGCCTGGAAATTCTTTGAGCCGCTCATAGCTCGTTGTGCTCACTGATCGGCAAACGATTAGCGGTTAAGAAGAGTACGGCTGGCCCATGGATGGTTGATCTGAGTGGTATTTGATCTAAGTATCCCCGTGCTTCGGAGGACGCGTTAAAAGTAAGTCCCGGTTGTTACCAAGATAATAACAGTCACTTCGGATGCTTATATGGGTGACCTGAACATATTCTGACACTAGGTTGACCACTAACCACTCGATATTTAATATTTGATTTGACCCTTGTTAGCATTAAAAACCAGTAAAATAGTTTAGTACTGTCTTCTAGAGGCCATAAAAGCTGCTTCAATAACCATAATCTGGTAGTTAATCAATTTAATTGACAATTTTACATGATTGAATATGAAAGTGTAAACATATCGCATCATATACGTGCTATATCTATTTAACATAATACAATAGACAGTCATTTTTTTATTATTTACTAGCTGCGCCGCACGGCTTCGCCGTAAAATATGATTTGTATCCCTAGGGGACCAAACTGAATTTCGGGGTAAAAAGTAGCCTATGTCCGTCTCCGGGATCGAATCTATCTGCACATAAATTTTCATCGCAATCGATTCAGCCGTTTAGACGCTGAGTGGTAACAAACATGCACACACACAAACTTATGCATTTATAATATTAGTAAGATTTATTTCCAAATACGTAAAACTAGTTTTACAATGGTTAGACGAAAATCTCTACGGACTCTATTGACTGCCTACGTGGAGCAATGTGGGTAAAAGAGGTTGTTTGTGTCAAGTCCAGGTGTAATATTGTGTTTAATAATTCTAGGTATTGTCCGTGTACTTGTGGCATAAGCTTATTCCTTAGTACGGGAGCTAGTCTTAAAAATCCTTATAAACGTTTCTTCAAATCTTTCATCAGTTCCCAAATTGATTTTGTAATATTTCAATACAAATTCTACATCAATTAGTGGGGGCTAAACATAATTATTATGAGAACCAATCAACGCTAACAAATACAAAAGTGGATCGCTTGACCCGACCTTTGAAGGCGCCGGCGCATCTCTTGGAAATGGAACGAGATGGGAATATTTGAAATGTGGTGGGTGTAAGTGAGAGAAAAGGTAGGAGGGCAGGGTTGATACTTTATAGTATCATTGTTAAAAATATGACTCATATTGTTACTATGAAAAGTTTTTTTTCTGTTTCTATGTAATTCATGGGATGTCGGGACATTTTATCTTTATCATATTTACAATTACTTGAGTTTATAGATATGAAGTGATGGGTTAAGGAGACGTACACAAAATTGATTATATTGATTTCTTTACATTCCCACCTCTCCTTCACTGTATTGTTTGTTTTATTGTTGGGACTACGTCAGCCTGTTTTATTTTCAAGATGACAATGACAAGATGGATACCTCTTCTTCATACCTACACAAAAACCGAGAGCATTTTTATCAATACGCTTGCTGAAGGAAGATTGACAGTATGAGACAATCCATACCAATATTATAAATATGAAAGTTACTCTGTCTGTCTGTCTGTCTGTTGCGATTTCACACCTAAATCACTTATCCGATTTTAATTAAGTTTGGTATAGAGATGGGGTGTTATCGTTTATCCCAAAAAATTACTTTAAGAGGTTGAAATAGAGGATGAAAGTTTGTATGAAAAATAGAATAACCGACATTAAAGCGAGCGGAGCTGCGTGCAACAGCTAGTATTTTATAAGGCCATCCTTTTAACGTCTCAAGTAAATTTGAAAGTGTAGAGGAAGTTCGTCGAAGTTTTTCGAAAATCGTCCGGCGAATTACTACCCTCTCATAGAAGATCGACTTAAGAATAGTAGTGTCCGTACTACTGCGTTTCGTTCGGTGAGTGAGAGCGCCGGAGGCCCAATTTTCCCCCTTTCCTCACTTCCCTCATTCCCTTCCCCTAACCCTATTCCCAGCCGCCATAGTGGAGGCCACCATACCAACAGTTTGGCTTTTGGTATAGTGGCCGCCACTTCTGGATTCCACTGACTGCTTACCATCAGGCGGGGTGGAGTCACTTTGGTAGGCTAAAATATAAAAAAAAGTTAAGAAGTCACATGGTACTTGTTCAGTTTCAAACACAACATAAGTAGACAAATCTAGTATCTTAAGCATTAGATCATATCCTCATCTTCTTAACGTTTGTCCCGTCTTGTGACGAGGCCCGCCCTCTTTATACTTTTGTCCTACTTCGCCCTATCGTGGACATCTTTAGCAGATAGCTTACAGCTTTCAAGGGGTTTATTTATAACATCAGACTATTTCAATTTTGGCCTACCCCTGCTTCGTGGACCTGACAAGGCAAGGTCTAATGTCTTATTGACGACGTATTACATATACATTGAAAATATTATATAATTATAGACACGAAAGCGACAACCCTATAAGTAATTAACACGAGAATTGCCGAAAATGTTTTTTTCTAACCATTTGTTTTTTAGGGCTGTTAGTAAAAGTTAGAGATATATGGCTATTTATAATAAAATATAATGAGGATAGACCATATGACCTTAGATTGACCTTTAAATTAGTCATTTATACTGTGATGGTGATAGACGTGATCACTTATCATTGATTCAAACATCATTAACATCATCACAAACAATGAACATGATACTAAAAAATGGTAGTAGATCCTTCTTGGTATCAGATAAAGTTCATCGACTAAACTTACACTTAATAGGATGTCGAAGTAAAGTAGTAGATTTTATAGTATTGTGTCATGCAATCGAATAAAAGAGCGAGAGGACAAATAGCCACCTCGGCGTTCTTTTTTTTCTTCTACTGCATTTATTTCATTACTTTCCTTTACACCTAACTCTTCTCCTTTACGGTAGGCAGCAGCTTCACAGAGTCCCTGGCATTGCTCCCGTCAATAGTAAATGACAGGTTATCACTTACCATCACGTGGGCTGTGTGCTCGTGAAAATAATATCTAATATATTATCTGTATATTTATATAATGACGGTCTGTAGTTCTATCGTGAGATAAACAGCCACTAATTCGCAGTCACCACTGACAGTTTGATATAATTTAGTTTTCAGGATAACTACTAGGAGCGCTGTTCATTTCATATATGATTTAAGACTAGAGACCGATCATTTCTGACAGTGGGCAATATGTGAGGTCTGGGAGTAATGAACGCGATCCTAAAAGCCATCGTGGCAAACTGCCTCTACTATGTTCATAAAGTCCCGCAATCAATGAATCCAGAATTAGGTTTTAATATTTCAGTATTTACAATACAAAAGGGACGGTTTCCCAGCGAATTTTGATGACAATCAGCTGACACAATATAAAAGTAAAGTTAAATTAAAGTCTGTCCGTTTGTCCCCTTCATGGCTGTCCACTTATTGATTCAATTGAGCGTATCGGCTAAATTGTTTTAAAGAAAACCCACAACTTTTGACCTCTGCTGACCCTGTGGGAGTGGGCGGCGTTAATATATTTTTTTGTAAGATTTCAAGTTTTGTTCCGACTGTTTTCTTGTTTCGTAATGTTTAGGAACGGAGAATGACTCAAAAACAGTAATATTTTTATTATAAAAGTCTACAGAAAATATAGATATTATGTTATGTATAAAAATATGGTTTAACTACTTAGGTGGTTCGGTGGTACTGTGTACGGATTGCCACGAAGAGGTCGCGGGTTCGATTCCCGCTCATCACAAATATTTGTGTGCATGCATGACATATGTATTTATGAAAAAGTATATACTCGTAAGTATGTTTATCCGCATTTTAGGACCCATAACACAAGCTATTAAATATGCTTACTTTTGATTTGATGGCGCTGTCAAAATGGAAGACCTTTTACCAAAGTGGCGCCAACTGGTAGCGAAAATTTTTCTAAACACCCTCACCGGCGTCACTTAACCAAAAAGCCATCTTGGGCAACGTATTAAATATTTATATTATTTGGATTTTAACGTATTTTGTTTTGTTTCAGGCTTAACCAGCGGCAGACTACCCACAAAGATAATTCAATCCCTCAAAATTACCCGAATTCAATCCCCTAGCAGCAAACCCTCCACCCTGAGTTTCACAGATCCCTTTGGGCCTCCCCAGTCCTCGGACGGGGGGGGCCCTTCCACACCCCAACCGGCCCTCACTACCCAAGATTCAATAGACCACCAACACCATCATTTAGGGGGTTCTCAAACACCCCATGATATATCAAACTCGGCTAATTCGACCCCAACGAACGTGTCATCCAAATCTGCCTTTATTGAGCTGCAGCAGCATGGTTATGGTCCTTTTAAAGGGGGTTATCAACACCCCCACCATTTTGGAAGTCCGGGTGGTCAGCAAAATCCTCATGAGGCGTCAGGTTTCCCGAGTCCTAGGTCGTTAGGGTATCCATTTCCTCCTATGCATCAAAATACTTATGGGTATCATTTGGGGTCGTATGCGCCCCAGTGTGCCAGCCCACCTAAAGATGGTAAGTGACGTATTACTTAATATACATATTTATTAACTACCCATACTATGAGGTTAAAATTTTATAAGAAAAATAAAGTAAGGTGTTTTGAGCTCCTTGGTCTAAACATCGAAACTCAGCCTACCTCATTTTATTTTTGAGTCATTATTCTACTTAGAGAATATGGGTTATATTCAAAAAAAAAGGTTAATAGGCGGTTTAAAAAAAAAATGAGTTTCACAAATGTTATTTAGGTACATTTACCTTCATTACCTCTACATTTTTTTTCTACAATCTACATATTTATGTGTTGTACTTGTAACTAAGTATTAAATGTATTTTATTCTTACACAAGTAAAAAGTAATATCTTTTATCCAAATAAATACTAGGTCAAAACTGAACTGAAAACTTTTACGACAATTTATAACTTAAGAAATATTCAATATATAATTTTCTACCATTTTCAACACCTTCAAGACATTTTTCTACCAAATAATAGTTAATTTGGTTACCTAATGCGTTGGTACCCCTATATTACCTCGGTTAAAGTGTTTTGATCACTAATACAACGATTATACCAAATCGTTGTATTAGAGGTGTCAAACTACAAATTTGAAAAGTTTTTCTAAAACCCTATGGTTGAATAAAAAAAGAAAATTGTCTCTTTGCGTTAATATTTTATGAGAAGTTCTTTGAAGTTTTTGTTCTGTTATAGGATACGATACGATCACGACACGACTAGGAGTTTTGTTATTTATTTATATTGACATAGTTATTGACGTACGAAACAAAAATTACCATAGTAGGGAGACGTCTATTGCTTTTCAAATTGATCTGAATAAATAAGGTTAATTTTAAAGATTTTTTTTACCTAGCGCCTTATTATCCTTTCTCAGCGAAAAGTTTGCCGTAGTCAGTAAGTTTGAATAGCGGATGGATGACCCTATTAAAGTAACATTTGGAACGCAGGTTACATATTCCCTTGCTCGGAAAGAGATGACGTTGTTTCATATTTATAGTCCATCACCTCAATAAGGTGACTTTTGATCAGATTAAGTTTAATATTCCCTTTAGTCGTTTCTTACGTAAGAGAAAATAAAAGATTGTTTTATATTCTATACCAGAAAATCGTCAGGTATAAAAATATATCAAACCATACGTCAAAACACCGTTCATTGTAGAACTAGAGAGTAAATATTTAATGTGTCTTTTGTCCCAGCATAATTTATTTGTAATTAGGGTTGCCAGTGTAAAAAGTGTTTCTTTTTTCTATTGAAAATTGCCACTAATAGATAGTTTAGTTTACAGCTAAGTTTTGAAAGGCCTTAAATTTTTTTATTGTAGTTAGCAATACCTACAGTATGAGATTACCGTATAGCAATTTATGGGGCATCATTTACACTAAGATGTAATAATATTTCATGTGGTGGTCTAGTGGTAAAGGAACCTAGTCGTTTTACGATGTACCTACTTAAGTATTGATTTATATGACGGCTTCGGTTGAGCAGCGGGCGCAACTGTTAAGGAGTCTGTCCACAACACCGTACCATACCATGACCTTGCTATGATCATATCAGGTTAAAAGATATTCTTTGAATTGAAATGTATGAGACTATGCCCACTAGACCGTTCAGTCACCGACAAGCACCGTCGCGTACCGTGCACGGACCGTCGATATTTGTCGACGAGCATATATTATTACAGTCTAGAGAGCATAGTAGAGCGTATCGTGTTGCTTGCAGGTCCTGATACGTTCATAGCATGGTCATGGTATGGCACGGTGTAGTGGACATACTTCTTTATGCAAGAGGTTTTTTGACATTTACAGAGGACAAAAATACTTTGATTTATGTATTTGCCGTAAATAGTGCACTTTGTTTCCACTCATTTTATGCATGTAACATTTGCCAATCCGCATTAAACAAGCATGGCGATCAATGTTCATACCTTTTCTATGAGAAGAGGCTTTTTTCTGCAGTGGAATAATAATGGGTTGATACTAGCCCGTTCATCATCACGATGGTAATCATGCTGAACGTTTCCAATTATAAATAACATAGGTGACACTTTATCGATATTTTTGCTGTTATTTGGAGCTGGAGCTTATAAACTTTTAAATATTTACGTTTTAATTAAAGATGTCATAGTGACTGCAGTTTAGTATGGAAGAAATTGTATGCTTATGTGGTAATAAATTTCAATGGCTATTATGAGAAGTTTAGATTATACTAGATACTTTAAAGTAGTATTATATAAATTTATTTTTATTACTAATAATAAATAACATAATACAAAAACTTTCTAATTCTATATTTAAGATTAAAAAGTTCGCGTGAGTTTATTATTTAAGATTTGCTAAATAAATAATTTTACTTGCGTGTATTCATGGTTTATAAACTAGCTGTAACTGTGTAATAGCCTAGTGGTTACGGTACTCATATTATACGAGGTCAAAGGTTCGAAATCAGCTAGCAAAATTTGACATTTATAGTTTTTTTTGGAGCTTTTCTCTGAAGATAATAATTCTGAATTTGGAACGGACGGTGTAGCAACACTACCTATGCAGAATTTCTACAAGTAAACAGTGTATTCTAATATTAGAAAAGTAGAAACTGATTAGGATGCGTTTCCATTAAAGCGCACTCTGCGTCAGTGTCAGCGGAGCCAAGCAGAGCTGAGCAGAGTTTCAAATAAAATAAGAATAAATAAATACGCCCCGATCTGGACAGAACGGAGTCAAGCGGTCCGTGGTGCCTCCGCTCAGCACCGCTTCATCTGCTTCCGAAACTTCATCTTCTAGTAGAGAACGGTGTCAAAGCGCTACTCTTTTCTTTACCGACAACACGACGTTTGATCTCCAAGAGAATGAATTTAAATGATCGGAACGCAGCTGAATCCAGCTTTGGTCTGCTTAGACCAGCTTCACTCTGTCCCACTCCGCTACTATGAAAACGCACCCTTATGCTGTCCACGTTTATCTTAGACATTACCCAGTGATATGGCTACGTTGAAAATATATTTTTTTTATTAAAAGCACTAATTCTAAAAAGATATTCAATTTTAAATTATATGTCTAAACATGCTCCTAAGATCCCTATTCTATATCAAAAAGAACTTAGATATTATAATAAAAACTAAAACTGCACGCGATTGAGTTTCAAATTATTAAATAGCACACGAAAATTATAACTTAACCTAAAAAACTTAAAATTGCACTCTGAGACTCTTAAGTGCATAATTATTTAAATTTAGAAGGCTCAGAAACTAATGTAAGTATCGGTTTCGCTTTCAAGAATGCCATCCGTGAAAAAAATAACACGCAACCACAGACAATGTAGTATATAAAAACTCGGGTAACTTTTTAAGCGTCAAAAATTTCGTGTAAAGGAAACTGTGTGGTTATATTGATAGATTCCGACAATCGTTTTCCTTACTCGACTTTGTATTATTCAAGGATGGCAATACTAGAAACTACAACGTTTATTATATCACACAATAAAAAAAATAATACGGATAACAATATTCAATAAATAAAAATGTTTCAATATTACACAATTTAAATTCTTGAAATTGTATTTAAAAAGGTTTTTTTTTAAATTTTATTTTTATATATGAAAAGTAATAAAATTATTAACAATATATACGGCTTCTAAAATACTATTTAAATAAACCTTTTAAATATGTTTTAGATATACAAATCAAGCTAAATAACCACGCAAGTTGGGACTCAAAGTCAATCTCATTTATTGATTTTCATAAACATGATACTGAACGTCGTTAGTTCGTAACCAAAGCGATATCAGTAATAACCAATTTGCTGAGAAAGATCCTTAAACCCTAGCGCAGCTATACTACTATTAGTAGAAAATTATCAGCCAATTACATGTTAAATAATTAAATAAGAAAGAAATACATCAATTTTATATTTCTTGTTATCATTCCATAGGACATAAAGTATGATATCCATGACGAAAAGAGATGGGGTTCTAGATTTAAAGATCGCCGGAGGCCCAATTATTCACTCCTTCCTCTTTCTTTTCCCTTTTCCTTCCTCATTACTTTCCACCTACATGATCCGACTTCTTTAGGTTTTCGTAGCATTGTTCGCATTGCTTAAAAATCATAGTCATGTCTTGTTACGGTTATCACTTAACATCAGGTGGACCGTATTGTTGTTTGTCACCAAAATTGTATAAAAAAACCGGCGATTATTTATAAACTAGCTTCCCACAGCGCAATTTCACCCGCGACTTTAGTTACTGCTCTGCTTCCATCGCCAGTAGCGTGAAGTTACATAGCCTAAAAATAACCTTCCTCGAGAACTTGGCTATCATACGCAAAATGAATTATACAAGTCCAATTGGTAGTTTCAGGAAACAAACTTTTCCGCTTTATAAAATAGCTTTTTACGGTAGTAGATCCACGCTGGTTTCGGACTGGATCGTCCGGGAAAGTACTACCCTCTCATAGAAGATCGACTACGTCTTTGTAGCGTTTCGTTCGGTGAGTGAGAGCGCCTGAGACCCAATTTCCCCCCTTTCTTCTTTCCTCATCTACCTCATTCGCTTCCCCTAACCCTATTCCCAGCCGCCATAGTAGAGGCTACCATACCAGCAGTTAAAGACGATGGCTTTTGGTATGGTGGCCACCACTTCTGGATTCCACTGACTGCTTACCATCAGGCGGGGTGGAGACACTTTGGTAGGGTAATATAAAAAAAGTATTAAGTAGATTAAACTATACTAAAATACACTGGCTTGATGACCCTACCGAAGGTTGATTTTCACACTAGTTTCCCAAGCACTGAAAGATTTCTAAATCCTTCCTGGTATCAAGGTTATGTTAGGTTTAATACAATCTCTATACAGGATATATTTGTATACAGGATTTTATGTCTAAGTTAATTGAAGTCTGATATTTCTATCGTTAAATTTTAAAATTAATTATAAATAGATAATTACTTAATAAAGATTGACTTTTAGTGTACTGTTGACGGACTGACACGTGGAAGTCTCGACACTAGATCAGGTAAAGATATTGGGATTTTTCGTAAAGAAATTCTCAGCATAAGTCTGGAGTAAATTAAGTCTAAAAATTTCTACAGGCTGGCAACCTAAGTTCCCATAGAGAAAGAGAAATAAACTAAAATAATAATAATAATAATAATAATCTTTTATTGTTCCAAAAGCAATACAGGTATAGTTTTACATGGTCACTAGTCTCCACATTAGGATTCCCTGTGTCGTGGAGACTAGTCTCTTTCGTGTTAACAAGAAAGTTGCTTAAGTATTAAACAAAAATAAAAGCTAACTTAAGATAATTTTACTATTTTTGTAACATTTGAACTACCGTGAAAGCAAGTATGTATGCGTATATATTCGTGCGCGCGTGTGTGTGTGTGTGTGTGTGTGTGTGTGTGTGTGTGTGTGTGCGTGTGCGTGTGCGTGTGCGTGTGCGTGTGCGTGTGCGTGTGCGTGTGCGTGTGCTTGTGCGTGTGCGTGTGCGTGTGCGTGTGCGTGTGCGTGTGCGTATGCGTGTGCGTGTGCGTGTGCGTGTGCGTGTGCGTGTGTGTGTGTGTGTGTGTGTGAGGTCTGTGAGTATGTGTGATTCGGATTACTATTGTAATAAAATGTTCTGTGTGTCCGTAATTAAACCCAGTTAAAAAATTTCTGATTACTTTTTTGCATTTAAATCTTGTCATCGATACAATTTTTACTGTATGTTGTAGTTTACTATATATGAAAATGTAGATGCTTGCACCAAAAACCGAGTCCTCTCCCCTTTACAGGCACAGATGTTATTTATTACAAGCTATGTATAACCTATAATTATAATTGTCTGTATTCCAAACAGTAATTAACGAATTGTGACAGTTGAAATCGTATCATAAATTTTCATCTCAACTCTAGTCTATGGTCAACCAGTTTATAAAGGATCATAGACACCGGTGTAATAAACGTGTAGAATTTAATTGTTATTTTTTATTGGTTTATCTAATTTTCGAAAATTAGGAGTATTTTTACCAATGGATTGCAATTACTAGCAACACGTCATCACTGAAAAATTAAAAAGTAAGTAAATACCACATTACAAATTCAAACATTTTTAGACAGTTCAAAACAAAATGGTCTTAACTTCACCTGCATACTTTCAATTTTCAACCTTAGAGTATAATATTAACGTAGTTTTTACTCCAACATGGTATAAGGCCATAAATCTTTTGACTCTTAACAAGGGGTGACCGTATTAAATAGACTGGTATTTGTAATGTTAATTGTATAATGAATGATATTGAATTGTCGATGTCAATTTTAATTATATAATCTATGGTGATATCCTAAGTGGCAGTCGCTTTATCGAAGTGGCAATCAGTTGCACTACCTCTGTGCAGTGGAAGCGAAGTTGTAGGTTCGATTCCCACTCGGAACAAAACTTTGTGTGATCCATAAATATTTGTTTCGAGTCTGGTTCTATTTTGTGTCCGTTAATTTTATGTTCGTAAAGTCCTTTGCGACACAGGGTTTTTTCTAATTTAATAGAAAAATAAATAAGGACACATAGCTTGCAGAACTAAGGGCCTACTACCTCATGTAGCAGTATAATTTTATGTTACTTTGTGTTCCGTCTTTTTCTTTTGTACCATTAAAAACAAGGATGGATACAAAGTAAGGTTATAATAAGATTGCTATGGGGTTGTGGTAGGGCCCCTGATGACCGCTGTAGCAGAAAAGTTGTACCACATATCACAAGGTTGACCGACGACCTGATAAAGATAGCAACCGATGGGTGATGATAAAGTAGATGAACAAGATGGTGATATTTGGAGGTATATGTCAAGCTGTAGAAGTATTATGGCTAAACTGATGATTACAAACCTTTTTTTATTATTGCCGATAGTGACAGATGAGCAAACAGCCCATGATAAACTTAAACTTAAAGCGTTTATTTCATTTTCATCATAAAATAATGATTATGAACGTCAAAACTACAAAAAGTCAGCCATTTAACCTACAGCCAGTTCGCTGACGAGGTAGAGTCGTGAGAAGAACTGGCAAGAAACTCAGGCCACTCTTTTCAATCAATATAAACATCAAATCAAACCAAATAAATACAGTTTTTTGTATGAGTTACAATGTTAACACTCAACGCAACCAAAGAACCATACAAAGTAATTATTACAAATCGACTAAGTGGTTACTGTAGCTCATGGACGACTCAGAGCCTCTGGTGTTGCCTACCGTGAAGGGCGTGGGGGTAACTGATAGGATAGAGGGAGGTGAGGAAAAAGGAAAGGCTGGAAATTAAAAAAACAACAAAGAACAGACAACAGACAACAATCAAACAAAAAACATTGACTTTGCTTTATAATAGGTAATAACTATCCGCGGCGCGGTTTCATCCGCGACTTTGCCTACTGCTCTGCTCCTCGCGCCAGTAGCGTGATATTACATAGCTTATAATCTTCCTCAAGAACTGGGCTATTATAAGCAAAAAGAATTATTCAAATCTGACTGGTAGTTCCAGACAATAGCGCGTACAAACAAACAAACTCATCCACTTCATGTAATACTTTAAAGATAGATAGCTGATAAACATAAAGCGCGACATTACTATTTAAAGCTTAGTGATTAACATAAATAACTACACAAACATACCAAAACGTTCTCATTTATTATAATTAACGTTTAAGCAAACAATTAACTATTTCATGCTATTTAATTTCATTACACAAATAATTGTGTCAGTCATTCATTGTTAAAATTTAAACACATTGTAAATCATGTCGGTTAATGTTACAGATTAAATGATGTATTATGTGTTTTGTTAAAATTTTTAACGAGTTTTTGGTTTTATTTTAAATAGGTGCGAGTTTATGATATTTCTCACGCATGTCTCTTATTAATGAGGTAAGCAGACACTAAAGAACGACATTTGCTACGAAAAATTATATTAACTTCTACAACATTAATCTTGTCAATTCCCAATATTTGTCCTAAATATTCTAGGTCCTCTACCTTTTTCTTTCTCGTTCCTTTTTCTTATACTTTCGCCAATAGCTTGGTTATGCATACTTTCTTAACATTTCATATTCTGGACTGAAGATATTTTAGGTAGGTAGGTATTATAAATAATGTAAGTATATGTTGAATATATTGATATCCAAAATATATTGATAGGCAACTGATAAGTTATTGAACTTATGAGAAAAATAAAACTTAGACCATTGTTTTAGAGACTATAAGACAGTTAAAACTAGAATTTTTAATATATTAATATAAAACTTCCATATCATAAGATCGTAACTACATGCCTATTAAATATAAAATCTACAACAGTCCCGATAAAAAAAAAAATTTTCAAAATAGGAACGAGTTATGACGTCATTCATATTGTGCAATCATTTCGCATGCGTACGCGCACGCATGACCTTTGCTAAAGGGCGTATGGCGTTAAAAGTGCAATATTTATTACTTGTGTTTATTACGTATGATAAACTTGTTTGTTTAAACGTGACATAATTTTAAAATATCTTGTCAATGAACTATTTATCAATTTTATATCGACGTGAAATATTAGAAGCATAAGTAATGCCTTTCATTCGGTGAGTAAGATCGCTGGATGCTTGGTCCTTTTCCCTTTCCCTCCTTATTCCTTTCTCTCTATACTGTTGATAACGACTTGGTTGTGTTCCCTTAGGATGCGTTTCCATGGACGCGGAGCTGGGCTGAGTGGTGAGGAGTGGACTGTGAATTGATGATACTGATGTGGAGTGGAGCACTGATTGGCCAATTCACTGGCCACTCCACCCAGCTCCACGTCAGTAGAAACGCACCTTTAGCATACTTTCTATGAAGCGTAGAGCATATTGACTTGACTGGCCTGTTGGTCTAGTGGTTAGTGACCCTGACTGCTAAGCCGGAGGTCGTGGGTTCGATTCCCACCCAGGACAAACCTTTGTGTGATGAGCATGATTGTTTGTTCTGTGTCTGGGTGTAATTTATCTATAATATGTATGTATTTACAAAAAAAAAAAATGTATATAAGTAGTATATCAGTTGTTTAGTACCCATAACACAAGCAAATATAATTGCTTAATTTGGGGCTAGATGGCGCTGTGTGAATGTGGTAGAATATTATTATTATTATTATTTACTAAAAATGTATTGTGTTATTATAACCCAAGCTTTAATGCATTGTTAAAATCAATTTAAACTTCACTTTCTTTCATACATTTTAAATAATTTCTAAGCTATAGAATAACGTTCAAAAAAGTATTCAAAACTTTTATTCGTAAAAAAAGTACAGTCATGTTAAAAAGTGCTTAAGTTAAGGTTCGGTCAGACACACCCACTCGACAAACGGTACGAAAGTTGCTCTATGTAGTTTTATTCAATAAACTTACTAATGAATGACACAAAAAATGTAATGAAAAATAAATATTAAAATATAGCAGAACACGTCATCTTTTTTGTAACTATTTTGGTGAAAAAAAAACTAGAGACAACTGCTGTGGTTTTATACAAAGATAAAGCGAAAATTATTTAGATTACTGGAAATGGAACTTACTTAAAACTTCAAAGCTATGTATTTATGTAACTGAATAATACTTGTCCCAACACCATAACATAACAAACAAAAGATAAAATAAAAAACGTTTCAACTATGTCATATATAAGTTATAATAATAATAATAATAATACCAGCCTATTTACTGTCCCACTGCAGGGCAAAGGCCTCTTCTCATATAGAGAAGGTATGAGCATTAATCACCATGCTTGCTCAAGGCGGATTGGCAATTTCAGACATTTAAGTCCAGGTTTCCTCACGATGTTTTCCTTCACCGTTAGTCAGAAATATATCAAGATAAACTTAGAAAGTACATATGATTTGAAAAATCACATCGGTACTTGCCCGGATTCGAACCCACTACCTCGTATTTACGAAGCGGGTGCCTTATCCACTGGACCATTTCGACTTTTTGTATATATAAGTTATACATAGGTTTATTTCTTTACTATAAAATTTCATGGCATGAAACTCAGCAGATAAGGGGAAATCGGCACCTGCTTTGTTAGTGTTAAATAGAGTAAAGTAGAAGCTTATACATAAATTTAACGTAACTCTTAACGTTATAGGAATAAAACTGATAATAGGTTGAATGCTGATGATTCATTAACTATGAGTTTTTTTAAATTGTTAAATGTGCTTGCAATTCCAATGTATATACTTGTCAGCTAAGTCTTTTTATTTTTTAGGTTTAAAAGTCAAAGTTCAACTTTAATGAAATGATGTGATGAAATATAGGTAGACTAAGGTAGAGATTTGCTAGTTTTCTTCTTCTTCTAGTGGTTTTTCTTCGTGGTTAGTGGTCAACCTAGTGTCAGATTTGTTCTGGTTGCCCCTAATTTATTAAAGAGGCATACGACTTGATGTCAGTTTACTACGATGTTGTTTTAGTAAATGTCTATTTTTAAAACTTAGATCAGCATAATGAAAAAAGAAAATGTTATTGGCTGTTTTGTTGGGAAATTCAATTACTATTTTTTTATGTTTTATTGACTCATTTATTCATCATATTTTTATTTTAATCTACCAAAGTTTTTATTACGCTCCGTCTGATTTAAATTAATAGACCAACTGTGTAATTTAAGAGGAGGAATGTATGAGCACAAAACTATAATTAGTAAACCTAAAAACTTATTAAAGGACATACACTTAAAAAAGCATTTTAATGTAGAAAGAAATAAAAAAGGCGTCAAACCACATGTGCAATAAAATATGCTCTATTTGCGTAAAATAACGTATTTCATAAAGATTTATTATATTGATATGATGTTCATCTAATCCTATTATTTTTTATTTATATATTTATTTATTTACTTATATAAAATTATATACACGTAACAAAAAACGACAGAAATGTAAATGACAGAAAAAACAACTCATACCATAGGATAGAGTGAAGTTATTTTAGTACTTTATATACTTATAAAAAAGTAAATAAGACTCTTGCGACACCAACAGGCACAAATACAGTAACAACATAGAACGTTGTAAAGGTTACCATTATCATGTCATTGGCTTATCTAGGTACTACATGTAGCAATAAAAAATGTCGTGGTGGTAGAACAGTTATGGTACAGTATGTAACTTTATCCTTGTCTATCTTCTCAGAAACGAAGAGGACAAGCCTTATTTGCTAATCACACTAACATTTAGTCTCTTCTTAACTCATCACAGCAGGTTAAGACAACCTTTTTATCAACCAAACAACTAACTTATCATACTACTGAACCGTTACCTACAGATGTTACCTAAATACACAACCGGGGAATCAAACCCGGAACATCGTATCAACCAACTGGCATTGCCTCTAGCTTGACGTCTAATAACATGTTGAATAGTTTTTAATTGTCAGTTCGGGAACCATTTTTATAAAAATTTTGAGGCTTACGGCGACACACGTGTGGGGTATAGTCGTGAAGAAAAGTTTTATGATATAATTATTATTAGAAACTCGTCCGTATGAGGGTGTGGCGTCATCTATCTGGCCAATAAATAATACAGAGAAAATCTAAGTGACCTACCTTTACAATGGTGACCCCTGTCTGCAAGCGACCTTCACGAAGCAGATCATCAGCATCGTCACCTCCACATTGGTGACCCCTGTCTGCAAGTAACCTTCACGGAGCAGATCAGCATCATCGTTATCGTCAGTTCCTACTTCGCCTCACCCCTCTAGCAACAGCGGATGAGTACCAGTAATTAAGTCGCAGCCAGCCAGCATCTTCGGCCATTATCAGGGATACTCCACACGCCTGCGGACGCGCACGCCTGGTCTACCCTATGGCCTATCCTGTTCGTGGCACTATCACTGCACTTCCACGGTTCCCGTAAGCAGAGCAGCTCTTCTCTCACCGTCTACGCAGTCAGCCACTACGCAGCACACCCCGACTCACCGGGGAAGTTCTCACCGCTCTTCGTCCGACTCACTGGGCTTACGCGGCATCAACAGTTCCGACTCACTGGAACTCTGCACTGGCAACGCTCCACAGAAGCACCGACAGCTGACTCATCAACAGGACAAGTCATGATCGACCTCCGGTCTCGAGGGGGAGTACTGTGGCGTCATCTATCTGGCCAATAATGACACACAGAGAAAATCTAAGTGAAGACGACTGACTACGAGTTTACAGCATAGGTTGGAGGTATATGGTGTGCTAACTCCACAAGGGTACTAATATATTTTTACAAAATTCTTGGCCATATGTGCTCTAATATTTATATGTTCTCTAGATATAAACCTTTCGGAACAAATGGTCTAATCGATAGCAAAAACCGTATCAAAAACCGTTGCGTAGTTAGTAGTGAGCAGAGAAAGTCTATTCCCAATAAATTGGTTCGTCAAATTGGGCAAGTGTAAAATTGTTTTGTAGTCCTGAAATATCCTATGAAAAATATTGTAATATGTAATATGTAATATTCTACCACATTCACACAGCGCCATCTAGCCCCAAATTAAGCAATTATATTTGCTTGTGTTATGGATACTAAACAACTGATATACTACTTATATAATTTTTTTTTTGTAAATACATACATATTATAGATAAATTACACCCAGACACAGAATATGAAAAATATTATAACTGCATAATTAATATACCGAATGGAAAATTGTGGTGGATGTTTTTTTAGCGGGCTACTTTGGGAATAGACCACAGAGAAACAGATGAAAAAAAACAGAAACTTTGGTTTATAGTATTTAGAAAATATAGTATTGCAGTTATCACATAATTTGCATCATAATAAAATCCAAGATGGCAGTCTGCTAATAAGCCAATGTCATACATAACTTGTCATGTTTATGTTCACACTTCAATAAAACAAATGTTTACAAGTAATTTCTGTTATGTTATTTAAGCATAACTTGATATATCAATAAATTATAACATATCTATACTATAGTATTAAGCGCAAGAGTTTGTTTGAACGCGCTAATCTCTGGAACTACCGGACGAAATTGAAAAATTATTATTGCGTATGATAGCCCAGTTGTCGAGGAAGGTTATCTGTAGGCTTTGTAACATCATGCTACTGGCGACGGGAGTAGAGCAGTAAGCAAAGACGCGGGCGAAACCGCGCCACGGAAAGCTAATTACTTACTTACATAAAGTAAATACAGCAAAGCGCAGTAGGAGTGTGTGCAACAGCTGTGAGTTCAATTGTTACATGAAATCAAACTAATACGCGCATCGAATTTTAATACAGTTTTACTATCGTTTCGGAAATTTCTGCCTTCTTATTAGGGAAAATTATAATAGTTATATCATAAAAATATATTAGTAACCATGTGTGAAGCCGGAACGTTTCTCTAGTTATGATATAGGTATATAGTTACTGTCTTGAATAACTCCCACGCTCTCTCTTCCCATCCAGAACGGCATGTGCTGGATTGATGTTGCTACTTGCCAGTACATGTGTTTCCTTCCATTTTTGATCTCATGTTTTTGAGCGGGACGTGAAATAGCATCTCACAGAGCCGTATTAGCCATGTTATCAGATTGCCACAATGGTTTTTGATATGGTGTCCACCATTCATAAAGTTTATTGATTGATTTAATTACCATTAGGCACAGCATTAGGCACAGCACTTTGGTAGTCTAATATAAAAAAATATTTTTTTTTAGTACTTACCTAAAAAGCAAATTTAAAACTATTTCAACACTTTTGTTCTTAAGAGTGCTCAAAAACCTTAGATCTATACACAGCTTAGAAAAGACGTCCTTAGGCTAAATTTTGGACACTCCCCTGCCTAACGTTTCAAAATGTTTACAAAAAAAGTTAAAATTCTCGTTCGGCTCTAAGGGTCTTTATCTTGCCGTCAAAATATGTGTTAAACTTTATTACCATGAATTATTATTATTAGATTTAAATAATGATATCTTTTGTTTATTTTAAACAGAATAGCAGATATTTTGTTTTTGTAATTACTTGTGCTTAAAATCTGTTTATTACAAGTTAATCAGTAATATTTCTTGTACTACAATTATGAAAAAAAAAATTAGTTCATTGCTACCCAACTATACATATTTTGACTAGAATGTAGAATTACTTGTAGAGTTAGAAACTTAGCTCTACGTAAGAACTGATAACTTTTTGACAGTGCGAGCCTTATGGATTCTTCTAGGCCACATTTTACATGAAAATGTTTTTCGTGGGTTTGTTAATGTCCATAAAGCTTAAAGAAAAGTCGCTGTTTTCTCTGTTTGTTCATCCGCTAATTTCTTCAAAACCACTTTTCGTATTTTATTAGGTACATTTTTATCTATCATTCAGAGATTTATTTTGGTAGGTTTCTATGTAAAATACATGCATAATACATGCAGTAGAAAAAGCCAAGAAGAGAAAAAAAATGTTGGCGCTAAAGATACACTTTAAAACTAGTGCGAAAGAGTGTTTTATTACCACCAAAATTAAACTTAAATTATCTACCAATATACCTATCTAAATAATAAATTCACTAAATAAGTTCATAAAGAAACTAATTAAAAGTTAATAATTTTATTCCCATAGTCCGTCCCTTTAATAAAAAACGCGGTAAACGTATAGAGGGAAAAGAGTACGATGTTCCTTTTTTTAATTTTAGCTTTTTTCACTGGCAACAAGGCGTTTTCGCTTTCTTGTTGAGGGTGGGACAGACGGATAACTAATGTGTGACTTTTTGATGTTAAAAAAGATAATTAGATTTTGTTTCTAAAGCAAATATAATTTAAATCTAATTTACTTCATCTTTAGTAAAGCCGTAGTTTTTTTTCACTAATATTAAATGCATGTGATTATTGTTCAAATATTTTTTATCTACAATTTATATTAATAAATTTTGATTATTACAGTAGTAGATTTCTTTTGTACTTTTTAATTTATATAGATACTACCTGTCGTTGTCTGACAACACAGAAGAGACACGATTTTAAATACAAAATTATATAACCGTAAATTTAATTGACCTCTAATTTGTATAAACCGCACTTTACCGAAACGTTGACGTTTCAACCGTTATCGTCCGCTCGTCTGATTCTATTTTTTTCGTCGTAAGACTAAGGGGTTTTATTGTTTTTTCTTTGGTACATTTTATGGTCGGTTTTTCGGTAGGCGGGTTAGGGGCGGAGAACTCAGTATGGTACGTGTGTGGCTCTCTTTAGTTGCAAAGTATTTTAAAATATTATTTGATAACGTTCCGACGAATGTTTTAGAAGAAAATATTGTATATGAATTATATTGATGTTTTGATGTGTTATTGACGGCTAACAATCATTAAATTACATTTTAATCTATGAAAATAATCAATAAATCGATTTAGTTTAATTTAAGTGTTTTGTAACGATGAACGGATTACATTATGTACCACGCTTTCTTTATGACAGGCGCGGACAAAGGTGTAACATATTTTGCCACTATAATATTAGCTCGGTGTTTTCTATTGTGGATATAGTCTATTGCAACACCAAAGAATTTATGAACTTTGCTTCTTAATTATAATTAGTCTCCTTCTACGAGACTCATAGATTAAGTGGCTTGTTGCTAAATACTTACTTAGGCATATAAATATTACGAGCATTTTATAATAATGTTACATATATAACCATCTATATATAAAACCTTAAAAAATATAATTTACAAATTAAAGGACAATCGTAACTAAACTCCACATCACTATCTATCGATGTGTCGTATGCACATCACTAGTGGCTGGAGGGTGTGTCAGGCCCTGAGGCCCGGCATTGTTTTGTCTGTACGTATGACGGACGCCGACACATACATACAACTTGTATGGAACCATGGGAAAGCTTCTGATGTATGAAATGATAGACAATTAATGGCTTTTTATTATCTAAAAACAGTAATAAGACAGTTTGATATCTCCAACATTATGAATCTAACTTGCGGTTTTGACTTAGATTTATAGGCTTAGTTTTGCTCTCATATTAATTTTCTTTTTCTTAGGAACAGGTGGTGTATCACATAGGGTTTTCTAAACTAACATTTTACGTTTACAAAGTACACTAAGATACGGTGTTAAAAGTCAATTATTAAAAAATAATGTCGTATAATGGCAAAGCCAATAAATTTTTAAGTCGGTAGAAAACCGTCTTTACTGACCTCTATACAAAAGCAACAAGATAGTTAATAAAGAGTATAGCTCTATTTTTTTTCCGCTCTGCTGGATCATAAGCGGTAGGATGCAAGAGTGGTGGACACCATCACAAAAGCCATCTTGACTGCTAACACGGTGGTTTTGTGAAAATATCTTTCAAAGACAAAGTTAATAATAAGTTTTATTTATATCAGTACTTCAAATAGACGTATCGTCAGCAGATAGTAAGATTTTTTTATTGTTTCGTATTTCTTTTTCTGACTTTTTTTATATTTAGGCAGAGCCAATTGTACCATGTAGTTTCAAAGACCTAGGTGACGGTTACCAAACCAGAATACCGCAGGAAATAAATAAGATCTATATATGATATAAATACATAGGTCACGAAGTGCCTACAACCACATTAATCTAATAAAAAAATCTTATCTTCCATATGTGCAAAAAAATTCCCGCCTGCCTGTTTACGGGCTTAAAACTATGACATTTGATATGATCAAAACATTCCTTTTTTGCTTTTTCAACATGCATTAACCTCCTCATTTAGGCTCGTCGGTTAAAGCTACATAATTGGTCAGTACCTACTGATAGGATAACTCGTACCGATTTTCAGGTATTTCTGCTTCATTAGTCTCTATCGTTATTTTATTTCCATCTTTTTCACTTAATCAAACTTCACTTGGTATTTCCTTTGAATTTTAGCTACTATATAAAATATATCATTTAAAACATATTCTGCCAAGCGTAAAGATTACCGACAAAGCAACTTTATTTTAGAAAACCATGTATTGCAGAAGATAAAGCAAATAAAGTAAAATAAGTGGCAAGTGTTGTTTTTGTAAAAAAATATGTAAATGTAAAAAAAATAGTTTTTATTCTAAATATAAATGGATATTAAAAATAAATTAAAAGAATCTGCAGTAATTGTATACTCAAAAATGTACTGTATTAGTTGCCAGTGTTGGCAAACAAAACTGATAAAAAAATTTATGCACCTCAGAACAAGGACTAAAGCACATATTTATCCAGTTTTCCCTCGTTAGATTGCAGATATGCAAACTATTTGCACAACTGACCCTCATATATCAGAGGCGTGATATTAATACGTTTATAAAGTTTGAATAACAGGCTTTTCACCGTAAATAGTGCCTTACACTTCGGAAGTATTCCGATATCTTTGGAAATGCAAATGTAAAGAAATATTAATTTTTTGACCGTCTTTGAATTTGATACTGATAAAACGGGTCGAGATTGATATATTTTTTGTGCAGGCAAGGTAATAGTAGGCAAATGATTTAAGTAAAAAACATAAATATAAAGAACAGCCTAAACATATAAAGAATATAGGCCTCGTCGCCAAAAAATGATGATTGACAAGCGGGTTAGACACCAGTTTATTTTTAGTGTAGGTACAGATAGGCAGAAATCTGATACCATTGACTTATTATTCACGTTTTACGACGTTCATATACAAAAATAGGCTGATTTCATTATCTAGACCGCAGAAATAATTGCTATGCTTCTTGCTCCTTTAAATTATTTCACCAACAAGTATGTAGTAGTCCATTTCATAACTCGAGTAACAAAAATCCATTACCTCAAAAATAATCAAGGCTGGATCTAAACACGAAAAAATTTGTTTCGGCTTTCGATTTTTAAAAAGCGCACTAAAAGAGCCGCGGACAATTCCAAATTCGAAAATTTTCCACGCCGCACGTTCGTATAGGCACCGAATATAAAAGTTAAGTGCGTTCGATATTAATATGCAGCGCTGAGAATGCTGCGTTCAGTTAGTGTTGTGTATTTTAGATAATAGTCGATTTTTTTTAAAATTTTTAGTATAAATTTGTAGATATTAATAACAAATAACTTATGTTTAGTTCGGATTTAGAATAAACTAGGACTTGCAGAGTGTGTTAATGTGTTTTTACATTTTTATTTATTACATATTTTTGAAATTTAATTTTTATTATTACTCAGTTTTTTTTTTAGATACTATCACACACCGTCACCTAGCCCCAAGCTTTGCAGAGCTTGTGTTATGGGTACTAGATAACTGAAATATAATATATACATTTTTTTTTGATTACCGAGGTACTTGATATAATCTTGATAGTACTTACTTATAATGAAGTTGAACTTATAAAAACTATAAAAATAAATACCTAAGTACTATCAAAGCCAATAGGTACAATAGTAAACAATGAAAAAATAAGTATTCATTTAAATGACTTTAAAATAATAAAAACATAATTTTTAAATCAAAATTGAACTTAAAATAAATCGACTAAAACCGATTTATTCGCACCACTAGCCCAGATAGCACGCTTACCAAAAAGCGGGGTGTTGCTTCGATCCGATGTTGCGATACGAAACCAGTAATTACAAGTTACCACTGACTATTATCAAGTAGCGCATGCCTTTCATATATATTTTACAAAATGGATGGCCATACTTCAGCCAGTTTCGTGTTGAATATTTATATTGTAGATTTATGTTCAATGTTTATGTGTGTTGATTTATAGAGGGTGTATTTGCGAGCGTATTTCGTAATGTTTTTTCGGTGATGCGTTTGTCTGTGGCATAGATAACTTTTTTATTGTATTGTAGAATGCCTATAGGGTTTGATATCGCTGCTACTACAGTTTATAAATACCAAAATGACTCTACGTGATGGTAAGCAGTCAGTGGGGTACAAGAGAAGCGAACATTTTGAACTGCCATTGTGGGCAACTACTGGTATCATAGTTGAAGCCATAATAGAGACTATGTGATGTTTATTCGCTTATTCTCTTAATCACCACTTACAAAATCTACAGAACGAGATGGTAGGTACTTAAAGCTCTATTCACTAGACGAAAAATCGACTTTACTGTGGTTTTCAATATACAATCTTAATCCAAGATTCTATAAAAGCCCGATTTTATGCAATACATTGTTCGGCACTAAAGCGCTGTCAATATTAGACTATAATTGACATTGTAAAAGCGATTGAGCGTTGAACGGTCCATTACATAAAATCAGGTTTCAAAAGAATCTTAGACTAAGGATTGTATATAGAAATCACTGTTACATATGTATACATCACGCAAAATCTCTCAAATTTTATTTTCTTGTTTAACCACGTTTGAGGTTACATTTTATTTATTTAAATCAACTAGTACCAAACCCTATAATTAATAATAGCCGTGAACAAACTAGTCTTAAACGAACGAGTAATTAATTAAAACGATTTCGGCGCCATTTTTCTTTGATTGATTTTTATTACAAGTAAAAGAATTTAAAATGGCTTTCTTATGTCAGAGTGCCGACGGAATAATTAGCGGGTTTAATAGAAATAATGTAATGGACATTAATTTCTTCTAATTAGTATAAAACTGTAGTTCATTCGGTGGTTAAGTGTTACAGGTTCGATTCCCGGTTCGGAGAAGGTTTGAGATCGTTTTTAGTATTAGCACGGAGTCTGAAATTATGTCCGGTATATAACAAGGCTGTTGTGATAGCTGACAAAACAGCTCTGCCTACACCTTCATGGCAAAAGTCGTGATGCTATGAAACTGTGTAGAATGTAAATTAACCGTATTGTTTATACAAGACAAGTAAAGACAGATCAAGGGTAAAGGTTTACCATCGCTCTAATAACCAAGTTAAACATGTCACTTCAATAACTCCTTATAGCTAGCAATTAGTAGCGGACAAACAGACTAGAAACTTAATATGTATTGATATATCGATAAGATATTGTAAAATAAATGTATCGTTATAATCACAACAGTATAAAGCAGTTTTTTTTTGTTTTTCGGTAACATTTAAATCACACAATGGATTTTTATACGGTTTTGATTATTGTTCAGAAAATTATTTTCAAAGATTTATACGTATTAGAGAAACGCCATTAACATCCATGTGCATAGCTGGGGCGGGTCACTAGTTACATAATAGGTATTTTTTCAATTAGGTGTGACTGTCGTATTCGCTAATGATCGTAACTATTTTCGGTCAGTTCGAAAGTTGAAATATCATAGATAAAATTAATAATAGAAAGTAAAGTTTAGTTAAAAACTTTTTACTATACACATAATAAAGTTATTTATAAAGGATTATCCTTTGTTATTAATTAAATAAAAAATAACTAAACGTAGGTAATCGTTCGATCAAAAAAAGCCTAAAAATAGTTATACCTTTATTAATATTATTCCTTTCTTTCTAGAAAAATGCGGTCTCTCAGACGACCCTGGGCTCCGCGTGAACGGGAAAGGAAAGAAGATGAGAAAACCTCGCACGATATACTCCAGTCTTCAACTCCAGCAATTAAACAGAAGGTTTCAAAGAACGCAGTACCTGGCTTTACCAGAACGAGCTGAACTTGCTGCGAGTCTTGGACTTACGCAGACACAGGTTAGTGGTTATACTGATGTTGTCGCCATGTATTCGTTTATGACAAGCTTGGCAGATCATAATTTTTTTAAGTGAGCTCAATAGCGTTTTTTTAAATATAGATGGTTACCTTTAGAAAAATATGAGGCATTAATGGGGTATGTTCTTAAATAAAACTAAATCTTGTATTACTTACGATAAAACTAACTCTTGTCATTGAAATATTACATATATCATCTACTCATCATTATGTTGCACACACACATTACATAAACAAGAACCATTTTAGTTTGACTAAAATTAAAAGTAAAAAAAAATCCCTACAATCCCCACAATAATTATGTCACACACCTAGTAATTAACCGCTAGTGTGTACATTCTCTATATTTTTTTATCTATAAAATCTTTGTACATCTAAATTAGACCGTATTCTTATATTCTTAAGATTTAAAATAACTATGGCTATCACCTGATGCCTAACGTATAATTAAAAGACAAGGATTTTTTTTTAATATCTGTCACAGATAGATAACGCACGGGTGCTTCTAAGTAGTAATTTCTTTGTGAATGTTGAAATGATTTTTATTTTATTTCGTTGATTTTTTTTCGGTTTGTAGTAGGGTTTTAACGGTAGTAGATCCACGCTGGTTTCAGCATGAATGGGCCGGATCGTCCGGGGAAGTACTACCCTCTCATAGAAGATCGACTTAAGAGTAGTAGTATCCTTACTACTGCGTTTCGTTCGGTGAGTGAGAGTGCCGGTGGCCCAATTTCCCCCCTTTCCTCTTTCCTCACCTCCCTCATTTCCTTCCTCTAACCCCATTCCCAGCCGCCATAGTGGAGGCCACCATACCAACAGTTTAAGACGATAGCTTTTGGTATGGTGGCCACCACTTCTGGATTCCACTGACTGCTTACCATCAGGCGGGGTGGAGTCACTTTGGTAGGCTAATAAATATAAAAAAAAAAAAAAAAAAAAAAAGCAGGAAGAAATCTACTGTTAAATTAATAATATTTTATTGGATCAAATATGTAATTATATCAGCATAAATAGTAACTTTGTAGGTGGTAAAATACAAAGAGTAATTCTCTTTAAAGAGATTGTCAGAAGTGTCACATATTAATTGTCGAATAAAGAGAGTCTGAAACTAAATGACAATCATATACATTTGTTGGAATATAGTTATAATTATATCCTGAATCTGTTGTCCGGCGCGTATGTTTCTTTTTAATTTTGATCCTGGATCTTTTAAGTGGAACGTGAGAAATCTTACGACCGCCATAGTGGAAGATAATGTTGTTATGGAAGCCATCATACTAATTTGCTTGCACCTATAACAATTTCAATGGTGAAAAATACCTTGTTTCATCTGTTATTTAATGAGATTTAAAATATTTTAGAAGTAAGTAGTTATATAATATGCGAAAATCGCTCTGCTGACGTCGGCACAAATTCTGTAAAAGCTAAATAATATTTTGATTACTAAATCAAACTTTCATAATATTTAACATAAAACAACAGATATATAATAAAAAAATTTCAACATAAAAGCACCGCCAACAAAAATATAATCCAATAATATAAAAAAAATATCATTATCAACATTACGTCTCGCAATCAAAGGCCTATAAAAACACATTTCCATAGACAAACGTGCGTTCGGAAACCATATTCCGATTGGCTTCGTGTATAAATTGATTCGTCATGTGTCACCGTATGGAATGAATAATCGTAGTGAGGACGGGGAGATGTAGAGTGCATGATGCACAGACTTGGGCATGATGTCATGCCGTCATCGTCATGCTTGGCTAATTTGATTCTTGTCATTATTAAACCTCCTATCGAAAGATTACTTCGCTTAATAGATCCTTACTGGTATGAATGGTCCGAATTGGTTAAGTACTAAGTATTTAGGTTTTTGCGCTTCGTTTGTTGAGGAAGGCCTCGGACTTTTTATCTCCTACATTTCCTTCTTAAAAAACAACCAAGCCGTTATTGAACGTTTATAAAAAGATCAAAGATCACCCTACATCAGATCAATACTTTTTCTGTCGCTCTGATGACCTATTCATACTGATTCTAGCAAGATTCTACCACAGCATATCTACTATAATACTTTTAATTCCGTTATATTGCTGTCACTTTACTGTTCACTTCCAAGTACATCAAAACATTTTGTAAAATTGCCATAATGTTAATTAAAATTACACCAATTAGGTACCTTTCTTAAAAATTCACACTACCACAGATAATATATAATATCAGAAAATAAAATTCACCTTAATTACAGATAAAACCTACTTTAAAACTTTTACATGTGTAATTAAAAGATACCGACCTTTAATATATTACCTTTATGTTCGTAATAACTTGTAAGGACTGGTCTAGATGTTCTTAATTCAAAACTTAACGGTATAAAAAGTAAAACCCAAGTTAATTTTATTATAATTTAATATTTCTCAGTTATTGTCTGTGGGCCGCACTTTGATGAACCCGCGTCGATATAGGGGTGGGCCTAAATCGAGTAATTTTGTTTATCGATATGTCTGTGATAGTACTTTAGTACAAATTTTAAAATTTATGTAGTGGTTTTTTTATTATGACGGTAGTAGATCCACGCTGGTTTCAGCATGAATGGGCCGGATCGTCCGGGGAAGTACTACCCTCTCATAGAAGATCGACTTAAGAGTAGTAGTATCCTTACTACTGCGTTTCGTTCGGTGAATGAGAGTGCCGGAGGCCCAATTTTGCCCCTTTCCTCTTTCCTCACCTCCCTCATTCCCTTCCTCTAACCCCATTCCCAGCCGCCATAGTGGAGGCCACCATACCAGCAGTTTAAGACGATAGCTTTTGGTATGGTGGCACACCACATCTGGATTGCACTGACTGCTTACCATCAGGCGGGGTGGAGTCACTTTGGTAGGCTAATATATTATATAAAAAAAAAAAAAAAAAAAGATAGTAGTAGTAGGTATTGAAATATTTAATGGAAAGGATCAGATTATTAAACTAAAAAAAAATATATTTTATAAGTATAAACCAGTTTTTGTTTAAATAAGTATATTCTTGAAACAAAACTTCTTATGAAATTTTGTAACAATTTTATTTTAAAATGCAATCCAATATTTAACGTGACGTTTATTACTTTATTAGCAATTAAAATATTAATATTTATATATTTTAGCATACGATCAATTATCAAATTAAACAAATATTTCAATAATCGATACTATAATCGACTAAAGAAATCACGTCTTTACGTCACTAGCCTATACCATTCGATTCCACATTAAAACAAAAAAGACGGAATTGAACTGCGTACTATTCCGGTCTATCTAATAAAAACAAAACAATCTAATCTGAGCTTGCATTACTTAGAACATAATTAACTCTTTATAATCACATTGTAATCAGTTTTAAACCTTATCATAATGGTAATAAAGTCTTGTTAAAGTAAAAAGTAAACGGTTGTTACAGTTTTTGTCCTTGTTAATAAATCATAACATTTGTCTAAAGGTGCTGCTGATGCTCTATTGTTTCAAGCTTGACGGTTTTCTTGTTAAACTATGGTTATTACGTTCCATATTAATAGTTGTATTAAAACTTTTCATTTGTAAAGCAATTTGTTAATGTCATTGTATGGGTTCGTGTACCTATTGTAAAAACGTATGTATAGCAATAAAGTAAGATGGTGGAAGACCTATTTGGTATTTAGCAAGGACAGATAATAAAAGGGAAAGCCGGAGACCAACGTTGGGTCATTGAAAAAGGCAGATGATAGAAGAATATAAATACCATACCAACAGTTTCAGACGATGGCTTTTGGAATGGTGGCTACCAGTTCTGGATTTCACTGACTGCATATTACAGGCATAGGGGAGTTATTTTGGTTGAATAATATAAATAAGACCATTTAAAGTTACTTCTCAAATTCGAATAAGAACTTCAAGATTTACATAGATTTCCTTAATGCAGTTGGATTCTGGAAGTATGACGAACTAATAGAAAACCACAGTTACATCACTTATGTAGTTAGTGTTTTGTTTTTGTTAGTGAATACGACAAACACTACTAAGTTCTATGATCATCAATTAATTTACAATAATTGTTTTTTTAGAATTTGTAATCCAATAATTTGGATTAATCCTCATTTTACTTCTGATTACATTCGATACAAAATGGTAAGTTAATCAGTAGCAACTGCTTTGCTGCAAAACCTTAATGTTTCTTCACTGTTAATTTTTATAATGACTATTTAAATTGTTATGGCTATTGCAAGCCTTACAATAGTCATAATGATGCTTGTGGGTGGGATTTCATTAATCCTAAATGTCAACTGCACATGTTTACAAAATATGTTCTATCATTGATCAGGAATCTAATAAAAAGTTAAAGATAATCCATCGATAAAACGGAAAATAATAAAAGTTGATTAACAAAAAGTTGTAGAACCATTATGTAGCAACATTTTTAATTGATCGTATATAATACTAGTGGCCCGGTGTCTGCTTCGCATCGATCGGTTTCCCGGCTTAGTTTACTCTTATCGTTACTGCTATATTCCTAGGTGATATGATAATAAATTGACTGGCCTGTTGGTCTAGTGGTTAGTGACCCTGACTGCTAAGCCGGAGGTCGTGGGTTCGATTCCCACCCAGGACAAACCTTTGTGTGATGAGCATGATTGTTTGTTCTGTGTCTAGGTGTTATTTATCTATAATATTTATGTATTTACAAAAAAAAATGTATATAATTATGTAGTATATCAGTTGTTTAGTACCCATAACACAAGCAAATATAATTGCTTAATTTGGGGCTAAATGGCGCTGTGTGCATGTGGTAGAATATTATTATTATAGTATTATTATTATATTATATACTGAAACCTTTCTAAAAAAACGCTGTATATAACAGTGAAAACTGTATCTAAATCAATTAAGTAGTTTTTGAGATGAGCAATTTCAAACAGATAGACGCTTTCCAGCTACTTCTTTTTATACTATGTATACAAGATTATAGTTGTAAGGTCAGTACTTTTTATCGATTATAACGAGTGTAAGTACAAAGTACAAAAAGTATAGTTTTATGATTGATTGGATTCGAACAGATGTAGTTTTTTATATCAGCGGTTAGTAAAGGGTTAATACCGCTAATAATGGACAAACGTTGCCCTTTTAATTGTTACAATCTAAAACATGATTATGTGACTAGACTACTTAAGAAAGAACGTAAGTGCATTACAGCTTTCAAGATAAACGCCTTTAGCTCATTAAAATTAAGATCTATTTTTGTGGAATTTTCAGGCTTGATAGTTGTGTCACGTAATTCTAAAAAACTAGGCTTAAATACTGGTGAAGAAAATTAAATAAAATCTGAATACAAATATAAAGTCTGAAATATGGAACCATACCATCTCTTCCTAGTGGCCATTGCAAACTCCTCCCTTCAAGAGAGACTTATATCTAGCAATGTCTTCAGTCTCATAGATAAGAATGTGTAATTACAAATCTGCTTTAAGCAACCAATCATGCTTGTTTAGTTAGAGAAGTTTTTTTTTTTATATTAGCCTACCAAAGTGACTCCACCCCGCCTGATGGTAAGCAGTCAGTGGAATCTAGAAGTGGTGGCCACCATACCATCTTCTTAAACTGCTGGTATGGTGGCCTCCACTATGGCGGCTGGGAATGGGGTTAGGGGAAGGGAATGAGGGAGGTGAGGAAAGAGGAAAGGGGGAAATTGGGCCTCCGGCGCTGTGTGTGCGAAGTGACCTTTATCCGGCAGTGAAACAATATCAGCCTCGGTTTTGTGTAAAATTCATATTGAAGCGGATCATAGAATCCTGTGCCTTTTGCCTGTTTCTTATTTATGAAAAACTTAATCTTGCATTCAGTCTAAGATTTAGTAGGTATATATCATTACCAAATATATTAGTAAATAAAAAAATAGTAATGTCAAAACGTTCTTCTGTATGCTATTATCAAATCTTACTATGTAGGACAGTCAAATATTACGCAATGTTTTACCCAATGAACTATTGGATGCGTATAAAATTCAATAATGAGCGTATCATCGATTCTCACAACGTCTGAACAGAATGGGCTACGGCTTTTTTCTCGTTACTTGTAATTAAACGTAGGTACTAATCGACTATTTCGTTTTACTTGATGTGTCGCAGCACTAGTATTTTCATATTATTTATTTTTAAAAACAAGATAATCTTAATTCAAAATAAAAAATAAAGCTTATTTTGAAGAATTAAATTTATAAGTGATGATTGGAAGGTGTTCTTATTTCAACACATTCATTCATTTCACATTGACCTTATATAAAATTATACATACATACATTATTAGACAGAAAAACCATAGACATTTTATTCCCGTATAGCACAACATTAAAGGTGTGAACAAACGCGGAAATTAAACGAAAATAACGTACAGAAACGCATTGGTAGTGACATGGCGGCAAAAAAATCTCATTTGATCACAGGCCGTCAAACAAAATGATGATTGATGATATAAGTTAATTCGTTTTAAACCTGTGACGAAACACAAACTATATTGCATTGCAGCTATTTCTTCTCTTCATTTTCTTTTTATAATAATTATTTGGATTTCTATTGATGTTCTTTGTGTGTTTCATGAATTAAAAAGTTTGATTTGGCTTCCGTTCGCCTGTGTCAGTCATGTAGAGCGATGATTCAAAATTCGAGTATTACATTCAAAAAGTTTCTCTTGTAGGCACCTATATTTTTTACGAAATTATTAGAGCGCCATTTGTATTTTTTTTTATAAAAAGGCGAAGCAAAATATAGACTGAAAATATTTTCTTTTGATATTTGTCATTTATAACGGGTGGCGCAAAAGTAAAGACCCTATTTGGTTCAGCTATAACATTTTTTCTAAATTAGAAAACTAGATTTAGATTTTTTTAAATGTATATTTGTGCCATTAAATTTCGTACCATTAGGATTTAAAGATGATGTCTTTTAAATGGTGACCTCCAGAGTTGATACACATTTGAGCCCTATTTATGACATTTTGCATAACTTGCCGTAACACTTCCTGCGTTTCCATTTCCATCTCTCAGGGCATGTCAATAAGCAGAATACTCGGTTCTGGGGCACTGATAATCCGCGCATTATTCAAGAAACACCTCTACACCCACTAAAAGTTACTGTATGGTGTGGCATCTGTGTTGACAGAGTGATCGGACCCTATTTTTTCGAAGACGCTGGAGGCAATGCGATTACTGTCACTGGAGAACGCTACAGAACCATGTTACGTGAGTTTTTGATACCCAGTTTGGACGAATTGGGGCTGGAGCACATCTGGTTTCAACAAGACGGCGCTACGGCACACACAGCGCGCGACACTATGGACTTAGTGAGGGACGCTTTTCCAGGCCGAGTTATCTCTCGTTTTGGCGATTTGCCTTGGCCTGCAAGATCACCCGATCTGACCAGTCCAGACTTCTTTCTTTGGGGTTTTTTGAAATCTCGGGTGTATGTGAACAAGCCACAGACTCTCGCAGCTCTAAAAGAAAACATTCGTCAAGAAATAACGAACATATCGCAGGAAGTGTTACGGCAAGTTATGCAAAATGTCATAAATAGGGCTCAAATGTGTATCAACTCTGGAGGTCACCATTTAAAAGACATCATCTTTAAATCCTAATGGTACGAAATTTAATGGCACAAATATACATTTAAAAAAATCTAAATCTAGTTTTCTAATTTAGAAAAAATGTTATAGCTGAACCAAATAGGGTCTTTACTTTTGCGCCACCCGTTATTAATGGTGCTACAACTGTCTCTCACAAGTTGAAAATGTAGAAATAATTATTTATCTTGCTGTAAAATAAATAATTAAATAATTACACGTGTAGAGTTTTAAATAGTCTTGAGTTAATTACATAATATTATATATCTTGGACGACAGCACTTAATATAAATTGCAAATATAAATTGCATGTATATCACATACATGCTAAAATTGTATCATCATCACCATTATATCAGCCGCAAGACGTCCACTACTGGACATAGGCCTCTCTCGATTTTTGCAACATTGGCCGGTCATAAGCCGGCCTCATCCATCGGTTGCCCGCTGCAAGCCGTCTCTTTGGGTCGTCGGTCCACATTAAACAAATATGAAGAAAAATCGTTTGATCTCTTACTAATCCAAAGTCGCGTGTACTAAGACGTGCTTACACAGCTTTGTCTTTATTTAAAACAATTAAAACACATTGGTTCCATTGATATCAATTGTCATCAATTGTTAGACGATTTTCCAATTAATTTTATTGAAACCTATTTTATACTGGCCTATTTTTTAAATAGAACTGTCAATTTCGAATTAAAAAGTAACTAGCACGTTATAAATAGTTTTTAAAAAAGAACAAAGTAAACATTTTGAAAGTTTATGTAAGAATTTGAAAATGGAAAAATGAGGCGCTGATAGCTCGTTGCGCTCACTAATTAGTAAATTAACGATCATCGAGTTAAGCAACAAAGAGTGCGAGCTGGCTGGCTGGTGACCGCATTGTGGTATTATCTGAGCGTCTCCTTGCTTTGGAGTACACGTTAAAAGTCGATCCCGGTTAGCATGCTGGTAACGGTCGTTAGGTTAAGTCAGATGCCTCTATATTATAGAATATAGAGGTATCTGACTTGACCTTGAACTATTTATGGTATAATAAAAAAATTGAAATTACTGACGTATACGTCATCATCATTGTTCTATATTTGCAACATGATTATATTAAGAAAATCTTACGCACGTACTTTTTGTCGTTTTGTTTTGTGTTCTCTTCATCATTCATGCATTTTTCTTCGTTTACGTAAATCCTAAGACAATTACATTATCATAAAATAGAGCCAGATGTTATAAACATAGTTAGACTTTTGTGACGTTTCACTTGTATAAATTTCAATGATACAAATTGTGAGTAGACTTGGTCAGAAACCAATATCAACGAACAGGAAGCCGGGGAAACTGGGCAAGGCTTTGGATCTGAAAACGCACAAAATTAAATACTTGGGGTAGGTAGGTTTTTCTCAGCAGCCAAAATTAAAAAGTGATAATACAACTACAGAACCATCAACAAACCGCAATCAAGTGATTAAAAAACCGTTTTCTTTTTGGCCATCTATCTTGATTCATATGTTTAAATATCGAACAAAGGCGCTAGAGATTGAACCGTCAAAGACCTCAATACGAAAAAAAAAACAGAAGCAATGCCACTTTAACGGAAGCACATTCTTTTTTTGAACAATTGTTCTTAAACCGCATAGTCATGACATTTGACAAGCTGCTATTGGTTGTCGGTCTGACTTTGACAGCCAATCAGAGGCGGTCCTCGAAATTCGTAAGTCATCGTTCTTAACGTTTGAGATAGTGACTCGACTGTTCTTAGTAACGTTATGTATTTTTGTAAATAGAATTGTCTGGGTCGGCTGTATGTGAATTACTTGTGCCTATAAAATAGAAAATTGATTTCAAAGAAGGCCGATAACAAATTGATTTTAAATATAGCACTCAATTGGTAAAAATAAAATCGATGCAAAATCAATATCAGGCTTTTGAAGAAAGACTATTAGACACTGAAATTCGTTATATATACTTCAAGTAGCAAGTCTAGAATATGAAACAATCCAATCTCTTTTTTTCGTTGTAACAGGCCAGTAAAGGAAACCAGGTAATGGGCGCCTGCGTACCAGAGTCGTAACTACTATCTACTGTATCTACCGGGGTTATTTCCAAAGTACTCCAAAAAGAGTTCTCTAACATGCAAGAGCAGAATGGGAATAAAACAACGAGTATTTTTGAATATTAATGATTCAGTGAAATAACTTGGGAATGAATGCATAAAGATGTAGGCAAACCCTTCACAAGGTGTACTGACGACCTTATAAGGGTTGTGGGCAACCGATGGATCTAGCTCCCAGCTGGCTAAGGTGGCGAAAATAGGGGAGGCCAGTGTCCAGCAGTGGACGTCTTTTGGTTGATATGATGATGTAGAATGTATTAGATTTTATCTTTTTAGAACAAAAGAACGGATACTTGGGGATAACCCATTCTACCGTATCAATGTTCGGGCTCCTCGCTCCCTCCTCTTTTGGACATCGTAGCAGAAGAGCACCCGGATTAATTTAATTAAGGATTGAGTTACCCTGGCTAGGGCAAACTATGTCACTGCTGTGTACTAAATCTTACTGCAGGCACCAATCTTCTCGAGCGTGGTTTCTTTTTTTATACAACTTTGATGGCAAACAAGCATATGATTCACCTGATTGTAAGTGGTCTGGACTGAGAGGGTATTTGTGCAGCCTCTCACTCACAGAGCGAAACACATTAGCATGAAGACTAATAATATTCTTAGATCGATCTTCTATGAGAGGGTAGTAATTTCTCGGTCGATCCTGCCCATTCACGCTGAAACCAGCGTGGATCTACTACTATGGCATCCATCTACCTTTGGAAGAAGTCTATGTCCTATAGTCGTCTTCAAGGCTGAATACTTCAATCAAAAAACATTACCCTTCTTGTCTTCGGCAGTCGGGCAAAAAACGTCGGTTAATTTTAAAAACAGCCATATCATGTAAACTGTATCTCTTATCAAAATATTAATGTATGTTACAATGTTAATGATAAATTAGGTATAATTATAACTTTACGACGGTTTTAGTACCTACATTAAACGGATAATTAATTTTGTACTAGTAAAAGTGTGGATATCGGCACTTTTAAACATCGTAATTATTACTCTCAACTTCGGTAGCTAAGCAAACAAGCATCCGGCATTATTTTCTTAGCATTGCTTAAAAAATAGTTTAAAGGGAAGGAAAAAAAGAAAGAAAAGAAGGATATAAAGAAGGTTTGGGTCTGCGGCGTTCTCACTTACCAAACGAGTCCTATTACGGCAACTTACAATTTAGCATCTCACAAAAGCTGCAATATTAATTGTGGCAGCAACTAGAATAGCGTCCATCATTCCTGAATCCTCCATAGTGAGATCGGGCAGAGTGGAGTCATTTTAATAGGTTAATATAAATCACCGGATTAAGGATTAGCCACCTTGAGTTTCCGTGAGCAGATCTAATTGAAATATATGTTTATTCATTTAGGTTAATTAAATTAACACTTATGAACGTCAAAGTTTACAAAATGTCAGCAAATTAACCTACAGCCAGTTCGCTGACGAAGTAGAGCCATGAGAAGAACTGGCAAGAAACTCAGGCCACTCTTTTTAATCGCCAGGTTATTACAATTTTTGTAAGTTACAGTTTCAAGTAGCATGCAAAGTGACGCAGGCAATACACTTAACTCTATAGATACTTAATTACTTACAGCTTTCTATGTTGTAAAGAAAATTAAAAAGTAAAATGTGTGCTTTACAGGTTGCCTCAATTTGCATATTGCTACAAAAGGTAAAGGCAACATGTGAACTGTGATAAATGTTTCTATGTAGATATTATATAAACTGTTAATTTTTGGTATAAGTATAAAGTAAGATGAACTTAATTTACCACAGGAGTTCACAATGTACCTCTATTTCACAAATCACAATGTAAAAAAATTTAACAATACTAAGTATACAATTTTAACAAAACAATACAAAATGTGAACTTAACTGTTCAAATATGGCTCGGGCATCATGTCATTTATAATTAATACAAAAAAAAAAAAAAACATTTTATAAATTATGTCAAAATGTATCAATAAATTAATGTCAAAAAATTATTTGTTAAAGCATGTCATTCATAATAATCATAAAAAATGTCATTCATACAATAATTAACAAAAATATGTCCTTTAAAGTATAATGTCATTAAAATTAAGAGTAAAATTAATTTACTCCTTCGTCAAGCGAGCATCCCATGACTTTTATCGTTCAGATACTCATTAACAGTGTAGTAACCCTTAAGTATTAAATGTTTTTTGACAATTTGTTTAAATTTGTCTAAGGGTTTATCCATTATGTCGATAGGTAATTTATTAAACAAACGTACACCAAGTCCCGTAAACGAATTATGGACTTTATGTAAGCGATAGTGTGAGCCAACCAGTTTATGCTTACCCCTGGTGTTAATCTCATGCACATCGCAATTTCTAGTATATAGACTAATGTTACTCTTAACATAAACAACATTAGCATATATATATTGAGATGCAACTGTCAATATACCTATCTCTTTGAATCGCTCTCTCAGGGAGTCTCGTGAACCTAGGTTGTAGATAGAACGTATAGCTCGTTTTTGAATAATAAAAACGGTTTCAATGTCAGCAGCCCTACCCCACAACAATATGCCGTAAGACATAACGCTGTGAAAATAACTAAAGTAGACTAGTCTGGCGGTTGCCACATCAGTAAGTTGCCTAACTTTCCTGACAGCAAAAGCCGCCGAGCCGAGTTTACCTGCGAGACACGAAATATGGGCTTCCCACTGAAGTTTGCAATCTAAAGTTAAGCCCAAGAAAACTGTGGACTCTACGATTGAAACTGACTCATTATTTAAAACCAGGTTTATACCTGCACTTTTGACATTTGGCATAGAAAATTTTATACATTTTGTCTTCTTGGAATTAAGTAGAAGATTGTTTACCGTGAACCAGTTCAGGACTTGCGCGAGCGAACCATTTACAACGTCGAAATTAGGGTCTTTACGGTTAACTTTAAAAATAAGAGACGTATCGTCTGCAAATAGCACTATATCGCAGAAATCCTGCACAAAGTACGGCAAATCATTTACATACACCAAAAATAGAAAAGGACCAAGAATGGAGCCCTGTGGGACGCCCATAGCAACAGGTAACCCTAAGGACCTATTTCCATTTACATCAACGTATTGCACTCTATCACTTAGATAGGTGGAAACTAGATTAAGTGCAACATCCCTGATCCCATAGTGACTGAGTTTTCTCAAGAGCGTATTGTGCTCGACGCAGTCAAATGCTTTAGAGAGATCACAAAAAACACCAATAGCATCCATTTTATCTTCCCAGGCGTTAAAAATATGTTTTATTAGTGTAACGCCTGCATCTGTAGTTGAGCGACCTTTCGTAAAACCATACTGCTCATTATGTAGTAATTTATGAAAGTTAAAATGGCTCTCTAATTGCTGCAATATAATTTTCTCAAAAATTTTACTAATAGCTGGCAGTATAGATATTGGTCTAAAATTACTAGGGTCACTCTTAGAGCCGTTTTTAAACAAAGGTACTACTTTACTATGTTTCATTAAATCAGGAAATACTCCTACATCAACACTTTTATTAAAGATAGCAGCTAGATATGGTGCTATATTTATAATTATACTCTCAACTAATTTAACTGAAAAACCCCACAAGTCAGCAGTGTTTTTTGAATGTAGTGACTTGAACACTTTTATTATGTCGTTTGGGTTAACATAATTAAAATTAAAAGGGACGTCACACTCTTTCACATTCCCCCTAAGTAAATGCTCAGCTTTGATTGGGCAAGAATTTAAGGAGCTGGTTGTCTTTACTGGTATGCTAACAAAGTAGTCGTTAAAAATGTGGGCTACATCTGTATTATTTGAAATAATATTGTCCTTAATGTTTAACTCATAATTGTTATCTTTCAATTTAATACGACCAGTCTCACTATTAATAACATTCCAAGTTGTTTTTATTTTGTTCTCGGACTGTTTAATTTTATTACTTAAATACAAGGACTTAGCGGCAACACATGACTTTTTAAAGATTTTTGAATAATCCCTAACATATTGAATAAAGACTGGATCAAAATTATATTGTTTCATACCATAAAGTTCATACAACTTAGCTCTACTTTTGTATATTCCGGATGTTGCCCAATCACAGAACCTTATTTTGATGTTTTTGGTAAAAGTTCTAGTTGGAAATGATGCATTGTACGCTGATTGTATTGTGCTAAACAAGGACTCGTAAAGCACATTTGGATCATCGTGGCTTGGATCTATGTGAGTGACTGCTGCAGCAACACTCTCAGTGAAACGGTTTAGGCGAACAGAGGTCATTGGCCTACACGTGATCTTACTCCCTTTAGTAGTTGTGCCTAAAGGAAAAACAGCTTTTTGCCCACAATGATCCGATGTTAGATCATTCAGAATAGCCTTATCTATATATTTGCAATTGCAGAAAATGTTGTCTAAGCATGTAGCAGAATGTGATGTAATTCTAGTAGGTTCCGAAAATAAATATTTTAAATTAAATGATTTCAATAAACTAATTAATCTAATGCTAGTCTGTGATTGAACAAGTAAGTCGACATTAAAGTCACCACACACTATTACATGCTTATTGACAGAGCTTAAACGTTTCATTACATCTTCCATAACTGTTTCAAAAAGAATAAAATCACTCTGAGGTGGCCTGTACACACAAACCACAATATATTGCTTAAGCTCAACACAGGACAACTCGATAGTGCGCTCAATAGAAAGATCTGCTATATCTTTACGTTCCTTATAATTAACACTACTACATACATATATCAGAGAGCCACCATGTATAGTCTTCTTTCTTACGAATGCACTACCAACAGAAAAATATTCATTATTAAATAATAATAATTGTTCCATCTTTAGCCAATGTTCAGTAACACATAAAATTTGAACATTGTACTTTTTCAAAAATAAATCTATTTCTAACGCTTTGCTGGATAAGCCCTGTATATTTTGATGAACTATATTTAGAGCCTGCTTATCCATTGTCTCATCAACTAGTTTAAACTAGCAGATGTGTTTGTATAACATATTTGTAAATTATTACAAACATTTGTCAAATTCTTCAATACCTTACTGGTACTTGTGTCAAATAGTAAATTATATGCTAATAATTTAGCAATAAGTCGCTTATAACTAAATGGTAGATACATAGTATCTTTTGTCAAATAAAAATTGGAACTAATAAATATATTAGTGTCAAAAAACAAAATATAGTCACTATGACTATGTGTACAATTATAAAGTAATAAATTTAATTTGCCTATGTGCACGTTTTGTAACTCAGTAAGTGCATGTGAATAAGGTAAGGCACAGATAATAAACTTACATCCTACACTGTTGTGAAGCGCTATCATGACTTCAGTTAAATCTAGTATGTCCTTTTTAGTGACTGATAGGCTATCACCATACATTATAATCACTGTTGAGTTAGAGTTCAGGACAGAATTCTTTAAATTATTAACTAAAATACTGAATTTCACTCCAGGTGAACAATAGTTTACAATAGGCCTATCAGTGAGGATATTAATCATGCTACCTAGGCCCGAGCCAAATTGATCAGAAAACATTACAACATTTTGTGTACTATTTATGGCTGGTTCCCTACTAGAAAATCGAACTTGGTTTATGGAGGTGGGATGATCAGTAGGCAAGTCGTTACATTGATTACTATGTGAATGTACATTACCTAATGAAGGCTGAGTATAGGCCGTTGATGACAAACACATTGAACATAGATTGTTATTTGTTAGTGAAATAACCTTTTCTATGTTCTCCCTACCAGCTTTGGCAACCTCATCATATTTTTGAATGTACTCATATGTCTCTTTCTCATGTTGGAGACATATTTTTGTCAAGCGAGCTTCTAAATCAGATAATTGCAACTGAAGCTCCTGTGTGTGTCTTTCATATAGTAATCTACTGTCAGCTAACTGGGTTTGACAGTCCTCAAGCTGTGATAGCAATGTCCCACACTCATTCACCAACTCTTTATTATTAAATGAAAGTTTTTTAAATTGATGTGACTTTTTAACATTAAATTGAAGTTTGTTTACTAATTTCTTAATTCTAGAGTATTTTTTAATTTGCTTATTACTACTAATATTAAATCTTAATCTTGCCTTGTGAACGGTATTAGGCCTATATAGTGTATCACATTTTTCACCTAGGAGTTCAGTGTACAAGCTCTGAGTCTCAACACAACTGAGTACCTGTAGTTGATCTTGAAGTGAAGTTATCTCCATGTGGGCTTCTTTCAGGTCGATCTCTAATTCAGTGTTGCGGCTCAGTAACCTTGTATACTCTTCATTACAGCTACTGTAGGATCTAATTTCCATTTGCAGTCTATTTAGTTGATCCTGGTAATCCATATTTTCAACGTGCAATAGTGACAATTGACCCCTCAGCTCAGTAACCTTGTCATTTACTTTTTCCATTTCCTCCTCACAGTCACTGCGTTCCTTCAACAGTTGACTGTTGTCTTCCTGACATTTCTTCAACTCTGTAAGTGCTATCCGGAGTTTGTTCTCAGTGTCCTTAGCCATGGCTCTACGGGTCATCATGTGTGTGGCCATGGTTCTTAAATATTTGTGTAGTTAAACACCTGGAATGTGAAGAAAACAGCTGAGTAGAAGAATTAAAAAAAGAAAAAGAAAGGGAATATCTAATAGGATGAAATGAAATAATTAATTAAAAAAAAAACAAAGGTAGTAGAAACAAAAGGAATAAAAGAATTAGATAATATTTAGGGATAGCTTATTTACTGTAAATGTATAATCATATACTGTAAATGTATAATCTAAAAACATATAGAGAAACTAACTCAATTTTACACAATTCTTTCTACATCTGACTTATGTCATTAAGTATCTGTCATTTTTATTATGACTACAATTTACCCGGATGTTTATAGTCATTCACTATAAATGTAATAACGACGATAATTGCTTATGTTCAAACTTTTTATCATTGTACTTTATTTAAATAGAATTTCTTTAAGACAATAATATTTCCCGCGCTAAGAAACAAGCTTTGTGTCACAGGGGTGTAGTTTTTTTTTTTATTTGGTGATAATCAAACTAAATGTCTGTGTGGAGATAAGTGATAACCAGTGCAAAAGATCAGATAGTGTTTAAGTACTTCTAAAAATCACCTAAGTGACATTTATGAACGTCAAAATAAAAAAACCCATTCAGACGATGGCTTTTAGAGTGGTAGCCACCAATAGATTTCACTGACTGCTTACCATCAGGCAGAATGGAGTCACTATGGTTAGTTAAAAATAACAGCCAATTAACCTACAGCCAGTTCTCTGACGAAGTAGAGCCATGAGAAGTACTAGCAAGAAACTCAGACCAAAGATATTCAGGCCACTTTAGTTTGTTTTCCCGGGAAAATCTAAAACAAACAAAGCTGCATAAATTGATATGATAACGATTACAATTGACGGGCTAGTGTCAGTAGTTCAAATAAAACAAGCAACGCCACAGGCTACGTTTATGCAAACGTGTTGTATAATCAATAAGAAAAGTGTTCATTAAATTGTTACGTAAGTTTTTTATTTCTTTTTGTGTATTTATTATAATTATAGATACTTATGAAATATTAATATTGTTCGTATTAAGACCGGAAAATAAGATAGGTCCTATACTTTGACTGACTCTAGTTTAAGATTGGAGACTAACCCCCAGTTTCTGAAAGGCTGATCAACGAAAAATTAACTAATCGCCTGTTAAATCTCATGTGAATTACCAATTGGGTTGCTAAAAGCATGAATAATTAGTTTAATTTCATCTAGTTAGTAACTAATTAGATCGAATCAATCTAAATATCCACGCTTTTTGCATGCCTTCAGGTACTTTACATAAGATTTAACAGATGATTAGTTAATTTTTCGTTGATCAGCCTTTGAGAAACTGGGGGTAAATGTGTATTTACCTACATACAATGAGTTGATAGCTAACACTTTATTATTCAATTAGTCTTATTGATGTAATAAGTTCTTTTCTTTTTTCAATAAATATAATTATATTAAACAAGTTGATTCTCATGCAGGACAAACTTTGTGTGATGCATAATTTATATTTGTTTTTCAAATGAGGTTTAATAAACTGTAATTAACGTTAGCTGCATTATTTAAATAATTGGTTTTATAACGATTATACTAAGCTAAGGTAAGTTTATCTATCAGACTGAAGAAGTTGACTGCTGGTACTGAGCCATTCACAGGTACTCTGCCGTACACCACTCTTGGTTGAGACTTCAATATAAGCCTACCTTATCGCTTAAAAATGTTAACTGCTCGTAGTAAACCTCTCCAACTGATGGTACAATTACTTGCACAATTTAATTCACCAGTAGTCACTACGCTTAAAAAAAGGTTTTTATTATTGAGGTCATACACCCTAACACAAAAAACTCTAATAACGACACTAAAAGTTAGTATTTCGCGGAAAACAGGCCCAAGTTGAAGGTGAATTACGCAATACTCAACCGTATACGAATAATTCTAAGATATATTATCGAATCTACGTTATTCGTTGTAGGTACGTCCTTTTTACTTTAAGGTGTTAACTGTATGATCCTTAATAACTGGGTTAAGTAAGTTATAAATGACTGTACCTGATCCAGTTTGTTCAGTAGTACGTAACGAGCTACCGGCAGGTGGCGCCAGGGTATATTAATATATTATCTTGGTTAAATAATACTTGCTTATAACCTGACTGCACTTATTAATTATAAAATTGTACCTATGTGATCGATGTTCGTCCGGACTTTGTTTTATTTTGTAAAATATGATTTGCTATTCAAGTTCAAATTAATTTTATTTTTGAAAAAAAATCGAATTAAAAGACAAAAATATCATCGTTATTAAAAGTTGACATAAAAATAATTTTGTATTATTTTTTACTTTCGCGACATAGACATTCAAACTTAGAACTTAAAAAATACCAGTGTGTTTTTTCATTCGCACAAAAAAAAACGTCACAAAATCTCTACTTAATGGCAAAATTTTCAATATGTATTTTTTGACAGACCTTTTTTTAAGTTTGGGAGCATAGTAATATAATTTTGATAAAGGCATCATGCGGTGTTTTTGATCTCAGCATTATCATTAGTTAACAATTACTCTCTATTTTATGCGAACTTTAATAAACATTTTATGTTAGTAATAATATTGAGAGTGTGTAGATAAGGGTATCTTAGGGAATAAAGACTTAATTAGTGTATATGTAGGTATTAATTTGGTTTTAGTGGGCCTGTGTGGGCGGTTTTTGTGTATTATAGATATATGGTTGTAAAATCATCCGTGAGCACTGTAATTCAGGGTCACCACCTACCATAAGGAGAGCCTATTGCTTGTTTGCCACTAAATAAGTTATTGTAAACTTACAAAAATGTAAGTATCTTATAAAATAAAGTAATAAACAAGTTGTTCTTCAAATTTAATGTATTACTAATTTGGTCCTGTACTAATTAAATTCAGAAGTTTCAAGTATAATTAAAATAATTGACATAAATTTAGAAAACAAGCTGCAGTTAAAGTTATTTAATAAATTATTTATTGACGAAATATTCAGTTCTAGCAAGTTCTAGTTTCAAAAGTTCCAACAGTTTTAATTGGTTACATTTAATTGTTTGAATTTCGAACTTTCAACAACTTTTTAATTATAGTGACGACATTCCCGCGTGAATGAATAAAACCTCAATGTTGACTTTATTTAAATAAAAAAATATATTTTATTATGTTTGATATTTTTACTTATTTTTTTTATTTTTAACTACATTTTACACCATACACCACTATATTTATTAGACAATATAGTACTTAATGCAAAATAAATGTTGAAATGAGTCATGAGAACTGGTCGGACAGGATGTCAGCCTAGGTTTGTTCTTACTGTCGCTCGCACTATCTAATTATATCTATGATTTATTAGGGAAAACAGTTTTTTTTATACTTATGTGAGTTAAGTCTGAAAGAAAACACTATTAGAAGGTACCAACTAACCAGTAGTGTTGTTTATAATTAGCGACACTACTAGTCTTTTTTTCGATATAGGTAGCTGTTCAATTTTAGAAAAAAGATGGGTAGAGCAAGCAAGCAAGAATGAATAAAAGTTTCTAATAAAAAAATTCTTAAAGTAATTTGAAATAGTATGTAGTAGGGTTTTTGGTTAAACTCTAATTTAAGAAGCTTTTGTTCGTTAGAGAATCATGGTATCTGATGATGCAATTACCACATTTTTGTATCACATGTATGATGCAAATAAAACTTTTGATTTGATTGGTATTTCTTGATTCATTAATATTTTATTCGACAAAAACTTTAAATCAAGCCTTCTTCTGATTATAAATCTACAAAACACGTTTTTATAACCTTAAAACACCATCTCTAGTAAAATTCTATAAAACAAGAAGGATTGATCATAAAATCGATTACTATGACCCGCCAGCGTGAAAAGGTTTTAATTGTTCAATAGAACCTGTTTTTTTTAAATATTTGAGGTCACTCGCGATTAGTGCCGGTATTTTTCCGTTATATTTTTTTGAAAGTCCGCGCCAATCAATTGATGATTCTTTTTTTTTTAAATTTAAATTTTAACTTTAGTTTGGAGAAAAAATGTTGCCCGTTATTATTTTATTTGGTTTTTGTTAATTTATTATTTAAGCAATCAATTTTGCATGCCTCGTATTTTAAACTTAGTTTTATGAGTAACGCAGGCATTTGCTTTTGATCAAGAATTATAAAAATCACGTTGTCTGATTAAAGGAAAAGAATCCTTTACTCCAGTAAAATAAAATCTAATTTTGATCAGTCAAACGTAGGAATTAATTACAAATATAAGTATTTATCTTCTTATTTTAACAATACAAGATTTTAGTAGTAAAAATTATAATCAAAACATTTATAATTGAACAATTTTATCAATCTATTTAAATTTAGAATGCATCTCCATCTGTCATTCAAAACTTCAAATCAAGAACACTGAGGTCATGTGTTTGACATTTAGGTATTATTTTCAGTAAATTTAGTTAGTTAAATTATGAAAGTAGCTAAGTTTTATTCCGTTGGATATCGAGCACATTTTTGCACTTGCACTCCAACTGCGCTACCAACAGCTAAAACTAAAAAATACATAATAAGTATAGTACAAATCATGCAGACCTAAACTGAACAAACCATAGATCAGAGGACAGCGATAGACAAGTAATATCCCGTGTATAATCGCCTCTATAACTTGTAGTAGACAGTTTTGACCTATTAGCATACAGAAATAGACTGTCCTATTTAAGAAAAAGGCTTAAAATGATTATGCATATAATCTGGGTGGATGATTTCAAATATCTGACAAAATGCAAGTCTGTTGAGTTCTGTTTCTGACAAGTTGCGAGTATATCGTAAAAGATAACAAAATGCTTATTTGACGATTGCGACACATGGAACTCATCACATCTGATAACGTGAGTGTGCAACTTCGGTTAAAGGGCTAAATGGCAATACACCCTTTTCCTTTTTTTGGGTCTCATTACAAATCCAATATAACTGGTGAAACCTGGGTGCATGAAGGCGTCATAAATTTGTGTTGTGTTAAAAATTTACAAAAAAACATTGTTCTGTTTGCATCGACCAAAACTAAAGCCCACTGGTGCTGACCTTATGAAACGGCTCAACAAAAAGGTGTGCTACTCATAATTACTAATAGGAAGGTAGAATGATAAACAGATAACGAACAAGGACGTGTGAGTGTCTCCCATTGTATGGTAATGTACGGACAGTGCGCTACTGACACCATGGCTTCCGGACCTTTAAGGATATTGTTCTTTATATGGCGTAATTATCCTGGACTTTATTGACTACTTACTATCAGGCAGAGTATTATTTTGGATAGCAAATATAAAAAAATAAACATCTCTTTCATGATCATCATGCCAGTTATTATCTTACTGCAGGTAAAGGCCTCTTCTTATGCGGAGAAGGAATGATCGCCAGGCTTGCTTAAAGCGGATTGGCAATTTCTTTTCTAATTTATATACCAACACAATACCGGATTTGACTGAGAATCGAAGTTGAACTTTCAAGTATTAGTAATAGCCGATCTTAACACTAAAATACAAGACTGTCTCCGTGGCGCAGTGGGAACCCAATCGACTGCTGTGCACAAGGTTGTAAGTTCGATCCCCACACGGAAAAAACTTTGTGTGATCCATAAATATTTGTTTCGAGTCTGGGTGTACTTTGTGTCCTTTAAATATATGTTTGTAAAGTCCCCCGTGAAACATGGCTTGTTGTATAGTGCGGGATTTGTCTATAAAAATAGGAAAAAAAGTCACTTTGAAAGCTGTAAATGCAGTAAGAATCGACTAAGGGATAATCAGAAAAGCGTCAGCGGCGTTTAGCTAACCTGCTTTTGCGTTGAAGCTATAATAAACTCTTACTTTTTTTTAGGGAAGCCTATAATGGATGTCTTTAAGATTCTGATGCTTAATAGTAGTATTTTTGGTAACAAACAAGCGTACCGTCTACTTTATGGTAAGTGGCAACCGTAACCTTGTTTTACAAGCATTGCAGAAATTATGCTTAGGATATACTACCAAGCCGTTGCAGACCACGGATAAGGGATGAGGAAGGAAAAGGGAAAAGTAAATACTTTAGATTACTTATATATTGTGTTGTGGAATATAAAGGGTCTCTAACCAAACGATTCAGCACTTCAGACTTTTATTGCACTATGTGTTGTATTCCCATAAAATTTTGATCTTTTAATCGGGGCGTGAAAAGCATCTCACTAAGCCGCCATAGTGGAGGCTACTATACCAGTAGTTTGGCTCTTGGAATTATGTCGACCACTTCTAGATTCAACTGACTGCTTACCATCAGGCAGAGTGCAGTCTCTTTGGTAGGCTAATATAAAAACAAAAAAAGATCTTTAAAACGGTTCAATCCGAAGATTTTCAACCTCATGGTCTCCATGACCGTTTCGCAGCGTGGTTTAGTAGGTGGCGGTAGGAAAGACGAACAAAAACTTGCCTCGCCGGTGCCAAGGGAAAACACGGTACTTGCTTTTATGTTTAAAAACAAATGTCAGGTCCTTTTATTAGTTTATTTAATGATCTAACGGATGGTACACCTTGCTATTAAAAAAGCGACGATAGTTGCTCGTGGATTCAATTTCGATTTACAAACATCGGGTTTAAATACTTGTTTTTTACAAACATTTGTTTATAGTCTGGTCATTAACCTCTTCAATTATCTCCTTGATCCAATCTAAACTTGATCACTATGCGGTATTTAGTAAATACACAAATAACGCTACAGTACATTACCAGGTATTTCTTAGCCGTGTTACGTCACCCATGGGAAGAAATAGACTGGTTCCATATACAATATACTACCTTGCCGCGACGCGGATTCACCTGCTTCTTTGCTTCCAGTGCTAGAAGCGTGATGTTACATAACCTATAACCTTCCAATACTGGGCTATCATACGCAAAAATATTTTTTTCAAATCCGATAGATAATTTCAGAGATTAGCACGTTTAAACAAACAAACAAACTTTTCGCTTTATATAATAGTATAGATATTTAGATCAAAAACCACAAAGCACAATTAAAAAAAAATTGGACCATAAATCGCTATTAAGTTGAAAATAACAAGGTAATCTTATTAACCACTACGCTTTATATGCATTGACAAAAGCAATACCCAGCAGATGTCCCATCAATTTTTTTGCCAATAAAATTGTCAATATCTTTAATCTCACCTTGCAACAACTATGCATACAATAAATTTAAAATTTTCGTCCAATACAGTAAAGAACGCAGTTTGCGCAACAAAAACTCTAGTTTATTTACATTTTCATTGGAAAACATGCTGGGATAACTGTATACGAGTGCAGTAAAAAAGATATCATTGAATATAAACTACATTTCAAATTGTACTTTAACGTTATAAAAATAGAATCGAAATTGTAATGTAGTAAAATGTTGATGTGGTTGCCTTCATTTTATTATGCCCTTAGGTAGTAAAACAAGCAGTATTCTGTATTCTCTTGTTAAGTTCCTATGCAAATACAATACCTACAATATTCTACACTATCTCAGTAGTATTTAACTATGGTACGCAAGTCTCAGGTTTGATTCCCGGTTCAGGTAAAGTGATATTAGATTTTCTAGAATCTGACTTGTGTAAATGTCAAAACGTATACTATATAGACGTCTGCCTGTCCCTTCGGAGAAAAACCGTGATACATTTTGAATCAAAACAATAACTCTTCTCAGCTGTGTTTTTGCTTATTACTTACGTACTGCAACAATAGGTCAAATAACACCAGTTTTTAAATTCGGGAGCGATTCCCTTCCAACTACTAATATGAGTAAAAGAATTTATATAGTATGCCCTCATAATAAACCTGATATAATGCCATAGTTTTCTATCGTTTTATGTTTAAGAATGTCACCTATGTCGGTAATGCGAACGCGTGTACATAATCCAAGTCATATGTACAATATTTATATGTACCTATATATCGAAGTGACAAAGGTTAAGCCTTTGTGATTTTATTCATATAAATTACAATAGATGATGAATTAAAGCGGGACGTGAACAAGCAATACTTATATATTATTAAAAAACAAAGCCCGCATCCCTAAATAAATGATAAAAATAGAAACCTATTTTTTTTCTCGTGTTGACGCTACATTGAAATTTTATATACCCTATGTCACTCCTACAATCAATACAAATCTAATGTCACCAACAATGTAGGCTGAAGAGCGTGCTAACGAAATAGACATACATACATACATACATACATACATACATGCATACATACATACATACGCTCGAAAAACATTACCCTCCTTGACTGCGGCAGTCGGGCATAAATAGTCTTAAGCGGTTTCATACAATGGCTTTGGAATGGTGTACCCTGGATACCGCTGACTGTTTACCATCAGGCAGGAAAGTCACTTTGGTACGCTTATCTAAAAATAACAGACAGAAAATGGCAGCTAATTTACCTACAGCTTCTTATTAATACTTTATCAATTGCCGATTTCAATTAAAACCCAATAAAAAATTCCTTAATTACCCTTTAATTCCTCTTTTTATTCTCTTTTCCCTTTTTCATCCCCTTCTTTGTATAGTCGACCACGTATTATTTTTCTTTACCACTTTTAACAAAAATTTTCATCAAAATTAAAGTTCAATAAGACTCATTAGACAGTGACAACTGTCACTGTACTGAGGTAACTTGTAAACAAAAATAGACATAATTGTTTTGTGATATGCAAACGACATATACCTACTCTAAGGGTGGTTAAGCAATTTTATGGTTGATTAAAGGTCGGCAACGGTTTAGGTTGTGTTTTAAGCATTTTTTCTGTCATTAGAGAACACAGTCATGACCATTATTACATTACCTCTTACCATCAGGTCGTATGCTTGTTTCCTACCAAAGTTGTACATACATACATACATAACATCACGCCTGTCTCCCATTAATGCGTTAAGCAGAGACTATAGACCGTGCTGCGATCTAAACATACCTCCTTTGCCTCTTTAACATTCATTAATATTTTCATACACACACGTCGGTTACGGGTGCATGTAATTGTGCCCTTTGTCAACACATCATCTATTTGAACCCCTACAACTTTCCCATTCATTTCAACGCCATAAATCTCTTTTGTTATCCTACTGCCATCCATCCTTTCCACATGTACAAACTACCTTAGTATACTCCTTTCGATTTAGGTCACTATAACATCAAAAATAAAATTATAATAAAAATCGAACTATTGCAAAAACAATGTTTAGTTTATTCACATACTAGACACCTTATTACAAGCTATAACAGCTTACTTTGGGTCTAAATAGCGTTGTGTATTTATTGTGTTATTATTACATACGATGCCATATGTAAAGTGTAATGACTCAAACATTAAGTAGATTTTTAAGAAGTCATTATTTAAACTTCTGACAAAGTATAACATCATACGGACGGATGTGTTAGTAACCGTTACGCGCGAAAACACACCAGTCAAAACACAACAGTTATGAAAATATGAATTCCCTTTGTTTTATAACTTCACGCCTGTATGACTAAAAAGGGCTAAGCAGCAAGACAGGTTTTTGCTTAAATTTTAATTGTGTCTTTGTGTAGAACGAAATCATTACATTGAAAACGTTCACTAAAGGACATGAACTTGTGTTGGTGATATTTAGTGCGCAGGCAAGTTTTTTTTATTGCTGACAGTGCCAGACGAGCAAACAGCCCACCTGATGGTAAGTGGTAACTGTCGCTCATGGATGATTTAGACACAGGTAGTATGCAGTGGCTACGCAGAATCCCTGGCATTGCAGGAGCAATGCCAGAGACTCTGTCCCAGTTTCTAAAAGGCTGATCAACAAAAAAAATTTACTAATCACCTGGTTGGAAATAAATATTATTTTTATCGTAATATACCAAGCTAAAGTACCGGTAGAATATTTATAAGATATAGGTAGATATTAATATACGCACCATAGTTTATTAATTTATCATAACCTGAGTCACTCTGCATCTCAAGCCGTTGGATCTAGATGCATTCATTATACCAGGAAAACAGAGTAGCGATAGCAGAAAAATACTATATTGTATTTGTGTCGACAACGTAAGGCTATTGAGATATACGTATCACTAACGTTAAAAAATTTAAATCAGCTGATATAATTCCAAATTAATTTGGCATCTTAAGTAATTATAAGAACATAAATTTGCAAAGCGTTTATGAATTTCTTCATTTAAAATGTTCTATTTTAAAGAAAATATCAATAGAAGTTTCAATCAATCACAGGTTTTTCAATATTTATTATATAGTCTCCGGTATAAAAATTGGCGCCTCCCTATTGCTAACCGAGTGTTGTAAGTGGCAAAGGAAATATCAGAAAAATGGCAATAGTGTTACCCGTCTACTTATATCTACGTAACTGTGGTTACTAATACTAACCCATCTCTCAAGCGAGCTGACTGACAAACTTCATTTTAAAAAAGACTATGTCTTGTAGTGACCGTCTTAAGACAGATGAAATGGCAGATTCATGTAAAAATAGTAAAAGATAAAAAATTTAAAGTAATTCATACGTATTAACACGTGATAAATGATATCACTCGTAAAAAATATAACCTTAGATCTTTGACTGGGAAGTCTATCAGTCAAATTATAAGTTATAAAGAACTAGCGACTTACAACGGCTTCGCATGGGTGCAATTACGCCCGTGTGAAGCCAAATCCCGTTGTGATATCGGCATAAAAGCTACCCTATGTTACTTAGCATAGGTAGTAGATCCACGCTGATTTCAGCATGAATGGGCCGGATCGTCCGGAGAAGTACTACCCTCTCATAGAAGATCGACTTAAGAGTAATAGTATCCGTACTACTGCGTTTCGTTCGGTGAGTAAGAGTGCCGGAGGCCCAATTTCCTCCCTTTCCTCTTTCCTCACACGGTCTCCCTCATTCCCATCCCCTAACCCCATCCCCAGCAGCCATAGTGGAGGGCACCACACCAGCAGTTTAAGACAATGACTTTTGGTATAGTGGCCGCCACTTCTGGATTCCACACTGACTGCTTACCATCAGGTGGAGTGGAGTCACTTTAGTAGGCTAAAATATAAAAAAAAAGTACTATTAGTGTAATAATTTCTAAAAATTGGTCTAGCAGTTTTTGAGTTCATTTACTACAAACAAAAACACAAATCATTTCTCTTTATAATATTAGTGTCAAAATAAAAACACGTTTTTTTGCTGCCACTACACGTCAGCACTGATTTATTTGTTAGCGTGTTTATAAGTAAAATGTCAATGTAGTGGTGTTTCCTGCAATTAACTGACTTAAACTAGTTTTATATAAGTATACCGAATATGATATATAATAAATAATATTTTAATAATATCAGCCCCTTCATACAAAAAGAGGCAAAGGCTCGAAAACGTGCAAGTAATAATTCTACAAATTTGTAAATGTATTTTATAAAAAACTGTAAGAATTTTTGAAACAAGTACCTAAGTATGTTTATCTTTATAGAACCTATAACATAAACTTTAAAAAGCTCACTTTGTGTAAATAGAGCTGTGTAGCGGTTGTTATTATTATATTGTTATAAAAAACTAGGACATTACTGACTTTCGGTAGTATCAAGTTGCGGCGGCCTATCCGTTGGCGAGAGCAGATGCACAGGAGAGTTTTAGTCGGTATTTTGGCCACCTACCATCTCAGGCCAGCGAGCCCGACATAGCTGCCTCGTTTCCCCGAACGAGGAGATATGCGTAAATGCATTTCCTCTCTACAAAAAAAGGCCCCTGAACTGAAATCTAAAATTAGGTACCTAAATATTAAGTAAGCATAGTGCAGCATCAATGCTCATGCCTTTTCATTATATTTTATTACTAAAACTTTAATAATTATTTTTAATAGTACTAGGCGTTAAGAACTAGTAAAGAGGTCTATCGTAACTTTAATTTTTGTTTGAAACTGTGCCAGAAGTTAGATCACTATCAATGTTTGTTTTTTGTATGTTAGCCGACCAAAGTGACTCCACTTTGCGAGGTGGTAAGCAGGAGTAGTGGACATCATTCTAGATGCCATCTCAATAAGGCGGCTTGATGATATACTTTTTCACGGAATTTTCTGTATATTTTGTTTAGGTCATATTGTCTTCATTAATGTCTAAAATTAATTTAACAAATCTATAAATTTATACACTATTTGAAAATAAACACTATTTAATAACTAGATAATTTAATAACTGTTATAATAATTTCTAAAAGTACCAGGAGATAAGATCAAATGAAGAGGTTGAATTCGCAACTTTGGTGGGTATGACTGCAAGCAATTTTGATCATTATTGGTAGATCGATAAATGGTATAATTATTACCAATGGTTGAATTATTTTAAGGACTAATTTAGGTTGCTTATGATGTGTTGTTATTGATGTAATCTTTATATGGTAGCATTTTATGTAGAATAAATTTATTACTATTTTTGCCTAAACATCCTCTTCTCTTCATATGTTATTGTCTCCTAGTAGTTATAGAAAAATAATGAGAGAGTTTGAATAGTAATATTTGAAAATAGTTTAGAGAACTGCCTCTGAACTATTTTCGTAGAATTCTCTATGGCAAAGGATTTATTTGTACCCATAGTGGCGTAAGTAGGTACACTTATTTGAAAAAAAAATTGTATGAGTGTCATTGTAAAGGTACCTAAGGACTTAAAGACTGTTTCTGACGATGCAATTAATGTCCACCTTTTGAAACAACACAATATAAATTTAGTCTTACAAAGAAAAAGGTATTTAAACAACCAATCTTAGAATAAAATTTCGTTCAAGTATATTAACCTAATTATAACAAAATAAAATTTCTAAAAACCATTTAACTATCATTATATCTAACACGTTAAAACCGTAATTACAAGAATAATTAATTAAAATTATTTAAATACATATAACAGTAAGTCCATTAAAAATGTTATGTTTGTGATAATGATCTACAATACGAACTAAGTTTTAAAACTAAAAGTCATACAACAGGTGTTTTAAGGCGGGGAAAACCGCAGGAAATTACGTAACTGTGATGCTGTATGCTATGGTCCAGCGGTTAAGGTGGTCGTCTTATTAAGCCATGTGTACCGTAAGTTCGATGCATAAAATTTTACTTAGAACCACATGTTTTTACTTTGATTCCGAGTCTTTTTGGACGTGAAATAACAAAAAGCCACCATAGTCAACACCATAACTATTGGAATAGTGTCTACCACTCATGGATTCCACTGACTGCTTACCATCGGGCACAATATTTTGGTTATAAAACAGAGTTCAGTATTGACTATGGTATAAATGTTTTATAGGATAATAAAAACTGTAAGAAAACTCTCAAAACGATCTGTTAAAATTTGTTCGTATTTGTATGAAAAAAAAAAACAAAGTTATTATGACTTCAGAATCAGAAAAAGAATTTATTTGCAATAAATCCAGTTTTACAATTAGATATATATGGTTGTATTATTAATTTTAAGCGATGATGACGATTTTAAGACGAATGTTTTTGTTTGAGCACTTAAGTTTTATTTTTATCCCTGGCCATCTATTTGTAAAATCCAAACCTGAAGTACTAAGAAATTACTGGTCTTACAATAAAACTTTATACTATGTAAATATTCGCTATTAGAAAATCAACCATCATACTCCAGCATTTTTTTAAATCGCGTTTTGCGTAACTTAAAGAGCGAGACAGCAATACATAACAACATAAGTTAGAAAGGGAAACACATAGCCGGCGCTACTTCAAGGCAATCAACGTTTACTTACAATCCGTTTTCCACCTACTTCCAACACCGACACAGTGACGTGTTCGTTGTTCGAAACATAAAAGAGAAAGAACACTGTGTTCGTACACAGAATTACTGTGTCGCGTTTTGTTTAACCGCCGTTTTCTTGATTTCCAAGTATTTGAATTAACTTCTTTTCTTTTATGTGATCCTGGTACTCAGTGTGTAGAAATATCCTTTTGTTGGGAAAATTGATTGTCCTTTTTTAACCGACTTGCGACTGTAAAATGAATACCTAAATTATAATTTTTCTTTGTATTATTCAGTAGTATTTAACAATTCACAATAATAATTAAATAAAAAATACTTACCTGAAAGCAAAATGGCGAATATCAAATATATTCCCGCTAATCGTCGTCAAAAAGTTTATAATCTTGAACTACAACAAAAATACAACCAAAGAACATAAGGATCGAATTATATATTATAATCTTAATCTCTAAATGCCTGAAATAAATGGTTATTATTATTATTATTATTATTATTATCATAACTTAAAAACATTTAAATACGTATTTATAAAAAAAATTACATAAATTCTCGAACTTAAAACACAGTATTATGATTATATTTCTTATATATTTTTTATTATTATTGGATCGCAGGAAATGGAGTTGTTTACTCTCTGCTTACCCCAGTGTTTGTAAGTATGTAAGAAACTTAAATGTCCAAAAAAATGTCTTAAATTGGCAATCCAGAGCAGCGTGACGATCAATGCTAATATCTTCTCTGTATGAAAAGAGGCCTTTGCCCTGCAGTGGGAGAGTAACAGACTGGTATTAATATTATAATATGTCCTTCTAATAAAACCTAAATACACAAATTGTAAACACAGTTAAATCCGAATAGATTTTCCGCTAGAGTTGTTGTTGATTAATAATTTATATTATTATTAATATATTCAAAGTATTTAATAGTAGTTGTACGACCTAAATTATTAAGAATATGTAATTGCAGCTATCGTAAATATGTATGATTATGGAAGCAAAATATCACAAAATATCAAAACTTTAACCTTACCTACCTTAGGGTGGTACAAGATTCAAAATTCAAATAAATTTATTCATTTAGGTTAATTGAATTAACACATATGAACGTTAAAATTACAAAATGTCAGCGAATTAACCTACAGCCAGTTCGCTGACGTAGGGTAGGACCATGAGAGAAACTGGCAAGACACTCAAGCCACTTTTTTTAATCGCCAGGTTATTAAAATTTTTTGTAAATTACAATTTCGAGTAGCATGCAAAGTGACGCACACAATACACATCTATAGATTCGACATAACATTGAAATTGTCTTTTTCTACAATTATATTATACATGTTATATACTTAAGAACATTCCAGAAAAAAGCCGCAACAAAATACGTTGAGTGATTTAGAAGTAAGCTGGGAAACTGATTTTCCTTTAGGTATACCAATGTGCGGATCGGCAAGAACTGAGAAATGTTGCAAATGATCAAGAGAAGAAATGTCGCCTACCTGGTTCATGTCATGCGATACAAGAAGTACGAGCTTCTCCAACTAATAATGATGGACAAAATAGAAGTCGCGCGTTGCGCTGGACTCATAAAAAAGTTGTGGTTGCGAAACATCCGAGAATGGACCAGTACCAGCGTAGAAAAACTATTTCGCTTTGCACAAGACAGAGAAAAGTTCGCTGAGCTGACAGCCAACCTTTAATAGTCGAGAGGCACCAGAAGAAGAATAGGCAACGATTTTTGTCTAAATAAGTCACTGTTTGAATAAGATCGTCGTTCTACAGAGATCCATAAGTGCCACTTACCAGGTATCTCGTTTATTCATAAACAAAAAAAGTTCTGACAAATTAATAAACATGAACTACTAGCAAACTTGAGTTGTCTTCAAAAGACGCAGTCAAAATTTGAAAAACACAAAGAAATCAAGGTTTTATATGACGACATTAAATGAACTGTAACGCTGCAGGGAAAGGCCTCTTCTAACGCTGAGAAGACAAGGTGAATTAACAAATTCAGTAATTTTTTAATAAGTTCTCTCACGATGTTTTCCCTTCCCTGTAAGTCATGTCTATTTTAATCTTAGAAAGTAAAGTACTTACATCTAAAATTGAAAAAGATGTGTCATTGATGTGCGATACCGGACTTTTTAATGAAACGAGAAGAGTGTGTCATAAATTAATTAAAGATTTTTATTTGTACATATAAAAGTACAAGTATACGTTAATACAATTTTGTTCGCACAAGTTATTTAATATCGGCGCATCGTGGAGGCGGTTGTAGTATTATTTATTAATTTTCACATCCCATAAACTTGTACTTACAAACACATTCACACCCATATGGGAACGCTGTTACACCGATACGAACTTTCAATATTTTTTGCATAAATTAAAGATATTTATTTTATATATGTGCTATATTAATTTGATGTTATAATCTGTTTGTCCATAGTAAATATTCAGTGAATATTAGCATTATTATCCAAATATGTTATTATGATTTTGGCGTAAAGATGTTAATTCAGGCGATCGAAATTTACTTAATATTATGGCTACATACAATGCCAAGAACTCGAAAAACAACAAATTGAATAACGGTAGCAGTAAAATTCAATTTAAAAACAAGCCTTTAGAACACAATGTAAACAATTCATTTAAGCTAAATTTGTAGATGAGTTTGTACTGTATGACCAAAAGTTATACTTTTGATTTTGCAGACGCGCTGCTGTAAGTATGTGTATGTGCATAATATATTTAGCAAAATCCCTACGATACTCACTGGAAGGTACCATGGGTATTCACTGCCGGGGCATTTGAAGTAAATAATCCAACTAATATTAGTTGAAAGTAGGGTAAATTTGTCAGTATTAACATGCCTTTGCGCACGACAAGCGTTCATGATCATACAAATCGAATTATTAATTTTTTACACTAAATAGAGCAATAAAATTCTGCATTGTTGCGTTTTATTGGTCTATTATGTCTTTTGTCATTGCATTGTGCTTTATAACTATGTAATTACTGACGATAAATTATGAAAACCTGGGACTTTTTCCTAGTATTTTCTTCCAATTTTGATTGCAGGTCTTTTAAGCGTGTCATGATAATGAATCCCATACAGTCATAATCACCATGCGAGAAGTTTCATATAATGGTTTTGGGATAGTGTCCACCCCTTCTGGTGTCTGATTGCTTAGGTACTATCAAGTAGAATAAAGTCATTTTGGTGTTCTAAAAAATTAAAAAGTACATTTATAAAAGAAGAGTTTTTTCATAGTAATGCTTGGTAAACGACGGGTTGATACTTGATAATAGTAAAAAATAATTAGTAAATTTAACGTTTCTGCCTATTACCTAGTTAATATTCCTTTAATCAACATTCACGGGAGAAGGTAGAGCTTCCGTATTTTAGACTGGATCAAATAAAACATTTTATTAATATTAAGTTACACTACGGTGTAACAGTCGGCTCTCTCTTACTGGGTGTGGTCATCATATTTATTAAAATCTCTTCATTGCCGAAGAAAAATATATTTTGCGACCTACACCGGGTAGAGAGGTTTGTATTAATTTTGTTTAAATTAAACATAATCGATAAAAAATATTAAAATCATTAATCTTAAAACTTATAACCTCTATGGTGTGACATTAAGGTCAATTTTTTCAATAAAAACTTCAAATAAGTAAGTAAAATATTTATTAATTTTATCCATATTTCATTCTGCCACGCTATGCGCTATCATTTGTCTAAATAAGTAATTACCTCCTCGATTCCCATCCTTTTCCCTCTCCCTTCCTCATTCCCGTCTCCCTACACGATCGGCATCGGAAAAAATGAATATAAATCAACCTTAATGTCTACATTAATCAAATTAATTAACTAAAAACTGCTTGAAGTGACATACTCTCTCAATAATATAAAGCAAATTCTTCTGTTGGTTTCTACGCTAATTTCTTCTATACGGTTTTGAAACGGTTTCACTATAGTTTAAATCATTTCGTTCAAAAGGCTTAGTACACGCATATTTTAGAAAAGTCGAACATTTTAGCGATTTGTAATCAGCTGAAGCATCTCATAAAACCGCCATAGTGGAGACTACCATGATAGCAGTTTAATTCCTTAATTACCATCAGGCAAAGCAGAGAGAAGTCACTTGTGTAGACTAATATAAAAAAAATCGTAAAAAGAGTAAAATATAATCTATATTTCTGTACTAATATTATAAATGCGAAAGTAACTCTGTCTGTCTGTTACGCTTTCACGCCTAAACCACTGAACTGATTTTTATGAAATTTTGTATAGAGATAGATTAGATCTCAGGAAACAATATAGGCTATCTTTTATCGCGAAAAATGGCTGAAAGCGTTTGAAATAGGGGATGAAAGTTTGTATGAAAAATTGTCAATATAAACAGAGATAACCGACACTTACGCGGGCGGAGCTGCGGGCAATAGCTAGTATACCCATAAATGTGTGAATCAGGGGCGGGTCGTTAGTAAAGTATGTGAAAAGTATTAACATAGCGACCTTTTCAACATTGCGTTGTTGGTAATTTCTGCACATTTACATGCTAAGAGTATATCAAATTGTTCTCGTTGCCAATTACAGTCTTGTTATAATTCAGATAAAGTCAATTATTGCATGGTGTGATTTAAGTTGCGCCCTTTTGCTTTTGAGGGTGTAATGTCCTTCGTTTTACATGCGGCGACGCTTACACTGTTCTATATAATTTTATCGTGATACTGCATTGACTGCTTAGTGGCTCAGTAGTAAGGCAGAAATCTTGGGTTCGATTCCCAGGCCGGGTAAAATAATGTTAGATTTTTCTTGACTGTTACATACCCCTGTTACTTGGGTAACATGGGCAGCTAGGTGGTAAGCAGGACAATAACTTTAGCTACAAATAGGGTCAACGGTCAAGGTCGCGCGTCAGCTGAGCAAGTTCAGAACAAAGTACCAATAAAAAGCATTTATTGACGTGTTCCAAGGACATTTTCACTTGTTTTATTCTTCACATTGGTACCTGTTATTTTAGCCTTGTTACTGTACAGACCACTAACCGTTTATCACAAGGCAATGTGTATGCTTATTTAACACTTTCAAAAAAAAATCCGAGCATATTTAAAAACATATCGCATAAATTTATATTATCTGCGTTTAGATAATAGTAATATAATTAATTAACGTAGAACAGATATACAAACATTCATTACAAGTATTAGTATTGTATAACATAGAACAGCTATATTTTTTCATATCAGTCCAATCGCGGTATTTTTTCCTGCGTACGCGCAACCGAATGTGCGCACACCGTGGCCATTTTTTATTTACTCAGCGAAATTTTTATTAATCACTTCATTTTCAATTAATTTTTGTGTACGTTAATTAACGGTATTGTTAAGATTCTTTTTTATTACTTAGAAATAAACTTGAAAATAAATTCACTATGCCTACTCAAATAGTAATTCGTCAAATAGTAAATCGCCATCATCGTTTATTATATTAAATTATGCGATCATTTTGCGTATAGCTACACCATTTGACACTAATGACGTCACAATTTTGTATTTTTATACAAACCACAAACGAATAGAGCATTGAAAGTTTATAAAGAGTAACTGTATTGACACAGTTCTCATCATGTCTATTGACGATGATAAATTAAGTTGATGAATCAAACCTGATAGGTACATAGCTTAACTTAGCACTCTGAAGTGTCAATAGTTTGGCCATATTTGTCGAAGAACTGATAACCGCTGGAGTCAATTCAGTGATGGTAAGTGGTAACTGTCGCTCATAGACGACTTAAGAGTCTCTAACATTGCTCCTGCAATGTCAGGGAAACCGTGAAGGGATTGGTATAGATGAAGAGATTGACGGAGGCGAGGAAAGAAAAGGGGATAAATTTGGCCTCCAGCGCTCTCTCTTACAAATAGTATGGATACTACTACTCTTACGTCGATCTTCTATGAGAGGGTAGCAATTCCCCAGTCGATGAAACCAGCAAGGATCTACTACCGTTAAATGCAGTAATGATTTGCAACAGACAACTGGTAACCTAACTTAAATTATTGTATAGGTAACGGGCAGCTATACATAAAATCAACTTAGTAGTTAGTGTAGTGATAATGATGATCTTCTCTCCTTTTTCGAGAGCGATTTACCTTCCACATAGTATGAATGAGAAATATTATTGCGTCTTATTGCATCATTCATCAGTTTAAACCGCAGAAAATAACAAGCAATTACGAGCCTTATTTTAATGCACCCAAAGTCCAATTTCTATACAAACGTACCAGTTGTTAGGACGTTTTTCAATTAGAGGTCAACTTAACCTTTTTTCCTTGTGTTGAGAACTGCAGTAAATTCTTAGGATCGTTGAAAATACGGGAAAAATTGTATGGCTAGTATTTGCGATAGATCTATTTATAGGTTTCGATTGCGTGTTCAATAAAGTAGATAAAATTACAATTTATATCTTAATTAAATACGCATAATGTTGAACATTAATTACAGAAACACAAGCTTCAGATTTTCTGTAGTTTGAGACAGTAGTGGCGTTGAATATTCTATTAGACACCATTAAAAATCAAATAACAGAAAAGCACAACATTACAAGCTATTCCCGCCTACTTGTCGTAAGCGACACTTATCGAAATTGAGATTTGTACCATAAAACGCTAAGTACTTAGATAAGTAGGCGGAAATGGCTCGATTAGGTAGTTACAATGGGTGGTCTTTGTGTGTCTCTCCCAGATAACCTTAGGATGAACAGCAATGGATAGCAAATTGCCTTGGTGTGTTGGAAATGTTCCTTTGTATATTGTATCAAATTGTAAATTATCTTCCACTAGTTCTCTAAATGAATAGAAGAATTCGACTTTGATTTGAATTATGAACAAAATAAATTTTAACCAAAAAAGAATACCGCCAATGCAAAACAAGATATGGAAAAAACGCATCTAAGCCATATTCATTTAGATACATTTTTCTTCAACATGTATTGCTTTTTAATCAGAAAAGTAAACACATTATGTTTATCTTAATGCAAAGAGAAAGTTGTACATTTAGTCAATGTAGGGTGAACAACATACGGCACTGACTTTTTAATTGACATTGACAAAAAGTTGGCAAATATGTTAAAGGTAAAAGGTGTACTGAAGGCTGGTTGAACAGGAATTTGTGTACATACAGTAAGAATATCGTTTACTTTAGTTTTACTTTTATTACAAACCAGCTGCCTTAGTCCACTCTGCGTGATTCCAGAAGCTAACATTCCAAAAGTCGAGAGCCTTTGCTGCTAGCATGGTGGTCTCCACAATGGCGGCTTTAAGAGATACTGTTCCTTTTCCAAATCCGACTGAAAAGTTTATTGCCCTTCCAAATCTAAAACTTTTGACAGATCTATCCGGAACCAAGACCTTTACTTATTCGTAGATTGAAAAAGGAACTGTAAAAAGTGTTTTCGAATTTTTTGGATCAGTAATCGGTTTTAGAATCAGTATAAATACATAGCAGTTCTCACGGACAAATACGCCTAGAGTCGTTTAAAAATATTTGATATTACAATCGTATATTAGTATATGATTAAGTGTTATATTAGAGACTAGATACTTGTTATATCAATGATTAGATGCTTATTTTAATTTAATTTTGATTTGGTGACTGTTTTTCTTTCGTTTGTCTTTTTATAACTCTAAAACTACCAAATCCATTTTCTGAAATATGATCTTTCATACGTCACTAAATAAAAATCTTATTTATTATCTACATTTATGAATTATGATATAATGCGAAACAAGGCACAAATAAATCTTGAATCTTTTAAAATAAATAAAGTCGCAGTGCTTGTCGGTGTGAGTGTACAAGTTGTATCGGGGCCACGGCGCCCGCCCTCTTCATTCATACCGACGTGCCTAGGTACCTCTGTATACCTTCGTATTCAATATGCATTCACTCAGATAAGTCTATTTTAAGTTCATGGAGCTATATTTTATGTTGAACTAGCGCCATAACGGCAGATAGCGGTACTAAATGTGACAGTAAAGACGGTTCATGCGTGTGTTCCAATTTATGATTCGAATGATTGTCGACTAAATTCTCTGCATCATCTAAGGTTGACTGGTAGAGAACGCTTTTAGCAATGGGACCGCTTCTGAACCTATGTGCATGAAGTTTAATATATATAAAATAAATAAGATATAATAGATTATTAATCGTTTGATGCTCCATTAAAACTTACACACTACCAGCGTATATTTAACATAAATAAAGCGTTGATAAGTAACTCACAACGCCGCAATAGTGGAGCTCAAGCACAGTTTGCCATGATGACAATTGAGAAGCTGTTCTATTCTCCCAGATTTCACTGCTTTGCATAAGGTGTGAGTGAAATAATTTTTAGCCTGGAAATTACTGATCAAATTATTTGTGATTCGTAATTACAACTTATACTGTCGCAAATAAAATTCAACCCTAATGCTAATACCAATCAAATTATTTACCTGAATCATCACAACTGTCTCCTACACAGTTTACCGGTCATTTATTTGCATTCATATTTTAGATCTGCAAACTTTGATCAGTACAATTTTAGCTTGTTTTCAAAGAGCAGATAAACAATACTTGGATATTCATCATCAGCTTTATTATCTCAGCCGGAAGATGTCCACTGCTGAAGGTGACACTGACACTTTTATTTTCTAAGGGCCTGATTAAAAGCAGCCAATATCCAGTGTCTTCTGGCTGCCTTTATCAGGTCGCCTGTCAATTAAGCTGGTCTTTCTCCCATTCGTAGTGATTCCTTGGACTTAAAATCCAATATACATTAAAGTTCAATTTTGTCTGACGCAACTATTTGTGAATTATACAAACTTTTGAAGTCTCACAACACAAAACGCAAAGGCAAAGTGACCACTTATGTCATTACGATATTGAATATCATTCTGACGTAGTACTATTATGTAAGATGCTTAATCCTTCATCACAATTAAAGAAGGAAATATAAACAGAATTTTCATAAATATTTCAATGGTAGTCTGAGTTTGAAGCCACTTCTTTAGACAGTAGTAAACTTATTAATGCGACTTTTCATAACAACACAATTTAACCAATAAAGTGATACCAATCCAACAGTTTGATATGTATCAAATATCACCTTGAAATTGCATGATAGTTTTTTGTTTACCCACCAATCTTGAACTTCATTCTTTTTCTTATCGAGTGGTTAGTGGTCAACCTAGTGTCAGGATTTGTTCAGGTCGCCCATAGAGGCATCCGACTTGACCTAACGACTGCTAACAACATGGTAACAACATGGTAACAACCGGGACCGACTTTTAACGTGCCCTCCGAAGCACGGAGACGCTCAGATCAAATACCACTATGCGGTCACCCATCCATGGGCCAGCCGCAGTCTTAGTTGCTTAACCCGCTAATCGTTTACCGATCAGTGAGCGCAACGAGCTATGAGCGCCTTCATTGACTTGCTATCACTAGAGAGTGTAGTATTCAAGCTTGTCTTGGATATTACTGATATGGTTAAAGGAAAAACATGGTTAAAGGTTCTTTGACGTATTATGAACAGTCATAAAAGTATTAGAATCAAATTTAACATCACAATTAAGATACACAAAAATAACCACTAATATTACATTAACACAAGTCAATTGCAACAACATACAAAAAGCAACCTTGGACATGCAAGCTTACAAGTGCGGGCGTACGCGCAAAAAGTGAAAACGTTACTTCATAGCAGTCGAAAATCGATTAAAATGTGGCCTCATAAAAACTTTGTTAGATTATGACAGGAAACATTTGAAGGACTTACGATTTTATACGTTGAATCAATGAATTGGGTAACTTATTTAAGTAAATGCCTTTGTGGTGCAGTAAGAGTGCACGTTGACACTGCATAACGGGACATAAATCCAACTAATATTATAAATGCGAAAGTTTGTGTGTGTGTGTGTTTGTTACTACCCAGCGCCTAAATGGATCGATTTCGATGAAAATTGGTATCGACATAGATACAGTACCGTGGACATAGGATACTTTTTATTCCGAAAATCAGTTTAGTGCCCGAGTTAAACATACCATTTTCCGCGCGGGCGAAACTGCAGGGCGCAGTTAGTATTTATTATCAAGTAATTATCATTATAACAATCGAAATACGATGTTTATAGGCCTTCCAAACATCTCCACGTGCAATAGGAACCGCAAGTATTATCTAGGTAGCCCTATTATTTCATTTATATAAAACAAAAATTTGTGTTCTTTACAGTTATTTTGAATTTTGTCTTTCGAAATGTTTGTTTTATACTATTGCATTGCAAGTAACATATCTTCACGCGTTTTATTTAAGGTAGGCAGAGTATAACATTTACTCTTTGCCAGCTATTGAGCCTGTTCTATTAACCGGGTTCAGAGTCCTAATACTGAGAATTTTTCGACGGATAAACCCAATATCACTTTGATTGATCATGATACCTCTGCATGCCACGTAACCACGTAAAACATCATAATACAGTTATAATGTTTTTCGTCTAAAACGTTATTTATAAATCTTTTTTTTTTGCGTTTCTGAGTCATAGAGAACAATAATACAATTGATGTACTTCTGTGTATAACTTGGTATATAAAAAATATAAAACACGTGAACAAGGAAACCCACATTTTACACGTGGCATGTACCGTTTCCATTATATAATGTGATACGGGTTTCTCTGAATCTGATGAAGACGAAGAAGATCTCGATAAGGGACAGTAGTAACATAATATTATGGGTTTAAAAGTTACGTTTAATTGTTGACAAAAGACCGACACTGGAACTGACATTGTTGGGTATTACATTCTTTTGCTTATGTACCTCTTCTTCTTAAAAAAAATCGTGACGCTATAATGATGAAACTAGCTGCGCCCCATGGCTTTGCCCGCACCTAAAATCGTTTTGTCTCTTTGGGTACCAGACCGATTTTCGGGATATAAAGTAGCCTATATCCGTCGCCGGCACTAAATCTCAATTATTATCGAAATCGGTCTAGCCGCTTAAGCGCTGAGTGGTACCAAACACATGACACTTATAGCAATTTTAGCCGTGCGAAAGAATAAAGTAAAACCTTGCTAAGCTACAGTGTACTAGCCTGACTTGTAATGTACTTACTTTTTACATACAAGTAATGACATTAAGCTTTTTGATCAACTCTGTGTGAGGCCTGTCATTCTACGGCTTTTTTTGCTCGGATCTGCATGTGGACTTTTTGTTTCTATTGAAATATTATGATACACAGGTAAGCAGTACTTATAGTAGTTTTTTGAGAGTACAAGATTGAATTTATTGTTTTTTTTTTAATTCTTGCAGAAGGTTGGACAGAAAACATAATTGTCACTGAAGGATTATAGGCAGAGAAGTATAACTCATATAAAAGGCGAGCGTGCTTTCATTTACTGGTCACAATTCTAGCCCTCCGGCTTATACAAAAAACTCTCTTTACCTAATACAACTATCACCACTTTACCTGACTAGGAGATCGTACTTGATACCTCTGCATAACAAACTCCAAATACCACTAAACCATAGAGACAGTTTTTTTGTTCAGTTGTTAAACAACCATTTAGCCTATTACTGTTCACTGTTAGACTTAAACCTTTGCTAAATTACGTCATACATTTATCGCCTTCCGTATTTATTTTCTCTGACCTTCCAGGTCTGCAATCTGCTCAAAGCGTCTTGCGTCTGTTCTAAACTGAGCGGTCTTTTCTAGGACTCGTTTGTTCCAACGGTCATTCGTCTTACGGTAAATAGCCAAGTCATTGCTACTTTGTTAGTCGCCGACATAAGGTGTAATTAACATTTGTAGTGTAATGTATACATACGTATGTATAGTGAGTTATTATTACTGTAACTTTTGTAAGTCTATAACAATAAAGAACTCTTACAAACAACGAATTATGTCACTCAGGAGTCTTGCAGACTGCTACAACTTACGTAGAACCCACTTAAAGAAGTTAGGAATATAAAAATATGGGCATAGTAGAAATTTTTATCGTCCAAGACACGAGCAGTAGTTCAATTTGGAGCTGACGTCAATATTTGTACGTTTTTATTTAACTTACTATGAAATTGCTGGACCAAGCTCTTCCCATGATTTTAAATAGTTTTCTATTCGATTTATTTCCTCAATCCTTATAAAATTTTGAAATCGTCATGGCAGGCTAAAAAATTATCTACAGTGTTTCGCTTATTGTGAAAGCTATATCAGTAACCTTGTCATTTTATAGCCTTATTCAAAGAAACAAACATAGTCCAAAATCAAAAGGTCCAATACGAAAACTGTAACAAATCACTGGCGGCACTAACCATAAGTAGGAAGTCCCCATTACTGGATAATTCGCTCAAGTGCTGTACGTTCTGTTAAAATTTACCAGCATATATCGACCTGCCTCCCCTCTCTGTGCCGAACAAATATAGGCAGAATAGAAGAAGGTGGAAGTAGGTCAGAGGTCTTGATAAACTGGTTAGTATATTGGCTTTATTGGTTTACCGGATGCTTGCTCAAGACGGTTGGTTATCTAGTTGTACTATTGTAGTTATGTTGATGTAACGCATGTACTTTGTACTAAGACTTATACCTCCTATGACGTTCTAGGCGCCTGGTACTTTAAAGCAAGTTTTACCTTAATTGGAAACATAATAAAATGTTTCTGTCTCTTTATTGTGATAAATAAAATATTTAGATCAATAAAACATATTTAATATCAGGTTGGTACCAGAGATATCAGTCATATATCCTTGACCAGGATCTTTCTGCGATGACGTATTAATACGTGATTGATACTAGCCTTCTGCAAGGCGGTTTCACCCGCGTTAAGTTACTTAATTGGTTACTGCTCCGCTCCCGTTGCCAATAGCGTTATGTAATATAGCCTCTAACCTTCTTCAAGAGCTGGGCTATCAAACGCAAAAAGAATTATTCAAATCTGACTGGTAGTTCTGGAGATTAGCGCGTTGAAACAAACAAACCCTTCCGCTTTATATAATAGTATACATTGAGGTTATTTCTCTTAAAGAAAACATTGGTTGGTAACTAGCAAACCATTGGTTTAAACTTAAGGTTTCATCATCATCATATCAGCTAAAAGATATCCACTGTTGGACGTAGACCACCCCTAATTTTCTCCACCTTGAATGATCGTTCAAATACATACATTTAATTTAAAAATAATTATTTGGATCCTAATCTAGTCTTTTTTAAATTATTTGGAATTAAAAGAAACATTTTAAGACTCCATTTTTTAGTTTTCTCTCATATTCTTTATATTATTTTAATCTATCGAAATTGTGCTGCTCACCTAATAATCAAGTAATAGCGTGCGAATATCCTATAAACAATTATTAGTAATAATAAAAGTACCGTTTTATTAATTATTTTTATGGTAGCCTATAAAATAATTAAATGCCAAGTCATAATATGACCTTAGTCGATGTGAAGTGAAAAAGTTAATACTTTTACGAGAAGCTTAGTTTTTAATATTGTCTAGAACTTTTTATTGCCGAATCAAATGCATTTTTTGTATTTTTTAATGATACGTAACTCTCATGGAATATCGAGTTTGAGCCTATTAGTTTTTGTAGGTACTTAGGGCAAATCAGGAAGAAGACACTACACAAGAAAATATAGACTTTTCTTAGTAAATATACTATTAGATACTTACTATTTGATTATAATGAAGACTAGCTTCCCGTGGCGCGTTTCAATCGCGTCTTTACTTACTGCTCCTCTCCGGTCGCCAGTAGCGTGATGTTACATAGCCTATAACCTTCCTCAAGAACTGAGCTATCATGTGCAAAAATATTCAATAAGACTGGTAGTTCAAGAGATTAGTGTGTTCAAAGAAACAAAAAACTCTTCCGTTTTATATAATAGTTTAAATAAAGAAGTATAGCTTCATTTTTATTTTTATTTTGGTTAAGTACTATTGTTTAGTTTTTTGCATGATTGTATCACCTTTATATGTTGTGGATTTATAAAGTAAGTACTTATACCTATTATTAAAAATACAATACATATATTTTATACTTACTTTAATTACAATGTAATAACAACTGGTTGTAAAAATATATAAATAATACTATTGAAGACTGTGAGTTAAAATGTTTATTATTATTAATCGGACCAATAAAAGAAGAAGCGTGTTTCGGAGTATCTTTTTGCTAGTTCTTTTCATTGTAGCAATGAAGAGAATTTGCTTGCAGAGTTTGCTAACTAGGATAAGGTTAGCAAAGTCTGCAAGCAAATTTTCTTCATTCTTCATATCTTTATGTTCTTAAATTAAATAATTAGTTTGCCTATGACTTTAACTTTGAAAGTAAGTGTTTCTTAAATAAAATTATATTTTGTACTCGTAATTTCTTAGTAATTATCGAATAATTAAAGTATTATTGCATAGTGAATGTTAATCTCTAAAGTGTACTTAAAGTTCTCACATTAATTGAATAGTACCGCGGCGAATATAAAAATATTTCATTAAATTCAAACTTAAAACAGACCGATTGTAAAAATATTATATTAAAACTTAATTATAACGAGCCGTCAAAGGGATACCGTATTTTTTTAAATGTCTTAATCAATTTTCGAACGTAATAAAATTTACAATTAGTAGTGTTGTGCAATACTCGACTAAATTTACTCGATCCAATTAGTGAGATCGATTTGTTTTGGTGTTGCCATAAATCATAATATATATTAGGCACCTGCGATGATGTTTGGCTTTGGATGTGGTATGTGGGCGTTCCTTAATATTAGATAATCTGATCTTTATGGGAAGTTTTAAATTACTTGACTTACAGTAATTAATATAATATTATCAGCTAGAAGACGTAGCTGAACAAAAGCCTCTACCAAACCCAAAATTATATTGATACTAGCGATCGCCGGCAGTTTCGATTAAGTGAATAAATAAAATTCAGAATATCTTCAAAAATTGTAGTCTATATCGTTTTCTAATGTATATCCTATAATACTGTTAAATTTCATTAAAATTCATTCTCTGGTGTTTGCACGAAAGAGTAACAAACATCCATACATCCATACAAACTTTCGCACTTTTAATATTAATAGGTTGTATCCGTGTCATACAATTACTTTATTATCTAGAACCATGTTTGCACTATCTAATACTATACAGTCAATGAAATCTGGAAGTAGTAGAATGCCTCAATTTCTTTACTTATGAGACACTTCCTGCAGTTCGAAAGATTCGAGATTAAAATTTGCAAAATTAAAGCCTAAAGAATTTAACCAAATCGAAGGTAAATAAAATGTTAATATTATGAGATTTTAAAAAATTGTGTGTGGAAACGTATCAGGAAGTGGCTTTACAATAAAAAGTGTGAAAGGTGACGGTCGTTACCTTGATAGGGCCGGCGATTCTTTACGTTTTAATATAGAGCCTCTAAAAGTGGCAATAAAATACACAATTGAAAGCTGGTATCCAAAAGTCGAAACTCATTTAGGTCACATAAAATGTTGTACAAAAAGGTGCATATTTTTGACTGATGGTAACACTAACAAATCTATCATACTAATTGGGAAAGTTTAGTCGAGTATTGTACTATACTAGTATTAAATCATTACAATAGAGAATTGTCTATGTCCAGCAGTGGCCGTTTTTTGGCTGATTATGATGATGATAAGACAATTTATTGAAAAGAATAAAGTTATTAGTAGAACAACTGGGAAAAGAAAAATTTGTAGAAAGGTAGTCACTTTTTTGAGTTTTATAAGTGTGCTTATATAAATAAATTGCACCTTTAACGCGGTACCGATATTATAAAATTAGTACAAAGCTACTTTCTGTGACAACGATCATAATATGACAATGGTTACAAAGTCTAACTAGAACTTTAATTTGTCATATTAGTTATTAATGATGAATAAAATATGAATTTTAATTTGGAATGCAACAAAACTGCCGTATCCCCTCCCTCCCTAGCTCCTTGTTAACAAATATACGCGCCAACAAATGAACAAGTTCACAACTAATTAACTACTAATGACGAACTCACAAAAAAAGACATCAACCGATCTATCAATCATTCGCCTATTTGAAAAAAAACAGTCAAGTGCGAGTCGGAATTGCTAACCGAGCGTTCCGTAAAAACTTGTAATTGATGTGATATAAAAATAGCACAACAACTACACTACGCCATCTAGACCCAAAATAAGCATATTTTATAGATTGTGGTATGGGTTCTAGAAAGCGGACAAACTACTAGACAGAGAGACATAAACACCTTTATATCTTTTGATTGGGTTGACTCAACTCTGATTTTTTCACAACTATAAAAGCTTGAGAGCTTATTCGATATAAATTTTAACTTGATACCTTTACAAGTTACTGAGTAAAAGATCTTAACAGACAAACAACAAAGTTTATTTATCTATTTACTAGCTTTCCGAGGCGTGGTTTCGCGTCTTTGCTTTTGCTTTACTCGAAAACTGGGCTATCATACGCAAAAATATTTTCAAAGCCGACTGGTAGTTTTAGAGATTAGCGCGTTCAAACAAACAAACAAACTGTTCTGCTTTATATAATTAGATTAGCTCACAAAACAAGACACAATCGTAGAGAAACAAAGTAAATCTATACAATTAATTGCTAAGTTGAAGCTTTGTGATCCTTTAAGGGTTTCGTTTTGAACGTCCTGTTCTCTTGAGTCACAGAACCCTAAAAAATACGAATGAAACGAACGAGACCGTTAGGGAATGAGGATTTTATTCTGTTTTGCTATTAACATAGTAAAAAAAAATGTCATTTAAAAATTGTATTTTTTATTAATAGGTGATTAATGTTGCCAATTAAGTCTGTTTTGAATTATTCATGTATGTAACATGTTAAAAACAAATAAATTTGCATTGAAGAGATAATTAGCGCGAATTGATGACAATAATTTGTAAAAATACGTAATACTCTGTGACATATTACTACCATACATTTTAGACAAGCTTTCCGCAGCGCGGTTTCACTCGCGTCTTTGGTTACTGCTCTGCTCCCGTCGCCAGTAGCATGATGTTACATACCTTCGTCAAGATCTGGGCTATCTACGAAAAGGATTACTTAAATCAGACTGGTAGTGCCTGAGATTAGCGCGTTCAAACAAACGAACTCTTTTGCTTTTTATAACACTACTAGGTACTACTATAAGTAGATACAGTCTAACTATTTTTTACATACAGTAAAATTTAACAAAGTTGAGGTTTTGTAACTTCTAAAACTACTTTTTTTTACGTTTTTACTATGAGAATTGCTATCGTAGATTTATAAAAACGCATAATATGTATAGTAGCAGAAATTCAAAGATTTGTAATGAATAATGATGTCTCATCATATTATTATTTAATACACTATACCAAAGCCAGCTCATAGCTTTATATCCAAAATATTACAGCTTTTAATTACGGTCTCCTTTTTAAAAATCAAAAATTTGAAGACAATGCTAAAAATGACTAAGGAGTCTACTAAAAACGTTTTATGTGGTCGAACCCTAACTGTACGAACTGAGGCGAAACCATTCATAAATCCAAATTTGAATATCGTGAGAGCTCTTTTGTTTTTTTTATATTGCTTAGGAAAAAGCACTGTTTTACGTTTGTGTAGTGTGTAGTTAGTGTAAGTAAAACTATATTACTTTTTAGTATTTAGTTAAATTATTCTTAAATTACAACATTCGGCATTATTAGACCTCAGGTGAAAAGTGACAAAAGTCAATTATTTTACTCCTAAACCTCTGCGATGAAGAAGTACTATTTCTGAGAATATTACCATATGTTACAAACAGAAAAAAAACAGGTTTTGTATGTTGGCAACACAAGAGCGTCCAAATCAAAAGGCGCGCACAAGATTACGAATTTGTAGATGGACCATAATAACATTACCGAAATTATTCAACTTATGCATTTGATTTTGAGTTCTATGGCGTAAAACACAAAGATATTTACTTAATTTTGTATTGCAACAGTAACTTTGTATGTCAGTCTTTTTTTAACCGGAAACGTCAAGTTCAAGTTTTTTAGTTTTTGATTTGCGTGTTTCATATTTTGAGTAACTGTAAATCGTCTTTTTTTTTTAATAAAAGCTAGGTTTATACTGTAGTTACGAAAAATGCAGTCTGAATTTTATAATCTATGAAATTTTTAGGCAGTTTATGAGCCATAAATATAAAAATGACCTTTTCATTCCCTAAGTCTTACCTAATCAAACCGAAGAAATGCTATTATAAGATTATAATGTCATTCTATTACTTTTTTAAGCTGTCAATAAAAAAACATTTTATGTGCAAAAGCGAAGTACCTAACAGTACAACCGATAATCTCACGATAGTGAAGTTATATCGCTGTGCACCAAGCGTGGTTACCGAACGATGACGTCACGGTTGCGTGAGTAACCACGGGAAACAACCAGAATACCCCGAGCCCTCATTTCCCCCTAACAAAATAAAAAATAAGAACTATGCCAACCTACTTACAGATCTAACAAAACTGGCCAGTTTCGAAATTTGAATGTTTTTTAAATTGCTTTTTTATTGGACTAGAATTTATGGCGGTTAGCGTTTGTTTCGGCGCCAAAATTTATATTTTATCTGACGTATGCTATATTTTTTTGTTCTTGTTGCAGGTACGTTATGCCTATTTGGAATACGAGGGAATTAAGTCAGGTACTGTTTTGTGTACGTTTTATGTTTTTAAAGGAATTCGATACAATTAGTTAACAGTTAAAGTGGTAATAAAACTAGCCAAATGAAGATTGTAATTACAACATCTTTTTATAAGAAGCATGTAAAACATAATTGAAAACTGAATTCACTTATAATGCAATTTAAGTAGAACGAGAGATTTGATGAAAATTCTTGGTTAGCTTTTTGCTAGTTTTTTACTTTCGTGAAAAATAAGACATCTTAAATCGTTAAAAATAAGACTCTCATCGGATCAGAATATTTTATGTATATGGTATTTAATGAAAAACCAGAGCTTGCATTATATATCTGTAGGTTTCTGAATATGGTTCCTATAGCCCATAATTATAGATATTTTACAAGATTACTTACATGTCGCATACCCTGTGTAATTCTTAAGCTTCAATCACAAAGTAAGAAGCGACTTAGATTTTTTTCAGGAGGGTGCACCTATCTCTCAGGGAGGTGCATCTGCATTTCATCAACCAAACTATGCAAGCATACTATTCATAAAAAAATTTAGGAGGAAAAACATTTATTGACAAGTTTGGGCAACAAATTTGGACAGCAACGTTTTAATTTAAAGACTAATTTTTTTTTTTTTTTTTTTTTTATATTATAACCTACCAAAGTGACTCCACCCCGCCTGATGGTAAGCAGTCAGTGGAATCCAGAAGTGGCGGCCACTATACCAAAAGCCATCGTCTTAAACTGCTGGTATAGTGGCCTCCACTATGGCGGCTGGGAATAGGGTTAGGGGAAGGGAATGAGGGAGGTGAGGAAAGAGGATAGGGGGGAAATTGGGCCTCCGGCGCTCTCACTCACCGAACGAAACGCAGTAGTACGGATACTACTACTCTTAAGTCGATCTTCTATGAGAGGGTAGTACTTCCCCGGACGATCCGGCCCATTCATGCTGAAATCAGCGTGGATCTACTACCGTACACAATTAAAGAAAGCATTTCTTTTTTAAAATTAAAGTAAACTGCTCTTCCTTGCACCATGCTGCTGGCGCCCATAACTTATGATTTCCCAATAAATATATAAATTATTGTTATTGATAAATTCCATTTTTACTATCACTTTACTATGGATATCAAAGTTGTAGTTTTTAACTTGGTTCACCATTGCTGCTTAGCTTTTATAAAAATAGATTATTATTTTATGTATTAAAACCTTCGCCGGAAAACGCCCTTTAAACAGGGTAGCGCAAAAATCGGTTCGGCATAAATGTCATAAATCCGCCCTTAATAGTCTGATTCGCGGCATTTTGCCATCAATCCTGGCAGCGGCTGTTTGACCAATATAATTTTTCTTATTATCTAACTAAAAATTTAGACATAAAATAAACAAAATCAATGATGAAAACTTAATATTATTAAGAAAATACAATCCAAGATAAATCGGATGACAACTTTGCGCCACCTTGTTTATCAGTGAAAATTGTATCTATTGAGCAGTTCTTGAGATTACCAGCTTCAAACAGACAGTTACTACATTTACAATACAACACAATTATATATATACAACTTTATGCCTGTTGCCTATTAATGGGGTAAGCAGGGACAATAGAATTTGTTAGGAACCAAACATGTATAGGTAAATATTTTTTTAATTACTTAATTATACCTCAGGTACTAAAACGTATATACCTTATACCTTTACCTATTGTATTAAAAAATAATAAAACAGTTTTGAGGGCAGTACGGATGCGAGTAAGGTCGATGGTAAGATATCGTCATTACGGTGTGTGTCGCCCGTGACCATCTTGGATGGTAAAACAAGAAACCGTTCGTAATGACTTTTTATTTAACTATACAGGTAAATACGTAGCTAGAAATAAAACGTCACGCCATGCTTCTCAGAAGGGGTGGGCAAAAGTAAAAGGTCTATGTCTCGCCAACTATATTGGGTTCCATAGCAGAGTTCTAGGTAAAATTTCAGGCAACAGGCTAGTATCGAGAATTTATATACATAAGAATATCTTTACGCCTTTTTCCTTGTAATAGTTGAATAGGAATATGTTGCTTTTTATCGTATACAATTTAGGATTCTATGTTTTTTTTTAATAAGATCATATCAACAGAAATACTCAATATCACGAGATCGGACCCAACCTGACCATATTTTGTAGCCTTTAATTTTGTCTGATTCATCAACTTTTTGATTATCTGGTCTACGGGCTTTTTATAGCTATTCGTTCACAGTACCATTAAACCACACAGGCAGTTACAAAAAATAAGACTACTGAAGTAAAAAATCATGCTACTAGCGACATAGTGTGCGAAAAACTAATTAAAATTGACACCAATGACAGGATCGACAAGAACTAAAGAGGTTATTAAAATGGCATACGTATTGCCTTTCTTAATTAACTTATTTGTTCGTAACTGTTCAATAACAAATAGATAGATTATATAACTGTCATCTATCAAAACATTATAACAACTTTATAGATTTTATAATGGCTGACTTTTAAATATTAAATTACTCAATGTTACTACAATAATAATATTGATTAGTAAGACTAATTATTCCATTTTAGTTATATTTTACTGTGTTTCATTGCTTATTGAGTTACTAAAGGTCAACGTTACTAGAACATAGATTAGTAAATATTATTCAATCAAATATCAAAAGATTAAAACGTTTATTTCTTTTTTAATACATCAATATACACCACTTAATAGACCATGACAGCTTCACAAAAACGTGAAATGTACAAAATATGTAGATTTTATAAAAGTATAGCACGTAGCAATTTTTATTGCTGGCAACGTAAAAGGAATGGTCCGATAAAGGAAACGAATAAACTTTTTGCGTTTTCAAATTAAGCTTTGTTGTATTTTTTTGTTTTTTTTTTTACGAATGCACAAGTGTTGTATTCAACCATTCTTGAGTCGGTTCACACCTTGCGAACTAATAACATTCTCAATTAATATGTTAAGAGTGCAGAAGGTATTAGAAGTGACAAATAATGTGCATACTTTTTTTAGTTTGTTCTTGTGAGGTATCTTTGTTGGTTGTTGTTTTAGTATTAAGTTTTGTAAATTAAATGGTGTATAGTAATAGGTATAGTACAGCATATGGATTGCACAAAACAAATGGAAAGTGCTCTACATTTGTTATGGGCCGAAGAGTAAGCAGATCGTGTGGAAGGCCTTCACCCAGCAGTAGGATGATTTATTGTAACAATAACGGCGGTATAGGTACTAAGCCTATTCCAGGTCTACCTGCTCCAGTAGATGACTACTGGCTGGTGATGATGAATATACTAATATTTAATTAATTTTTACCACTGTGCTAAAAATTAATTAAATTCTAAAATATATTTCTCAACAAATAATTTGCATGCAATAGTAAATAACAGTCTTTTTAGATTTTTGTGATAAAACTTGATGGTTGACAATATTATTTCCGTGTGAAATGTCTAAACATTCATTATGCATAACTGCATTATTGTAATAAATTTAAGCAAATAAAAAAATAGTATCCTAAATAGTATTTAATCACAAAACAGTATTTTAAAGAGAGTGCGAGAATTTGGAATTTGTAAATATATAATCTTTAATCTGTAAAAAATATTTTACTATTTTGAAAGATGCATTATTCTAAATAGAGAGAACCTAGATAGGACAGGATCGAAGTAGAAGCGGTTTGCCAGTTAAAATTAAAGTTCAAACTAATAAAATAACGAAATTCCCATTGTTGTGGCATAACATGCAATACTTTATAAATTAAATGGAAGCCAGTGAAATAGTTTTAAAACTATTTATTATAAATATTTACGCGGTAACACTGCATGAATGTCAAATTGATTTTTTAAACAAAGAGCTATGTAACAACTGCTCGTCGCACGAATGTAGTGTGTAGTTTTTTACATGCCATGGACAATTCATAGAGCCATAATTATGTTAATAAAAATATGTGACAATAGGCCATAAATTCTCACTTAGTTGTCAACTGCTTACGTTGTGAAGTAGGGCAAAGTTGCCAATATTGTTTACTGGCGCTAGTGTCTTCGCGATTTCATAATCTCTGTAAAGCAAAGTCGCAACAGCGACTTTAGAAACAGACAGAACATAACAATGTTTTGTCTGTTTCTACGCTAACTTCTTCTTAGCCACGCTACGGATTTTGATAGGGTTTTCATACAAAGTTTTTTTCCCGACCGCTGAAGTCAAAGAGGGTAATGTTTTCCTAGAAAGATTTGATGTATAATACGTGCTGTTTAAAGTAGTAAAAAGCCTAAAATGTCATACAAACTCAGAGCAGGTCGCTATGTTTTAGCAGTTTTAGTCAAGTTGATTATTTTTATGATAACGTGTGAACTAATGTTTTATGTTCTTTTGAAAGAAAAGATAAACAATAAATGAATATTATGCTAATTGTTGCCTAGATTGTTAAGATTTGGAATGAAGTTAATTAGACTATGTCTAACATAATTTTTTATCTTGTTGATTATACCCAAATTATCATGTAACATGGCGATTAATAGTACTATTATTGTAGTTATCATGTACTGTTATGTTTGGGTTGAAGGCTAAACTAGTATTTTTTTTCTTTAGATTGCGGCAACTAAAAGGCTCATTGAAAAAACGAGTCGTTGTTTTACTACTTAAAGCATAATTGTGCTCAAACTGATGTATATTTTTAATAATGATTATCTGACCCGATCAACAAAATATTTTGACTTGCCACTTCTAAACATGACATAGCCGTGGGATGTCGCATTTATTTTTACAAGAACAGGCTGTCGATGTCCAACATATGTCGATCGGGACTCGAACCGACTTTTAATTTATGGGTATTTAATGACCGGCATACGCACGGTAGCTGCATTGTCACGGAAGTACCGTATGACCAATTGTTCTATGGGGGCAAAGTTGCTCGATTTTATTAAAAATTGACATTTAATGTCAAATGTAATGTTTGGTTTATTGACATTTGATGTTTTGACTATACAGAAATTATATTTATTTTAAAATGTTTTTTTATAGATACAAAATAGTAGCTGGGTTTTTTTTTGGTGTTGTTATTGTTAAGCTCTCAAAATACTAGAAGGAGGTTCCAGTACATTTAAAACTGTCGTTAAAACGTGAAAAGTTAAGTTAATATTGATATTTTCTCTCATTTCTTTTTTTTATTTACAATACTTTTTACTGTCAAACAAAAACAATGACGTCTTCTTCTTTCAGTTGAATTTCTATGTCAATAGTCAATGTCAGTACGTAATAAATATTTTTTAATTATTAAATAATACGTTAACTAGGTAACCTCGTAGTTTGCTATTATGAAAGATTTCGATCAGCGTACGTAAAAGTTTACGTCAAACTGGCCAGTGATAAACATATTGACGACTTTTTTTTTATTATTTGCTAGACAACGTTAATTCTTTTTTTTTCTATGACGTCTATTCTTATTTCGGTGTGAAATTTTAAAAATAATCATTAGTTTAACCTAGGTTTAAATGAGTATTGTGATTATTACCTTGTGCGTCACAATTGCAGATACACAAGTGACGCCCTTGACAAATACTCGTAAAGTTTCTACCGTCGTCACATTTCTATTTGTGGTTACTGAGATGCCTAATACTTACTGTCTTAAATAAAAAAAAATGAAGAAAATACTGATGTAAACAAGGTTAAAAAACAACTGTTGTCATTTAATTTCACAACCTTATAATACTATTTAACGAGACGATTAATTTTATTTACACTTGACGCTGGCAATAATAGCTGACCATCAGTCGGCTCAGTTGACATATTAAAAGAAGAAGAATGAATCACATATTTTTCTCCTGTTCCCGTCATGATCGCTCTGCCTTCCTCCGTTCTCTTGTTTCTTTTAACGTTCCCCTTCCTACTTGCGTATCTTGCCTTCTATTGAATCCAATAGAATATTACGACATAATTTCTTCTTTCCTTTTAAAAAATGATATAAAAATTTAGATGTAATAATTATGTTTATATTTATTTAATAATATATTACAATTTATTCTTCTTCCTTTCCTGAACCGTACAAAATTTCTATAACTTCCCGTAATTATTTATTTTATAATTTCCCTACCTTTTCACCTGAAATTGGCACAAAGTCCAACTAGTGCCACACTGGAAAAAAAAAAAAAAGAGGAAGAAAGTTTAAAAAATGTAATGTCAGAAATAGATAATAGTACTCGTTTAATCGTAAAACTGAATTTACTGCAAACTAGCTGACCCGGCGAACTTCGTCCGCCTAACAGTCGATCAACATTACTTTATTTTTCAAAATTTTTTTTTTTTCTAAAATAAACGTAGCCTAATATTTACTTTTAAACTTTCGCGTTGCATGATATAAATTTATAACGTAGCCTAAGTTACTCCTTATTACATCAGCTACCTGCCAATAAAAGTCCCGGTCCTAAAATCGGTCCACCCATTTCAGAGATTAGCCGTAACAAACAGACAGACAAAAATTGTAAAATATGTTATTTTGGTGTATGTAACGCAATATTCATATTACATGTATATGAATATTGCGTTACATACACCAAAATATTTTTTTTTTTAAAATGGTTATTTCAATATTACAAACAGACATTCCATAGATGATCTCACTTCACTCTTAAACTCTATATCTTCATACAACCACGTACAATATAAGCGTTTTGACAGTTCATAAAGAGTAACTAGGGCCTACTACCATCTCGAGCAGTAATATTTTAATATTACTTTGTGTTTTGTCTTTTTCCTTTGTACTACTAAAAACAAGGATAGACACAAAGGAAGGTTATGTTATGATTGATGATACTATATGAGGTTGTGTAGGACCCTTGTATTTATACAGTTGTCATCATACCAAAAAGTAATTAAATAAATTTTAGTAATGACTTAATGACTGCGAATAACTAAAACTGGCCTGTTGGTCTAGTGGTTAGTGACCCTGACTGCTAAGCCGGAGGTCGTGGGTTCGATGCCCATCCAGGACAAAGCTTTGTGTGATGAGCATGATTGTTTGTTCTGTGTCTGGGTGTAATTTATCTATAATATGTATTGTATGTATTTACAAAAAAAAAATATATAGTAGTATATCAGTTGTTTAGTACCCATAACACAAGCAAATAAAATTGCTTAATTTGGGGCTAGATGGCGCTGTGTGAATGTAGTAGAATAAAAAAAGAAAAAAAAAAAATTGTCACTTAGGATGACCATGAAAAAGCATTCAAGGCAGGGTGTTAAACACCACTCTTGCATGCTGAGTTAGCAGTGACAGACTTATATATCTGGATTTCGTCACATGAGTTTCTTCGCTGTAAGTCAGTAACGTTAAATGTAAACTTAGAACGTACATAATAAATAGTATATTGAAAAGGCACATGGGGACTATCTGTAGAAGATAGGTATCTTGAACACTAGTCTATCACGACTGAGTCTCTATACTACAGTGAGACTTAAACACTAAACTAAAATTACAAATCTTTGCAACATACAAAAAACTTCCATTTTTCATTGCTAAGCTAAACAACATTTGCTTCAACTCATACTCAATAACGCAAACACAAAACCACAATAGAAAAACCTTGAGTGGCCAGCGGGAAAAATATATCCGTCCCTATATTTAGTCCTAGAAATAATAACGCTGGCAACAAAAGAAAAAAAAATACATGTCCAATGACAATTGCTATGGAATGAATGCACATCAATTATTATTTTAAAATAACAGTTCAGTTCGTACAAAATATATTTCCGCGCGGCTGCGCACGCGTCGGTGTTTGTATGTGTGTGTGTGCGCGCGTGTATGTGTGTGTATATAGGATGTTCGTGAACCCGTTGATGATTGATTAATTACGTTGTATTTGTGTGCTTTCTAAATTTATTTATTTATAGGCAGTTTGAGTTATAGTTTGTGGTGTTTTAAAAATATTTTTTTAAGTTAAAGACAAACAAAATTTTACTGAATAATTTTATTTAACATGAGGAACTGTTATATTTTAACTGCGGCTTATGGTTCGGACAAGCTCAGATAAATGTCATTATAAAAAAAAAGGAATATCGTTACGTCCTATCAAGTTTGGTACAATATACGTATTATGATCATCATACCAGCCCGCTATTATCCCACTACAGGCAAAAGCAGCTTATTATACAGAGAAGGCAATAATGTATCATCATCATATCACCCAAAAGACGTCCACTGCTGGACATAGGCCTCCCCCAATTTTCACCATTTTAGCCGGTCGACATCTACATGTGAAAAAGAAAATAAAATCTGTTAATAGATTTCAATTTATCCTTTACAAACAAAAAAATAATGTTTTCTTTATTTAAATATTGACAGTGTACTATAGACATCCATAGAATTTCACAGTCAATTGAATCCCATAAAATGGGCTCCAAAAATAAAGCCATAAATAAAACACGCTGTATACGGTGCTTATGCACATCAATTACAAACTCAGTGCGCGGAACGTCGGTACGTCGGCTGGGGCGTGCGTGAGTTTCGGAGGTCACTCTACGATTATAAGAGCCACATTGAGAAACCTCAATATTGTGAATAACTCGCCAGTTTTTAACGTGTGTGAAGATTACATAACTTTTAAGATATCTGTGCTTTGTCATTTATGGTAAAAATTCTATCATTACATTAGCCTGTATTCTGCACAACGGTTTCCCTAAATTCTTCTAAGTCTTCCTTGCATTTTTAATTCGGCTTTATCAGCCTGACTTGATGGTCATATAGCTAGTTTATATTCAGACTTATTTTGATCACATGAGTGACAGTTATTGAAATCAATATTATAGCCCTAACAGACGACCGGATTTGGTGTGCTCCGCACCATCACTTTGGTGCGCAGCGGACCATATTCGATCGTGTGGAGAGCAGTCCGCTGGACATTATTATTATTATTATCTGTGCGGTTGGTGCGATCGTTTGCACGCTCGGACGCGGTGCACTCCGCACCAAGTTTGATCGTGTGGACGAAGCACCGGACCGTTTAACGCTTTAGTCGTAAACATAGATCATACACTGACGTAAATCTACTTCCAAACGTGCAGCATGTGTCCATTTTTGTTACATATCAACTCTTGTTTTAACATCAAATTATAGCGTATATTTTTCACGAGTCTTTTTAATATTTTCTACAGCTGCCATTAGTGCAAATACTCCATTTTCATTATGGCGTCCGAGCGCGATAATGTCAATAATATAGGAAAATATTAATTGTGGAAATTTTAGAATTATATATTTGGATTAAACTATACATTCGATAAGAGACGATAACGGATCGTTCGTTTATTTATTAGAGACATATAAACAGTTACATGACAAATATTACAGTGGATTTATTCTTATAACTTTAGCAAGCACATAACCCACACTATTGTCCACGTGGTAAGTAGGTAGGTACACATAAAGATAAAAAAAAAGCGAACAGACTACTTCTGCATCGTTTACGATACTCTATATTTATGTAAACAGTGTGAAAGAGAAATTAAATAATTTAATTAGTTTTTAGGTATATTTCTGTCCTTTTTTTTTTCGTTTCATTAGTGGCGGCGGTGAAGTGGCTACTATTGCCAAAAGAAACGCCATTTTATTTGCTTTGAAAATTGTAGACATTGCACGAGTTACTAATCCAACAACGACTAGTTCACAGAGTAGACTGGACTGTGCGATGAGTTGTCCGGTCGTCTGTGGCACGGAGCGCACCGCACCATCACTTTGGTGCGCCCGTTCCCAATTCGGCCGTCTATTAGCACTTTTAGGACGAAAATGTCATCTTAAACACAAGTCCATGTGCTTACCAAAGGCCCGAGACAAGCGGCATAGATTTTTATTCTATGTATTCATAGAATATATTAAAAAATGTATGGGATTGACATAAGCTAACGACAATGCATAGAGCTTATGTCAATCCCATACATTTTTTAATCTATTCTATGAATAGAATTAAAATCTATGCCACTTGTCTAGACCCTCAGGTAGAGCTATGAAAAGAGCTAGCTAACTGAGACTCTTTTCAATTGCTTTACTATTACAATCCTTATGAAGTTATAATTTTGAAGTATATTAATATCATGAAAATGAAGTTAAAATCTACTAAATGCCATGAAATAACTCATAATGAACTACATTTTATTATTCTTTATCATAAAACAGATAAAATATGTGGTTTACATGCTGCCTCATTATACACATACACAAATATGAAAAAAAATACAAAATGAATTAATTAAAACTTGAAATTTCTTTACCATGTAATCCTAATTTTGATAACGTGCCTTCTTAAGCGGAGCGTGGAAAAACATCTCGAAGTCTGCCTCTGTGCTGCAGCAAGCGATTACCGTGCACAAGGTTGTGGGTTCGGTCTTTCGGTCTCTACAAGGGACAGAACTTTATGTGTTCCATAAAAAAAAAAAACCTAGTCTGGGTGTACTTTGTGTACGATAATTGTATGTTTTTAAGGTGACCCGCGACACAGGACTTGTTATTTATTTAAGGCACATCAACAATAATAAAATAATATTTATGTAATATGCATATCAATTAGAGGTATACAACAATATTCATTGCAAATAAGCGTGAAACGTATAAAAGGTAATTGAGAAAAAACTGTGTAACAATAGTTATAAGAAACAAAGTATTAAAAGAAGAAAGAAAATTTAAAAAAAAACTTGTTCTCTAATGCGTTTTCAAATTATCTGCACAACTCCTTGACTGCTTACCATCGGGCAAAATATTGATGGGGCTAATAAAATAGCGATAATATTGTCAACATAAAAGAACTTATACTATGACATGTCCTTTTTCAAGCGAGATTTAAAGAGATCATTAAAAATCACGGTTGGCAGCGGCTTCGCTCAGTTTCTGGCAATGCCAAGTCCATAAGCGACAGTTACCACTAACTATCAGGTGAACTGGCTCGTCTGCCACTTTAGGCAATAAAAATTATGTAAAAGATGTTAGATAATGAAAAGCCGATCTATAGCCATTGGAGATATGAGTCGAGCTCATATAGTCTATCTTTAACAGATCAACAAAAGAAACAAATTAGCACATGTTATCCGTCAAAGCAAAGTATTTAATTATTTTAATAGCACCCAATTAATTAAGCATGCTTTATTACAGTCATTGTGTAAGTTTATTATCGCATAAATATGTTTAATAGCAATCGAAGTTACGAGTAGTATTGTTGTCGTTAATGTGCATGAGATGTGTGTACCTATAGTCGACCACTTGCTTCACCTTAGAGTAAATGTCGTTTGTATATCACAAAACAATAACGCCTATTTTTGCTTGCAAGTGACATTAGTACAGTGACAGTGTTCACTTTCATAATGAGTCTTATTGAATTTTATTTTTGATAGAAGTCTTTGTTAAAAGTGGTAAAGCAATATGAAATGAAATGAAATGAAATGAAATGAAATGAAATGAAATGAAATGAAATGAAATGAAATATATGTTTATTCATTTAAGTTAATTAAATTAACACTTATGAACGTCAAAGTTTAGAAAATGTCAGCAAATTAACCTACAGCCAGTTCGCTGACGAAGTAGAGCCATGAGAAGAACTGGCAAGAAACTCAGGCCACTCTTTTTAATCGCCAGGTTATTACAATTTTTGTAAGTTACAGTTTCAAGTAGCATGCAAAGTGACGCAGGCAATACACTTAACTCTATAGATACTTAATTACTTACAGCTTTCTATGTTGTAAAGAAAAATTAAAAAGTAAAATGTGTGCTTTACAGGCTGCCTCAATTTGCATATTGCTACAAAAGGTAAAGGCAACATGTGAACTGTGATAAATGTTTCTATGTAGATATTATATAAACTGTTAATTTTTGGAATAAGTATAAAGTAAGATGAACTTAATTTACCACAGGAGTGCACAATGTACCTCTATTTCACAAATCACAATGTAAAAAAATGTAACAATACTAAGTATACAATTTTAACAAAACAATACAAAATGTGTACTTAACTGTTCAAATATGGCTCGGGCATCATGTCATTTAAAATTAATACAAAAAAAAACATTTTATAAATTATGTCAAAATGTATCAATAAATTAATGTCAAAAAATTATTTGATAAAGCATCTCATTCATAATAATCATAAAAAATGTCATTCATACAATAATTAACAAAAATATGTCCTTAAAAGTATAATGTCATTAAAATTAAGAGTAAAATTAATTTACTCCTTCGTCAAGCGAGCATCCCATGACTTTTATCGTTCAGATACTCATTAACCGTGTAGTAACCCTTAAGTATTAAATGTTTTTTGACAATTTGTTTAAATTTGTTTAAGGGTTTATCCATTATGTCGATAGGTAATTTATTAAATAAACGTACACCAAGTCCCGTAAACGAATTATGGACTTTATGTAAGCGATAGTGTGAGCCAACCAGTTTATGCTTACCCCTGGTGTTAATCTCATGCACATCGCAATTCCTAGTATATAGACTAATACTACTCTTAACATAAACAACATTAGCATATATGTATTGAGATGCAACTGTCAATATACCTATCTCTTTGAATCACTCTCTCAGGGAGTCTCGTGAACCTAGGTTGTAGATAGAACGTATAGCTCGTTTTTGAATAATAAAAACGGTTTCAATGTCAGCAGCCCTACCCCACAACAATATGCCGTAAGACATAACGCTGTGAAAATAACTAAATAAATAAAAAAATATGGTCTCAATGTCGGAAAAAGATAAGAATGTTTATTAAAAAAAAATCCTGAGGTGACGCTTTTAAGATGTCTATTCACTGCTCGTTTAAAAGACCTGCGATCAAAACTGGTAAACAAATGTGCTGGTGACTTACATCTTTTATAAAAACGCTGTGTCTTATTTAAGGATTACATGAAACTCACAAAAAAACTCTTGCACAGCAATTTCACTTTGCCTATGCTCCTAACACAGAGGCAGTCAATTAAATAAGTCGATCTAATAATATAAAAAAAAATTGATTCTAAAATTTTAAATTTCCACAAATGTATAAAATGACTTATTTTAGTACAATTATATGCAATGGATATTAACATTTTTATTACCACATTATAATTTAAGTACAGCATTAAAATGGCAACACGATATTAAATAAAACCTCTTTTATTGCTACTGTTACTTATAATAATTTATTTAATCAGTAATATTAATTAAATATCGGCGTCTCTTTGGCGAATACATTCGTAAGTTTCTATTTATCAACAAATGTGGTTCAAAATATACTTTTACTGCTAACTTATACCATCCCACTGCTGGGCAAAAGATTCTCGCGTGAATTCCATTACCATACTCCTCAAAGCATGGCCTCTAACTCATCCCGCAAGAGTATAGCAACTAGAAAATGATATTTGATAGTTTATAAGGTGTTGAAATTAATCAAGCAGTTTTAAAGTATTAACCGAACATATAAACATACAGTAGCTGTTGAGCGACCTTGTGCGATCGTATAAAGAACGAAGAAATCCGAAGTACCAAAGATGCTGATATAGACCCAATTTCACCCTTTTTATTTTTCCTCAGCTCCCTCAACCCCACTCCCTTCACGGTAGGCAGCGGCTTTGCAGGAGCTTTGCGGATTGAAGAAGCAATGCTCGGGACTCTGAGTCGTCCATGAGCGACAGTTACCTCTTACCATTACGTGGGCTGTTGCCACTGTCGGCAATAAAAAAAAACTTGTAGAGTCGCCTTACTAAAGTGGCAAAGGTCAGGAAAAAATAACTTTGCTCAACCCGGGAATCGAACCCGAGACCACTATATTCAGTTGAGAGAGCCGGCAGCCCAATTACGGCCTTAGTCCTTTTCCTTTTTCCTTTTCCTTCCTCGTCCCCATCGCCCTTTATGGTTAGAAACGGCTTTGTGTTTTCTAAGCCTTATATCTGCAATGCTTAGAAAACATAGCCATGTTTATAGGTCACGAGTACAACTTACCATCAGGTGGGCCGTATGCTTGTTTGTCACCAATGTTGTATGAAAAATAAATTATCAAGGCTTTAAAACTAATCTACTAACAGAAACAATACAATCATTACACACACCGTTAATTATGCCAAAATTTGCACTAAATAAATTAAATACTGACATTAACAATTAAACGTTTAATTTAAATTGAGATAAACATCAACTGTTAATAATAACAATTAAAATAGTTAAACGTTTTAACTGTTTATATCTATACTACTATATAAAGCGGAAGAGTTTGTTTGTTTGAAAGCGCTAATCTCTAGAACTACCAGTCGTATTTGAAAAATTCTTTTTGCATATGATAGCTAAGTTCCCGAGGAAGGTTCTAGGCTATATAACATCACGCTACTGTCGATGGGAGCAGAGCAGTGAGCAAAGACGTGGATGAAACCGCGCCGCGGCAAGCTAGTGTAAATCTAAAGTTTCTGTTGTCCGCTACTTGTAAACCACGCAATAGATTTTGATATGGTTTGCACGATAATTTGGAGACTTTTTTTTTATATTTATAGCCTTAGTGACTCCACCCCGCCTGATGGTAAGCAGTCAGTGGAATCCAGAAGTGGCGGCCACCATACCAAAAGCCATCGTCTTAAACTGCTGGTTTGGTGGCCTCCACTATGGCGGCTGGGAATGAGGGAGGTGAGGAAAGAGGAAAGGGGGGAAATTGGGCTTCCGGCGCTCTCACTCACCGAACGAAACGCAGTAGTACGGATACTACTACTCTTAAGTCGATCTTCTATGAGAGGGTAGTACTTACCCGGACGATCCGGCCCATTCATGCTAAAATCAGCTTGGATCTACTACCAAACAAAAGTTGAAGAATTTCAGAAAAATCTGAGAATTGTATAGTCTAGATGTTAAATTATTGTTATGATTTGTAATAATTACTTTGTATGGTGCTTTGGTTGCGTTGATGTGTTAAAATTGTAACACATACAAAAAACTGTAATTATCTGGCGATTGAAAAGAGTGGCGTGAGTTTCTTGCCGTGTCTTCTCACAGCTCTACCTCGTCAGCGAACTGGCTGTAGGTTAATTAGCTGACTTCATGTAATTTTGACTTTTCATATGCATTATGATAAATAGTTTGAGTTTGAGTTAAAGTAATCTCATTGCCACAACCGTTGTAGCAGATGCCCACAGTTCCATTTTAAAGATCTAGTGTAATAACTAAAATCTGAGTCACTTTAGTTATCTGGTATAATAAGTAAAGTCTGTGTTTGTATACATTAAATGTATAATGTTTTGCACGATACAAAGCCTTCACTTCAGAATGACTGTTGCCTATAAAAATGCTTACTCTAAAATCTATAAACTCATACCTAATAAGTACAAGGTTTACTTTTTTGATGAAAATAGCTATCAATCAAAAACATAATATCAATCATTGTCAAAAAATCACCTAACACACAATATTTACTACAAATATAATAGAATCAAAACAATAAATAATTTAATTAAGCATCTAGTGTGGCCGTAAGACTTGCTTCAAACTGGTTAGCACTCACACAAACACATACAAAATGTATGTGTGTGCTTGATACGTAGCACACACACACATGCAAATTGCATGCACACTAATAACTCTGATATGCATCGACCTACCAAGTAATTATATGTTTACAAACACAACTTGTAAGTATAGCTCTATATAGTTAAGTGATGAGACACTAGTTTAGTATATCGATACTGTTTTGTTTTATTTTGTAGTATTTTAGTTACCAGTGTGCTGTTGGCTGGTGTGTATAATTTACAGAGCTCAGTTGTATACCAAAGTATAAAGTATAAAAAAATGCATTGTTTTTCTTCTTGTGGTGGTGTATAAGTCGTCAGCAAATTGAATAAATCTGCCGTTTACATACTGCCTAGGCATTTTTAAACGCTCGTTGTCATCGGCGTTATGTAATATGCCTAAGAAAAATGGGGTAGGTTAGAAAAAACTGTGACCCCCTGCTATAAAAGAATTTTATTCGTTGTTAAAGTAGTTTAAACATCCCAAATTAGGTATAGACATTGCTGACCTAACAATGTGCTTAGGCTTTATGTAATATACCGAGACAGATTGTAAACGGCCGATTAATACAATTTTCCTGCGATATATATAAACAAATAAGCTTGAATTACTTCTAAGGTCCAAAAACGGTAGTTATAAGATACAAGTACATGAAATGGGTCGCCTCCACCTCCATTAGAGTAAAAAACACTACACTACTTTCCTGCAATTGTGAAAATACAAAAACAATTTTAAAAATACTAAAAGTAATTTATTAATTTATATAATTTGAACAATATTTCTAATTTTCACCATAATAAAAACAAAATATTTGGTAATTCTTCATTAAATACTTCGCTGTCTGGAAAAGGCTGTAAAAGAAAAAAATGCCACTAATACAAGTTGTACTATAGTGTGTGTAGAATAGTTATTCAATAAACAGATTCACTCAGTTATACGACAATAATAGAAAAGCAAAAGTAATATTTTAAATTATTTTTCACTATTTGTTAGATTTATTTGATTTAACCTTGAATTTTAAATTTAAAGTGCTAGCCAATGATTGTGACAATGTGCAAGTGACAAATCATAAAATCTTTTATAATATAGTTAAAAACTTTTATGATTGGAAAACCGCAACTTTAAATCATTTTTATAAAACTACAAATCGATATCGATAACCACAAAACATTGTCGCATCACTATGTCGACGGACAGTTGTAGACAGACAGTGTTATCAGAATAATGACAGATCTCAGCCCGAGACCATGCTACGTGAGGCAAAAATACCGCAAGTGGTACTTTTCAGTGACAATTATGACACTACAGGAGAAATACAACCTTGTTCCACACTAAATAAGATTGATTTTAACTTGAAATGACAGTTTTAGGTTGTGACGTGACGAAATGACAGCGGGAAATCGATTTTTGATTTTGGAAGGAACAAAAATTTGATTGTCAGATTCGTTTGAAGTTTGATTGTTCGTTTGAAATCTGATTTTATTTTTTGTTATAAATTCTTAATAGCATGTTCAAGGTATTCCTCAAAGGGCATCAAATTTGTACCGCACTAAAAGTATTCATCGAAACGCACTAGTTACTAGTAATATTTTTTGTTAGTAAACCAGAATGGTGCGTTTCGAGAAATATTTTTGGTTCGTTTTAAAGTTGGTGCGCTTAGAGGAATGCTCTCAGTTTTTTACTCTGCATTTTTGTAGAATAACTTTCTTGGTTAAATGCAAATTGGAGAAAATCATAGATATGTATCAGTGGTTTCCTGCGTACAAGTCAATCGTGGAAAACGGGTTGCAACTCGACAGGCTAGAAATATATTGTGAAATTTTATGGTCAATATAATAATATTTAGAACCAGTTTACGGCTGTACTATTTATTATAAGCGCTGTAATCTAAGTAATCTTATATCTCATATTTTTTTACAAATTGATATAAATATAAAATTTATAGTCAAATAAACAGCCGACGTGATGGTAAATGGTAACTCTCCTGCAACGCCAGCTTTGTAAATCCGTTGTCTACCTTCAAGGGAGTGGGGATAGAGGGAGGTGACAAAAAAGGAAAGCGGGCAATTTGGTCTCCAGCACCCGCACTCACTGAGCGAAACGCAATAGTACGGATACTATTTCTCTTACGTCGATCTTCTATGAGAGGCTCTTCCCCGGTCGATTCGGCGCATTCATGCTGAAACCTGCGTAATTCTACTACCGTAAAAAAAGTTAACTAGTAACTATTGCCTTTTGGTCGATGAGTGAAAGCGTCAGCAAACCAACTAACTCTTTATCCATTTTTACTGTAGTTTTTCATTTCTTTTCATAATTAGCAACAGCTTGGTTCTTGCGTAGAAAACACAGACCTGTCCACAGATGCGAATCTAAAGTTAGACGCGTTTTTTTTATACTCATATAAGGCGTTATTCTTTAGCAGGACATAAAACGTGTAAAAACATTCCTATGAAATTAACCTTTAGATACGTTTTTTTATAAACTTGTATAGGCGACCACATATTTGCTTTACCACTTTTAGTGAAAATTTCTTTTAAAATTAAAATTCAATAAGACTTATTAAGACAGTGACATCTTTCACAGTACTGAGGTAACTTGCAAGCAAAAATAGACATTATTGTTTTGTGATATGCAAACGAAATTTACTCTAAGGGTAGTCAAGCAATTTTATGGTCGACTATACAAACGACATTCTTACCAGCATTCATGTTATGAGAAATAAAAATACAATAAATAACATTTTGATGTAGGTATAACATAAAGACTTCGTACAATCTCGAGACATTAATCATAGCTATGGTTCGATGGTAACTAGCTTGATGCAATCACTTGACCTTGTTAGAAATACTTAAATAATGTTCTAGGTAATGTATAGTGGTTTAGTAGCGATGTATTTCCATTAGAAATATTGAGTTGAAGCCCGAGTTAAGTAAAGCAATATGTATTAAGTTTTTTGGACGAGAATTTTTTAAGAGTAAGTTGAACCAAGTAAACGCTAGTAGATCCACGCTGGTTTCAGCATGAATGAGCCAGTTCGACCGTGGAAATATTACCCTTTCACAGAAGATCGACGTAAGAGTAATAGTATTCGTACTATTGCGATTTGTTCGGTGAGTGAGAGTGCCGGAGGCCCAATTTCCCTCCTTTCCTTTTTCCTCACTACGCTCAATCCTTTTATCTAAACCACGCCTTTCACGGTAAGCAGCGAATTCGCAGAGTTCCTGTTATTGCAGGAACTAGGGATGCTAGGGACTCCGAGTCGTCTATGGGGAACAATTACCACTTAACATCATTAGATGGATTGTGTGCTCGTCTGTCACGCAATAAACAAATGGCAACATGCTCTCTCCCTGTTACATGGTATTTAACACAAGTAGCGATAAGTGGGTAACAAAAACCTCTTATACCCTTTCGGGAATAATGTCTTGATGTTTTGTTGTATTTTGTGAACTAAATTTGTACTTATGTAACATAATATTATCATAATTCACTAGCAACCCGTTCTCGCTTCGCATCGGGATCAATTGATTTGGGTCACTTTTACCGTTGTTACTCGGCTTTTATAGGCGATAGGTTAATGCATTATATACTAAAAACTTCCTCGAATCACACACAGTACACTGAAAACTGTAACAGTTCTTTCGATTGGTGAGTCTATACAAACAGACAGACGTTTTCCAGCGACTGTCCATTATACTGTGTATATAGATACTAACGAAATCAAACCAAGATCTCAAAGTATATTATAAATAATAGAATACAAATAAATAATATATATACAATATTTCCTTAATATAGAAAGTTGACAGCACTTTCACTCCACCCATCTATTTCTGTGATTTGTGTCCGCCCCTAAACCGATCAATAAGTTAGCTCGAGCGTAACACTAAACACTAGATTTATACATAGGATTTATAAAATGAAAGCTATCTATAACACTAAACCAGGGGGCCTACCATCACCTCTTATAGCAATTTTTTATAACCTTACTTTGTCTCTATCCTTGTTTTAATGGTACAAAAGAAAAAACCAAAACACAAAGTGATGTTAAAATAATACTGCTGTGGTGGCAGGCCCCTGTATTCATTACATCTAAAACAAATGACTACAACTAAATTATTACTAGACTGTAATCTCACAGAAAATCGGCCTAAAATATTAGTGTTCATACTTATGTGTTTCGCTCGGTGAATAAAAGCGCGCCGGCTAGAAAATTACGCCTTGTTCCTTTTCCATTTCTATTTTCCTTCCTTGTTCCCCTTCTCCGTAGTCGGCAACGGCTTGGTTGTGTTTTCTAAGCATTATTATTTCTGCAATGCTTGGAAAACACAGTCATCTCAATAGGTTGCGGTTACCATTGTCTTTGGTAAATGTTCGTTTGCCACCAAAGTTGTTTTATAAATAAAGCTTTTCTGTTCCATTCGTTCCATTACGCTGTCTTCTTGTGAGCAGTCAGTGTCATTTTGGTAGGATTTGCGTAGGCCAAAATATCAAATGTAAAACTTTAAAATTAATTGTGTAACATTTCACACGCTTTTTTACATATTTAAAAACAAATCACGCTCGTTGGACATAATAAAAAAAATGTCACAGAGATTCTCACGACAGACATCCGAAAACTCACAATTGTAACTAATTTGAAAATAATTATGTGCCGACTTCCGCCTCGAAGAAAAACCACACAATTGCTTAGTTGCGTGTCTTAGAAACAATGTGAAGAAAAATAGTAAAAAAAAAAACTTCAATAAAACAATTTTACTTTTTTCACACGACAAACAACGCAAGTACACTTTATATCATTACTATAAGCCTCAAATTTGCTTGCATTTTTATTTGTATAGATGCTTTTTTATCAATGTTTTTTTGTATGAACGGTTAGAGTGCTTGGTAGTTAGGTGCGTCAAGTTTTCTCAAAATATATCTACAATTGTATGCATTTTCATCATGATTGATGTGAATTCGGTAGGTTGGAACTTTGTTAACAATAGGTAAAGGCAGCGACCGTTACAGAAATTGTGATTCGGCTTGTGAAACGTTCATATTTTCAAACAAGCATACGACCATATGAACATGGTTGTTCTGCAAACAATGCTAGAAGAAACAATTAAGTCGTTGCTATCCTTATATTTTAGAGGGAGGTAAAAAAAGAAAACCGAGAGGGTAATTTGACTTCAAATGGTTCACGCAAGATAGTGGTTTTCATACATTTCGTTTGGTAAATGAGAGAGTTTGAGTTCCTCGGCCTCTTTCCTCTTACAGATTATACGGATCTGATGTCCTCCTAACATGGTTTCTGTAATTTTACGAGAACACATTCATATCCCTAACTTAAATTAAGCTAATTATCTTATTATTGGACAGTATGTTATTTTTCTATGGACGCCGGCATAATTACTTTCATCTGACTTCCACGGGAGTGCATCTTCATTTCTGCAAACTGTGCATGCTCAATGTTCGTAAAAATATATATAGAAGAACAATTGTTTTCTGGAGAAAGTTAGAGAACAAATTTGGACAGCAACATAAAGAATGCTTTAACTCAAAGTAATAAAATTCTTAATCTTTCTATGTATTTTTTTTTTGAAACTGGGATCTACACCATGCTGCCGGCGCCCATGTTTGTTCCCTAGTTTTATATAAAAAATAGCTGTCCGCAGCGCGGTATCACGTTTATATATGCCTTTCATTACTGCTACACTCCCGTGGTTACTAGCGTGATGTTATTTGATATACCCTACAGCCTGCTTAAGAATTAGGCCTAACAAATACAAAAATATTTTTTGTGATCCGATTTTCGAAATTTCCGAAAATTTCAGTTTTATATATTTGAATCGACTGAACTACAATTTAAAATATCTATTCTCTTTGTTACCATGTAAACAAAGCCTAAATTAACCCTAACATGATTGGCATCGTATGTCCTCAGTTCATTTGATCATTATTTTGTAACGAGAGAAACGGAGGGTTAAAAGCGTATTGGCACAACATTTATAATTAAATTTATAGGGTTAAACTTGGTTTACTGAATAAAATATTTATATAGGACGATTATTATTTATGCCGATGGATGAGAATGGCCAATCCGCATTGAGCATGCGTGGCGGTAAACGTTATGCGTTTTTAGAGAAGAGGCGATTCTCTGCAGCGATTTGAGTTTGCTTACGATAGGTCTACGTGACGATACTTTGGCAGGGGGTTATGTCCAGCAAACGTTTTTCGGCTGAGGATGAAAAGGTTCTCGAAAGACTGGCAACAGGGCCCTGTGAATGATTTACCTGCCTCCGCTGGAAAACTGGATTTATTGCAAATACTACGCCATATCTATGAACCTCATATTTTTATTCAAACCACAAATAGTGCGTTTTAAAAGTTCATAAGGAGTAACTGTATGAATATAGTTGTCTTCTTTTTCTTATCGAGTGGTTAGTGGTCAACCTACTGTCAGTATTTGTATAGGTCACTCATATTGTTTATAGAAAGGAAGAAAAAAAGAAAAACATTTATTTGTTTTTATAACAAGTTAGTTTAACCTAAGAACATTATAAAAATAAAAGGTAACAAAAACATTGAGAAACAAATAGGCCCTAACTTAGCTTCGTGTAACAAAGCACAAAGCAGCCCTGATATTCTAAGCCTGGAATCAGAATGGTGTTCTGCTATGACAGTAACACAGATTGATAACAGAATACACTGACATTAGTAACAACCTTACACATTTACACAGATTGAAAATATAATAAAATAAATAAGTGAATATATAAATGCTTATTTCATGCATGAGCATTATTATATTCACTTATTTATTTTATTTTGTAAAATTTATTTGTTGTAAATAGAGGCATCCGACTTGACCTAACGATTATTATCAACATAGCAACAGCTAGGACAGACTTTTAACGTAGCCTCCGAAGCACTAATGTAATGATACAGCACTGCACAGCAATGAGCACACTGATAATATAAAGTCGTAACACTGATAAAAAATAAAACAAACTCCCTACAATACACTTGATTAATCAAATCTGATACCAATTTGCTAATAACAAGGGCTGTCACATTTATAATAATAGCTCTAATTGTAATTGGGTGTTGTGGTTCAACTCTGGACAACCCTGTAGGGCGTTGCTATGACAACGGGGGAGATAATATTTAGCGCATATGTTTGTGATTTTGAATAAAATCTTTTAATGATCAGTTTGTTTATGAAGGTTTACGCGTCATGAGTAGCAATTTCGCAATTTAGTGTCAAAATTAGTGGTTTTCAATTTTTATCATTTAATCTCAGCTATACTTTAAAAATAATTATGTTCTTTATCGTGCTAGAATTAGGTGAAAGCTGTATAAAAAGTAAGTAACCATAATGCTTACAGTTATTTTACTATAAAAATGACTCAACTTAAGTTTCAAATGTATTACTTGCATATAAATAGAACTGTAAACGCAATGATTTCTTACTCTTTATACAGCTTTCACCTAATTCTAGCATGTCAACAAAACATATTTTTAAAATATACCTCTGATTATATGATAAAAATTAAAAACCACGGAATATGACACTAAATTGCGACGTTTTTTGTTGGATAGTGGTTGGTGGCAAACAAACATACGGCCCATCTGATGGACCGTAACTTACGGACATGCCTGTTTTCTAAGCACTGCAAAATTAATGCTTAGGGAGCAGAGGATGAGAAAGGAAAAGCAAAAGGACCGCGGGAGTAATTGGGCTGGCTCATACAAACGAACCACTACCAAATATCTTCACTTTAAATTGTCCTTAGCCATCATCACCCATCATTTGGTCACCTTTATCAGGTCAAGGTGGACATGATAAAGGTGACCAAATGATCAGGAATCTACTCTAGCATATAAAAACATCAAAACAGATTAGTGAAGGCCACCGATTCGAAATAAATTGATAAAAACATCGATATTTTACATCGTATCGCAATAAAACTGCGTCGGCGTCGATAAAGACATTTCGAGGGTTCCCGACAAGCTTTCACTCTGACAAAAAGTTGTTTGAAACATCTTTTTTTTTTGAGAATCCAGACCTGGCAAGCGTAAAGTTTTTTGATGTATATTTGAAATTATTTACGATGTTTCGGTAGGTATGGCAGATAAGAAATGTTGTGATGTTTTAGAGTACTGATATGCATTGAATATGTAATTAAATACGATATAACTAAAGGCAACTGTTTAAAAATAAGCGATTTAGGGCATGAAAGAATTTGATAATTGATTCTCACAGTTGGTATAAAAGTCATCAATTGCAGTTTGTAGTCATCAATCAAGAGTAGTAGCTGTAGCAAGTTAGATTCCGAATAAATGCTTTTTTTAAACTCTCTGTGAGAGAAGCTTGCAACAATGGATATTTGACTAGAGTACGTGATGATTAGATCAGTTGTAAAAGCTAGTTTTAGGTACAACTTAGATTTCAAGTGAAGTGGTCAGTTATGAACAGTCTCTGTGATATGATTCTCTAAAGATTGAGGAAACAATTCCATATATTGACACAACCATGACTAGGTTATGGTAACCGCTTACTATACCAGCTTATGCTTGTTCGCCATCAAAGTCCCTATACAAACTCTGTAGGTATCAAACTCTACCATTTTTTCCTCCTAACTATGTAAGAAAACAACGCTAAGAAAACCATGATCTCGCAATCCCATAAATTCAATATTACGTATTTATAGTGACGTGCGTGTGCCGATAAAAAAGGATATCGACATCGATATAGCATAGTTATTAGCAATGAATGGTAGTATCGTTTAGTTTGCAAGATAGAGTAGTTATTTATGATAATTATTTGTCAATATACATTGTAATATCACTCTTATAAGGAAAGATATAGGTTTTCTTGCAATTCTTGTAATAAAGATTTGTTGTTTGCTTCGTGTGGAAAGAGAATAATTATATTTCAATGCCAAGACTGTCTGGTGTAGCAGTTACCGTAGTTGTCCGATTGTAATATCAATTATAGGTTCAGTATTTTCTTTCCTACCAGAGAAATGAGCCTGTTTTGTTGGTTGAAGAGCCTCCCGTGACCTTAGTGTCAATAGAAATGATCCCATTAAATTTTTTGGTAATATTATAATATCACGGGCTTTGCCCTAATAGATCCACTTCATCATCATCGTATCAGAAAGATGTCCCAATTTTTGCCACCTTAGCCGGTCGTAAGTTACCCTCATTCATCGGCTGCCCGCCGTCCTTATCAGGTGACACAATAGACCAACTCAATGCGGCTATATCGCAATTATTTATATTATCTTTTACCTACAACCCATATGTCTGCCCGCTGAGATTTCATCAGTTAACGATTTAATGAAAAAATGCAGTAAACTGCGGTTAACAATTAAGCAATTTTAACCTTTATATTAATCTCAACAGGATATATTTTCCGTACAGCTGTATTTCATCTTGAAGTACATATTTTCCACACAATGTGCATTTATGTTTTTATAATTAATATTTTCTTGCAAATTATCACCCAGCTTAATGATTTATTTTACATTAAGAGAAGTCTGAAAGTAGTTTTTTAACATATTAGTGAACAACTGACTAAAATATAATGAGCTGTTGTATTTTTTATTTTGAAGTAGAATACCGGGGTTTTTCTGTGCAAAGTCATGACCACGACATATTGACGCTAAAATGAATTTTGCAAAAGATTTAAGAGACCTATACAGCTTTAACGTCATATATTTTTTAAACGCAATTATATTTTGTTCCTTGTCTCATTTAAAAGAAAACGTGACGTGAAAAAGTATTTCATAAAGCCGCCATAGTGATAGTTACCATGTTAGCAGTTCGATATGGTGACTTTTTTAATATTGTCTAAGATAAGATAAGATAATGTTTATTTGTCAACTACTAACATTTCTAAATCCTACTGATTATTTACCACCAAGTAGAGTGGAGACACTTTTGGCAGGCTATACATATAGAAAAACAATCGTTTCTATTGAAAGCTGATTCCAAAATAATCGGTAAAGCCACAAAGAATAAAAATGCGAATAATTTATACGATTAAAAACCTATACTAATTGCCAGATGACATAAAATTACAAATTCTTCAATCAAATCCCATGCTGTGTTAATTGTAAAACACATTAAAAACAATGACAAATAATTACATACAGCTCAATGAGCAAAATGAAAAAGAACATTACATACTTATAGCCAATATACGTAATAAAACTGCTTTTTAGAGTTCCGTACCTCAAGAGGCAAACGGAACACTTTGTTGACCGCCTGTATGTCTGTCTGTCAAGACGTTTTCCTTAAAAACTCGTGAAGTTATTGAGCTGAATTTTTTTTTCTAATACTTTTATCTGCAACCTCAAGTCAAAGCAACCAAAAGATATAATTATGCTTATTGTCTGTTAACGCAATTAATTGTCGTTGATGTTAGTTATATTGACTACAAATTTGTACGGAACCCTTGGTGCGCGAGTCGCATTTGGTCGGTTTTTTATCGAAACGACCGCCTATTGCGCATGTCACAACATTGAAACATCGATATGTAAAACGATTCGCATCACTACTTTATTGGATTACAAGTTGTCGACATTGACACCTGTTTGCATATTAAATGCAATTTCAACTTTATTATGTATACTTTTGAGATAATTTCAGCTTGATAACAGTATTATGATTAAGTCAGTTCCTTTTCTTTCACGAATTGACAGCAAAAAATTTTGTACTAGGAGCGCAGTTTATTTTCTTCTATCTATAAAAGAGAACTGTTATGTATTTTATGAGACATTTAGTTCTCAAAGTAACTAATGTTTCTTTTCTTCTATTAGTACAATTTAATAATAATAATAATAATAATATTCTACCACATGCATTTATTACTATAGTTCGAAAATTAAGTTTTCAAAGAGCGTTTAATTTTTTGACAACTATAATTTTAAGAATAAAAAAAGCTTGGAGTCCCTCCGCATAGAAGAAGTGAAACTTCGTTATGTGGAAATGAAAATAGGAAGGGGTAGAAATTGATTTTTAGTGAACTCTGTTTCTTTAAGATAAACTTTATTAACATTGCTTACAATTCACAATTTTCTTTCTCTCTCCTACCTTTGTGTATCTTTATTTCTCTCTCTCTCTCTCTCTCTTGCGTTGGAATATTGGACGCTACTCGTTGCTACGCAACAGTGCTTTCCTCCATGGTAGCGTTAAACGTTTAACTCAACCTTGTTGGAAGTTGCAATAAAAGATTCACTTCAAAATATCGTTCTCAAAATGACCGCAAGAGGCGTTGCCCGTTTTCAAAATTACATAAAGATTTTCAAACCCAACATACGTGATTAAACTCGTATATGTGATAAAACTTGCGTGTTATATACTTCTGTTTACCCTTGCTGAGGAAATAGGCTGATGATGTTATGATATTGCTAATCTTCAAACAGATCTAAAATTTTATTTTAATTAGTGTTGTTCATGCTGAAAGGTAATTTGATGCTCTATTGATCATAGAAAATATAGTTTTCCATATGGCTTCATTAATATTAATTATTCTTTATCTGCAACTTAATTAGTATGATAGTTATATTGATTAAAATATACCCATATCACTCTAGAATAGATTAACTTTTGAAAGTATAAAAAAAAACAAAATCGTCTCAGCAGTTTTTGAAATTTATATGTTCAAACATATAAACATTTTATTTAGTTAAGTTAGTTTACATTAACATCAATGCACTTACAATTATTCAAATAATTTATACCCAGAAACACTACCCGTATAAATAAAAGCGCACCTTTTCAAAAACAAAAAACAATGCAATTGCAAATATATAAATAAATGAACAAAAAAAAATAAAAATGCAAGAAGACTCCGCATCACTCAGTGTCCGAACAAACTCGCGGCTACCGTTTTTTTTTCGAATGGACGGTATCATGCGAGATGTATGCATTAACATTAATATAGTCGATTAATTATTTATATATCTCATTTAGTCAGTAGTGATTGAGCCATCGAGGCCATGATCGATGGCCAGTGTGATTGATGTCATGTCGTGAATTATTGAATTGTGATATTAATGTTACATTTCGTTTGTTTTTGTTTACTTTGATCAGAACTGATAAAAGAATAGTTCTATTTTTGTGAAGTTATTTAAGTAGTGTACTGGGGGCCTATCACCATCTCATATAGCAGTAATATTTTAATGTTATTTTGTGTTTTTTCTTTTTCTTTTGTACCAATAAAAACAAGGATAGAGACAAAGTAAGATTACAATAAGAGGTGGTAGGGCCCCTGATCAGCGCAGCGCCTTAAAATGTATGTGTTTCAATAATATTACAATACATGAAATAATTATTTTTGTTGCGTAAGTAGGTTCTTGTCGGTTTCAGCATGAATTAATCAGGTGTCTCTTCCTCTTATAAAATATGGGCGTTAAGTGTTTAAACTATTATGTTTTGTTTCGTGAGTAAGAGCAATGGAGTTTCAATCAACCTCATGATCGTCTGCTATTTTCGTCTTTATTCTTAATCCCCTTTTCTTTATTAGGTGTTCCATAGATATATTGTGTTTCCAATCATGGCTACAGAACAAAGAAATATTATATTGCAAGTATATCCTTAGCTTACCTGATCTACTTCTCAAACTTCCAAAACATTGATGTTGCTATATTTATATTTTTAATACACTAAAATTACTCTAACACTTGCAAATTATAGGTTGAGTATTTCAAAATCTAATTATTTGTCCTTAAAAAGACCACATCATTTTATATTATGGCATAACATTATTTAAGAAATTAGTATTTTTGAGATCTAATTGCCGCTATGCCAATTTACGTATAAACTTATTAAGTTTAATTCTACTAGTATTGCAATCAGACTGGATTTAATCGAATACCTTTTTAGGATAAATGGCTATTTTATTTATTGTTGGGCTTTCTGTGTCGGTGTGGGTGTTGTCGTTATTACGGTTAATACTATTATTAAATAAACTGCCTAAGCCTAGTTCAGTGGTACTTCATGTTGATTCAAACTTGGGTCAGGTAAAAGTAATTAACCGATGATTCTCAGAATTTGTCTGTCTGTTATAACTTATAAGACAAAAGTTATTACACATTATTTTAATAAACATATTAATAAATCTAATTTGGATATCTTTAACGCTTTAGAACCAAGTTATTTACATACATTCGACACTAATGTCATGTCAACTTAACTGTGTATGTAGTACACAACAAAAAAAAATGTGTCTTTAACAACATAAGTACTCCTACTATGCCAGGCAATATTCAACTTAGTTGCGACAAAATCCTTAACACTTTTAAAGAAAATATGAAAATACATCAGTATTTATGACTCTTTGTATGTAGTGCAGAAACCAATACAAAAAACCGGTAATACAATGTAGTAAAGAAACGTTTTGTAATCTATTAGATATCTGCTGTAATATGTGTGCAATTTAATTACTTTAATAAGTACTTGTATCCTACAAACATCAAGCAACTCGCCGGCTCACACCCATTTCCTTACAGTAATATTGACTATTTCCTCTACATAGTAAATTAGTAACATATTACTTTTCTCTACACGTTGCAGTATAATATATACTGCGATATTAGAAAAGAACACCGTCCGTATTCTGCGACACTAAGAAAGAACGCTGCATGTTTAAAACATGAAAAAGCAAGGTAAACATAAGATACGAATTTTAAGTACTGCGGTCTTGACTAGTAGAGCAGTATTGTGTTCTAATTAAACTACGAATAGGTAATAAATTTGTGTGATCAAGAAATTATACTTTCGAGAGTTTTGGTGGACTTTGTTTCTTCGTACCTTTTTTTTCATTCATTGTGAGGCAGTCGTATTTTTTTAAAACAAAATCTTAATTGCAACACAGTATCTGTGTAAAAGTAAACCGACATATACACTCGGACATAAACCTGTCCATCGAAGTGGCGGAATAGTTGTATGCGAAAGGGAACCAAGTCTTGTGCTATGCGACGTATGTCGACAACGTCTTTGTGCCTGCCGCGATGCTTGCATGCCGACAGTGTACATACCGCCATCCATGATGAAACTCGATGGGAAAGAGACGATTGTTTTTTTTTTCTTGCGAATATACTAGGGTTTATGAATATTGCAAGAGTTTGTAATTTCAATATTGTGTTTTCATTATGTAGATGCTGAAAAGAAAGTTAGACTACGTCGGTGTCGCAGTAAAACTGTACACTACTTACTGCTTTGTAAGAGATTGTGAATTTTATTTACTTCGGATAAATCTTTGGTGGAGTGATGAGACTGCAAGAGCCTTCTCTGCAAGTAGTTTGAAATACACACGGGGCTGAAAACGGGCAATAAAATATAAAATGTTGGACACAAGTATGTAATTTAAAGTTTGCTACCCTGCCTTGATACGGGGCTTTCTAGTACAGAAGTTGTTTAAAAAAATATGATTTATGTAAGTACTAGCTTTCCGCAGCGCAGTTTTACCCGCATCTTTGCACACTGCTCTGCTTCCGTTGCCAGTAGCGTAATGTAGCTTTAAACCTTCCTCAAGGACTGGGCTATCAATTTTTAAATTCGACTGGAAGTTCTAGAGATTAGTGCGTTTAAACAAACTAACTCTTTCGCTTTATTATAATAGTGTAATTTTTTTAATATTCATATTATTATAGTATACTTAATACACTTCGATATTTGTTTTATTTTGTGCTATATATCAGGTTTGTTCTCAATGTTATCATCAGCATGGTGATAATGGTTATTTTAGTTCTTCATATTTCTTCTTTTCATAAACTATCACGCCCTGATACACCTGACATTGGCTTCTGAGTTACTTTGAGTCTTCTATACTGACCACGTCTCTGATCAGTAAGTTATCACTGGAAACATACTCTGGTCGAAGAACTTGGTCTATGTATACAAAACAAATAAAATTGAATACATTTATTTTTTGGGTTCGAAACCTTAACCCTGTACAAAAAAGCGACACTTTACAGAAACCCACAGTATACCTACCTTCTAATAACAGTTTAAGTACTGCAAATGTGGTTTGGACATGTAGAAAGGATGGATGGAAGTAGGATTTAAGGAGCAAAAATGACTAGAAAAGTTAGTAGGGGTCGCCCTAGACGGACGTACGCGGACCAAATAGGTGATGTGTTGACAAAGAGCACAATTAAAAGCACCCGTAACCGACGTGTGTATGAAAAGATTAATGAATGTTGAAGAGGGAAAGGAGACAGTGGCGTGCACTCCATATAGACAGAAATGCACTGCCTACCTTAATAATTGCTTGAAATCACAATTTTAGCAACATAATTAAATAATGCCTACCCTGATAAAAATCTATAATGCCTACCCTGTCAAAAATCTCTGAAAAAAGGAGGTATGTTTGGATCGCAGCAAATGGCGTTCTATAGTCTCTGCCTACTCCAGTAATGGGATACAGGCGTGAAGTTATATATGTAAGTACAGCAAAGGACATTGTAGCAGCAAAATCGCTTAGCCTTACGTTACAAATACCGACATAAAAATGCATAAGAATTTTTCAAATAATCCTACAAATATCCACCCATGCTAATATTATAAATGCAAAAGTAACTCTGTCCGTTACGCTTTCACGCTTAAATAACTGAACCGATTATGATGATATTGGCTATAGAGATAGATTAGACCTCGGAGAACAACATAGGTTATCTTATATTGCCAAAAAATTGCTTAAAGAGGTTGTAATAAGGGATGAAATATAAAATAAAAATCTTCAATGTATAAACAGAGATATATCCGACATTAACGCAGATAGAGCATTGGACAACAGCTAGTATGTAATAATAACATAGGTTAGATGTTATCTAGGCATACTACTGGTAACTAGTTATTAAAAATATAACTGCAGTGGTCTGGCTCAACCTCAAACAATATAAAATATAAAAAGTAGAAAAGAAAATGTTTTCATTTGCATTCTTAAATGTAATGTGACGTAAGTGTCTAAGCAGTTATAAATATTGTCTCAATGAGCCTGTCTTGGTTATCTGGTGTATTAACGGACTGCCACGCAGAAGTCTCAGATTCGTTCCCGGGTCGGGGAATGTAGTATGGAATTTCTGTACGTGGCAATCAACATGGTTGACAAAATACTAGTCTGATACTTTCTGCCTAGCTCTTCGCGCATATTTATGTTTAAGCATATTTTTTTAGTTATTATGTTTAGTTTACTAAGTTAAAGCATTATATTTGTTAAAAAAAATATAGTGTAAAAACAAAAATTTATTAAGTTTAAGTAACACCCAACCACATGCTTTCCGATAAACAGAAAATATGTTACCGCAATATTCGTACAACAAATTAAAGGTGCGTGACGAACAAACCCAGTAAATAGTGCATTGTGGTCACATATGTCATCCGCCATATTGTTTTCTTTTTTTTTTGTTAACAATGACAGTTCACATGACAGATGATGACTAGGGGCGTTCAACAGCTATATATCGATAAATTTTGTTTTATTATTTTTTTAAGTAAATAAATTCTGTTTTTTTATTAATTTTACTATATTTTAAATGTTTTATCTATCATCATTATCGTCATATCAGCCAAAAGACGTCCACTGGTGGACATAGGCCTCCCCTAATTTTCGCCAACGTGGCTGGTCGTTCGTCGCTCTCATCCATTGGTTGCCCGCCGCCCTTATAAGGCCGTCGATATACGTCGGTAAGGGTCTGCTAACGCTGCGTCTTCCGGTTCGTAGTTCCTACTCATAAAACATTAATTAAATAATAATATTATGTTTAACATCTCTATAATTCAGAAAAAAAGGATCTGAAATTTCATCTGCCTTGATCGAGTGAAGTAATCAATGCTCTTGCCTTCTGCGTGTATGAGGTGAAGCTTTTACCCTGGAGTGTGATAATAACGGGCTGGTATTATGATTTATAAGAGAAACGATAGATCTTAAATCAAAACAATTTACATAATTGTAGTAAATCTAAAAATTGACATTAAAAAGCCTTTTTCATTATTTTTGGTATCTCGTGATCGTGATTTTATTTATTTACACATAATATACATATTTAAGTAATATACATTCAAAACAGATTCCAGAGCCATTAAACCATACCCCAACATCCTCTCATACATTTATTTGACAAAAATTCATACAAAGTCTTTTGTTGAGCTCAAATTATTCTCGCTCCGGTGATTCAAATGATTACCACGTATTGACAATAGTTGTTTAAACCTTGAATATTTCGTCATTTTTATGTTATTGGATGTTTTAGCGTTTTGTAATCAAATGTTGCTAGGTAATCTATTGTCGCATTTGGAAACTGTGAACTCATCATTTAAAACTTGTGGGAATAACTATATTTGTTGTTTGTTTCTATAAGGCAAGCTATCGGCTCTGTAGCTAAAGCATAAGTATCGTTCCTACATAGGTTCTCCGAAAGGGTAGGCAGTATGTTGCCATTTACCGAATTCTACATTTCGGGCTAATACAAAAATATCTTGATAGAAAATATTACCTAATATTACTCTGCGTGGTAAGTACACCACATAGTACCACTAAACTATAGAGCCAGATTATGCAGTTAGTTTTAACTATAATCTTTCTGTTTGTTGTGTTTTTCTCAATTTACTTGTGACCATCAACAAAATGTCAGCTAATTAACCATGAGAAAAAGTAGCAGGAAACTCAGGACACTTTTTTTAATCACCAGACTTTTATTAGTTAGTTATAATTTCAAGTAGCCTGCAAAGTAAAATCACTAATATTTTTGAAAGCAAACTACTGCTTGTAGGTTTTGTAAACAATATTTCTATTGAGTGAAAATTGAGCTCATGACATGGGTCTAACGGTAATAGCTACTTGAACTGTCTGCACCGGTAGATCACAAATGCAGTTATACTCAAGTTGTAAAGTTTGCACAATATCTTAAAGAAACATAGTAACTCACAGTTGGAGCATAATTATAGCGGCAGTTATAAGGTACTGTTTATATCAAAGAACCTTTAGATAGGTGACCAGACTTATCTAAAGGTTCTTTGATATAATACCGGTAAAGTTACACGCTGTAAGTTGACTGTCACATAGAGGTCTCAGGTTTGATTCCTGGGGTAAAAAAAAAATGCTATAGACTAGACGAGAGTGCAAAGATGAAGCTGTTTTAGCTTATGTAAGTAAAAACGTCTGAGCGTACCCTATACGCCTTATGATGTGCAACCCTAGTCGTCGGATGCTTGAAAATTAAATCTTAGCTTGTGTATGAATAAATAAAATCGAAAACAATCTGAAAGACAACTTTCTATTACATTTTTATTTTATTTTTATATCATACCTACATATCCAAAATGTATGCTATATTCGTTAGACAACCTGTAAAAAATAACTGAAGTATTCTATTAAAGTATATTCCTACCCTGTCAGGAAATTTACAATTCTACGTATTTCCCAATAATTTTCACCTACAATTCAAAAATGATAAAACAAACATGTCGCTGTGACCTCGTACAAGCGGGGTAAGTGATTCGAATGCTGAATACTAATACTGGGTGGCGCAAAAGTAAAGACCCTATTTGGTTCAGCTATAACATTTTTTCTAAATTAGAAAACTAGATTTAGATTTTTTTAAATGTATATTTGTGCCATTAAATTTCGTACCATTAGGATTTAAAGATGATGTCTTTTAAATGGTGACCTCCAGAGTTGATACACATTTGAGCCCTATTTATGACATTTTGCATAACTTGCCGTAACACTTCCTGCGTTTCCATTTCCATCTCTCAGGGCATGTCAATAAGCAGAATACTCGGTTCTGGGGCACTGATAATCCGCGCATTATTCAAGAAACACCTCTACACCCACTAAAAGTTACTGTATGGTGTGGCATCTGTGTTGACAGAGTGATCGGACCCTATTTTTTCGAAGACGCTGGAGGCAATGCGATTACTGTCACTGGAGAACGCTACAGAACCATGTTACGTGAGTTTTTGATACCCAGTTTGGACGAATTGGGGCTGGAGCACATCTGGTTTCAACAAGACGGCGCTACGGCACACACAGCGCGCGACACTATGGACTTAGTGAGGGACGCTTTTCCAGGCCGAGTTATCTCTCGTTTTGGCGATTTGCCTTGGCCTGCAAGATCACCCGATCTGACCAGTCCAGACTTCTTTCTTTGGGGTTTTTTGAAATCTCGGGTGTATGTGAACAAGCCACAGACTCTCGCAGCTCTAAAAGAAAACATTCGTCAAGAAATAACGAACATATCGCAGGAAGTGTTACGGCAAGTTATGCAAAATGTCATAAATAGGGCTCAAATGTGTATCAACTCTGGAGGTCACCATTTAAAAGACATCATCTTTAAATCCTAATGGTACGAAATTTAATGGCACAAATATACATTTAAAAAAATCTAAATCTAGTTTTCTAATTTAGAAAAAATGTTATAGCTGAACCAAATAGGGTCTTTACTTTTGCGCCACCCAGTACAATAAGCTAGACATGACGTCGGGGTTAAGTTATATCGTGCACTGCGACCCGGCTAATCGAGGGGTGGGTGGAACAGTGATGAGTAATTGTTAAATTTTGTCGATATCGATAAAAGTCTATCTTGGTGACGTTTTATGACTTTTTAATTTGATGAGTTTTGAAACAACAGAACATAGGACAGTCTTAGAACTAGTAACATTTTTTTATAAAATCTTATACCTTGTTCCCATATTCAAAATGCATTTAAAATCTTTTAGTAAACGCATAAACTACGTGCTGTAACAATTAACTTTAAAAGCAACCCTTGAATTAATCAAAAGACAAACATTCTGAAGTTTATTACAGTGAACAAGAAAAACTGTTACTAATTTAAATAAAATTTTTAACCATTGTTAGTTATGTTAGATAAAGATAATAATTTTGTATACGACATTTTTTTCTAAAAAATGACTTCCTTTTTTGCCTTAAAAACTGTGACAACCTTTAACCTACTTTTAAATATACTACATTATTGACTTTGTTCTTTAGTGACAAACAAACAAAACAATAACCTATAGATAGCTATACATATTGAACTAATGTAAAAATAAAAAATATTGCTATATTATGTTTTATAAATCGACAATTTTATCGACATTGCCCACCCCTAGTTAACGGTACAGTAACGGCTGGCAACCCCACGAAGCTCCGCCCTTATGCACGCTACCTCTGTATACTCTATGTAATGTTCACTTTAGGTATTTCAATAAAATTTACGTTGACAACAGAATTTTGGCAAATACAACTTTATGACAGTCGCATAGCTCTGTTTTCTATCTATCTTTATGTAGGGTTTCAAGAGGTGTTCTATTTTTATCTGTTATTTAAGAAGCGTCCTATGTTAACCTGTAGTCAAGAATCTTTTGCAAATTTTGATTCATGTTATATAGAGTTTATTTTGCTTAACTTCAAAAAAAAGGCACGCATATTAGTATAATTTTGACACACCCAGATCACCCAGTACCTGCGCATTGAGCACTTAACCTAGTCCACGTTGATCACCCATCAATATATTTTTATCAGGTGCTCTCTCTGTCAAAAATATTGATAGGTACCCAACGTGGACGAGGCTAGGTGCTCAACGCGCAAGTGCTCTTCAGACGGATCAAATTTTGATCCCGGGTCTTGTCAGGGGGACGTAAACTAACATCTAGAGGAAAGTCTTTGTAGCAAACTGTGGACATTGGGATGATGTTTCCCATTCCCAGATCTCATGGAGTGCTTACTGCTTACTATTAACAAAGTAGTAATTTTGGTAGGCTAGTTAAAAACAAACTGTCTTTGACTCGCAAAAATTGCTGAAATGAATATTGCTCCGTTTGGCATTTAACTTAAGATTCTTGGTAATCATAGTGCGTTGATCAACATAGCTTTTTAAATAAATCTATACTATTATATAAAGCGGAACAGTTTGTTTGTATGTTTGAACGCGCTAACCTGAGGAACTACCAGTCTGATTAGAAAAACTCTTTATGCGTATGATAGGCCAGTTCTCGAGGAAGATTAAGTATAGGCGATGTAGCATTACGATTGGCGACTGGAGCAAAGCAGTAAGCATAGACGAGAATGAAATGGCGTCGTGGAAAGCTATCAATATAAATAATAATAATTCATTTGTTTAAATGTAGTCATGTTGATAACAGTCGTTAGGTCAAGTCGGAGAGGCATCTATATTAAATTATGGGGGACCTGAACCAATCCTGACACTAGGTTGACCAGTAACCACTCGATATTTGATTCGATTTGAATGTTGTAAACCACAAAATATGTAAATATGCAGTTATTAAAAATAATTTTAATAAAATAAATATTTTTATTAGTTTATGTTAATTTAACTGATATAATACCTATACAAATAAATCGGTGCTTAAGTAATTATCGTTCCAGTTCAATAGTCAATAATTTTCGAACAAAGTGACCACACCGCCCACTAACAAACAATCAATAATATAATAACAATAATAATAACACAACAGAGAGAATAGATTATAAAATGTATACGATTGACCTAAGCTAACGCCAACATTGTCGGTACCTAATGTCGATTTCATACATTTTTAAATCTATTTTATGAATAGTATAGAAATCTATGCCACTTATCTAGGGCCTCAGTTAGTTACTTAACGTTATCTAGACCCTATATCTACGCTACATACATATCTAGGGCAGTAGATCCACGCTGGTTTCAGCATGAATGGGCTGGATCGACCGGGGAAGTACTACCCTCTCATAGAAGATCGACGTAAGAGTAGTAGTATCCGTACTACTGCGTTTCGTTCGGTGAGTGAGAGCGCCGGAGGTCCAATTTCCCACCTTTCCTCTTTCCTCACCTCCCTCATGCCCTTCCCCTAACCCCATTCCCAGCCGCCATAGTGGAGGCCAGCATACCAGCAGTTTAAGATGATGGCTTTTGGTATGGTGTCCGCCACTTCTGGATTCCACTGACTGCTTACCATCAGGCGGGGTGGAGTCACTTTGGTAGGCTATAATATAAAAAAAAAAAAAAAAAACTTCTTTCTTGTACGACAGTAGTACCGATAACCTTATTATTACCAACCCTAGTATTAGGAAAATTGTTACTAACATTACATGGACCTGGTCCGAAATAAATAAATGCAATTAAATGATAAATCTTTCTTTTCTTTCATCAGGTGAAGATCTGGTTCCAAAATCGTCGCAGCAAATACAAGAAGATGATGAAAGCAGCTCAAGTGGGAGCGCCTCCTCCTAGCCTTGGCTTAGCTCCCTCAAGCCCACCCAACAATAACCAGTTATTACATGGTAAGTTATTTAAATCTTTTTTACTATACTAGCGTCTCGCAACGCGGTTTTACCAACGTCTTTGTTTACTACTCTGTTCCCGTCGCCAGTAGCGTGATATTACATAGCCTATAACCTTCCTCAAGAACTTGGCTATTATACGCAAAAAGAAATATTTAAATCCGACTGGTAGTGCCAGTGATTAGCGCGTTCAAAAAACAATCAAACGCTTCCTCTTTATAAAATAGTATAAATATTTTATACTAGAGACCGCTTACATGGTGGACCTGACCTGATAGGGGTGGTAGGCAATCGATCGATCGACTCACGACCGACCAAGTTGGCGAAAGTTGGAAAAGGCCTATGCTTAGCAGTGGACATTTTTCGGTTGATAGATATATATCTTAGTGATACTTTAGAAACACATGTTAATAAGCCTTTTTTCTCTGACTCCTTTCTCGGTTGTGACCCACATGATAGTGAGCACAGCCTTCTATATCCCTCTCTACATCGCTCTATCCCCGATATCATCCTTAAAAACCTTTCGGGTAGTAATGACCACGTTGAAAAAATGTCTATGGTGCTATATTGCTTAAAAACACCACACTTTCTCATGTCCTCATATAGGTACTCCATTTTTAAAACAAATCACTTTCTTTAATTTGAAGAAATTATTATTAAATTTACGAATGAAATGAAATTGTAAAAGTGATTTTGAAATTGTGAATTTCATGACTTCTCCATGCAAAGTTTTTAAAGATTGTAGCGTTGTTTTTATCATTGTATGCTGAGTATATGAAAGTGCGCGTAATAAACTACTTGCATTGAAATTGCGTTTAAATTAAAACGTACTGCCTGCCTAGCAACTTAATAATTATTTTATTAACCAAAATAAAAAAAAACTTACGTTTCTAAAAAGCTTTTTCTTTTGTCGTTTGAATTTGGATAACATTTCTTTATTCCAATTTGTGTGTGCAATTAATTTAAATACATTTATTTCCTTGCCTAAAACAATAAAAATGTTTTATTTAAATGTAAAATGTTTCCGTAAATCGCAGTTATTAGCATTTTTACGTCGTTAGCTGTTCATTATTACAAAAATTGCTGTTTCCTTGACGAATTTGAATTTTTAATGATATTTTATGTTGATCTTCAAAGTTACTTAATCACTTATGTAGTTCTCAAATCATTCTTTAGATTATTCTGTAAAGTTAAAAATCGATAATAATAATATAAAAAAGAGAAATGGTTGTGTATTTTTATTTTTGTTTGAATGTTTGTATGCAACGAATTATCTCAAGATCTACGTACCTAGGTGATTTAAAAAATTCTTTCACCTTTACCGGATAACATTTAGCAGTAATAACTTGGCATATAATGGCATGTTACCATTTTAGTATTGGCGATATGAATATTGTAATTACGAATGACTGGCCTGTTGGTCTAGTGGTTAGTGACCCTGACTGCTAAGCCGGAGGTCTTGGGTTCGATTTCCTACCCAGGACAAATCTTTGTGTGATGAGCATGATTGTTTGTTGTGTGTCTGGGTGTAGTTTATCTATAATATGTATGTATTTACAAAAAAAATATATATATAAGTAGTATATCAGTTGTTTAGTACCCATAACACAAGCAAATATAATTGCTTAATTTGGGGCTAAATGGCGCTGTGAAAAAAAAAAAAAAAAAGTATACCTAATTAGAATATGCCCAGTGCCACCCTTTCACAGTGAAATCCAATGGGTCTCGTACCAAAATCAGCACTTTTTCTTTTTGATGCTCAATTAAAGTCTGGAATAGGACTAAAACTGGAACAAGCGCATGTGTTCCCATATAGTTTTAATTCTGAGCGTCTCATAAAGGCACCATAGTGGAGGTATCCTTTTCGAATTACCCTCCACTTCTGGTTCCCGCTAACTACTCACTGTTTGACAGTGTGAAGTCACTTTGATAGGCCATAAACATAATATTTATACTGTAATTCAAGTTATTAAAAACATTTATTTTTTATACAGGTGGTGGTGGAGGAAGTTCTAGCGGTTCACAACATTCTCCGTCAGCGTACCAGAGTGGTGGGCCAGCGCAAGCCCACTCGCCCACGCCCAGCTCCACTCCGGTGTCAGAGCTAAGCCCAGGGTTGTCACCCACGGGCACACCGTGGGATGTGAAGCAACCCCCTCAGCCGTCTTGGGATGTAAAGGTCGGATATGTAAGAAACGCTGCTTTTTATTTGTATTCGTTGTTATTTCATCTAACAAAAAATGCATTTGGTCCTTAAATACCGAATCTAATACATAATTCATCGGCCGATTAGGCATCAAACTTTGTAAATATCAGATAAGTAGATATGACACTCACCGTTCAGAAAAGGTTCTGGTTATATTATTTTTCAATCCAATATTCTTTGATGCCGAAATAGCAATACTACCAAAGTACCTAAATAGCAGTTTCTCTGACGCACACAAAATAAAAATAAGATCATAAAAATTAATCAGAACAATTCATAATCAAAAAATATCCTTCAAACGTATTTTTCTAACACTATGTATCTTGTTGTTTTAGCCGACGGCAGGCAGGTCGCCGGACGGCAGTTCGTGCGATGTGAAGCCACCGCACCAACAGTCGTGGGACCCGAGGGTCGGATATGTAAGTAAACAGCCATTCAATAAATATTTTCCAATAATTGTACTAGAATGAATTTAAATGAACAAAAAAATAAATAAATAATGAACAGGATAATTGAAAAATTATTGATAATTTCGTATGATGTTCTAATTTTAAGGTATTGTTTATTTTGGTTGTGAGTTGTGGTAGTGATGATACGTTATTTATTTATTTATTTGTTTTTTTATTGAGCAGTTTAAACATTATTAAACTTTTGAAAATATAGGCATAATTCATTAATTTTACTTAATTATAACTTACAATTTATAGGTATTTATTTTATTGTATTAATATTTATAGGTGTTTTATTGCAAATTAGTTAAATTTAAATGCTTTAGCCATACATATGTTTGAGGGGAACTTATTTTCCAATAGGAGGGTTATTTCGCGCCTCAATCTGATGACGTAGAGGGGTCGCCAGGCGCGGAGGGTGTCAGGGGACGACCCATGCCTTGGATGCTCAAGGTAAGGCCGATAATAACAGATAACATTTCGTGTTTCATCTTTTTATTGTCTCCTCATAAAGAAATATTCACAATAACTGACAGACTGGACTGATTTTGGGAAGTTGTGTGCTCAGAAAAGTGGATGGGTGTAGACTAATACAAACAAAAATCACATTTCGCCATGTTTTAATTATACCGTACAAAAACTAGCATGCTTTTATTAACTAATGCAATACAATACAAAAGTTATATCACTGAATTTTCTTTAGCCGACGGAACTTTATATATTGTGTCATACTAGCAAAAAGTAAGACACAAGGTAAACTGAAAGCTGCGTTTAGTCACAGTAACAATTTACTTGACAATCTCACACACATATCTACCCATCACTGTCACTCCTGTAAACCAGGATTGAAGAACAGTGAAGGCGTTTTGCAGTCCTTAAGACTGCATTCATTAACCCCGCTCTAAATAGTATAAAACAAGATCACTGTTTTATTTTATCTGTTTCTCCTCTAATTTCTAAACCACGATTTTGTAAATCACGGAATTTGTAAACATCGTGAAAAAGTAGTGAGAAGATGACGTGGCTCGCTAGTTAGAGATATGTAGATAAATTAAAATATTTCAATCTTTTATCTTGATAAAATTATTGTGTTTACCTAAATTAACAACGTTTAAATCAAGAAAACATATCAATCTTGAGTTATTAACATTTTTGGGACATTATGTAGAAAGTTAGAAATATGTTGCGTGTTAAAAAATTATAAAAAACTATATGGTTTTTGTATAAAAGTGATTAGATAATAGCTTAGTGGGTGTGCCGGCCGCGCCTAGCGTTTCAAATGATTACTTTTCGACTATCTTTTGGCCGTTTGTTTTCGTTAAAAATAGTACCTATGTAGTTAATTAAACTGTGTTTTAGTGATGTTAATTAAACCTCAGATTAGCAAACTCTTTTTAAAATAATTTTGTGGTAAGAACATTGTGGTGATTTACTGCTAAGTAAAAGTCTCTTGCAAACTTGGATTTGAGGTGCTATTACTAGAGGCTTTTGCTATAATTATCACGCTTGGCGACTGTAGTGGCGGCCGGTTTATCACAGAAGCCTGCTTCTCGTTCTGTGTATATGATTTAATCGCTTTATCATATAATATTTCGACCGCTAGGTTGTATTGCTTTATCCGTATGCTAGTGGTCTTTATAAGCCCCGTCGTCTTTCAATTAGTGTAAAAAGCTTAAGCAAAACTTTTAAACAAACATGTACATGGATAGGCAATACGAATTTGATATCGTTGATGGCTACGTTAACCGCTTGGTGGTTGTACAAACTTTATAAGTATTAACGAAGAGTTGGTTCCATATTCAAGGATTTGTCTAAAGCAGGTATACCTACTTACTTACTCAGGCTTACGTTATACAGACTTTCACCATGACATAAATAATCGATAAACATTACCTTTAACTAGTCATAACAACCACATGTAAGTATAAAATACTAGCTGCGCCCTACGGCTTCGCCCACCAGACCTCCGGCACCGAATCTATCTACATACCGATTTTCATTCAAATCAGTTCAGCCGTTTAGGCTCTGAGTGGTAACAAACACACACGGACACATACCTATACACAAACTTTCTATTTATAATATTAGTAGGATAGTCTCAATCTCCACAAACTTAAGGCTGTTTTTCCATTGTCACAGGGCGCGCCACCCGGCCCGTGGGACATGAAGAACGCGCACGCGCACGCGCTGCACCACCAGGGAGCGCCACAGCCGCACCCTCCCTACGTGCCGCAGTATTCTTGGTACCAAACGGATACTAACCCTGGATTACTCACGTGAGTATTATTAAAGATTTTCTTTTCTTATAGTAGGCACCAACAAGCTTAGAATAGATAATATGAGCACCCACCATGCTTACTCAATACGCAAAACATTAAAAATTTATTTTTTCCAACAGGGTCTGGCCGGCAGTTTAACAGCCAACGCACAAATTCAAGAAAAACTAACTAAATCGTAAGTGTATATTCACTATAAACTATGGCAGGACACGTAATGGCGGCCATCACAAAATGACGTCCTATTTTGGCGCCAAAAGTAACGGCACAACCAAGTTTTATTTGTAAGCAGAATTATTTAATAGTTATAATGAAAATCATTGTAAATTTTTATAACTAAATATAGATAGGGCATAATTGTTCATAACGGTTACTGTATATGTATCTATTGTAATAAAACAATTTATTTTATTTGCCAAATAATTATTATTATATTAACTTTTTTTTAATTAAATCTAATTTCTAACAGTTCATATGTATAAAAATCTGGTTCAAACATGTAAAATATTTTTTGTTTAGTTGAATTGTACATCATGAATCTTTTGATAAGATTTTAGAGCCAAATACCTACGATAAATGTTATAATTGTACACGGAGTTACATTGGAGATTCATTAATTCAATGTAAATAATAAGAAAAAGCTATGCGACAATTCGATGCTTTAATTTATACTTATTTTCCAAAATAAATAATTATTTGGCAAATAAACCAAATTGTGTCCTTATAAATAAATGTAAAGTCAGAATAAACACAAGTATTAGCCAATCAGAGAACAAGCATCCTTAAATAAAACTCTCTGATTGGCCAATAATATAGTGACAGTCCCTAAAGGACCAATCACAGCGTGTAACTTTGACGTTTAACAGAATGTGAATGTGTGTTTGAAGTTTACGATTTCCCGTACGCTTTATGGTTTATTTAATATTATGTCGAATATTGGCAGTCTCATTGGTTTATGATAATAGCAATGATGACATTTGTCAAGATAAAATATGAAATTAAGCTCAAATCGCCATCAACGTACTGAACTATAAAATTATGTGACCATTTAATAGCAAAAAAGATTTCTTTACAGAAGTACGCCGTTTAAAAAACTATTATATCACAATTTTCTATTTGCATATTAAGCGCGAACAGACAGATCGTTTTTAATGCATATAGAGTAACTGTATTAGTACAGTTGTCATCATTCCTATTTATTATAGGCGTATAACATATTTGTGTTTCGCACTTTTGATTTTTTGACTGTTCACATAATCTGCAAAGGCATATTTTCCATCACAAGCTAATAAGGGCACAACTAATATAAACATTTATTTTTTAGAAAAAATGTTGTCAACTGTTAAATATTTTTTATTTTTCAAATACAATGTAAAAGAAAAGAAATAACGATTGCAATATTTGCTTTATTTTTTCTTTTTTTATAAAATATTTTTTGTTTAAAATTGTCAATAACTAATATAATTATTTGAAAGTTGTAATCGTAAATTAAGCTTTAATACAATATTTTTATTTATTTAGATTTAAAAAATATAAAACAAAAACTATCAAACGGGAGCACAAACCAGTCTGTTGTGATACATAATTATAAGTTTTTTGTAGATCAATAATTTCGAGTTAAAATTGTATTTATTACATTTTGTGCAAAAATAATGTGTTCTGAATGCAAAAAGGTGTTGTTTTAAGCTATAAATATATTATTATCTTTAATAACAACTGCAATTTCTTATTACCTGTTAAATAATATAGTCTATTCATTTAAAACGATTTATTTCATTTATTTTTATTATCAGTTTTCATTTTTTTTCGTTTCATTTGAATAGATTATATTGTATTCTTTATTTCTAGAATGGGTCTTTACGGGATGATACAACAGTGTAAATATTTTTGTAATATATAGACAAATAAACTATACATATAAATGTAAGTAGCGTAATTACTTTATAACTACAATGTATTATAAGGAAACGGAATAAGAAAAAAAGTGAATTAATTTCTTTTGTCAAATAAAAAGAGAAAATATTATATTTTTGTGTTTTTATTTTACCTACACACACACACACTACATAATCTTTTCATTATATCATAATTATTCATAAAAAGAATACTGAAGACTACTTTTTGAAGAAGAGTTTTCACTTTTACGAGTAAGTATATCTAAGAAACTTTAAAGAGTATCATAAATACAATCATTAATTAATAAACACACATTATCTTAAACTAAACACGTCGACTGCAGGACATACGGGTACGCCTGTAATGTGAGGAGCTTAGCAAGTTGGTTAGGAGTGAGTGTCCTTACGATACAGCAGGACAGAGACCTACAGAGAGAAAGAGAGTTCTTCACGACTCATCTATCTACGAGTATCTATATTAAAAAGTAAAAGTAAAGAGGAAGAATTTGTTTGATTGTTTGAACGCGCTAATCTTAAGAACTTCCAGTCGGTTGTGAATAAATCTTCTTGCGTTTGATATCCAAGTTCTTGAGGTAGGTTATAGGTTATGTAACATTACGTTACCGGCGACGCGACGGGAGTAGAGCAGTAAGCAAAGACGCGGCGGAAAGCTAGTATTATATAAAGCGGAATAGTTTGTTTGATTGTTTGAACGTACTAATCTCCTATACTACCAGTCAGATTTGAAAAATATTTTCTGCGTTTGATAGCCCATTTCTTGAGCAAGGCTATACATATAACATTACGCTTTTGGTGACGGGAGCAGAGCAGTAACCAAAGATGTAACTTAACGCGGGAAAACGCGCCGCGGAAAGCTGGCTTTATAATACTACAAACCCAAACACCTTATCTGAATCATCAACACAATCAAACTAAGGAACCTTTTAACATAGTGTTGCTTTCACTTTTAAAATTATTGTATTTTATTGACTTTTGACACATCTTAACTTTATTATAAATATTTAATGACGATTAGATAAAAAAGGAGTATGTGTACTCATGTACGCACGTAAGAAGTTATACTTCTTTAGCGTAACAATCCAAAAATACCAAATAATAACACAACGCATACATACATAACAGTTAACCTCAAATCCTTCAAATCAAATAAATGCACCTTAAACAGTATATTAAAACCACTTTTAAAATATTTTTACTGATAAATGATCAATAAAAAATATCTATCACCGTCATAAATATAATTGAATTGATATAAACGCCAACATATTTTTCATTCATTCACACTGATTATTTGTACTGATACGACACACAAAGGTTCGCAACTAACTTCAGGGTGTTGCTTTTTTCTGTCGGTGAGCGCGCGCATCGTAAAAATTCACTCTTATCATTTTTCCCAATCGCGCCAAAAGAAGTAGGTATAACTTCAATAATTAAAGAAAATCTGTGATTATCATGGTATGATTTTTTACCTGAAAGTGTGGTTTGGTTATTTTTCGCTTTAAGGGGACGATAATGTGGTCGATTATACATCAAAATATCTGCACTCTTTTCTGATGGTAAAAGAAGTCAGTGGGATCTACAGCATGGGCATTCGCACCATTGCCAGAAACGTCTGCTAAAATGCCTGTTGGATGCTTCTATAATAAATCAGCTGTTGCCCTGTGAATGTCGATTATCGTATCATACAAACTTTCATCCTCTTTATCAACACCTTCAAGTCATTTTTACGCAATATAAGATAGCCTATGCTGTTTCCCAAGGTCTAATCTATCTTTATAACCGTATAGGCGCTGAATAGTAACACACATACATACATACATACACAGAAACTTTCGCATTTATAATATATTAATAGGATCATCCAGCTTTTACAATACATGCCATGCCTGCACATGTCATACTAAACTGTAGGAGGTATTTTTGTTTTTCATATTAGTCTACCAAAGTGACTCCACTCTGCCTGATGGTAAGCAGTAAGTGGAATCCAGAAGTGACAGACACCATTCCAAAAGCCAAACTACTGGTATGGTGGCCTCCACTATGGCGGCTTAGTGAGATGCTTTTCCACGCCCCGCTTAAAAGACCGCGGATCAAAACTAGATAGGAACACATGCGCTGGCAAAGAGTTCCAGGCTTTAATTGAGCGACAAAAGTATGAAGTGCTGAACTGTTTGGTTCGAGACCCTCGAGTAATAAAAATTTTAACGATAATTAATAAGTCGGTCGCAATATATTAATTATAAGGACTGTTTTAACATTATTATCGTATTATCTTGGCATTTGACAAATGTCCTTTAATTAGTATTTATACTTGTTCGAACAACTTCATTGTGTCACAAAGTCATTTATACTGAAATTCGTTTAATGACTGCTTTTGTGGTTCAGTGGTACTGTGTTAGGTTTTTTTAGTGACAGACGAGCAAACAGCCCACACGATGGTAAGTGATAACTGTCGCTCATGGAAGACTCTGAGTCTCTGGCATGCCAGGGACTCTGGAAGGAAGTTGCATATCGTTAAAAGAGTGGGGTAGGTGAATTTAATTGGGGGAGGTTTGGAAAAAAAAAGATCTCTTAAAAGGAAGTTCGACCCCTGGGTAAAGTGACATTGGGTTCTTCTATGTATCACTGACTTTTCAATTTTACATTGCTAGCTGTGAATATTATCTATAATTTATCATTAACATCGTACACGAATACTAATTAACTTATTATACTTACTATAATAGGTACTTATTATAATAACCTGTACCACTGAAAATAAACCTCTTTGAAAGAAGTTGATACTTGCCTATGTCCAGCAGTATTCCGCTCCAATAATGATGATTAAGTTACACCAAGTATTCCAGATTATATTTAATTACTAAATCAAAGCTTAAGACATTTTTCACAAAATGTTAGACAATTAACCTACAGCTAGTTCGCTGACGTAGTGTAGGGCCATGAGAAGAACTGGCAAGAAATTCAGGTCACTCTTTTTTATCGCCAGGTTATTACAATTTTTGTAAGTTACAATTTCAAGTAGCATGCAAAGTGACGCAGACAATACAATTAACTCAATAGGTAATTACAGGGTTTTATCTTGTGAAGAAAAAATAAAAAGTAAAATGTGTGCTTTACAGGCTGCCTCAATTTGTATATTGCTACAAAAAGGTAAAGACTACATGTATACTAAGGTAAACTACTGGTATACTAGGTGTGTTAAACTAGTAAACTACTGGTATACTGGTAGCATACTAGGTATTTTACGTAAGATATAAACAACCTTCTAATTAATCATATTTCGTCGTTCTTTAGATTCTTTCAAAAAGAAATTGATATAACAGTTTCCTAAGTTTACTAACTTTTTACCTACTAACTTCATTAATTTAGTTGTCATTAATGGTGTTATTTTTTTGACAGTTGACAGAATATATAGTACAGTAGTTGTTAACATATTATTAAAGTTGCTAGCGGTTATTAATTGGTTCTATCGAGTTACGTCTGTACTGTGTGTTTGAACTTGAGAATATAAAATAATGTAGCATTTAAAGTAGAGTCTTGTAACTATCCATAATTTACACTCTTGGATTTCACGGACTGCTTAGCCAGAGTGAAGTCTCTTGACAGACTATAAAAAAATTGTTTTGGATTTCTATTCTCAACTGGCAAAATATTTGTGTATTCCATAAATATTTGTGGCTAGGTATTTGCCTGTGATATTGTTAAAGACGTCCACTGCTGACTATAGACCTCATTTAAACATGGACTTTACTTATAACGACACATCCTATGCACTTATCCCTCGGTTTATATAATTTTACCAAGCATCGATCCACCTCGCGGCAAAATGCAGTTGAAAATCTTTACATAACGAAAACCATTTATCAAATGTTTTCGAAATCTGTCTTTTTTTTAAAATAACTTTATCCAACACAGTACCTTACAGCCTAGAAGCCTTAAAAGATGTCACAATGTCCTCAACTCCACACTTTACACCGGTCAGCATGCGTTGTCGTACAGACACGGCGACAAAAACAAATATCCTTTGTGCAAAGCCGCTGCACAAAAAGTCGCAACTATGGGACCATCTGCACGACGACGTTTCAATAAAGGCACGGATAATTGGCTGGCAATCGCTATTTTAATTACCGCCGCCATCTTTTTCGCGATGTCTCTCAAAAAGTGCAACCCTGTATCAATAAATTCATTGTGTTTTAGTGCAAATGCACGATGTGACTTTGACATTAATTTTAACTTTGTAGTTGCTTTCATTTGGTGAGATACAGGTAAGTAAGTATAATATTTTATGTTGTTACCTCTTCTTAAATTTAATAGAGAGCAGACGAGAAGCCTCTTGGTGACGATACGTGAATTCTAATGAGAAGATATCTTACTGTGAAAGACTAAATATATAAATGTTCGACAAATATCTTTATCTATAATATTATAGATGAATAATTACCTTTATCTGAGTTTCGTTCGGTGAGTGAGAGTGCCAGAGGCCCAATTTCCCCCCTTTCCTCTTTCCTCACCTCCCTCATTCCCTTCCTCTAACCCCATTCCCAGCCGCCATAGTCGAGGCCACCATACCAGCAGTTTAAGACGATAGCTTTTGGTATGGTGGCCACCACTTCTGGATTCCACTGACTGCTTACCATCAGGCGGGGTGGAGTCACTTTGGTAGGCTAATATATATAAAAACAAAAAAAAAATAGATGATTCAATATTGTTAATCCGCGTGGATAAATTTCGAGACAATAAATTATTAAATTTTATTTCATAGGTAGTATTCGCTCACGAGTTACGATTCATTATCTCATTGATTGCCTCTGTGGTTCGGTGGTACTGTGTATGAACAACCACGCAGAGGTCGCGGGTTCGATTCCCGCTCAGTGCAAATATTTGTGTGCATGAACATGTCTATTTGCATCAGGAATGGGTCGTGGTGCATTGGTCTAGTTGTTTCTATGTATAATATGTATGTATTTACAAAAAACAGTATTTAAGTATGTTTATCCGCATTCTAGAACCCATAACACAAGCTATAATATAATGCTTAGTTTGGGTCTAGATGGCGTTGTGTGTAGTTGTTGAAATATTATTATTATTATTATTATTCTTTCATTCATTATTTGATGATTGATTGATTGATTATATTTTTATAATTGATTAATATTTTGTTCCAGTTTATCGTAATTTCAACCTTATTCCGAAGGTAGTGACTTGTTTTCTTAAATATTACTGCGATACTATGTCACAAGCTTTGTCCAGAGCCTATAATATCGTACAATTGTAATTCATAAAAAAAAATAACAGGCTGTTAATATCTTCAGTCTTCTAAAATTATCAGCAGACTGGGACTAAGTCGTGTGATGAGCCTTTAACCTTATTGGCTGATAATTTGCAAATTAACCGTAGACAAATTTTCACTTTAGGTTTAAAACCAAATCTAAACTCAAGTTTCAAAACACCTTTCGTATTCGTAAAACGCGAATAACGCCCTCTGCATAAAGTGTCATATTTAAACTGAGAGAAAAAAAACAAAAAAGTGTGTTGCCAACCCCAAAAACTATTAGAGAACGGAACGGAAGCGTCCCGCCCACGGAACCCTTTTAAAAAATAATAAAACCGACTTCATTGTTGGAGTATAAAGCTTTTGATACTTACAAAAGGTATTTTTTAAAAGAAGCCGTTTTTGAACGCATCTGGCTATGAAACCGGGTGTTGAAACGTAGTACTGTACTTTGCTACTACTTATATTTTAAATACTTACTTAAGTAGAATGATACTTTCTAAATTAACTTTGGAACTTGAAGGAAAACATCGCAAAGAAACTTGGACCTAAAAGTTTGAAACTGCCTTCTTGCAAACATGTAATGTTTTCTCTTCTATAGATGACTAGAAACTGCACCCTGCTGGGCTGAGCTTACTATGGCAGACACAGCTCGCAGAACTGATGACTGTTGGGGCAGATATAATAATATCACAAACTTACACACAACACCATAGACTCAAAGTAAGCATATCATAGCTTGTGTTATGGGTTCTAGAATACGGATACATACTTAAATACTTTTGTTTTTGTAAATACATAAGTACATAATATACATAGAAACACCGAGACCAATGCAAAAAGACATGTTCATGCACACAAATATTTGCACTAAGCTGGCATCCAACCCGCGACCTCTACGTAGCAGACTGTACACGGTACCACTGAACCACTGAGGCAGTCAAAAAAGTTGTAGCGTGGCGCAGTGATACCTCATACAAGGTGAACTGACGACCTAATAAAAGGACTCGTAGTAGTCAACACATTGATGAAAGCGGCTCGTAACCGGCTAAAGGGAATTGTATGGGAGATCTTAATGTCCAGCGGTGAACGTCATAAATAATATAATATAATATAAATAATACCAGCCTTTTTACTGTCCCACTGCAGGGCAAAGGCCTCTTCTCATAGAGAAGGAATGAGCATTAATCACCACGCTTGCTCAAGGCGGATTGGCAATTTCAGACTTTTTAAGTCCAGGTTACCACCTTGTGTACCACCTTTATACGGGTAGGATTTATATTATAACAAATAATAATTTTGAACAATGGCGGTGGATTAGTAGTGCTGTGTACAGACTGCAACACCTCGAGTTCAAATCCCTAGTCAAATAAAGTGATACTGGGCTTTTCTGACGAGAAATTCTCAGTATTGTTCTGGAACCTGGAATCAGACCCGATAAATGCCTGTCATATGACTCCTAACATAACTGGAGTGTAATCAAAATGTGGATATACGTTTCTGCAATTTGTGGGAAAAGCATTTTTGTTCATACTGGGAAGGTAGAAGTAGCAAGGACGTTTGATGATATTAGGTTTGAAGTTTGGTGCCTGAGTCTAGTAAAATGGTATATTGTTGCGGTATGGTGATACATATATAATGACTTAAACAGTCATAAATTTCATTAAGACTACCCGCTAATACTTTATAAAATCTTTTAAAATTTGTTAAAATTTAATTTAAATTATTAAAATTTCACTGTTCATTTAAAGGTTAATTGGAGGACATTATTCTAAAAGCCGGCAATTGTAAAATAATTACATGAATAAAAGGTGGTATAAAAGTAATGAGTTTCTTTTCTGTTCTTTAAAGATATACTTACTTCAGATGCGCTTAATCTTTTTTATTATTTTTTTGTATTTAATCGCATTTCAAGGTATTAACATAATACATATTAAGAAGTAGGTACCTTATCAAAAGCGAAAAGCCTATCTTTTCCATGAATAATTCATTGGCAAGTTTTGTTGTAGTTCTAATATATTAAAATTTAACGCTACAGAACACAAGACATGTACCTATTTAGCCAGCGACTCCTAGCGAGCTACCAATGAACCACACGTCAAAGTTCTGGTGTGTCAAAAACAATAGCAGTAGAGGAATTCTCATGCACAGGGTTGACACGAACTTGCTTTTAAATATTTTAAGGTCTCCTTTTAATGCTATTAAAACTAGTGTAGAGTGTTTTATTCTGGTGAATATCTGAGGAGTTAAAATTCGAAGTTTTAAAACTAACGAAATAAATAAATTTATTTTGATTGCAGTAAAAAACTTACATCAAATAAAAATGAAAAACACAGATTTTAAAATAATATGGTTTGCAAACAAAAAGCTTTTTTCAGCTGGTTCTTAGGTTAGATTAGACCAACTTAAGCTCTGATCTTCCGAAAGGGCCCTTTCACTTTAATAATAATTAGACAAGACAGTTTTCGAAGTTGTTGTCACTTTAAACAAAGAAATAAACATTCAATTTGCCTGATGGTAAAGCTGTTACCGAAGAAAAGATACAACATGTAGCTGCTTCTATATTGTGACAACTTTTGACGTCCAGGCATGTAAAACAAACTTATTAAATGTTTTTCAAGCTTCTTTCTGATGTCACCAATCTGTATTGAGGAAACGTGGTGATCAATTCTCATCTTTCTGTATGAGAAGAACGTTTTATTTTGGAATTGGATAGCAATGGTCTGGTAATATTTATTTATTTATTTAAATTTAAGGATCTTCAACAAAGGCTGTACACAATTGTAACTTAGAGTAAATATAGCACAATCATCTTATAATGTAATCCTTCAATTATAGGAGACCACAGCATGCAAGTATTGGTAGATAACAGTTATTAATTATCAATTAATTAATTAATTAATTAATTGTATATTATTATCAGAAATTGGACATACTTACTTGAGTATATAAAAATTACCTAACTACTGAAGGAAACTAATATAATTGAAAATTAAAATAAAATGGAGTTATGAGTGGATTTTACGGAAATATGGATTTTTTTTTTGTAGTTAAGTACATTAAATTATTACTATATTACATTACGTTAGATATTATCATTTCATAAACAAGCAACACTCAGCACTTTTCAAATCGTTACAAAAAAACTTTTGTACAATTCACATCTGGTAACCCTATTTGCAAGAGAAAAACTAAAGACATATTTGTCCCTCTGAGGCTGGGTGGACAAGAAAGAAGTTATTTTTGTAAGAAAAAAGGCCCAGATATAAGGAGGCGGTAGAGTCAAAGCATTCTTCGAGTGGCAACACAACCTCACCTCGGTAAAGAACGAATGACTGCGGTGTACATCGTCATATAGGTATGTAAGTATGGTTTAGTGATTAAAAGGGTAAGCTTACAAGTTCGATTGTACAAATTACTTTATACGTTTTTATTGGTGATGTGGAAAATTAGCACAGTACCTAAGAAAAAAATATGGTAGTAAAAAAATAAAATAATTTTTATTTTCCCGAATATGGGACATACAAAGTTATTATTCATATCAGCCATTTTTTATTAACATCTCAGAGACAAAATATTAATGATTTTGTTATATTATTAATCAATACACAGTTAGTAGGTTGCAGTGTTGAGAATTAGAATCGAGTCCACCACTTCTGGATTCCACTGACTGCTTACCATCAGGCAGAATATGTCATTCATTATGGTAAGCTTCACAGTAAAAAATGATTTTATTGTGACAGATACTGGTACAAATAAGCTTAATCCCACTGTTAGACAAAAATCTATTTCCTTTATATTCGAAGTACACCAAAAGTAGGACATTTATGACTGTAAAAGTCACATTAGGCAAGGCAACGACTTGGTTGTGTATTCTAAGCATTATTTTAGGTACGGCTACCACTAAGGTACCATTAGATGGGCCTTATGCGTATTGACACCAAAGTTGTTTAAAAAACAAGTGCTTGTCAGGTTTCGAACCCGCTACCTCGCGTTGAGGATTCTTTAATCTTTATACCATCACAACTTCTCAGTAACAAATGTCGGCATTCTCTTGATATTTTACACTACTATAAATTTTATACTCGTACATTAAAGGCTGCTTACACCCCACAATTATGTCATAATAATATTCAAACTTAAAGTCGGTAAAATCTTAGTATTAAGCCTTTTCTTTAGAATTCGTTTACTTTAACTTTGTTTAGTTATTACCTTTTTATGCTAACGTACGATGGTAAATAGTTACCATAATGTACTTACATAGTTCGAAGCACTCATTGATCGGTAAACGATCAGCGGATTAAGCAACATAGCACGGTAGTAGATCCACGCTGATTTCAGCATGAATGGGCCAGATCGTCCGGGGAAGTACTACCCTCTCATAGAAGATCGACTTAAGAGTAGTAGTATCCGTACTACTGCGTTTCGTTCGGTGAGTGAGAGCGCTGGAGGCCCAATTTCCCCCCTTTCCTCGTTCCTCACCTTCCTCATTCCCTTCCCCTAACCCCATTCCCAGCCGCCATAGTGGAGGCCACCATACCAGCAGTTTAAGACGATGGCTTTTGGTATACTGGCCGCCATTTCTGGATTCCACTGACTGCTTACCATCAGGCGGGGTGGAGTCACTTTGGTAGGGAATTAAGCGTCTCCTGGCCTTGGGAGCCGGAAGAGCAGTGCAAGGGGATGAATTGCACCCCGTGTCGTGAAAAATACATAAAAAAAAATTAAGAATTTTCTTTAAGTTAGTATTTGAGTTAAAACGTCTACAAGTTGCTGTCCAAATTTAATTTGTTGTTCATCCTTGTCAATAAACTGATTATCCTATACATTTTTATGAACAATACACATCAGTTGCACCCTCCCGAAAGTCAGTTGCACCGCGCTGAAAATAAACCTGGCGGCGTCCATGGTCCCGGCTGTTACTCTCATGTAATATCGACGTAAAATAATTTCCATACTAATACGTTTCGCTCGGCGAATGAGATTTAAGACAGCCCAGTTACCCCTTCGGTCTCCTTCCTTTTCCTTCCTCATTCCCTTCTTCATACATAGTCGGTAACGGCTTGGTTGTGTTGTGTAGCAATGTCTACCTATGGGTTACTGTTACCACTTATTATTATATTTACCATAATGCTTAATTATCACCGAAGTTGTATAAAAGCTGCCTTCGTGGCGCAATGGACTCAAGCGACTGCTGTGCATGAGGTTGTGGGTTCGTTTCCCATATGGAACAAAACTTTGTGTAATCCATAAATATTTGTTCTGAGACTGGGTGTACTATGTGTCCATTAAATGTACCTATTTTTTTTACAGCTTGTTCCCTAGTGCGAGCGTTGTCTTTTAAAATAAGTAAAAACTTCAAACTTTGCAAATTATAGCAGTTATTTTTCACTAATATAGAAACATTTTTTTTAAATTATCTAACTTAAAGTTCTTGACGTTAACCATCATTAGATGTAACCTTACACCATAATGAGTCCCTATACAGCAATGGTCGTACGCCATCGCACGCGCTAACACCCAATACTTAAATTATAAGCTTTTTACATGCCTATTGTTAATTTCAATTGTTATTATTATCAAATAAAAAATGGCATTGCTTTGCCTGCGTGAAAAGCTCTTACTTTAACGTCACCTACTTTTAAATGCTCCTAACGTGTTCCTACTAATAATAAAAATGCGTAAGTTTGTGCGTGTTGTGTGGTATGTAGATAAATTCGGTGTCGGAGACGGATATAGGCTACTTTTTATCCCGAAACTCGGTCTGGTTCTCGAGGGAGGTAAAACATATTTTGGCGCAGCTATTATTAAAATGAATTTAGAATTTAATTTATATTTTAATGTTAATGATTTAAAACTGGCGTTTGTGTTAGACAGCAATTTCTAAGCTATGTTAGTAGATTTTTGCTGGTTTCAGTAGGAATTGGTCGGCTTTTCCTTCCTCATCCCTTGTTCCCTACAGGCCTACATGGTTGCCAGCGGTTTGGCTGTGTTTTCTTAGTATTTTTAATGCAATATTTAGAAAATAACCCAGTCGAAATGGCTCAGTAGATAATGCACCTGCTTCGTAAACACGAGGTAGTGTGATTTTTCAAATCATATGTAATCTGTAATTATCTGGCGATTGAAAAGAGTGGCGTGAGTTTCTTGCCAGTTCTTCTCTCAGCTCTACCTCGTCAGCAAACTGGTTGTAGGTTAATTAGCTGACTTCATGTAATTTTGAATTTTCATAAGCATTAGATATACTTTATGATCAAAATGAAATTAATGCTTTCAGTTTGAGTTTGAGTTTATTATTATGTACTTTCTAAGTTTATCTAGGACATTGCTGACTGACGGTGAAGCAAAACATTGTGAGAAAACCTGGACTTAAAAGTCTGAAATTGTCAATCCGCCTTGAGCAAGCGTGGTGATTAATGCTTACACCTTATCTATATGAGAAGAGGCCTTTGCCCTGCAGTGGAACAGTAAACAGGCTGGTACTATTATTATGTTATTAATGTCTATAAAACACAATTGTGTATAAAGGATACGGTTACCAGTGTTACCACTTAGGAGCTTTAAGCTTATTTGCCACCAAAGTAGCAACTAAAGAAAAATGGCCTATTTTATAACTAGCAATACCAAAACATTTATCGCTCTATTAGTTAAGAATTATATTTACAATTAGTTTCATCCCCTAAATGGTTAATAATTTGACCCCCTATAGTGTTGTAAAAGGGTAGTTAAAATTGTAGTAATTTTACACGAGCATGCCTGCTGTGTGACGCGTGTTTCATTATAGGCCTATTAGGACAGTTTTTGAAGTGAATTTTTCTATAAAGCGGCATAGTTTGTTTGTTTGTTTGTTGCTGGAACTAACAGTCGGATTTGCAAAAAAATTTTTGCGTATGATAGCCCAGTTCTCGAGAAGGGTAAAGACTATGTAACATCACGCTAATGGCGAAGGGAGCATAGCAGTAAGCAAAGACGCGGGTGAAACGGCGCCGCGGAGAGCTAGTCATAAATATAATGATTTAGTAGTTTTCTTCGGCTTTTAAATTCGTACGTTAATAACAAAAAAATATCAGTCAATTTACCTACATTCAGTTTGCTGACCAGCTATTTAGAATAGCAAGAAGCTATTTGTTCAGGTCGCCCATAATTTATTATAGATACATTCGACTTGAACTAACAACTATCAACAAGTTACTAGTTCATTATTACAATAAAAAAGAAGTTTCAGGCTGCATTATTTTACAAACTGCTACAAAATAATAAAGGCAAAATTAAAACAAAACTTTTAAGAAACAAAAATAATTAAAAAGACATTTTATAATACGTAACCAAAAAGACGCAGAATAAAGTCGTGCCTTTGCCACTTTTTTAAAAAGAAACGCCATTTTGCTCCATTTTTTAAACGCACTCGGAGTTTGAATGACCAACAAAATGCTCTTATTTCGGAAGCATGGTGTAACATTACAATGGCATATTCTCTAGTAAAAACGATATAAAATGAAAAATGTTATTAGGCAATTGTAATCTTTGGTGCTATCAACATAAAGTAGACATTTGCAATGAGACTTATGTCATCTTGTGCCTCTTTTCTTCTAAAGGCGCAAGCTCTTTGTTTTTTTCTAGCTACTTGAATTTACTTGCTGGTACTTATTTTTAATACAAAGTAGGTTCACTTCAAATAGGTAATTTGTAACATGGCTGGAATTTTACCTTTTTCCGTGCGTGTATATTTTGTTTTCTTGGTAACAGACAAGCTAATGGTCAGTCAGTGTCTTTGGTATTCACTACTCATGGACCTCAGGAGTTTTATATGAATCTTCGCTGCTACATCTAAAGCATCTTTCTTAAGAGCACTGAAATGAGCACTTGTAGATAGTTTTATTAGTCGGCGGTCTTCTGTAGAAAACATTTCTTCTATCAACATTCTTCAATTTGAAGAATTTTATTAGGTATATTACCGAATCAATGTTTAAAATTTTGTAACATAATACCTATGATTCATAATAAAGATATTTGATTTGATTAGAAGCTCGCAGTTTCTGGGAACCTTCCCGAAATTTAGCTTCTGGTAGTCAACTGGTCATGGCATACACTTTCACGAGATCAGGAGTTCAAAACAGAACCACCATTGACTTATATGAAGTCGTTATGTAAATCATTTTTAAATTTGACTTGGACATTACTAAAAATATTTAGTCATAAGGCGTCACAACTTACCTCTGTAATTTTTCAAGCAGTAGGTATTTTAGCTAAAAAGGTCTAAAATTTTTAATCAAGCATGCGTGGTGACCAATCGTGCCTTTTCTGTACCTAACTACCTACCAGAAGAGACCTTTTCACCTTGCATTCTTTCAAAATTTAACACTAAACGAATCAGTGCTTTCCATCATCATCGTCATATAAGCTGAAAGACGTCCACTGCTGGACATAGGCCTTTCCCAATTACAGCTTTCCATACTTTACAATAATCTAAAATATAAACATCACTCTTAAATCCGAATTTTATAAACAGCAAAAACATATCCCATTATAATACCCAATACCGTTTGGAGCTTATAAAGCATTTTTTGCACTGACCACACCCCGTCGTAATACAATGTAATGTTACAATAGGAGAGGAAGAACAGTATTCTGTTACGTTCATATAAATTGTTATTGTATTTTAAATATTTTGGCACGCTACAGTGCAAAATGCTATACGAATATACTTACGGCTACACTACTCAAACAAAACAAAACGATACATTATTATATTTATATTAGCTTACTAAAGTGACTCTTTTTCGCCTAATGGTAAGAAGTCAGTGGAATTCAGAAGTGGTGGCCACCATTCCAAGTCAGCGTCTGAAACTCCTGGTATGGTGGCCTGCACTATGGCGGCTTAGTGAGATGCTTTGACACACACCGCCTAAAACACCCAGGATCAAAATTAGATGGGAATACATGCGCTGGTAAAGAGTTCCAGACTTAAATTAAACGACAAAAGTACGAAGTGCTGAACCTAAAGGGTACCAAACACGAGACTCTTTAGATTCAACTGAGAGAGGGTGACAATTCAGTCCGTATTTATAATAGCTAAGTTAAAATACCTATAAAACTGCGTGATTCATAAATATTGTCCCGATTCTGGGTATACTTTATGTCTTTTCAATCAATCAATCTTTATTTGCCATTCTTTTTTTGACTGTCAATCGAGGTGACCATGTCGATCTCTCTGAAAGATGTCTATGTCCAACAGTGAACATAGTTAAACTGATGATGATGATGTTACATATAATAACATAAGCATTAAAATATCAACCGTGCCAACCATAAACAAAAACTGAAAAGGAAATCGAAATTCGTAACACAAAGGAAATCGGTACCAAAATTTTAAACAAAACATTTAAAAACAAAACAATAATGTAAAAACGCAATGACACGGCATCGAATTTGCACCGGAATCACGCGTTGGTGGGTATTACGATGCGTCTTGTATCAAAGAGTTTATTTTGTTTTATACGTCAACGTAAAGAATTTATTAATATTGAATTTTGTATAAAAAACGACCTTGGTTTGTTTTGTTCCTATTGGTGCTTTGTTATTTGAACGATTTCAGCATCAGATGCAGATAAATCCCAGAATTATTGCTAAAAAATATTGGAAAATGAAACTATATCGTTGTTTTTGAAAAAAATATAAAGAATAACTTCTGAACCAGGGACAAGCTTTGTGTCTTAGGTAATTACAATTTGTAATGGATCACACAAAGTTTTAATTTTAATACCTCCTGAATTGCTTGCTTCAAAGACTTACCGCAGTATCTTTCTTGTGCCTGCTTGTGTTATAAATCTTTCTTTAAAAAACAAGTGGAAGTCCTATAATAGTAATAAAAATAATAATATCAGCCAGTTTTACTGTCCCATTGCAGAGCAAACACCATCTGCTCATATAGAAAAGGCATGAGCATTAATCACCACGCTTACTCAAGGCGATTTGAAGACTTTAAGCCCATGCATTCTCACGAACTCAAACTCAAACTCAAATCATTTATTTCATTTTGATCATAAAGTATGATGCTTATGAAAAGTCAAAATTACATGAAGTCAGCTAATTAACCTACAGCCAGTTCGCTGACGAGGTAGAGCTGTGAGAAGAACTGGCAAGAAACTCACGCCACTCTTTTCAATCGCCTGATAATTACAGTTTTTTGTATGAGTTACAATTTTAACACATCTACGCAACCAAAGAACCATACAATTATTACAAATCAACCAATTAATTAAATTATTAAGATTTAAAAAAAGAAAAGAGAGTTTTTATCCAGAATAACCTTCAAAATAAACTTTTTATATATATCGGCTGCATTCACAAGACCCAAATGGCAAACATCTACTTCAGTTTCCTAAATCTGATTGTTCCCGGACACTGGACTGTCCCGGACAGACAGAAAAAAGACATTTCTATACACCGCGAATTCATCAAAGGCAAATTGAAGATGTTGAAGCAGGATTTGGGTTTTTGTTTTTTAGGTTTAGGGTTCCGTGAGTTATGTGAAACTTGAAGTCATCTCGACCTTAACGTTGATAGGTATTCCGGTGTAATGACTGTCTATACCAATATAGATGATAAAAACTACACTATCCTATCCAACTATGTTAGAGTTAAGGCGAGTTAGGTTTTCACGATAAGCTTTTGCCTAGTACACAGTACTGTTAATTTAACACTTTCCGGGACAGTAAACGTATATGTCCGTGATGACAACAAAACATCTATTGTGTCTACAGTAGTGTCCATGAAAAGGTTAAGGTGCTAATCTCTCAGCACTTATGTTAACTATTGTATATGCTGCTACGTTCTGCAACACCAACGACGTAGCTGTATGTGTCCCGTCTACACAGGAGATCGTAGAGTCATCAAGGTGAAGAAGAACCTGACCTTGAGGGTAGAGAAGTTGGAGGTGAGGCACACAACCAACTTCACTTCGTTGGTAGTACGGGCTCTAACTCTTCAGTTGAAGACCTTCCTCAAAGAAAGAATTCTGACCGAAGGGTGTTATGCACCTCGCAATGTAACACGACGCCGACACTTCGTATGGAGTATTTTTTAAGTTAGAATTTATTTATTATGTATTAGTTTATACCTAGTGCCTGAAATAAATTATTATTTTTTTTATATTGTAATACATAATATTGATAAGCTCTTAAAGTTATTGTTACACCTTGAAATAAATATTTATTTATTTTTATCAATTTTTTATAGTAAGTACTAGCTACTGCTCTGCTTTAGTTAGCTAAGAACAGAATAGATTCTTAAGAACAGGGCTATCAAATGCAAAAAGAATGATTTAAATCCGATTGGTAATTTGAGAGATCAGTGCGTTTAAACAAACAACAAACTTCCGCTTTATATATATTAGTATAAATACCTTAGTACTATATAACTAAGAAGGGAGATGGAGATAGGAGAGGACAATTTATAGGGAGATGACCGAGGGAGTGATTGACGTATCTATTTTATTTTAGGGTTTTACAGTACAGTTCAACTTTCGAGATCTCTTGTCCTAGGCAGTTCTGATGACAACGATTTCTAAGCCAAATGTCAGTAATATATATTAGTATAACTTTCAGAGATACATTTAGGAAGTAATGTTTTTAAAAATGGCTTATTGGTACTTACTTTCAAATTTTGAACTTTTCAAAAGAATGACCCAATGACACAATTTTAAAAAATCACTTACATTTTCCATAGATACAGAACCTCACACTCTAAGGGTGGTGACACATCTACCTGGTGCATTCGCGATTAGTCCAGGGGCACAATGAGACGGCAGGGCGCCGGCTTATCGACGATGCTAATGTGCGCAGCGGGCGACGTGTGAACACTGCTTTATTGTGTGGTCTAAGTAAGAAAAAATAAGTCAACAGTTTTCCTTCTTAATGGCGCTAGTCACCAGCACTATGAGCGATGAGCTATGTCTATTCTTTCTATCTTTACCTGACAATTACCTTCTGTCCACTTGCCATTTTCTTCTCGACTAATAACATTGTTTTGACAATTATAGTCGTGTTTCAATTTTTTATAAATAAGTTCATACCATTAGGTATGCCGTTGCCTTAACTAAGTGACAAACAAGAACCATAATTAATCATTAAATTGATAAGTAGAAAAATTTTTGTAATAGTATGTGTTGTCACAATCATTATCTCAATTGTACGACGTCTACGGCTGGACTTAGCACATGTCCACTATACAGCTGTGGTACTGCGTACGGACTGCCACGCAATATGTGCGGTCCTGAGTTTGATTTGCGCTTAGTGCAAATATTTGTGTGCATGAAGAAGAATATTTGCATTCAAATTGGTCTGGGTGTTTCTATGTATAATATGTATGTATTTACAAAAAAGTATTTAAGCATGTTTATCCGCATTCAAGAACTCATAACACAAGCTATAAAAATGCTTACATTGTTGTGAAATTATTTGTAATAATAACATAATTTTATTTCTACCAGAAAGCATCATTATTCAAAATCCGCTATTTAAACCCGCTTCCTCTTATAACTCACGCCTACCAAAAAGGACGAGTGTTGATCTTTTTACGTTAACACAGTGGCACTAATGTACCGTAGCGTCCCACTGTGCAACACACTCATTCATCTATTGTGTCCACAATAACAAAGGATAAGATTAGTTTTTTAATTCATTATGGTGTGTCATTAAATTAGGAATTTGTAGTAGATTTATTGCTAACATTATTTTTTTATTACAGAGCGATAGGTCTAGAATGAAATAACTCTTCCAATTTCCTGAGTGTCGTAAGGAAATAAAAAAAGCGCTTTAGATTTTAATAGCACCAGGCGGTTATCTACTATCATACAGGTTATCTTTAGAATTGACAGACGTAGCATAGGCAGGGCCAAAAGTTGAACCGACGACATCACAAAGGAAGCAGGCAACCGATGGATGAGAGCGTCTCAAAAAGCAAAGATGTTGATGTCCTACGTATGTTCAACAGTTGATCGAAAACAAAATCGGTCTCGTGTGAGCCCTCAACTCATACTCATACGGTAGCCAGGGTAATGACCCTGGCTATTGTATTATTAAGGTTTAGCTGCGGTAACTGCTTACCATCAAAAGTTGTACCATTGTTACTGACTTTAACATGAACTTCATCGCAGTTTTGCTTAATTCGAACTTGTAAAAAAAAAGTTTTTACTTACTTTGTGTAAATGCAAAATATAAGGGCGTGTGTACACAAATAAAACCGTGGACGCACCAGGTATTGTTTGCAAAATATTTGCAGTAGCTATTTGTGGATATTATACTCTATAGAGCGTTTACTTTTGTGAGTTAGGGTATATACGGAGTGATTTTGTGTTCCTACTAATATAATAAATGCGTTGTGTATGTGTGTGTACTAAGGGTATGCATGGATTCGATGCCGGAGACGAACATAGGATACTTTTTATCCTGAAAATCGGTCTGGTTCCCGAGTTACATTAATTAAACACATACGATTCCGTGCGACCAAAGCCGCAGGGCACAGTATACCTATACGCTAACCTTGTGTGTGACTTGTGCGTGGTAGGTTCAAGCAACTACTTTTGAAGGTAGTATGTTTGAAACCAGATAAGTACCAATGTGACTTTTTCAAGTTCATAAAAATGTAATTTCTAAGTTTATTATAGACATTGCTGACGATGTACAAAATGTATAAATGTGTAAGCATCGTGAGAAAACCTAAACTCATAAAAAAACTTTGACATTGTCAATGTTCATGCCTTTTCTGAGTGAGAAGAGGTTTTCTCTTTCAATCAATACTAGTACTTTATTTTTTATGCAAACGTTAAAAAACAAAATAATAAAAACGGTTTTTATTAGATTGTTGGCCCCTTGGATGCGTCCGAGCTGGGCGAGCTGGCCCAGCTCGCATCTTGGATCTTGCCCCTTTCGATTAAAATTTTCCACTTACGCCATTTTTTATTATTTTGGTGTAGTGATTCGCCCCTTGCGCGGGGTGAGTGAAAAATATACATCTAAATATTTTTTTTAGTGTATCTAATCGCCCCTTGCTCTTAGTAAATAATAATAATATCAATCCATTACTATGTTACAATTTTTTGGTTATGATAATTAATAAATATTTTTTTCAATCATCCTGTGTATCAACACAACACAGGTAGCCATTATACGGCAACAGAGGATCACTAAATGTGCATTTGGCTTTGTATAGGTAGGGTACTATTGCTCGTTTTATGATAAAATATGTATGTTAGGATTGACGGTAATCCAATACTTGGAAGAGAGCTAAGTCCAGTAGTAGACATCTTTTGACTGAAGTCTGGAGTATGTTTTTAAAGAGTTCGCGAAGTATTTTATGTTAAGTAGATTCTTGCTGGTCTCAGCATAAATGGTCAGAAAGAGTGGGATACCTCTCATAAAGAATGTAGGCGTAAAGGATTAGTTAGGAATCAAATCAAATCAAATGTTTTATTTGCACCACACAAACAACATTTTTAAATATTTTACAATGATAGATCGCTACATGCTTTTCTGGAGTGCAAACATTTATAATAAGTATGTCAAGTGGAGTACAGTTTTTACCCTCAGTTTCTGAAAGGCTGATCTGGCTGTAATTAGTTACTAATCAGATCAAATTAAACTAATTATCCATACTTTTAGCATGCTTCTAGGTACTTCACATGAGATTTAACAGGTCATTAGTAAAATTCTCGTTGATCAGCCTTTCAGAAACTGGAGGTTAATGTAACAATAATTAAAAATTGCCTTTAATTATATATGTCAAATTAAAAAGTAGAAATGTCACACAATTACATTAACAAGAATAATTACAATATTACATTAATATAATAGTTTTATCGAGAAGATATTAATGTTTGGAGAGTGAGTGGTTTCGTTCAGAGCGTATAAATACCTAAGAATACCGATAGTCCCATTACATTCTTGATTTTCCTCCTATTCTCTTGTTCTGCCTGATCTCCTTTTGTCTTCAAGGCTGGCAACGACTGGGTTGTGTTTTCTAAGCAATATATGTATCTGCAATGCTTAATAAACGCAGCTACTTTCATAAGTTACGGTTACCACATACCATCATAACTTATAACTTTACTCAACCCGGTATTCGTATACTATAACTTCAACATATTAATACTTACATTCTGTACTGTATCAAACATCCTAATCAACAATAAAATTACACTCCACGGGCCAATAATACCCTATTTGTACACAATAATAATATAATTCGTAGAGATTATGACGGGTTAACAATAACCATTGTTGGTAACCCTATTGTAGGTTCGGGGTACTAACAACCCTTTTCAACGTGCAGATTAATTGTATTGACAGATTTGATATAATTTTATAAAATGTGCTGTTTTAATTTATTTTTATAAAACAAAAATAAAGCATTAAATTTTTCGTCTTAACATTTCCACGGTAAAGAAAGTTTTGCCCTGTACTTTTTTGCGCCCATCTGTAACTGTGTAAATGTCCAAATTAAAGCAAACTCTGTACTTGCTGAAGCCAATCTTCCTTCTGTTAGTTTCCCTAAAGGTACCTAGAATAAATTAAGTAGTGACTAGTAATACTAGTTTTAGTAGTAATACTAGTTTAGTAGTTTAGTATTCAAGAGAATATCAGGTAAAGTGTTGACGCGTTATCTGCATACTATCTCCTTACTTAAAGATAAAAAATATTAAAATTGCGTTCTATAGTCTCTGCTTACCCCATTAATAGAAGACATGCGTGAAGTTATAGAGAAGATGTATTTATGTATCACCTTACTTTCCGTCCAATCCTTCCAACAAGTGTGATTATGGTCAACAACTTCCTTTGGAAGCGTATATTATCCTGCAAGGGATGTTTTCTGGCTGATGATGTGATGTGACATCTAAATGACGTCACTGCCTGCTGTTTACAAGCATAAAAACGGTAGAAGATCCACGCTGGTTTCAGCATGAATGGGCCGGATTTACCGGGGAAGTACTACCCTCTCATAGAAGATCGACGAAAGAGTAGTAGTATCCATACTATTGCGTTATGAACAGTAAGTGAGAGCGCCGGAGGCCCAATTTTCCTCCTTTTTTGTCCTCACTTCTCTCAATCCCTTCACGGTATGAAGTGGCTTCGTAGAGTCCCTGGCATTAAGGAATACCAGAGACTTTAGTCGTCCATGAGCGACAGTTACCACTTACCATCAGGTGGGCTGTGTGTTCGTCTGTCACTGTCGGAAATAAAAAAGGGGCATTTGTAAGCATAAAAGTAAGGTAAAGCTTAAATACCACTAAGGCGGCTTTGAGAGATACTTGCTTTAAAAATTTGTTAATTGACTACGCCTCAATAAAGAGAAACATGCCTCAATAGCCACTTAGGCTCTTTTATCATAAAGCCCACTTTGATTCCACAAAACTCTTACTTCTACCTAATAGAACATACAAGGACAAGTATAGAAAAATAGACCTAAACTTCACCAATTCATAAGAGATTTTTTTATAAATTGTGTCGAGCTTATACTTCGTTTTGTATTAGTAAGCCAGTATTAGATACAAATCACTTACAAGCCCCTATAATTCATGACAAGTCCTTAAAATCTTAAAGTGCTTAGTATAAGTGTCGAGTGCCCTTAACTTTTAGCAAACAAAGATCAACAACGAGGGAAAAACAACCTTAATGCACGAAAATAAAGTTTAAAGTATTAATAATATACTATCAAACATTTTGGTATACGAAAATGATCTTTATGCTTAAGGCTTTAAGAGTTATGTAGGTTATTTAGTTGTTATTTTGATACAATAGGCACTAACACATCTGTTACTAGTAACTTGTTTAGGGTATGGTTTCTATTTGGGTATTGTTTTGTCATTATTCTGTGTAATGTGTAGTGACTAAGAATTGCCCTCTCTAAGCCTCTATTAACCTAAATACAGAATAATCACTCAATAGGAAATCATGACAAAATTATAAACAGAATAAAGAATTATGCTCAAAAAAAACAAAAATCGATATCAATATTAACAGTACTATTAAATAATGCGACCATTTAAATTGTATATCTAATATCTACGCGCCCTGTTCGTTCGTGGTTTGTAGGTATCAAAATACAAAATTATGAGGTCCAAGTTTATAGAGTAGACCAGGTAAGTAAGTACGTTTATTTTATATACGAGTACATCTTTTGTGACAGACAAGCATACAGTCCACCTGATGGTAAGTGGTAACCATAACCTACAGAGATGCTTTCTTTTAGGCATTTTAGAAATAATGTTTAGAAAACACAATCATGTTTTTGACGACCATGTAGAGAAAAGAGGATTGGGAAGGAAAAGGGAAAAGGAAGAGAACCGATTGGCCTCCGGCGAAACACGTAAGGAAATTTATACTTTATGTCGATATCGATATCTTTGGTTACTGATCTGCTCCCGTCGCCAATAGCGTAGTGTTACATACCCTGTATCCTTCCTCAAGAACTAAGCTATCAAACACAAAAAGAATTATTCAAATACGACCGTTAGTGCCAGAGATTAGAGCGTTCAAACGAACCAACACTTCCGCTTTTTAAAATAGTATTGATTTTTTTGATTGAGGGTAGTAGGCACGTAGTTCTTCAAGGAGTTCCTAGTTCAATTTACTATCTGTTTAAAGAGGATATCATACTTCTAACGGATGGTACTAAGATCACATGACTACCAAAAATCCCACCACGCTTATCTAATCCACTGAATTGGCTTTAATTGGACCTTCCTTTCTGAACAAGTGCACTCGAAAATTCACCAAAAAGTACACGCAAAACTATACTTTAATCCTTAAAGGGCAAAACTGAAATTGGAATACCTACATTGGAGATACTTAATACGTTTTTTGGTGAGGCTTTATGAATGTTTTGGTTAAGAGTTTTGAGCTGTATACGTAAAAAGTTAAGGTTGATATTTAAATGATTGTTTTTGTTGACCTTAGTGACAGGAAAAGGGGTGCAAGTACGAAATCAAATTGATATTAAGATGTACTGATTGAAGATGTTGGATCATCACGCTATTATTGTTTGGGGTCAGAGCAGAATTTAATTATTGTTTGTTCAATTTGAATATTGAGTTACGTACTTTACAAAAGAGTAGTCTGAGATTATGTTAGATGTAATTATACTATACTTTTACAAAAGGGTTAGAGTATTAATATTAGTCTATATTAATAAGACTAGCCTTCCGCAGCGTGGTTTCACCCGCGTGCTTGCTTACTGGTTTGCTTCCGTCGCCAATAACGTGAGTTTATAGCCTATAACCTTCCTCGAGAACTGGGCTATCATACGCAAAAAGAATTTTTCAAATCTGACTGATATTTCAAGAGATTAGCGCGTTTAAACAAACAAACTCTTCCTTTTCTTCTCCTTCCTCTTCATATACTTAATAGGGAGAGTAATGTATTTATTGTACTTAAACTGAGCTAATTATGGTCAGCCTTACGAGATTCTTTTATAGGTGTACCGAAATCTCATCACAGCTTCGTTTACTGCATCTACTATGAATATCTCTGTGCCATCTAAGGTTGATTGGTAGTGAATGTTTTAGATTTACATAAGTCCGCCTGTACCTGTGTGCAAGTTCAGAAAAAATGAAATAACTTCACAGAGAAAGAGAGTTAGTAATGCGAGAATTAAATATTAATAAGAACGATATAGGAGCTTTTATAGATATCTTATCTAGGCCTAGTTCGAATGAAGCAAAAGTTTTATTTAAAATGGTTGCTACTTTGCTCTTTTCCTCTAGGATCTATAGACATTAGGTAAAAATTAATTTTGTCATTTGTTAGATTAGGATACGATGAGGCTGGCATACCTTTGTAAGGTAAAATCCTCTAAATAAAAGAAGAATAAACAAATAAAAAAATAAATAAAAAAATAAATCTCAACACTCTGTCTAAGGTATGTAAATAACTGGTGACCTGGTGGTTCTCGGCTTGGTATAATATGTATTTAGTAACTGGTGGGAACGTGCCCATAACATGTCATCACTTTGATGGCCTTGTGAGAGTCTTCTTAGAGGATATCTCTTGTTATTGAATCTTCTGTTAGTTAGACCTTCTTTTTCATTCATTTTCAATAATTTCACACAGAAAGATAAAGAAAAATATTTATATAATGTATACCGTCGAACTCTTCACGTATCTAATGAATAGGCGTTTTATTAGAAAAACTTCAAACTCGCTGATTTTGACTTTCGTTTTTTTTATTAAACGTGCGGTATTTAGGTGCAACGAAGAGCATAACTCAGAATTTAGTATCTAAATATGAAATGTATTTGATTTTGAGTTTTAATTTAGGTATAGCCGTATAGGTACTTAAAAGTCGTTTTAGTTAACGTTCGAGTATCTATTCAAAATATGAATCAACTATCGTATACAACTAGTAACTCGCTCTGACTTTGTACGCAAATTTATGTATGTATCATACATATAAGCCGTCTGGAAGAAATTCAATGAAGAATAGTGAAAAGTTGAAAAGTATAAAATTTTAATATCCAAAACCCGTTGCGTGGTTTTTAAGCGAAGAACAAACAGAAAAAAAACAGTAACTTTGCGACATACTATTATGAGATAAAAAAATAATAAATTGTAGTGAAAGAATAAACATAAATATATTATTATAATAATATTGTACCTACCTATTTAGTCTCGACTATCATTTAAATAACCTTTTACACCGCTTGTCACAGAATTTCTACAAAATAACTAAATAAAATAAACATCATTATACTTAACTAAATATTAGCTTATATAAGCTATAATATTAAATTCATGTAAAAATACCTACCACTAGTTAATTAGAACTAAAACTCATAGAAAACAACATACAATATTACTTAACACTTCATAGACTACTAGCGACATCTAGTTGACAATAGCAAAAACTAATGAAATAAAATTATGATTTTGATTAACAGTGTCTTCGCGTGGCTTCTCTGTGTTGTGTTAAAAGAAGCTTATCTTCTGATAGTTCAAACAATGTTTTAGACAAAAGTCATCATAGGCTAAGCAGTTTTGGAGTTAAAAGCTAAGAAAAGTAAGTATCAAAATACTTTTATTTTAATAATTTATTACTAATGTCAAAATCATGGCCAGCTATATCAGACTAGCAAATCGATTACCTACTACCCATGTTTTTATTGCTAGACATAGGTAAGCATAGCCAATTTAACCAATCTGGAGCGAACCTTATCCATCGTTTGGGTGCTTAACTTTGCCAGGTCGTTGGTCCACCATCTATGGGGCCAACATCGTGTCTAATTCGTGGTTGCTACTCCAAAAGTTAAGAATTATTTATTACTGTAACCAACTTGCTAACATGTTTAGGATTTTTCTATTGTCTTATTAAGTTTCCGTGTGTGTAGTAGTATCATGGACATTTTTTACCGTAGTTCCATACCACAGTACCAAAAGCAATGACATTTTTATGACAAAATTTAGTAATCATTTTGCAATACAAAAAAAAATTACAGATTCTAAAATATAATCTTGTTAAATGTTTACAAACAAAAAGGGCACCTTTCTCACCTATGTGCTTAGGTCAATGAGACCAACCTAAGTGTTGATCTTTCAAAAGAGTTCTTGAGTGAAAAGCAAGTTTAATATAACAATGTATACATACACTTCAACTACTTGTCTTTTTAAACGACTTAAGAGCAATTAAAAGCGCATGTAGATATGACGATGTTTACTTGCCTTATTCGTAAGACATGCAAATGAGAGGCTAATTAGTTTAATGAATTATCACAAAAACTTACATTTTAAGCCTTATTTTGATAGCTGTAAACCCTTTTAGGAAGTTATGTAGAAATTACTTTTGTCATTTCTTATAGTTCGTGGATGTAGAAAGGACCTGCTTGATTTTAAAATTTTTGATGCTTATGCGTGGGAATGTTGGCTAGTACTACCTCTGTGATTCGGTGGTACTGTGTACAGACTGTAACGCAAAGTTCGCGTATTCGGTTCCCGCTCAGTGCAAATATTTGTGTGCATAAACATCTCTATTTGCATTAGTCTGAGTGTTTCTATGTAAAAAAAAACTATCAATATTTTTGGAAGAGAGAGCACCCGCCAAAAATATATTGATAGGTGCTTAACGCGCAGGTGGTCTTTGGCTCTGAGTGGAATACGTCCATAGATGCTTAAAACAATCTTAAACTGCTACTCGTCGTGTAGTTCGTTAATCTAACTACATCCGCGGCAAAAAAGATAGCATTCCCTGTTCTAAAATACAATTTTCCCTTGTAATAAAATACTGCATTTATCTTATAAGTAAGAATTTATTGCTTTATTTTGTTAATAAACTTGGTGGGGTTGACAACCTACTATTAAATGCAACATAGTTTATTTTTAATCTTGCTTGACTAGGTTTGAGACAGTTCGCTTTATGTATGTTAAGAGTTAACTAAGAGCACAATTTTATATCAGGTGTGTTAAATATTATTTTTTTTATAAGACTTTGGTGGCAAGTGGTAACTGTAACCTAAAGAGATGGTTGTGTTTTCCAAGCATCGCAGAAGTAATAATGCTTAGAAAACACAAACAAGCCGTTAACGACCACGGAGAAGGGAATAAGCAAGGAAAAGGAAAAAGGAAGAGGACCGAGGGGATATTTGTGCTGCCGGCGCTCTACTTACCGAACGAAACACATTAGCATGAAAAATATTTTATATCTTCACATCAACATCAACATTTGATGTGTATAAAATACGTCCACTGCTAGATGTAGGCCATCTCCTCTCTCTCTCTCTCTACTTTATATTAAAAGAAACATTGTCACATCATCTTTAATATTATTATAGTGAAGAATTTGTCAATCCGCATTCAGCAAGGCGTAGTGGTACACACATGCCTTCTTAAATGAAAATAGGACTAACATGCAGTGAGTTTGGCTTATTTTGAGTGAAAAACCGACACCACACGGATCTCTTGCCAACTCCAATACTTACCCCTGCTCTATACGATAGCCATAGGTATTGGCCATAAGCATTAACCACAATGTTGGTTAACGTGTAGAGGCGGCATTAGAAAAAGTCCTATGTCGCGTAGACGTTACAAACATACAATAAACCGTCGGAAAGCAAACCTATTGTCAATTTAGTCGAAAGAATACTGCTAGACATAATTATGGCTTCCCTAAGCATCTCCAAGCTGGGCCATCGTGAGTTGTCCTCATCTGTCGATGGGCCGCTATTTATCAGATCATCGGTTCACCTTTTGAAATGTATTCTCACTGTCATCCCACTGCAAGGAAAGACCTCTTCTCATACAGAGAAGGTATGAGAATTGATCGCCACACTTGCTCAAGGCGGATTGGCGATTTCAGACTTTCTTAAAAGTCCAGGTTTCCTCACGATGTTTTCCTTCACCGTTATCCAGAAATGTCAAGATAAAATTAGAAAGTACATAATATAATTTGAAAAATCACATTAGTACTTGCTCTGATTCGAACCCACGACCTCGTGTTTACGAAGCCTTATCCACTGAGCCATTTCGACTCTTTATTTTTATTGCGTCTATACTGGGTGCAAATAGGCAGGTATTTACGAATCACACAAAGGTTTGTCGCGTATGGGAATCGAACCTCCTACCGCACAGTAGTCGCACACACTCTTACTACGCCACTGAAGCAATTAATAATTAAAATAAATGCTTAAAGAAAGAAATCATAATAACAACAATGCACGTCATCTAAAACATTTTATTGCCTTGTTCGGGGCCGTCGGCAAAATCGTTGCATTTCTAGCGTTTATTCAAGATATATACCTACTTGTGCTTTTACTTTTGTCTGTTTGAAAGGTACGTAGTATCCATATAAGGCTGATACATTGGGACAGTCTATGGCCAGCACACGGGCGCCGCCGGGATTACTTTCAGGAACCCCCTGACTTTCAGAAGGGTGCATCTGAACAAATTTGGATAGCAAGACGCGTCAATTCGAAAAGTAAGTTCATAAAAAGTTTTTAACGACAGGGGAGTGCAAGTGCACGCCCTTACACCATGCTGCCATCTTTGAACATCTTTCGGATGAAATTAATTTGAACATCTTTAACTAGTTTGAAGCTTAGTCGCAGTATACTTCTGTCTTCCTCTGTATCTCCTTCTTTAAACGGTTTTGACACAGTTTTATTTATTAATATAACTTCTTCCAGAAGATTTGTAGGTAGGTATAATACAAAAAAACACATTGAACGCTGAGTTGGATCGCTAGTATTATTTAGGCTATTATAAAGCGTAAGAGAATATTTGTTTGTTTGAACGCGCTATCTTAAACTACCAGTTGGATTTCAATAATTCTTGGTGCGTTTGATAAAGGTTCTTGAAAAGGGTAAGTACCTAATATAGGCTATATGTAACATCATGCTTCTGGTGAGGGGAGCAGAGCAGTGACCAAAGATGTAACTTACCGCGGGAGACACGGTGCTGCGGGAAACTGGTATAAAATAAAAACTCAATCTGACACTGTCGGTAACTTAGGGAGTACTAGGCATTTTTTTGTATTTTAAAATTGCTGTAACATTGCCGTATACTTACCGGTCTAAAATATGGGAACCATCCCTTTTCGTAGTGACATAAAAGGCGACTGAGAAAATAGGTAACGGGCAACCGCGTTACTTGCGTTTTAAGTATCTTACTGCGGTCACCAATCAAGCCATGTGTCGTACTTAACTATGTCAAACTCTTTATAAATGCATAAGTATAAATAATTACTTAGCGATGTTATTAAATAAAATATTTTTTTGTTAATTAAGCAATACTTTTTACTCGGCATCTTCTGCCGCCGGAATAAGTATCATATAAATACTATGGTGCCATGTAAGTACCAAACTAGTACCAACTTACATTAACTCAAAATATTTCATTTAAAAATACCTTAGTACCTACCGTGAGACTTACCTCATAGGTATGCGCCATTTTGATAAAGTAAGACAGAAGATTGTTTATCTCCCTCTATCAGCTTAAAACTAGTGACCTATAAGTACACTGTAACCTACTTAGCCTAATAATAGGTTTCCTATAAAACCTGAACTCATTTATTATTTAAATCAGATGAATGACACTTAAACGTGATGAATTTTATTACAACCATTTTCGCTCACTAAGTTATTACCATTATGATCAATTTGCAAAAAGGACATTTTTTTTATTTTACCAATTATTACATTTTTGTGTGGGCTATTCGTTTTAATATGAACTATAACGAGGGGATGATTGGGCCTCCGGCGCTCATACTCCCTGAACAAAATACTTTATTATAGGAACATGGTAACTAATTAGGCTAATATTCTGAGAGAGCGTACACTGACCGCGATTAACTCGGCCTATTTATGTTGAACGCAAAGATCTACTGCTGCAAAGCAATAGGTCACAATTGTCTGTTTTGTTTGGTATTCGGACCAGACATGACTGGCGAAACATGAGTGTTATACATCACTGACTACGACTAAAGACGTGAAGCTAAACAGAAGAACAAGCTAAGTCGATTCTGTGTCTGCTCTTTAGCCGGTCATGTTGCCGTCCTAAACTATGCATGAACTGTACTAGGCATCAATATACCAATATTTGTGCTTTATGCTATCCTTACATAATAGCCTTATCTCCATGTAGGTACACTGGTTGCTATAGCCGAAATACGTATTCATTAAAAAACAAATCTAAATAAAAAACCTTTACTACCGAGTCACCGACGACTTTTAATTTTAACTTTGACTGCGTTAGTATATTTTCAAAGTATATTTTAAACATTCTGACATAAATCTCAAGAAACTAGATATTTCTAAAATATAGGATCATAATTTTCTTTTCATAAATTCAAAATGTGTTGTTCCTTGTAAATTTCCAATAAGATCTGTAAAAAGTTATTTGAAATAATGAATCGGCACTCGACATTGAAATTGTCATAAAACATCCAGCTCGGTAAAAAAGAAAATACAAAATGTAATGGAGACATATTTATAAGTTTAAAGAACAGAAAAGGTTTGTAAGCGTAAAAGAGTACCTACAGTAAATCAAAACCTGTTAAAGTAAAGTAGGTAATTAAAGACACAGTTCAAGCATTAAATAATACTATTAATTTTCTAATAAATATACTTTTAATCGATTCTAAAACAACAGAGAGTAATTAGGTATATTAATTTTATAACACATAAAACATTTTAATGTACTGCTAAACACCATTTTAACATAACCATATAATGATTACTATTTATGTAACATAATAGTCTATAATAAGTAACGTTTTAATAAACATTACTTGACTGTAAAGTAAATAAGCAAATTAATAAGCAAATTGTACCAATTACTGTTACGACTATTTTGATATATGGGTTAGTTCTAAAAATTACCGCTGCGTGGAGAGCGCTACTGTCGTTAAACGCTACTCGACGGTAGATGGCGTTGTTTAATCAATGTTTATGGTTCGTATCTGAGTGGAAATTGTATTTAATTTAAATTATGTCATAAAGCATACTTATAAATAACATAATACAATGTTTAATCTGTCAATGTGTTCATATAGAAATTATTAGTTGTGATTCCCAACGAAGACTGTATCTATTTAATTGTAACGTAAAGTAAATAAATAGGGCACATCATCTTTCAGTGTACAAGTGATATTAATTAAATCTATGTAATTACATAATCTATATCTATACTATTATATAAAGCGGAAGAGTTTGTTTATTTGAACGCGCTAATCTCTGGAACTACCAGTCGGATTTGAAAAAATATTTTTGCGTTTGATACCCCAGTTCCTGATGAAGGTTATAGGCTATAAAACATCACGCTATTGGCGACGGGAGCGGAACAGTAACCAAAGATGTTACTTAACGCGGGTGAAACCGCGGTGAGGGAAGCCAGATATTTATACCTATTTGCCTTTGATGGTAAGCAGTAGAGTCCATCATCATCATTATTTCAGCCTGGAAGAGAAAGGCCTACCAGTACATAACCTCTAGTTTTTTATTTAAGAACTTAGTTCTTTTTTATTTTAGCTCTTGTCGGTGGACCACAACACTGTTCTCTGTCTTCTACCTCCTAAAAGAACATATTGCGTCTTGCACGGTAGTAGATCCACGCTGATTTCAGCATGAATGGGTCGGATCGACCGGGGAAGTACTACCCTCTCATAGAAGATCGACGTTAGAATAATTAGTATTCATGCTAATGTGTTTCGCGGTGAGTAAGAGTGCCTGCAGCCTAAATACTCCCTCAGTCCTTTTCCGTTTCCCCTTTCCTTCCTCGTCCCCTTCTACGTGGTCGGCAACGGCTTGCTTGTGTTTTCTAAGCATTATTACTCTTCTGCAATGCTTGGAAAACAGCCATCTCTATAGGTTACGGTTACCACCTACCATCAAGTGCTATGCTTGGTTGCCACCAAAGTTGTATAAAAACATATTGTTATTTACTTTACTTATATCAAATGTTTAACTTCGTACAAGAGATAGCTATCGTTACTATAAGACTATTGTAACACCCTGGTTTATTTACTTACTGGCGTACTCCGACAAAACGGAAAACCTGATATGTAAAGTTTTATTACTAGTCTACCAAAGTGACTCCACTCTGCCTGATGGTAAGCAGTCATTGGAATCCAGAAGCGGTGGCCACCATTCCAAAAGCCATTGTTTGAAACCGCTAGTATGGTGATGAATTTTCAAATTTGAATTTTTTTTTTGTTTGAATTTTTCTTTTGTTTTTGTTTGAATTGATTCAAAATTTGCAAAAAAAGCCGTCAATACGTTTGGATGGCTTTTGTCATAATCGCCACGCTTGGCAGATGGCTTCTATTACCTTAATGCGATAGCGAAGTATATACGACCGCTAAGTTGTATAAATGTTGCAGTTAATAAAATCATTAATAATAATCAATTACTTTATGTACTATGTGTTATTTTTGTGTTATTTTTGTGGAGATGAATAAATTATCTTATAAATAACTAGCAAACTAAAGCTTTGCGTGAGAGTACTAACACATTTTTTACGATATAGAAAAGTTTCTCTAAACAATAGCGAGGAAAAGTTATCAAATTCCGTGGCGTAGTTAAGTATAAGTTAACGGAGAATTAGATATATACTTAATAGAAATTTGGTAAGCAAATGCATAATCACTTATTTCTAAACTTTTTATTTCTTCATTCTATGAAAACGATATCCTATCGTTTAAAAACCGTACCTACTCATTATAAAACTAAAGTCATATACCTATTGGTAATTCTGTAAAAATCGATGATCATTATAAAATTCGATATTTTCCCACATAATACATTGCTGTAACACGTAATTTACGAAAATATATTAAGTATGCACACCAGTAGAAGCGAGGCGATAATAATGCAAAGCGAGAGTTTCTGTTAATTGAGGAAATCTTGGCTTTAAGATATTTCTAGTTTAGAATTTATTGATATTGAAATAAAATGATAGAATTTAGAGATATTTTCCTGAACATTTTTTGCTTTTTTTAATTAAATATTGGTAATAATATAAAAAAAAATAACAGACCTAAGGGCAACTTAAAATGAAGTGACATTTCAGTATTTGAATGCTATATCAAACATTTCTTTAAAGCATTGGATATATAGCAGTGGAATACTTTAAACGATGTCAATATAAATTTGAAATCGGTAAATCGTACTGGGCGTGCGTGGTGATTAAGGCTCATGCCATCTCGGTATGAGAAAATGGTGATGGTATGCTACATATATACATAGCTTCACGCCTTTTATCCCCGAAGGGTATGGCAGAGGTGTTTGACCACGCACGTTTCGCCATTTTATTTTGGATCCCATGTAATAGGGGGCGAGCTTGTTGCGATATATCCGTTCTAATACCGAGAATTTCTCGACAGAAAAACTCCATATCTCATTACCCGCCCCGGGGATCGAACCCGAGACCTCTGCGTGGTAATCCGTACACATTACCATCAAACCACAGAGGCAGTCTGACGTCTAGTATGCTATTATGAAGATATAAAATAGGATCAAATATAGCAACGCTTTTGTTAGACGCGAACCTAATCCAAAACTTCTAAAACATAATGATGTTATGTTAAACACAATATAGTTATACGAAAATACCATCTTTTTAATATTCATCATTTAATATAGGTACAGTTCACATCCCGTCATTAAGTATCATCTTTTACACTAAGTTTAGACTGTGGGTTTGTCCGACAAATTTAAGTCTGTACAATAAAATATTTAAAAACAAATACTACTTTTTATAGCTATATTTTTTTTATTGTATGTCTAAACTAATATTATAAAGAGAAAAGATTAGATTTTATTTTTATATTTATTTGTTAGGGATAAACTCAAAATCTATGTAACCAATTTGATAAATTATTTCACAACATAGAAAGCTACAATATCAGCGAGTAACATAGGCTATTGTTTTTGTGGTATACCTATGCCCATGCGGGCGAAGTCGCTGGCAACAGCTAGTCTTTACATAAAGATAAAAAAAAACTTTATCACGTTAGATAGGTAATCTTTCTACCCACGAATCCATCTTGCTAATCAAATCGTAACTATATACAAAGTTTTCGATTCGAATCCAGGCAATAACCAATGTGACGTTTTAAAATTCATAGTACCAACTTTGCTCTACGATGAAGGAAGATCATCATGAGGAAAATTTAAAAACATCTAACATTGCCAAATCACATCGAGCTTGCTCTTTGCGTGACAATTAATGCTCATGTATTCTCTATATGAGAAGAGGCCTTTTCCTGAAGTGGGTTAATAACTGGCTGGTAGGATGATGGCGAATCAGGAACCTGTTTTCTTGCGAAATTTTGCTTGCAACTTCTTTTCAATTTCAATCCATGCCCCAAGAAGGTGAAGAAAAAGGAAAGAAGAATACCCTTTCCTTTTTCCTCACCTTCCTCAATCCATTCCTTCACGGTAGGCAGCGAAGTTTGCAGAGTTGCTGGCATTTCAGGAGCAATGCCAGGGACTCTGAGTCGTCCATGAGCGACAGTTACCAGTTACCATCAGGTGGGCTGTTTGCACGTCAGCCACTGCCGGCAATAAAAAAAAACTTCTTGCTTCAGCGAGTTCTAAACAACATCCATTATTTTTTCATGAAGGATTTAACCTATAAATAAGGGGGCTCACGACCCTTCAAAGTGCAATTGCTTTTGGAGGTTTCTGTAAATATGAAAAATATACAGACAAAAACCATATTTTAATATTATATACAACGATAAACTCATGTTTCTTCCATGTTGACATGAGTAACAACATACGGGGTGCACAGATTAATGAGTTCATAGAGAATATTATATATTAAATTGTTTACGGAAAATCTTATTGTCGACAGTCTCATGAGATTATAAGATAAAGGATTATATTAAAGATTGTCTAAATAAATACTTTTCTTTCTTTGCAATTGCCTCCAGTGATAAGGCAGCCGCCTATTGTCTATGTATGTATCTAAGTAGATAATGTACTTGTTCTCAGTCAGTTATCTTCTCGTAGTTGTTTTAAGAATCAGGAAATACTAAAAAAGCTACCGGCAAGCTATGAATATTACTGGTACTGGTGTAGTTTCTTCGGTAGTAGATCCACGCTGGTTTCAGCATGAATGGGCCGGATTGTCCGGGGAAGTACTATCCTCTCATAGAAGATCGACGTAAGAGTAGTACTATCCGTACTACTGCGTTTCGTTCGGTGAGTGAGCCCAAATTCCCCCTTTCCTCTTTCTTTACCTCCCTCATTTCCTTCCCCTGACCCCATTCCCAGCCGCCATAGTGGAGGCCACCATACCAGCAGTATAAGACGATGGTATGGTAGCCACCACTTCTGGATTCCACTGACTGCTTACCATCAGGCGGGGTGGAGTCACTTTGGTAGGCTAATATAAAAAAAGAAAAATAAAAAAAACCCATCTAAGTGTGGTATGTGTTCTAAACCTTTTTCACGTCTTTGTTCAGTTGCAGATATAGACATCATCATTCATAATTGTTGGATTATTTAGTAGATTTTGTTCAATATCTGACATCATCATCAAAGACGGTAACTTGACCTTGTTACGTCATTTCGCCAAGACAGTTCGTCTTCCGACTCGTGGTCACTTTTCTGCCCTAACAGCCATTATCGGGTTATGCCCCCTGTTTTACCTAAATATAAAAGGCAGCCTCTATCTTTCTTCAGAACTCTGTACAAAACCAACATTATCATTATGTTAATTCATATTTCGTCTTAAATCTAGTCCTGATACCTAATGACGGATTAGTATTATAATAACGCCGATACCCATCTGTCCAGGGCAGAAACAATTTGTTTTTGAATATAGGTTATGTTAACCGCGGGAATATATTATGAGTATGTTCTTTTTTTTAATTAGGTTGGTATACAAAGACGGCATTAGCCAATTTTTTTTTTTTAGGAACTGGAGCTGTCCGTTAAAATTTAATATTTTTTTTTTTTATTATTATTTTAATAAAGTTTTAAAATTTTTATCGTGCATTGAATGAATTTTGTTTACTGTATACAGTGAAAAACGAGCCAACAGCTTACTGATAGTACCCAAGTGGTATCTGTCGCTCATGGATTGGAATGCCAGAGGGTATCCGAAGTCGCTGCCTACCGTGATATTATTCTTTCTCTCTTAATCAGCTAAACAAAACTACGTCCAAAAATATAAGAATAGAAACTGAATTAGAAAACATACATTTACGCCTTTTATCCCCAAATGAGTAGGCAGAGGTGCTTTACAACCCACGTTTGGCCATTTTATTTTGGATTCCATGTAACACGGGGCTCGCCTGCTGCCATATATCGGGCACAATTCCAGACTCCGAGCTAATACTAAGAATTTTTCGACAAAAAAGCTCAATATCACTTTATTCGACCCGGGGATCGAACCTGAGACCTCTGCGTTCAGAACCACCGAACCACAGAGGCAGTCAGTGAATTACAAAAATGTTGAAAATATATTAATATGATCAATTATATCAAGAAAGTATTTCTTCATGCTTCAAATACCTGATTCTTTTAAAGCGTAGTATCATGAATTCATCATAATTTACATTGAAGTACTTAGTGCATCATAATCTCTTTAATGACCATTAATATTATCTTTAAAGCAGTCGAAGTTTTTCCTGTCTGTTTCTCTGCTAATTTCTAAGCCACGCATCGGATTTTTTATTTCTTTTAACTATCGTTTAGTACATTATTTTTTCGTACATTTATATGCATGTACCTACCTCTAATACATGTATATTATCGTAAAAGAACGCCGACAATTTAAAAGATTTTTACATGCAAAGCCAGGGCAAATCGCTAGTTATCCATATAAAATAGATTTAGAAGCTTCTATTGACTATGTTAAGCAATATTCAGCCTAATACGATCGCATTATACAAAATGAGCATCACTAAATTGGTATTGACCTCAAATTGATGCTCTTTGCTCACACAAATTGTACACCATTATAATTAGGTAGAAAACCGCATGTCGTATAGTGTCGTATCATTACGACACAAACCCGCGGAGGGGACAGACAGACAGATAGTTATATAAATAATAAAAACATAAAATAACTGAAATTATTGAAAATGTGAATGTGAAAATGAGAAAACTCTTTGGTTGAAGTTCGAATGTCGAACGTCGCGAGTTCAATGTTGAAAACATATTTCGAATCTGTGGCAAAAGTTGAAAAATGTTCGGGAAAAAAATGAAGAGTGTTTTTGCGCGTAAAAAGAGTTTACAGTGTTTGTTGTGAAAAAATATAAAGATATAAAAAGTAATGAAGTTTTTATGGAAGATATGTTTGGAGCGAAGGAAACTAATGTTTTGATTATTAACTGAGTAAATGTAATGTTGTAGTTTCTTAAATACTTATAAATATCTAGGTAAGTACCTACTTAATATAATAAACAAGCGTTCAAATCTGGTCGTGATGAAATTACTATTCGTGAATAGGTCGTGCGTGGGTTCGAATCCGAGCGAGTACCACTGTTAAGTACTTTTCAAATTATATGTTACTTTCTAACTATATCTTGGACATCACTGACTTACGCTGAAGGAAAAAATGAGGAAACCTGGTCTTTACAAAATTGTCTGAAATTGGCATTCCACATTGAGCAAGCGATTAATGTTCGTGCTTTCTCTGTTTAAGAAAGGGCCTTTTTCTGCAGCGGGATAATAAGAGCCCGGTGTGATGTTCAAATCTAAAATTATTGCTCTAGTCTAGTCCTGGCGTGTGTACATGTCTCACAAAACTATTAAAGTAATCTATACTATTACTTAAAGAGAGTTTGTTTGTTTGTACGCGCTATTCTCTGGAACTACCAGTCGGATTTAAATACTTACCTACTTCTTTTTGGGTTTGGTAGCCAAACTCTTGTGGCTATGTAACATTACGCACGAGCGACGTATACCAGTATATTAATAATGATATTACAACAACTATACAAAACGCCATCCTGACCCCAAAATAAGCATATATTATGGCTTCTGTTATGGGTTCTAGAATGTGGATGTATGAATACTTTTTTTGTAAATACATACATATTAAACATAGAAACACCCAGACAAATGCAAATAGACATGTTCATGCACACAAATATCTGCACTAAGCAAGTCTAGTTGTTTAATTTAAATTTTAGTTTAAGACGCCATAGTGGAGGCCACCATACCAGTAGTCTGGCTTTTGGAATGGTGTCCACCACTTCTAGATTCCACTGACTGCTTACTATCAGACAGAGTGAAGTCACTTGCATAGGCTAAGTAGGTAAAAAAAAATTACAGACGTTCAATCTAGCATCTTCGTCATAATATGAACTGTGAATTAATGCATGATGATCTATCGCATTCAAGGACAGTTATCACCGCAATTTCCTTCATTTCTTTTAAATAACTGTCATTATTTCTTTAGTATGTCAGTACATTAGAATAATTTAGTCACTACCTGATATATACCTCTCTTTCTTTGTCTGTATTGACGCCTCTGTACCAAAGTCTCATCAGACGTTAACATTTTGCCTTTTAGTTCTCATTAAATAGTTTGGCGCCGTTCATTTACTGCATTTTTATTTATTGTCACTGGTAAGAAATACGAACTTTAACATTATAATATGAACAGAATTTATTATTTAATCATCTAATGCTTCTATCACCTCGGTTTTCTGCCATCTTAAGGCTGTAGGAAAAGTAAAATGCTATAGTTGCCGCCAGCTATAGCTACTTACAAACAATAGAATTACTTTCGCATTTATAATATTAGTATGTATTTATGTAATTAAGAACTTTCCAGTATAACTAAGAATATGTACCTACTACTAATATACTCATCTCTTATACGAGTAAAAGAAAGGCATGAGCGTTGATCATCAAAATGTCATCAAATTGGCAATTTCTGACTCATTTTCTATTTGTTTTCCTCTCCTTCCCTCACCCCCTATTCACTTCACGGCAACGGTTCTGCTGTTTTATACTATTGTTTCTGCAAGGCTCAGGGAACACATCCAGTTCCACTAAATTAAAGTAAGTAATAGTAACTTTATGGATCTGGCCGTGTTACATCGGCTTCGCATTCATATTTGCCGCCATAGTTAAAATACTTGAAGATATAAAGCTTTTTCATTTTGTATATCTATTAAACTTACACAATCCCAGGCATTAGTTTCCAGACTCATATTAACATAATTATATTTAGGCGCCACGAGGCATTACATCCACCATCTTGTTTTAATATTCATGAGCCCGAAACTGTTTCCTGTGATTACGGGGCTAGAGGCAAATGGAAAAAGATTTTCGAATGTTTTTTTTGTCTTTGACAATGTTCTGTCATTTATTTATTTCTTTAAAGATTATAAATTTCTCTATTAAAAAGATGACCTGAATCCTAATTATTATTAATGCGAAATTTTGTGTGTGTATGCTTGTTGCCACTCAGCTCGTAAACGGTTAAATAGATTTCGATGAAAATTGGTATGTAAGTACTATATATAGATTCGGTGTCAGAGACGGGCATAGGCTTTTATCCCGATAATCGGTCTGGTTCATGAGTTACATTAATTTAACATAGGTATACAACTTACCGCGCGGGCGAAGCCGCAGAGCGCAGCTATAATTGTAAAAAAATATTATTAATTTCGAAAAATGTTTGTCCTTTTTTTTATTATTGTTTTTTCGTGACATCCTTAACAGGGTACCTATGTGTTTCAATGCAATTTTATTTCTGGGTGGTTTACTTTCACAAGAGCACTGTAACATTAGACATTTCCACTTAACTTTAAGTAATAGGATGACGTTCAAATCATTCATAAGAAGGCGACAGAAAAATAAAGAAAGAAAAAAAATACTAGATAAAAATATTGAAAATAGATGATTAATTATTCGACGCAAGTTGCAACTGTGACAATATTGAGCCACTTTGACTGGCAATGCGCCTGTCGAAGGTAAAAATTATGACACAAAATTTCCTAAACGTTATTCATACATAGCCTCCTCCAAGTGCTGAGGGTCGTGATCTCCCTTCTGCATCACATTCTCTCTTAAATCTGCCGCCACTCGGTTCTGTCACCGGCGGTGTGGAGGACGTGGAGGATTTTCAGTTTATTCCCATACCAAATTCCAATTAAAAAAAACTTAAGAATTACAAAGAGATCAAGCATTAAACGATACAAAATTATACGAAATCATTTGATCCGTGTCTATGATCTATTTTTAATGATGGCCGCCAGGAACGCCATTACGTTCCAATTTCAAATTCAAATTTCGATGCCGCCTGCGTAGGCGCCGCGCGTCTGTCGCGACGACTGCGGTTTTTTAAAAAAATATAGTCATTTCTGTTTCCGGGTGTGTAATAGGGGTGTGCTGTGTTTTGGGGGTGGGCAGAACCCCACGTTAGGCTGTCATATTTAATGATTATTGTTATGTAATCAATCGATTTTGTTGCGAATGATTTTGTGTGGTTTAATGATGTGTTTTTTCAATCGGTATAATAATAAATATGTGGTTATATTTATTATTTGATTTAGATTGCAAAACAATAAATATAAACACTGGGCAATGGTAGGTAGGAGACGTGCAAGTGGTCTAGTAAAGATGATGCTTAGTAACAACTGGTTTTGAACTTTTTAACAACTTACACTTTGAACTCTTTGAACACATTTTGATTTTGTAATCTTTGTACAGATACCTAAAACACAGTCACATGACAATAAATCACTTCCCTCTGCCTACCCCTCCGAGGAAAAGTCTTGAAGCTCTGTATATTCTTACATGTTTAAGTGTACATAAAGCTTAATTCAGTAGGTATAGTAGCATGTGTAACACAGAAGCTCGAAGTGTCGACTATTTTAATGGCTGCATATAATTATAGCTGCAGTAATTGCATTAAATGCATAATTTATATTTATTGTAGACCGGGAGACAAGTCGTAATATTATAAAACAGTCTACTTTTATTAACTTGTAAACTCTTTTTATTACTTACTATCTTTTTTTTTCCTATGATAATATAAATTAACAAAATCGTTTACACCTAAAAACAGCCTAAAGAAATCACATACATAAGCTGTACCAACAAAATACCCGTGGTTCACCCAGGTGAACTGGGATTGTTCATAGGCAAGCAAAGCTCCACGTCAAGGTCCATTCACGACCAATAACCGATTCTTTAATCTCTTTGTATGATTATAAACTTTGCTTTTCCTCATCTAAAGGCTCTCAGCACATATTGGAAGCTTAAGAAAAATAATATTGAGGAAGTTTTCTACAAAATTAATGAAAAAGACAGTTATGACAATATGTATAGAGAAATACTGATTCTCTTATGTAATACATAGTGATTATTTGCAATACACTATGACATGCACTTATCAGACGAGACTTTGAAATGATGATGAAGATTACCAGCCAATATCACTAGCATTCCGCTTGTCAGGTGGACGGGCAATAACTGTGATGGCATTGTTATCACACGACTTGTGATAGTTTGATCGCTATCATTCGGTTGAATGAATACCGTTAGTACATCCACGCTGATTTCAGCATGAATGGGCCGGATCGTCCGGGGAAGTACTACCCTCTCATAGAAGATCGACGTAAGAGTAGTAGTATCCGTACTACTGCGTTTCGCTCGGTGAGTGAGAGCGCCGGAGGCCCAATTTCCCCCCTTTCCTCTTTCCTTACCTCCCTCATTCCCTTCCCCTAACCCCATTCCCAGCCGCCATAGTGGAGGCCTCCATACCAGCAGTTTAAGAAGATGGTATGGTGGCCACCACTTCTAGATTCCACTGACTGCTTACCATCAGGCGGAGTGGAGTCACTTTGGTAAGCAAAAAAAAAAAATATTGGGCTATGAAAGTATACCTCTAGGTTGTATACGTACTTCACTAGTGGACATAAGGTCGTACCTATCCAGCAACTAATAATCATAAAAAGACTATAATTAATGACTAACTTTGTTAAAAATATTAAACATTTTGCCGTTCCCAGCTCTCGGCTCACACCTATAATCGTTCAACTTAAACACCTATAGAATATTAACTTTAGTGCTAACTGGAGTTTACCTACTCAATGTTGATTTATAATATAACATTAACGACCGTTTTTAATGTATATACGTCAGGATATAATGTTAATGTAATTAGCGAAATGTGCCATGAATTTTACATATATTTTATGCACGCGGAAAATTTTACATAGGTTGGTACTTATTTTTTTTTTAAAGCCGATTTTGGCAGACAAACACCCGATAATAAATGGTAACTGTCGACACAGCAGCGACTCAGAGTCCCTAGCATTGCTAGGGCTTTTCTCTCTGTCTAGTACCTATGTTATTCTGTATTTTTTTATGTTAGACTATCGTGTCAAACTACTAGCATGGTGTCTCCACTATGGCAGCTTTATGTGGTCCCGCTTAAATAATTTGGAATCAAAATTAGAATAAAACACATGAACGTGTGTAAAGAGTTCCAGGTTTTAATATTGAGTGACATAAGTACAATGTATGTAGAAGTATTGAATCGTTAAGTTCATGACCCTTTATATTCCTCTGTGAATGAAACTTTAGGGGTATGTATGCTAGGTAGGTATGAAGACAGCTGTTGGGTTAACAGCTGTAGGTACTGTCCCTAATATACTGTAGGTACTAGTGATGAAGAGGGTCAACGGCCGAGGTACTTTCCCTATGAACTGTATCAGCTGATTTACTTGGTACTGCTGTAGAGCTACTTATTAGACCGGCCCAGTGTTTCCACCTTCGTACCGTAGACTTAATAGGTAGTGTTGAATAATACTCGAGAGACGACTGTACAATATTTATTTACAAAAATGGCACGGTTTATATATACAAATGTAGTCTGACACAGGTATGGTATTTACATGAGCGCATTTTGGTTGTTGACCAATCAGGAGCGTTATACAATATTACTGTAGCGCAGTCACAGGTTACAGTGAATGTGTGCAGTGTGAGTGCGAATGTGTGTGTGCAGTATAAAATAAGTGCCACTATTTAAGAAGTGGTCGCCGCGTTCCGCTATCATTATTGACTTGGCTCGCGTGCTGCGCGCACGCGCTGATGCATTTTTAGGGCTCCGCTGCTGTCTCTGTACGCCACATCACTCCCCCTCAAGCGAAGCGTACGTTGTGTTTTACATGTCGGCCGGATCGTGTGACGTATGGGCTGGACGGCGGCGGCGGCGGCCAAAGTGGTGTCTTCACTGCTTGCTCCGATGATCGCGTAGTCGTGATGATAGGTTGCGGCTTATCGGGAACGTCGTTGTCGTTATACATATAGGCTGGCTTCAATCTATCAATGGATATAACTGCAGTACGAAGTGGTAGTTGCACGGTGAACTGTTTGCCGTCTGTGCTGCGGTGTAATACTTGATACGGGCCTTCGTATGGTGGTGTGAGAGGCTTGCGTACGGTGTCGTTACGCACAAACACATGCGAGCACGTTGCGAGATCTTTATAGACGAATGTGTTTGATTGTGAATGGTGCGGTCTCTGTGTAGGCGTGAATGAGTGCATTGTTTCACTCAGCTGACGAACAAACTCTGCATCTTCAATATTCGGCTTGGTAGGCACGAAAAAATCAGATGGTATTCGTAGCGGTGATCCGTATGTCATCAAGGCAGGGCTGACAGATGTGTCTTCTCGTATGGCAGTACGTAGGCCAAGTAGGACGGTAGGTAGTTCTTCGCTCCATCGGTTGCCGGCTGCTCTCGCCATTAGTGCTGATTTTAATGTGCGGTGCCATCGTTCTATCTGTCCGTTTGCTTGTGGATGAAATGCAGTGGTGCGTATGCGAGTGACGCCGAATCTTTTCATTAGCGCGTTGAATAGAGATGACTCAAATTGTCTTCCTTGGTCAGTAGTAAGTCGTAAGGGGCAGCCAAATCGTGATATCCAACCGTCGTATGCAGCTTTAGCCACGGTCTCTGCAGTGATGTCTCGGGTAGGTATTGCTTCGGGCCATTTGGTACATCGGTCAATCATTGTAGCTAAGTACGTATAGTCACTAGAGGGCGGTAGCGGTCCAACTATGTCGACATGTAGATGTTCGAAGCGAGATGATTGTTGAAACGTGCCGAGTGGACTGATAACGTGTTTTTGAATTTTCGCGCGCTGACAACCGGTGCACGCTCTCGCCCATGTACTTATATCTTTGTTTATCGACGGCCAAAAGAATTTTGATGTAACTAGTTTTCTTGTTGTTCGAACGCCGGGATGACTTAGTTCGTGTTGCGCTTTGAAGGCTGGAATACGATAAGTCTGTGGGAGGTATGGTCGTATGTTTGTAGTAGATGTCTCGCACCATATGGGGCGTTGAACTCCAGGCAGGTTTACACGGGTAAATTTCAAATTTGATTGTTTCATACATGATTGAAGTTCGATGTCGTTTTCTTGGTCTTCCGCTAGGCTATTGTAGTCGATCGTCGCGTGTAATATTTCCACTTCTGCTATACGTGATAAGGCGTCGGCCGCTTCGTTCTTGTTGCCGTGTATATACTTAATGTTTGAACAGAATTGGCTTATGTAGTGTAGCTGTCGTTCGCGTCGCGGTATATCGCTGGTACTTGGCGTTCTCGTGAGTGCATGCGTCAGTGGCTTGTGGTCGGTATATATAGTGCAGTCATTGCCCTCTATTAGGCGGCGTAGACTCTTAACAGCTGTGTACATTGCTAATAATTCGCGATCGTACACGCTGTATCTTCGCTGTGTATCACTCATTGTTTTGGAATAGAAGGCAAGCGGTTGCCATGTGTTGTCGATCTTTTGTTGTAGTACGGCGCCGAGACTAGTATCAGATGCGTCGGTCAGTAAACATAACGGTGCGTTAGGTACGGGGTGGGCTAGAATAGTAGCTTCGAGTATGCTTTGGCGGCAATATTCAAAAGCTTTTTCTGCTTCGGGTGTCCATTGTATCGGTGACTTGTCGTTTTTCTTGCTATTGTGTAAGTACTTATTCAGTAGGTATTGATGATCGGCTTGATGGGGTAGGCAGCTACGGTAGAAGTTAATCATGCCTAAAAATCTTCTTAACTCTTGTACTGTAGTGGGCTTCGGATAGTCGAGTATGGCTTGTATGCGTTCTTCAGTGGGTTTTATGCCGTCGGGTGTAACTTCGTAGCCGAGAAACTGTATTTTATTCTTCCCAAATTCGCATTTGTCGATATTTAGCGTAACTCCGTAGTTGTTCAGTCGTTCAAGTACTTGATTTAGGTGGCGCTCGTGCAGCATCTCGTTTTCAGAATGAATGAGTAAATCGTCGATGTAACAGAATACTACGTCGTCTAGTCCGCGTAGTACTTCGTGCATAAATCGTTGGAACGTTTGGCCTGAGTTACGTAAGCCGAACGTCATGCAGTTAAATTCAAAGAGGCCAAATGGGGTGATAATTGCTGTTTTCGGTGCGTCTTCTTTTTCTATAGGTATACTAAAGTAGGCCATTTTCATATCTAGTTTCGAAAATATCTTTTTTCCATGCAGTTGGTACGTGAAGTCTTGTAGTCGTGGTATGGGATATCGATCGGGTATAGTAGCGGCGTTCAGTCGTCTATAGTCGCCACACACACGTAGTGAGCCGTCTTTCTTTTTAACAACGTGAAGTGGACTCGCCCACGGACTGTTGGATGGCTTGCAGATACCCATTTCCATCATCTTCTCGAACTCTAACTTCGCTGCTTTGTACTTATCGGGCGGCAGGGGGCGTGGTCTCGAGTAAATGGGTTGCCCGGTGGTTTCAATGCGATGTGTAACGTTGTGTTTCGCTGCGGTTTTGAGTGACATGGGCCGTAGTACGTCTGGGTAGCTTTTTAGTATGTCGTGATATGCGTGGTTGTGGCTAACAGTGAGGATGGTTTCTTCGGTGCATGGAACTGTGATGGCGTTAACGTGGAGGTCTGTGACACGGTCGATAAGTTTTCGTCGGTGAAGGTCGACTAATAGCTTATGTTTTGCTAAGAAGTCGGCACCCAATATCGATGTTTTTACGTCGGCAACGGTAAATGTCCATGTAAAACTTCTACGTAAGCCTAGGTTGAGCTCTAGTGTGCGCTCTCCGTAGGTACGTATCTCAGTGCCATTCGCTGCGTATAATTTGTATATACTTTGTGTCGGCTTCGATTGATTTTTATTTCGTACGGCTAATACGGATATGTCGGCTCCCGTGTCGACTAGGAATCTCTCTCTCATGTTGATGTCGATGACACACAGGCGGTGGCTGGTTTTGTTGACATCGACGCCCGCCATAGTCGATGTACGTTTTAGTTTTCCCGCTTCTCTTTGGCACATGGTGGTTCGCACTTGCGAGCTTCATCTCCGTACCGGTGGTGATAGAAACATAACCAGTCTGGGTCGCCGGGCTTGCGAGCTTGCGAGCGTGAGCGCGATCGCGACCTTGAGCGATCGTTATAACGAGCGGGATAGTGCGGCGGGCGGTATGTACTCGTAGATCGTTGATTTACACGGAGTTCGGCGATTTCTATTGTTAACTTTTCTAGTTGTTTTGACAATATGTGTAACTGTATGTTTTCTATATTAGCGGGAACACACGGCGAGTTTGATATAGGTATAGATACTGCGGCGACGGTAGCGGGTTCAAAATGTTCAATCATCTTATCGGCCATAATGGCTAGTACTTCGAGCGACGATTCAGTGTTGACAGAGATTACGGCGCGTACTTGTCTGGGCAATTGGTTGAGCCACATAACTTTGAGCGCTTCATCGGTGAGTAGCTTGCCGCTCAAATCACGCATCTTACGTAGTAGCTGGCTAGGTTTCATGTCGCCAAGTTCTAAGCCACTGAGTAGCTTTTGTAACTGGCGATGGTCGGACTCTTGGTACGTAGATATCAATCGGTTCTTGAGAGCGATGTACTTCCCGGTTGTGGGTGGATTCAGTATAATGTCGGCTATTTGTTCGAGGTCACTACAGCCGAGTAGTGGGACGACGAGGTTAAATTTCTGTTCTTCGCCTATCTTGCTGGCGGCGACAGCGGCTTCGAATTGGGCAAACCATAGGCGAGGATTTTGCCGCCAGAATGGTGGAAGGCGTGCGGGCAGTGAAATGGTAGCCACGGCACTGGTGAGCTTCGTGCCTCCCTGTGGGTCGATAGATGCTTCGTATTCTTGTGGCTCTTCGTTCGACGTCATGATGTACAGATGGTAGTCAGCTGATCGGTGGTACGTAGGTCGACGAGGTGCGTTTCGTATCTGGGGTCACCAATTTAGGGGTATGTATGCTAGGTAGGTATGAAGACAGCTGTTGGGTTAACAGCTGTAGGTACTGTCCCTAATATACTGTAGGTACTAGTGATGAAGAGGGTCAACGGCCGAGGTACTTTCCCTATGAACTGTATCAGCTGATTTACTTGGTACTGCTGTAGAGCTACTTATTAGACCGGCCCAGTGTTTCCACCTTCGTACCGTAGACTTAATAGGTAGTGTTGAATAATACTCGAGAGACGACTGTACAATATTTATTTACAAAAATGGCACGGTTTATATATACAAATGTAGTCTGACACAGGTATGGTATTTACATGAGCGCATTTTGGTTGTTGACCAATCAGGAGCGTTATACAATATTACTGTAGCGCAGTCACAGGTTACAGTGAATGTGTGCAGTGTGAGTGCGAATGTGTGTGTGCAGTATAAAATAAGTGCCACTATTTAAGAAGTGGTCGCCGCGTTCCGCTATCATTATTGACTTGGCTCGCGTGCTGCGCGCACGCGCTGATGCATTTTTAGGGCTCCGCTGCTGTCTCTGTACGCCACAAAACTTTACTTCACCATACCAGTAGTTTGGCTTTTGAAATGGTGTCCACCACTTCTGGATTCCGCTGACTGCTTACCATCAAGCAGAGTGGAGTCACTTTGGTAAGCTAATATAAAAAAATACTAGTGTACAATAAGGAATAAATTTCACATCACTGAATAAATTTTGTATTTTCCCAAAATCTCCCCTACGTCTTACCCCCGCCGTGGTTCACGACCGACTGACCACGCACAATACTATTTGATTTCGCAATGTAGTCTACCCTCTTCTTTCGAACAATTTAACCTGACAACAATAAGCAAATTGGTTCTTTTGTGGAAAATTCTAGATAATTTTCTAGTTCAAACTAGTGGAAACATTGCTTGTTAAGTCCTTTGTTGAATAAACTAGTTTTTTGTGTTCTGTTGGCTTTTGTATAGATAGGAACTTAGACGCCACAGGTCAAAGGTTAATTATTCTATCAAATGATTCCTGTAACGTAATATCACGCCAAAAGACAAAAAAAGCAGATTTTTTTACCTTACAATAAATCAGCTTTTTCTTTTCTTTCTTTTAAAACACTACATTTGCAGGAAATGTCTCATGGGATTTTATAATTATACAGTTTACATTGAGTTATTGATCTCAATTTTATAAACTATGTTTTTTTATTACATACAATTTGTTTTATACGGCTAAGCTTACAAATAAGCATAAGGCTCGCCTGTTGGTAGGCAGTTACTGCATAGTTACTGCATAGTTGCATATGGATGCTTGCAACACCAGGAGCATCACTCGTTGCCGACCCTGTTAAAAACCTTTTAACTCTTTTCTTGAAGAACACATGCGATTTTATAATTATAACAGTCTGCTCCATTGCACTCTGAATGACTTGAAGCTTAGAATGTCTGTAAGCTTAGAATGTCTGTATGAGTATAGTTATTTCTATTTAATTACAAGGAAGCAACTCTGTAAGCTACATCATTTACCAGTAGCGAAGAGTCACTTTTCCGAGGAGGGAAGCCGGTGGAACTAAAATACTTTGAGTTTCGGAAGGCCAGTTAGACTTTGAGTAGACACTCAAGCAGTGATAGGTATAAGGAGGTCAGGGCATATTTTAAAAGGGAAGCCGGCAGGAATCGTGTTATATGGACGCTTCGCCACTGTCATTTACCTTGGTAAATGATGTAGCTTACATGGTCTAAGAAACGAAAAATTCCGCTTGTGTACACAAGCGTTTTTTTTTTCGTTTCTTAGACGATCGCGCAGGGAGACGGCTGACATAGCCCGCTTCATCGCCCTCTGAGCAACTTTGAGCCTTCTGACAAAACCCATAGTTAACGACCACGGCTCTGCTCTTTCATCACTGGCAAATTGGGACAGGCCTTTGTCCATCAGTGGACGTCTTTTGACTGATATGACGATGATGAAGAATTACAAGAAAGAGGAGCCAGGGGGTAATTGGACTGCCGGTGCTCTTACTAACAGAGATAAACACATTAGCATAAAAACTAATATTTTACGTCAATATTCTATAAGTACCTACCTAACTCCTACTGTGCTAGGTCAGGTAATCGAATACTAACACAATATTTAAAAAAGCTAGGCTTAAAAATAATCGCTTCACATTATTTGTTAATGCTTTTTTAACGTTGAAAAATTCTAAATCTTGTATTTTTTATTTTTATGTTATCGTTTTTGCATATTGTAAGTACGTATGTATATTATGGTAAAATATCACATAGCATGTACATGCTATGTGATATTTCTTTATATATTATGACAAAATTTTTTGTTATAAGTATGTAATAATTTAAACTTTCAGTCGCCTATTCTACATATTATTTAAAAAGCTTTAAATTTAAATTAGTCGATAATATTTTTTATTTTTCTTTTTCCCGAAATTTTTACTTATTATTGAACTCCAGCTCGTAAGTAGCAATAAATAGCCGCAATAAATATTTTTAAAAACTGAAATTTAATAATACGAATTACCTACTACATGTCTAATGATGACCAGTAGTACTTACTTACCTAAATTTACTTTATTTAGGTAGGTAAAATAAAAAAATAAATAAAAAGAAAGTACATACACATAATAATAATTTATACTATTAAAAATTAGCATATCTACGACGACGTGTATAGTCAAATAAATTATACATTTCTAAGTTTGTCTAAAAGCGTAAACCCATTAATGCATTACTTCCAAACCAAGTTTATATAAATCACATAAGGTTCCAATCCCTTAGTAAACAAACGCTACCATTAAAACTTCATTTACAACTTGCTGTCAACTAAAACTATAAATAAAATTTATTTCCTCGCCATTTGTCACTTTAGGAGCCATGAAAAATAATCATACCATCCAACCAGGTAACTTAGACTTGCCTTCCCCTTCAACCTCTTTATAAACCACGTGAAAATGAATCATTTGTACGGTATACAGAGGTCATAATAAACTGGTTGACTACCACTACTTCATAATGTAATTTTGAAACGGAACACTATTATCTATTTCTATCCCTCTCTCACTTACAAATATCACATAAGCGTAATAGAGACAGGTGATTAAAGAGGGTCGTATTGCATATCATTAAGAGACGGCCTGAGCAGTGACCGATTTGCTGTTTCTTTCTCTTTTTAACTTGCAGTTTTATGACGCTTGTGAGAGGGATAGGTATATGAAATATGATACTCGATTACAATATTACTTATACAGGGATTTTTTTTCTTTTAGTGGCTTCCAGAGTCGGTAGTAGATGAATAGGCCGGATCATCCGGGGAAGTACTACTCTCTCATAGAAGTTCGACGTAAGAGTAGTAGTATCCGTACTAGCTACTGCGTTTCGTTTGGTGAGTGAGAGCGCCGGAGGCCCAATTTCCTCCTTTCCTCTTTCTTCACCTCCCTCATTCCCTTCCCCTAAACCCCTTCCCAGCCGCCATAGTAGAGGCCACCATACCAGCAGGTTAAGACAATGGCTTTTGGTATGGTGGCCACCACTTCTGGATTCCACTGACTGCTTACTATCAAGCGAGGTGGAGTCACTAGTATCATAAAATAGGTATAAATTAACGTTGCTGGTTTTTTTTGTCTGTTGCTCGTCTAGCCACGCAATTGATTTTCACTAACGTTTAGAAAATTAGCTTACGGAAGGTTTAAAGGTATCTATAATAACATTAGCTGCGGCTTCGCCCTTGCGGTAAAAAGTATGTGTTTAATTAATGTAACTCGGGAACCAGACCGATTTTCGGTATAAAAGTTTCCTATGTTCGACTGTGGCACGGAACCTATGTAACCAGTACTATACAAATTTTCGCATTTATAATATTAATAGGATGCATATCATAGTAGAAAAATTGACGACTTTAGCAATTTGTAATTATATCGTAAAAAGCGTAAAAGTATCTATATGCGAAGCAGGACTAATAAACCTTCTTAAAATTCTTAGGCACACATTTATTGTAACTTCATGACATTAATCACAACACTCTTGGCACTGATCATCACTTACTATCAAAATTAAATGAGTAATGGCTTGTTTATCACAATATAACAACCTTCATAATATAGATAAACCCAATGTCTCAAAAAATACAATTTCTTTATCAAAATATGAAGCAAAACTACCCCTGTATCCCTATTCGTATATTTCAGTTACCCCTCTTTGCACTTCATTTACTAACGCCCACCCCCGGCGGTTGCCATGGCAACGCACCCTCCTACTGCCTACCTACTGGGGTAGCGTAATGATATATTTTTACTTTTTTTAAGTAGATAGGTAAAATTGTCTAAGTGTAGATAGGATAAATTTAATATTATTTTGATTTTAGATTTAAAAAAACTGTTATTATTGGAAAGGTAGGTAGGATAGCGTATAAATGTATAATTAAAACTCATTTCAAAGTTATAATAATGCTTTTTGAAACGCTATGTTCTTAGTATACGTAAGTACCTACCTACCAATGCTACTTAAGATATTCTAAGCATTCCTCCCTTCCATCATTACCTTAGAAAAGTAATATCTAAACATTCATTAACTTACCTATGGTATTGATCGTGAGGAAACCTTTATTTACATAATACTGTTCGCTAGTTTTGTTGTGTTTTGAATCTATCGTCTATCAAGCAATAAAATAGACCACAATGATGACTCGACTTGTTATATAAAAAAGATAATAAGTACTATTTTTTATTTATTTATAGTAGCTTCATTTACGAACTTTGTTTTAGAAGTTTTCAACCGAAAACTATCCTTCTCTCTTCACACGACACGTAACGACATGTAACTTAACAAATATATCTAATATAGTAGCATTGCGCGGCGCGGTTTCATCCGCGTCTTTGCCCACAGCTCTGCTCTCGTCGCTAGTAGCGTGATGTTACATTGTCTATAACCTTCTTCAAAAACTGGGCTATCATACGCAAAAAGAATTATTCAAATACGACTGTTAGTGCCAGAGATTAGCGCGTTCAAACAAACTCTTCCGCTTTATTTAAGAAGTATAGATAACATCAGCCTACTATTGCAGGGCAAAATATCTCTAGGTACTCATACAAAGAAGGCATTTTCATGCCACGCTTACTCAAACTTTTACTTTTACTTTCAAACTTTTATTCAAGTCCAGGTTTCCTCACGATGTTTTACTTTAGTACCTAAGTCAATAATGTCTAAGGCCGGTATTACATTATCACATATATTGATTTCATATCTGTCAAATTCTATAATCAAAGTTCGACGACCCTCAAACTATGATCATAGATAATCACATGTAGTTATTATACCGTCATATGTTCTTCATTTAAAAATGACTTACACATCTTTGATCATATTTCTATGATAGTCTAATAGCGGCCTAAGATAAACTTAGAAAGTATATAATAAATATTTAACCAAAATATGAAACACAAACAAATACCTTTTAGTCTTGATAAAGTATGAACAGTTATGTTTACTCCATTTAATTCCAAGTCTTAGAATTACTTCGTCAACGTTCGATTCGTTAATGTGTCTAAAAGCTTTCGATTTACTGAACCATGCGGAAGTATCTAATAAGCATTTTATATGACACGATTTATACTACAAAATCTTTTTTAAAAACAATGGACGAAATCCTGACATACCTGGCTGACGAAATCCGCAGAATAAAAAAAATCGCAGTGTCATTCTGTGCAAGATGTTGTAGATTGCCACACGAAGAAAGACTTTGTGTGATTCGCAAATATTTGTTCGGAGTGTATGCAATACAGGATCAAGCGGTTGACTTTAAAAGAAGTCTGCATTGGTAAAATAACACGTCAATGATAGGAGTATTATCTACAAATTCTCCGGTTTAAAATATAGAATCTCTTCCTATGGGTGTCGCATGTCGTTGGAGGCGACTATATAAGGGAATGTCAGTATAGAAGAGCAACACTACTCGTGTTCTAAATATCACCTTTCTCCAAGCACCAACTCATCTACCAAGCAAACAATTCACCTTGGCATGTGGCTGGACATTTGAGAATGTATTAACACTTTCCGGGATAGTAAACGGAAATGGCTGTGATGACAATAAAACATCTAGTTCGTCAACAATAGTGTCCATGAAAGGGTTAAGCCTCAGCCCAAGCTGAAGCTGAAATTTACATGAAAGTCGTTTACAAATCGTCGGGCTTTCTTGTCATAGTCGTGTCGTCTTCGCTAAATGTTTTTGTACAAGTGAAAACATTGTATAAAAAGTACTGTGAGTGCTTTTAAAATATAGAGCACACCGTTACACCAACTGAAATGAAATGATGTTTTAATATTTTACGTGCAGTTTTACCCCTTTTATATAAATTATTTATATTTATATACTTTGGACGTGGATGGTATACAACGCTGCTTACTCCTACTGAGAAAATATAATTTAGTCGTTATATTTTCTCAGAAAGAGTAAGCATACAGCGTACACCTTTACTTATACTTTAGAGAGTAATAAAATTATGATTTGGACCCTTTTAAAGTGGTTACACAAGAAAATTCTAAAACAAAAAGTTGCAGTTTAAAATAAAACGGCATTTTTACTGCATCTTTCACTACTAGCTTTCCGCAGCGCGGTTTTACCTGTGACTTTGCTTACTGCTCTGCTCTCGTCGCCAGTAGCGTGATATTACATAGCCTATAACCTTCCTCAAGAACTGGGCTATCACACGCAAAAAGAATTTTACAAATCCGGCTGGTAGTTCCAGAGATTAGCGCGTTAAAACAAACAAACTCTTTCGCTGTATGCTGCTTTTAGATATGTAGGCAAAAATCAGAACCATTTAGAGACCCCGGAACGCTACTACTTCACTAACTTCAACATCTACTTCTAAAAAATATCAGACTCACCAATTCTTGTTTCAACTGTTCTCGTTTTTCGCGACATTTGGAAAATGTATTTCAGTAAGAATATTTTATATTCAGTGAGGCGGAGAAAAACGTTTTCACAGAGTGCATCGATTTCGTTTCTTAGGGTTTCTTTACTAGAAGATTTATTAAACGTCTACATATTTTGATGGCAAAAGTGCATTGATAAAATTAAATTTTAATTAATTAATGAAATACACCGACCAATTTTTACTTAACGCAGTTCAAAACTCTAGACCATCTAGAATTTTGAACTGCGTTACTTGTTAAGATGATATAGCACCACAACCAAGACAAATAAAAAAATATTGAATTTTCTTAATTAATAAATCCATACTATTATATAATGCGGTATATATATACAGTTACTACAGTTCTTTAGGTCGTACGTAGAGCGCCTAGTGGTACAGGGCCATTTCGATGGCTGCAGATCCAGAGGACAATCTCCTCTGCGTTGGACCGATCAAATCAAGGCTCTAACCGAAAACCTCTCAATGCGCAAGACAAGCTTCCACCAGAGACAGATGGAGAACGGTAGTGAGACGCTACCGGGAAACACGCGTGACCACGACTACTCTGTCAAGAAACGACTGAGAAGAATATAATGCGGAAAAGTTTGTTTGTTTGAACTCACTAATCTCTGGAACTACCAGTTCTCGAGGAAGGTTATAGGCTATGTAACATCGCGCTACTGGCGACGAGAGCAGAATAGTAAGCAAAGACTCGGGTGAAACTGCGCCGTGGAAAGCTAGTACTTTATAAATGTTGAATTGAGCCTAATAATTTAAGCTTATTGAAATATCAGTTAAAATAAGAGTTTCTGTATAATTCAATAATAGTTTACAAAGTTGCGGATCATCTGATGACAAGCGTTATCACTATTATTGGTCAGTATTTACCCATTTACCCTAGCATCTAGACGCTAGAGACGACGGTAACTGCTGACCATTATGCCTCCCTTAATGCTGTTGAATAAAAAAACACACGATAATTATGACCAAGATATGAAGCTATTATATTTCAGTTGATTATATAACCTTTGGTTTTTGACCTTTGACATCGTGACGTCAATAGAGCCTTAATAACAGACTGAAGTCACGCAATCGGAAAAATACCTCTTTTTATATTTATTATCATCTTAGATAATAATAAGACGTCTACAAGACCATTTTGATGTAAGCTTGGGCTGAAATAAAGATGTGTTTTTTTTTACGGATTCCTGTTGGTTTTAGCAAGCCGTAACCGTATTATAAATGTACATATATGCAAAAATGTTTTTTTTTTTAATTCTAAGTATGAGCCCGGAGTCTGAAATTGTGCCCGATAAAATGGCCACAGGTTCGCCATCTGTTACATGGGACCTAAAATAAAAAATGGCGAAAAGTGGGTGGATAAACACCTCTGCCTACCCCTTCGGGGATAAAAAGCGTGAAGCTATGTATGTATCTATGTTGTTGTACAATAAATTGTTCAGCACATTTGCCATTTATTAATTATGGTATACAAATACATATTTTCAATTAACATAGGTATAGTACCTATGTAAATTGAAAATATGTATTTGTAACCAAGAGAATCATGATCCATCATAAGGTAATTTTGTCAATCCATCTAAATGCAAGAAGGTCGAAATTCGTCTGAAGACAGATTTCCTTAGCAACGAGTTGTTATCATTTTGTTAGACACTGTCATTTGACTGAGTACACTGCTGTTATGTTAATTTTAAAAATGTCCTAAATGCAATAAACTTGATAGATCTTAGGAGTTTGACTGCTTTAAGCTAACTATCAGCAAAATGTGTCATGATTCAGTGAGATCGATACTACATAACAATATAATAGACATGACTACTACATAAATAATATCTATGATAAAGAAGATTAAAATAAGAGAAAGGTAAGAAAAATACTGTGAGAAACTGTAAAAATAATCAAATTCAAATTCAAATATTTATTTGCAAGCTAAGTGTACAGTAAAGGTCTTATGTATAATATTATAACATGACTTAGCGCCCTTTTCAGGCGTCGCAAAGCGGGTCTTAAATCTAGATAGCTTATCATATACTAATACAAACATTAATACAAAACTTATACATATTTTATGAAAGTAGATCGTCTCTTGTATTCATATCACGCTGATCTAAATGAATGGCTTTGACTTATTATTTTCTAACATCAACATGTCCCCTATTCAAAATTCAATAAAACTTCTCTTAAATCCAACCACATTTTGTAAATCGTAGAGTACTCGTCATATCGACACTTGTATCGCAAATTGCACTAGAGTGCTAGAGTTGAGAGCTCTCGATGCACCCCATACCCTATTGTATAGTCCCATTGTAAGAGCATTGTCTCGACTTCGTTACTGGTGCATTGTTTATAATATTCCTTTTATTTTACTTTTTATTTTGTGCTGTTGCGGTTTTTGGTAGCAGTGTAAGCGAGTATAGAGAATTTGGTAGAAATTACAATTGAAAAATTAGTTATATTAAAAACCGATATTGTATTTTTCAGTATAATAAATTGGTATTAACTGTTGTTTTCTTCTATCGTTTATTTATATCAATATATTTCGGTCGGATTAGAATAATTCTTTTTTCGTTTGATAGCCTAGTTTTTGAAATGAAATCAAATGAAATGAAATATGTTTATTCATATAGGTTAATTAAATTAACACTTATGAACGTCAAAGTTTAGAAAATGTCAGCAAATTAACCTACAGCCAGTTCGCCGACGAAGTAGAGCCATGAGAAGAACTGGCAAGAAACTCAGGCCACTCTTTTTAATCGCCAGGTTATTACAATTTTTGTAAGTTACAGTTTCAAGTAACATGCAAAGTGACGCAGGCAATACACTTAACTCTATAGATACTTAATTACTTACAGCTTTCTATGTTCTAAAAAAAATTAAAAAGTAAAATGTGTGCACACAAAACAAATCAAAATGTGTACTTAACTGTTCAAATATGGCTCGGACATCATGTTATTTAAAATTAATAAAACATTTTATATAATATGTCAAAATGTATCAATAAATTAATGTCAAAAAATTATTTGTTATAGCATGTCATTCTTAATAATCATAAAAAATGTCATTCATAGAATAATTAACAAAAATATGTCCTTAAAAGTATAATGTCATTAAAATTAAGAGTAAAATGTATTTACTCCGTCGTCAAGCGAGCATCCCATGACTTTTTATCGTTCATAATACTCATTAACATTTGAGGAAAGTTATAGGCTTTATAACATCACGCTATTAGCGACGGGAGCAGAGCAGTAACCAAAGATGTAACGGGAGGCTTGTAAACCATACTTTGAGGTTTCAAAACTACCTTCAACATACGATAAGGCTGGAAAATTAACTCTTTGTTGGACACAACGCTGTGTTCAAGAAAGAAGTTAATTTTTTTACAAGATTGGCACTGAGTAATACCTACGCCTAGTGCTGCAAGCATCTATAGACATCAGCTTACATAAATATGTACTTACTATTACACAGGCCGGATGCTATTTCGACACATTTCTAAAATAGAATAAAATAAAGTCAATGCTTTTTCCTGTCTGTTTATCCGCTAACTTCGTCTAAACCACGCAAGGATACGGTCTTCACTGTCATTTAGAGCATTTCTTGTTGCAGGTTTGTACAATAATATATGCATTATAGTAGCGAAAACGAATCATATCGTAAATAGATTAAAACGCCACCGCTTATAACAACCCGCTACCGCTACACTGAGGACACACACCACCACATTGTGTTGTTACTAATTACACCAACTGTCGCGGCTCAATTATAACTAATGAATAGGTTATACAGCTTTCTGATATGCCAGCGTTTCAGGTTCAAGGGAACGCTATATTATTAGCGTATGGCATATATATAGATATATTTATATATAGCAGGTTTTTTAAAAGCTATATAATTTTTTTATACAACTTTGGTGGCAAATAACACACGTGGTAAGTGGTTACTGTAATCTATGCACAAAAATGTGCTTTTTGTATTGCAGAATAATAAAACGCAACCAAATTGTTGCTGACCGTGTATAGCTTCTTCTCCCTAAGGATAGGAAGGCTTAATATCTTCAGGATTACTTTAAATTAAGACACCTTGTGAAGAGCGTATTTTCACACAAACAAAGAAACTCTTTCTCTTATATAATTGTACAGATGAGTATGTTATGTTAATATAAATTGTATAGGCATAAGAACACAGAAGAACACAGACAGTATTATCATCGCTGATTTACAATATACTGTAGGTAGCCAGTATTAGCCTTTTAACATTACTTGCTAAACTGATTTACTGAGTAGATCATAGTTGGTTCTACCATGAATGAATTGTGACGAACAGAGAATTATCAACCATCTTACTTGTACCAATAGAATACATCTTCGCCCGCTTGAATGCCGGTTCTGGCATTTTTCATAAAAATTTCATACCCTATAAAACATTTTGCCGCAATAAAAGATAGAGTATGTTAATCCCCAAGCTCTATTCTATCTCTAAAATAAATTTTATAAAAATCGGTTCAGTGGTTTAGGCATGAAAGCGATAGACAGACAGAGTTACTTTTGCATATATAATATTAGTATGGATATACCTAGTTATGAACCCTTGTCTTTCGTTTGAAGACCGACGTCGCTGAAGGTAACACAAAATTAAAGAGTCAAAGACTCCACTGCAGAATATAACCCTATTCAAAACGAGGTAGTTGCCACAGTCACCAAGCGCTTAGTGTAGGCGAGTTGTAATTTTAGACCGAAAACCCGTCCATGCCTTACTTGCAATATAATTAAGCACCTACTTATATCTATTTGTTACCTGCAAACTTTGATCTACTATTATTACCATTCATAAGTACACATAATCAAAATCATATTCAATACCACAAAACCTGTAAGCAGTCCATATTTAACTCGCCATCTTTTTTCCTCCCATAGTCCTTTATTCCATCTCTTTCTTAATCGATGGTATATAAAAAGGGTTTATTAGTACCCATTCCCTTATGTATAGGTAATATTGTCCATCTGTCTAGCTCAGTGAACACTGCGGTCTAGTGGCAATTTGTGTTCAGTGACATCTTGGGACAGTCAGGGAGAAAAGGGAAAAGAGGTTTTATTTATTATTTTATATTATGCTAGCAAACTTTTTCACTCAAATGGTAAGCTGTCAGTGGGGTTCAGAAATGGTTCCGAATTCCAAATATCATTGTGGCATACTGCGGGTACGGTGGTCTCTACCACGACGACGCTGTTAGCTGCATTTACAACCCCATTATGCGGTTTAGAAAGATACATTCGAGGCTCAGCTTAAAAGATCCAAAATCTTGTAATTTAGTCATATCATTAGACCAACGCCGAGTCATAAAGTAAAATTAGTTAAATACCTACAGATCTATAACTTAAGTTATATTTATGACCTAGCTTCCCGCGGTACGGTTTCACCCGCGTCTTTGCTTACTGCTCTGATCCAGTTGTCAGTAGCGAGATGTTACATAGCCTTTAACCTTTCTAGAAAAATGAGCTATCATACGCAAAAAGAATTTTTAAATCCGACTGGTAGTACCAGGGATTATATAATAGTATAAATTATGTATTGACACATATACGAGTAAAATAAACGCATGTACCTACTTGCATTTAGATGGGTTGCCAAATGAGCTTATTGTGGGTCACTGCATTTAAACAAATAAAGAATTTATTCTATTTATAATAAATCAAAGTTGTCACTCTTAAAATCACTCGTTACTACTGTACTTAGCAAATTTAAAACTTAGTATTACTCAAAACACTTGTGCCCACGATTGTACGTCACGTATTCATGACAGTTGCAATGCACTTCTCAATAAAGTGAACTCTTTGTCCGCTCAGTTGTACCGACTTTTTATGACATAAGTATGGAATTTGTATTTTAGTTCATATTTGTAATATATTGCAAAAAAAGACCTCTAATAAGTGACTACTATTTGCCTGAGGTATGTTCTTATTAGGTCTCGCGATAAAAATGACCTGGTTTCTTACTAGTTCCTATCATGGCTCTACTTGGACAGCGAACTGGCTGTAGGTTAATTAGCCATCTTGTTGTTGATCATGTAATCTAAACCTATACTATTATAAAGCGGAAGAGTCTGTTAGTTTGTTTGCTTGAACGCGCTAATCTCTGAAACTACCGGTCAGGTTTGAATAATTCTTTTTGCGTTTGATAGCCCAGTTCTTGAGAAAGCTTATAGGCTATAGATGTAATTCAACGCGGGTGAAACCGCATCGCAAAAGGCAAGTGAATGAATAAATTTAAATTAGGACAAAATCGAAATCGCTATCATCATTCTATCTATCATAATTATAATTTTAGACCACTTCTGCTTCCGCTGCTGGACGTAGGCCTCATACCATTGCCACGATAACTGGTCCCAAGCCACCCTAGATCATCAAAGCAGCCTTTACTTACCATATGAGAGCCAACTATCATGCAATTTTTTCGCATTTCTTTTTCACACTACACAAGCAAGCCACAAGCAATTACCTAAAACTTAATTCTTATTTGTTTTCTACAACTACAAATTATTTGTTGTATTATCAAAAAAAATATCTGCCCAACCACAGTCATCAAAAACAGTCATCGCGTGCTGACCATAAGATCATTCAAAACCGACAACAAAAAAAATCGGAAAGTCACTCATAAAAAACCGGAAAGATTCACAAACAAGACCCAAATCGTAATTACGGTTCAAACAAAAAAAAACTATGTCCCGTCGAATTATAGGTCCAAATTATACACTGCGTATCACAGGCATAATAATTTTTGGTCTTTGCGCGTTTCCCGACGACGACCTCTCGGCGACTTTTGTCATTTTTGAACGTAACAAAAAATGGCGGGACGGCGCCATTTTTTTTTCCCTATGGAAATAATGTAATTTTCTATGGTAAATGTTTTATAATCTATATTACCACTAACATAATTACTTGGCAGATTTTTTGGCCAATCGAGTCACCGCTATCTATGACGACTACTATAACTTTGTGTCTAAATACCGCAGAAAATATCTTAAGACATAACTGAACCCTTAAAGAAGTATAAGTAGAAAAAAATTAAACCGATACGTTATTTATAACCTCGTACTACACTATTACTGTATACTGACCAAGCCAAAGTAAATAAAATGTAAATCTATCTGGGCCTAATTACCCTCCTTTCCTTTTTCTCACCTCCCTCGATCCCTTCACCAACCACACTTCTTATGGTAGGCAGCGACTTCGCAGAGTACTCTGAGTAGTCCATGAGCAGCAGTTACACTTACATCGGTGGGCTGTTGGCTCATCTGCCACTGCCGGCAATGAAAAAAAAATACAAATTCGTTTCGATATTTTATATACATACGGAAACCAAGAAGTTTGTAACTATTAGACAATAAGTTTTGCACATAATAATTAATATAATAGACCGCTATTGCCACTCAATTGAAGTAATTTACATAATAAAGACATGGCGTAGTTAAGCCTAGATAATGAACGTTAATGCAACTCACGGTTCAAGAATGTAATATTTATCTAACAACTGTTTCCATTGTACTTGTAGAGTAGTCTACACGTTTGTAAGTAGATTTAAGACTTACGATTTATAAACTTGTAATTAATTTAAATATAACAAAAGGTAAATCTCGACCACTAAAACTCTATATAGATTAGTTTTTAGTTAAAAAACTAATAAAGCTTAATATGGACAAGTTTTGTATGGTACCTACTTTACCGATATTAATATAAATTTAATAAAAAAAATATCATAGAAGAAAGTACAACAAATGCATACAGTGATACATAAAAAGTAGACAGTACAGTGATAACGATGAATGGTCATACATCATATTCCCCTAGACCCTTCCCTCCTTTCTATATTAAAAACGTATAAATCTACTATTTTTACAATTCTCGTGTTAAACTCCTGTGTAACGGACACAAAGTACACCCAAACTGCCAACAAATATATTTTAGTAATAACAGTAAGTACTTCTAAAATAGACAAAGTACTGGAAGAGTGGGATTTCTAAACACAAGCATGTTATAGCCAAGATTCCCAAATGGGAATCTCTACAGTCAGAAAAAATGTATAAAACTACTGTTAAAAAAATAAACAAGTTTCATTTATAATAGTAAAAGATGTTTTCCATCTAATATTACTAATACAATGGAAACAAACCCCTCAAGGTAACATTCAAACAATGATTTTTGTTCCGAGAATTTCTTGAAAATTTTAAATGAAAAATTAACTCACTGAATATGTCCCTTTTAACTGGAGCTGGAATAATTTGCCTATAATGTCAGAATAAAAGTAGTGTTAGTAACCAGTGATTTAAGGCTTTAAGTATTAAGTAGTTGCAATAATCTATGCTAACTTGTGAGGGGTGGACAAGGATCGACGACCTGATAAGGGTGGCGGCTGAGGGAGGCTTACGACAGGTCAAAGTGACGAAACTTGGGGAAATAAGTCCAGCAGTGAACGTATTTTGGCAGACATGATAATGATAATTCCAACTTTAAGTTTTGTGTCAAGAGTTTTGGAAGGAACGCCATGGAAGTTTCCAATGTATTATTTGCATATAAATAGAACTGTAAGCATTATGGTTAGTTACTTTGTATACAGCATTCACGTAACTCTAAAAAGTGTTCTGAAAACATTTTAAAAATATAGCTCCGATTAAATGATAAAAATTTAAAACCACGAAAATATGACATTAAATTACGACGTTGCCACTCTTTTGTGTGAACGCTCTTAAAAGACAAGTCTTTAGGAAAAGCTTAAGACATATCACGCTTTTTCAAGGTGAGGCGAGCATAGAATTCAAACAGAAAAAGAAAAAACATGGATTTTAGCAGAAACAATAAAAACTTGTAGCATACGCAAACATCTATTACTGTCTCTTTCCTTTTCTTCCTCCTGCCATCCTTTTCTCCTTCACTGCTCGCAATGACTAGGTTGTGTTTTCCTATGAATGTTTTTACAATGCAGAGTACACACTTTGGTGCAAAAGTTTTATCTATAACGTCACCCTTCTGCTTTCCTTTTTCTTCTTCTTTATTTAATAGCTTAGCTTCATCACTGTTCTTTGTTTTTTGCCTTCTTTTAGACCTTCTAAACTTTCTTTCTTTCTTTTTATCTTTACAAATTAAAGTGATGATAGTACTCAAGAGAAATTTATATTTGAACACAAATCGAAACTAGCAACTAGCAATAAACTAAATTACACCAAATTAAAACATACAAAACGGTCTAATTAAGCCTCTTAACAAGATAATAGCTAAAATAGCCACTTATTATAAATAAATGTTAGTTTACTAATAAAACTTAATAAGCCAATCACCAGTTAATAGACCCTTCATTCCATACAAATAGTACGATGTCACTGGGTCTCAATTCACTGGTTTCGTAGGTATATAGAAAATTATCAGCTATTGTAACAGAGACATGCCACGTGTCACCAATAAGGACTCGCGTCGTAGAATTCTAAATTTGAATAAGCCAATTAGATTTCGTAATTTGTTATAAGCGGGCTGTTCTACAATGGTGTAATGAGTGCTATTAGTTAAAATGTAATTTAATTGGGAAGATTGCAGTATAATTATTTTGTTACTTGAATATTGTATTACACACGTAATGTGTTGGCATTTGTCGAGCCTATTTTAACTTATTAATAGGTACGTGACTGTTAAATTAATGATGTTTTTGTATGACATGTATGATGAGCAAATAAAAAAAAATGTGTGCCCTTTTAAGTAAGTACATTGCGTACACAAAATAATGTTGGATGTGACATACCTATATAGTTAAAATATACTTAGAGAAGAAATGTAGAAAGATAAAACTTACAAATGAATAATAAATATTTTGTTCACTACCCACAAACTATACAAGTAAGTATAAAATTTATAGAAGTCATTATTACACGTTGACAAAAACATAGCTGGAAAGTCTGTCCTTATTTTGGACATGCCTAGTAGTGGACGTCTTTAGTCCGTTATTAGTTTTAACCCTTACCCGTAATTTATTGTAATTGGCTTATTATGTCATTTCACTTGTAATTATAATGTTTTATTCTCATTCTTGGACTAGGGGTCACCTCAACACTATTATATAATATCACAACAACTACACACAGCGCCATCTAGACCCAAAGCAAGCATACAATATAGCTTGTGTTATGGGTTCTAGAATGCGGATATGACATATTTTACACAGGGGTAGTCAAACAAAGATTTAACATTTTTTGCTAGAAATAGGTAAATATTTATTAGAAACATATTTTATTAGCCTACCAAAGTGACTCCACTCTGCCAGATGGTAAGCAATGAGTAGAGTCCAGAGGTGATAGACACTATATCAAAAGCCATCTTCTCAAACTGCTTGCATGGTGGCCTCCATTATGGAGGCTTTAAGTGTTTTTACCTATAATGACAGTCGTAGTAAAAGTAAAATTTAAATTAGCTTATTAGTTAAGTGTTAACTACAGCTCATTACTTTTAAATTTTGTAATTATTGAGAATTTAAATTGTTAAACGTATTTAGTCATTTTAAAGCATTTTGGTGCATACAGAATAACAAAACGTTTATGTAAAACGATTCTTAAATCATCGTTATAATTTTAGCTGTAGGTTCGTCCATTGCTGAACATAGGCCTGTCCCAAGTAAACACGGACTTCTCGTGAGCCGTTCTCATTCCTCCACCTTTATCAGGTCACCGGTCTGTGCCCTACACCAGAACTTTTCTGTCCCAACGCCCATCAGTTCTACGAGCGTTGATGGAACTCTAAAAGAGACGGTTTACTGAGGTTAATCTCTCTCTTTTTAAATAATACTTCCTAATTAACTATTTGAAACTCAGTCATTCAAGCTACCCTTGTACAAATCTATGGGGTGTTAATTCACCCTGTCCCACGCCAACCACTGATATGTGTCAAATAATCCCATTACAATTCACATTACGTCATTGAGGTTACAATAATCGTATTACAGATTTCGATTTATGACGTATAATTGTTTATTTATTAAAGTAAAATGTCCATTACACTTTAGCATCACTTGTTATAATTACCTAACATGGTTTTTGGTATAGTAACTAACATTAATAATTAAAATAATGTAGGTGGTAAATGAATTGTAATTTGAATGGTCCATTTCAAATTACAATTCATTTACATCAATTGGGTGCTAAAAATTTAAAATATTGCTGAAATCGTTTATGTTCTAACATTTTTATATCGGTTATGTTTGTGTTAAGATGTTAATTTCCTTAAATTATGTTACTACTTTTACTTATTTGATTTTTACATGTGAAATAAGTGTTTTTGTCAGAAAGCTTTCGTAAATTATATTTAATTCTCCGCTCATTAATTTATTATCACCATTTTCATCCCTAGGACATTCAATACTCAAAGGCTTGACTGCCAACAAATTCGCAGAAATTATTAAGACGTAATCAGACTTACCTATTGTCTATTATAACTTTGATTTGAACCCTATTGAAGTAAATTTACGAGCTTTATGTTGCACAAAGAGTCCCACGCGACGGCGACGTATTGATACGGACTAATAAACGCGTTACAAGTAAAAGGACATTGAAGTGTAATGGGTGGATATGTCTATGGTTTATAGGAACTTCTTAATGAACTTTTCATTATGAAAGGTTGGTTGTCAGCTTCTGTTGTTCTGTTCTGTTGAGTGCGAGATGGAACAGTTTATCAACGGTAGTTATACCTCGTGACCAAGATTTCTAACACCGAAACACTAAGCTACTTAAATATAGAGAATTTACTCGTACTCATAGGAATCTTCCAAAGAGTTTGTCATAATCACCAGACTGGAAAGGATTAAGGTGAAGGAATAAGGTGATATTTTGTACGTAGATTCACAATGTTGGTCAGTTTAAGTTTTTTCCTAATCTGTTGTTTATAGAAGATTTTTTATTTCTTTTCTGTCTAGTTTTTAATCATATATTTTTATACATTAAAAAATAAACAAACAAAAACTAATATTAATAGCAAATAGTCTGTGTGATAGATAATAGATTTAAACCCTAAACTTAACATTGACTTTAAATATCTTGCGAGATAAAATCATTTTTCTTAATAAAACTAAGTATATTTAAATGCCACATCCACTGTACCCCACATCACCCCTTGGATAGGATAGAGTGATTAGTGAATTAAAGGCTCGCACGTCTAACATAATATTTAGACTTGCGCCCCGCAGTGAGCGCGTGCCCTTATGCAACTGATTAGGCAATCACTGAACTTTGAATGACAATTGAATTAAATTCATTCACTCTTTGAATGAATTAGGATTGTATTGTTAATTTCGAAATATAATATATAATATAATATAATCTGTGGACACTATCACACATCGTCATCTAGTCCCAAGCTAAGCAGAGCTTGTGTTATGGGTACTAGATAACTGAAATATAATACATATACGTACTTTTTTTTGTAAATACATACTTAAAATACATAGAAAACACCCAAACTGAAGACAAATTCAAAATTTTCATCACACAAATATTTGCCTTGCGCGGGAATCGAACCCACGACACCCGACGTCGCAGTCAGTTACACTAACCACTAGACCAACGGTGCAGTCGCGGTGCAGTCGCATTTCGGAATATGAAACTATTGTGAAAATCTCCCGGGTAAGTTCGTGAATCACACAAAATGACTAAAGATACATTTATATATCAGAAAAACCCTTTCGAAATATACTTAGAATATGGTAAGCGGCTTGGCCTATATTACAAGAATAACAACATTGCCTGCCGCTTTCGAGAAAAGTGGCATGGTACTATGTATGCTTAAACAGTTACCAGTTTAATTAAAATACGTAGTCAAATTACCATACTAGTTGAAACTAAATAATTGAATTCCTTGTTTTCTTTCTTTAATCTTAGTATTATATTAATTGGTTAATTTGTAATAATTACTTTGTATGGTTCTTTGGTTGCGTTGAGTGTTTAAATTGTAACTCATTCAAATAACTGTAATTATCTGGCGATTGAAAAGAGTGGCGTGAGTTTCTTGCCAGTTCTTCTCACAGCTCTACCTCGTCAGCGAACTGGCTGTAGGTCAATTGGCTGACAAAATGTAATGTTGATTTTTCATAAGCATCATACTTTATGATCTAAATGAAATAAATGCTTTGACTTTGACTTTGACTTTGACTAACATAAAGACAACAGTTGTTGATCTTGGAAGCAAAATATAATGAGGAAGGAGAGGGAAAATAAAGAAAACCAAGACAGTAATTATATTCACGTAACAAAACGCAATAGAATAAAAACTATTTACTCTGAAACCATCAATTTACCGCAGTTTTTTAACTCAGGTTAAAGGCTCTTGTATTTCTCACCGGTCATAACATAAAATCATAACACATTCTAAATGTAATAGTTTACTTTACTAACGAAATAAAGATCAGACTACATCATAATCCACCCCACTAATTGTCCTGTTACACCCCATAGAGTTACTTAATTCGCGACACCCCAACAGCTTATTCCATGTCGTTTAATGGGAATCGTATGGGGATCTGTAGCTCTACCATGAGTTAATTTGCGTTTGCTCTAACGGTGACAAAAATAAAAATCTATAAATATTTAATAAGAGAGAATAAACGTTGTTAATTTGAAATTTAGCTTCTAGAGAAAGCACTAGGAGCGTTGTCAATTTTAAATTTAGTTCATGGAGAACACTGTGGGCGTTGTTAATTATAAATTTAGTTTTTGGAGAAAGCACTACGTGCGTTGTTAATTTTAAATTAGTTCTTAGAGAAAGGAAAAAGTCATGGATGTCGCCAAGATTGCTTTTAGGTGGGATGCAACTGAACAAATTTGAACAGTAACCTCTATAGATCACTGTTCAAATACTATAAGTTCAATTAATAGACTAAGTTAATATGAAAATTAACCCCTTTTTTATGTATTAAATTTTCTGCACCATGCTGCGGGTGCCCATAGGCCTATGGGCCTGAATCTGATTCAACAATAATAAAAAATACATATAAAGTCTTTTTCCCGGATAGGGTAGGCCTAGGTATACAACAACCATGTTTTGGTAACAGAGAGTGGCCAGTTACTATTTACGGCATAATTCCAGACTCCATTCTGTATTTATATTGAAAATTTCTAGACAAAAAAATCAATATTACTTCGCTCAGATCAAACCCGAGACCTCTGGTTGACATTCTGTACACGGTATTGAACTCATAACGTCAACCTGGGGATCGAATCCGGCAACTCCTCTAAGAATTCCGTACACCACTGAACTGAACCAATCCAAAAAAACTTATATTTAAATATCTTGCATTATTTCAAAACCCAAAATCAACCAAGTACTTATAAAAAACATAATCATAGCAACACAAAGCATTGAACAAAGGCCTCTAATCAGCCGGTCAAAGTAAACTGGACCGTGTGACGTCACGTGTTACATAGGGGAGGAAATTTACTGGAAGTATGTAACATGATGAACTAATGATGTTAGACTTTACAATTTTATAGAATATTATTTAATGCACCCCACTCCACATATAACAAATGAAAAAAAAAATTTTTAATTTATAGCCTACCAAAGTGACTCCACCCCGCCTGATGGTAAGCAGTCAGTAGAATCCAGAAGTGGTGGCTACTATACCAAAAGCCATCGTCTAAAACTGCTCCACTATGGCGGCTGGGAATGGGGTTAGGGGAAGGGAATGAGGGAGGTGAGGAAAGAGGAAAGGGGGCAATTGGGCCGGTGCTCTCACTCACCGAACAAAACGCAGTAGTACGGATACTATTACTCTTCAGTCGATCTTCTATGAGAAGATAGTACTTCCCCGGACGATCCGGCCCATTCATGCTGAAATCAGCGTGGATCTACTACCGTACAAAAAAGAACAGCATCATAATGTTTTGGTTTTAGTAATGATTTTATTTTATAGATATATTAGCCTACCAAAGTGACTCCACTCTGCTTGATGGTAAGCAGTCAGAGCGTAGTCAATTTTATTTTTTTAGTAAGACCATAATATCTTTATTATAAAAATGAATCGCTGAATGTGTTGCTAAGCGCAAATCTTAGAATCAGCTGAACCGATTCCGCTTATTCTTTTTTATAATATTCTTTGAAGTACGAGGATGGTTCTTACGGAGACAAAAATTTAAAAATTGCCTGAGAAAAAAAACACTTCATATTCCTATGTAACATCACGCTACTGGCGACGGGAGCAGAGCAGTAAGCAAAGACGCGAGTGAAACCGCGCTGCGGGAAGCTATTTAATGAAAATATAAAAGCCTAATGAAGCTATAAGCTATGAACAAGCCACACTGACCGTGAAAAATATTAGGAAAAAAAAATGTAATGAATCATTGTAATATACACTTTTACAAATATTTCTTGATTATTCAAGTACCTAATGATAACACCGATACAATATGCACAACTTGCTTGCTGTAAAATGACTTCACAGTTAGGCGTTACGATAAACTGCCTAACCCTAATTTCAGTAAAATAACTGAATAATTTGTTTATCAAAGAAACCAACTTATTCTGATTAATAAATATTTTCATACAACTGGTTTAAAACTTCATTAAAAAGAATCTCCTTAGTACAAATTTCGTTCAAAATTTTTCATAAAAAAATACGTACACAATAATAATATATTATGGTACAAATCGAATTTTCGATCGTTCGTCAGTGATTTTAAAACTTCGACGGGCGAACGTGAAAAACCGCGCAAGGCTCCGGGCAAAAACCTCGGTGCGCGGCGCGTTTGGTGCGAGCAAGATGGGAGTATGAGCGAGCGAGAGGGGGGAGAAAAACTTGCGTCGGCGCAACCACGCTCGCATATCTGGGAAGTGAGCGTCAAAGATCAGATGAGTGTAGATGTGTCGACTTTGTTTTATTTTTATTATGAAAATAGCTGTTACTTTTTATACCACTAAAATGGGAATACAGTAATAGAATATATTTGAAACGATAATCAACTAGTATCATAATTATCTTATACAAGATCTAAGAAATAAACAAGGGGCCCAGCAAGACGTGGCAACCGCAGCTCAGTAATCTGAGAAAGAACAATTCTTTAACGACAAATTGCAACATAGAATAGAGCATTCTGTATATACACGCAAAATCGCGCACAACAAACTGGTTTCTACTCGAGCGAATAACTACTACGGCGAGCGGACGAGTGCCTACCTTATTCCACGTTTGATAAATTTGTTACCTGAGTCCGTTCGTTGTGCAATTAATGTTAAAAATATTAATGTCAAGTTAAAACAACACTTCTTGTCACAATTGTAACTAAGTAATATTAATACGCATTCATATGCAAATATTTATGTTTTATAATATCTATTGTTATACATGTACCTACTAACATTAAAAAATAAGATCGAATCATTGTGTCACACACAAACCTTAAAGGTTTAAGTGGCATTTCTGTCAAAAAATATTGTTTTCTGTTTTGTATGTTTTGGTAATAAATAAATAAAAAAAAAAAAACGATGTCCACTATTGATCCCACTTACTTACCATCAAGCAGTATCACTTTAGTAGGGTCGTATTAAAACCTAGTGGCACAAAAAGGAGCACAATTATATACACTCTGGAGTGATCTCAGGAAGAGTACAATAAAAATGAAAGACAAAGTTGTAATTTTGTGAAAATGAAAATAAGAACAAAAATATCAAACAAATCACCACACGTAATAAAGAATACGTTAATAAATGTCACGTACTTTCTCCAGAAGAAGGGATCTACCTACTGATATACGTTTTGTCAGTTTTATATTATACTAGATGTTGCCCACAGCTTCGCTAGCGTGAATGTTGGAATCGCATAATATATATCTGGTTTATTATATTATTATGAAAGTATGGATGTAACAGGGAGACTCCGATAATATTTACCGAGCACAATCCAGCCTAATATTTGGTATAATTATGTCGACAAAAATACTAGATATCACTTTACAAAACTTGAGGATCGAATTAATGACACATGGCAGTAAGTACCTATTTCCTCATCTATAGCCAACCTACTCCACACCAACAAGCACGTCGCTCGACCGCCGTAAGTCGCTTTTGATGTGCTCAGCAAAAACTCACTAAGAGCCTAACCCATTCAAGCCCTAGATTTGTTTATAATTAATTGGCATTTTTAGTTTTTCCATCATTCGCCATACATCACTGTAATACCAGTTTAATATATTACTGAGTATGGGAAAGTAGTTTTTTTTAAACAGTTTACGTTTTAGGAATGGCATTTCTATTTCTATGAGACCTGTTGGAAGTAATATAATTTTAGATTGCCAGAAATTTAACTCAGGTCGGTTTTCCTTTTCCCTTTTTCTTCATCACCTTCTACTACACGGCTGGCAACACCGCATAGAAACACAACCGTGTCCAGTTACAATTACCATTCACCATTATATGGACCGTATTCTTGTTTTCCAACGAATTGGTATAAAAATGTTAGTAGGTATTGCGCCGCGTTGAAAAGCTATGTCTCTACAGGTCACTGCTATTCAAGGGGTAACGTTACGGTAGGATATACGTCTTATTAGTATTTGGGTAATCAAGCTACCGAGTAGCTGTTAAAAAGTAGTAAATAAAAAAAAGTGTGTGTACTCATGTATACGCACTTAAGAAGTTATACTTCTTTGGCGTAACAATCCAAAAATAGCAAATAATAACACAACGCATACTATCACCGTCATAAATATAATTGAATTGATATAAACGCCAATATATTTTTTATTTATTCACACTGATTATTTGTACTGATACGACACACAAAGGTTCGCAACTAACTTCAGGGTGTAAAAGGTTCGCAACTAACTTCAGGGTGTTGCTTTTTTCTGTCGGTGTGCGCGCGCATCGTAAAAATTCACTCTCATCATTTTCCCCAATCACGCCAAAAGAAGTATAACTTCAAAATTAAGACAGTAGCAGCTATGATAAGAGTGACACTACTGTCATCGCGCTTAAGCCCGTCAAACATGCTGTTTAAGGAGTAACTCTAAAACTCTCTTTTGTCGAGTTTTTTGGTGCAGATATACTCGTATGCATAGATCAACTTATGAATATTTTAAGAGTTGAATACAAGCTTATGGTGCCTGAATATATTTCATCAAAGACGAACGAAGCTGTTCTTTAAAAGCCAGATCGCTTCGTACATAGACCATATTTTCTTACAATATTTTATTACTAGATAAACTTAGTGAGTACCTATTATAATATGATTTTGGTAGTCACGTAGAGCCTACCCGGTTTCGAACCCTCAAATTTGTGCTTAAGTAACAGACTGAGTTCATGTTCGTCCCAATTTACCTACATGAGACCAATGAGACCTTACAAAATGAATAGTGGATGAGATATACACCACAAGAATACTACTTATAATGACACATTTCTTAGTTTTAGCTTGTATTTAAAGTAGCAACGACATTAACTGTATAATTGTTAAACATTTCGCCGTCGGCCTCTAATGTTTAAATTACTTTACATTGTAGTAAAAAGATCCGATTAAAGGTCAGAGGAGATCAATCCCTGAATGAGTAACCGTGTTCTATAACATCAAGGGCTCTCCGTGTCTAGGAGACCATGGAAGAGACCAAGAAAAATTGTCTTATAAACGTCTATGACAATCGCTAAGAACAGTCAAAAGCCGTATCGTGTGGTTTTTAGTGTAGTATATGAAACCATACCTATATCTCGTAATCGTAATCTCGAGTAATAGGCGACAAAGGAAATATCAGGCAGTAATGATAAATCAAAGCATTTTTTTTTACCGTATCTAAAACTCCAGTTTAAACTGAGAAAACACTTTTATAAAGCCACTTACCTACCACATCTTCGTATATCGCAGAAGGCATATCAATCGTGTATAACAAAATCTTTTGGAATTGTACTTAAATAGTTCATTTCCCTGAACCCGAAGATATGAACATTCAAAATAATAATACTTACCTCGATGATTCATTAGTGCTATACTGATGTAAAGTAGGTAGTGGGTAAACGTGATACCGGAGTTTCCCTGTCCAGTAATCCTCAAAATCGAAGACTAAAATTGTGACCGCTATTCGGTAACATACGATCGCCCTTGGTAACGTGGGTGTTATTCCCTTGTCCTACCCCTTTAGGAAAAAAGGCGTGAAGGTAACTTTATAACATTACTAGCTGTTGCCCGCAGCTCTGCCCGCGTGAATGTCGGTTATCACAAAATATTTTAATTTTCTACATTAACGATTTTTATCTCGTTTTAAATCACCTCCCAACTTTTATCTCTTATTTCAACCCCTTCACGCTATTTTTTCGCAATAAAAGATAGTCTATGTTTATCTCCAAGGTCTAATCTATCTCTATACCAAATTTCATCAAAATCTGTTCAGTGGCAGGGCGCAACTAGTGTGTAATATAGTTAGCATGCGAGAATGGATGTCTTAGGTAGAGGAAAACAGGACACTTTTTACATACGTTTTAATTTTTTATTTGACTGGTGACTTAATCGAGAGTGTTCTTACTCTTACATCCAGTCTCTGAATGGCTTATCAACAGGTGATTAGTTAATTTTTCGTTGATCAGCCTTTCAGAAACTGGGTGTTATAGTGTGGCTTAAGCAAATTTATTAAACCGTTTAAAGATTATTAGGTATATTTTATACAAAGAAGTGAAGTTAACAATTTCTATAGAAAGAAAACAAAGTCGTTTTTTAGTTCTCTGTGTCTTCGTTAATTTTTAAACTATTTTAGAGAATTCCTTCCGAAAATATTATAATTGTTTACCTGATGCATATAAAAAAGTCATTAACTTCAAAGATTTGTAATCATAATCTTAAGTACTTACCTATCTTTTTCAATAGTGAATAACTTGTAGTACGTGTAGTTAATACTATGAGTGTAAGTTGGTAAATAAATAAATGTAGGAAGACATTTTAATTGATATCTATCACTAATAACGGCAATGAATAATCAAACAACACTAAAATGAAAAGTAATCAAATCTTCAAACCTTATTAACGCTGACACTTTAATACAATGTAACATAACAGTTTAAGTCTCAAAGTAACCCTGAAATAGCTGTTTCTAAGTAAACCTAACATCAACGGTTCAATCATAGGCCTAATCGACCAATTTGTACATAATAACTCTATCAAATGTTTTGAATGTGAAGCGAAAAAAACACGCCGGCAGAAAATGGCGGCTAACTTAATGTATTTATGCAGCTTTGGTGCAATTAAAATCGTTTACTGTCAGGTTAAAATTAATGGATTGTGCACTTGTAACGCCATCTGTTGGTGAGTAGCAGAGGTTGTGTACAAAATTTATGATCTTGTATGAATTACACAAGTTTAATCTATTTTAAACGTATTAATGGCCAAAATGGTTCTAAAGTGGCGACCACGAACGGGAAGACACAGCTCGTCCCCTCACAAGGTGGACTGACGAACTAATAGTGACTCTATTTAACTTACAATAATTGCCGTTTAAAACTCGTGGTGTAAATGAAGCTATAACACCTAAGTCATGTATCGGGTAGGATCGGCTATAACATTTAATTTATGTAGTTAAATTATTGACGTTGGAAATGGACGATTATCTTACTAGCAAAGCACCTAACTGAATATATACAACCCAACGATCGTTTATATACTTTAATAACTTCATCATTCATTATACATTACGTTTGTTAAGTTTTCAGTCATATGTGATGTGATGTGATCGACATTTTAAACCACTTTTTACATTTTAACTTACGGTGCACTATGAGGTCTACTCGTATAACAATGAAACGACTTCAAAAATACCTCTTCGTTTCGAATGAAACTATCAAAACTAAATCTAAAAGTTTTGATTGATGAATAGTAAACTTACTTTTGTATTTAAAAAAAATGTTTTTTTATGAATGAGAATATAATATCTGAGGGTCTAAAAATTTTATAGAATTGACATAAGCTAACGCCAACATTGTCGTTGGCTTATGTCAATCTCATATATTTTTAATTTATTCCATGAATAGAATAGAAATTGATGCCACTTGTCTAAGCCCTCTGAGGCCCTAGACAAGTGGCAATGATTTCTATTCTATTCATAGAATAGATAAAAAATATAGGGGATTGACATAAGCTTACGACGATGTTAGCGTTAGCTTATGTCAATCCCATACATATCTATTCTATGAATAGAATAGATATCTATGCCGCTTGTCTTGGACCTCTGGACAGTTTACCACCAGACAGAATGAAAAATTGGTAGATTATTTGAAAAAAGCGTTTTTTAACTGTAGACATATTTTGACTGCAATTATTAATGATGATTGTCAGTGGTTCAATGAAACTGTGTACGGACTGCTACGTAGAGATCTCTGGTTCGATCCCCGGGTTAGGTGAAAATTAATATTAGATTTTTTTGTTAGTCTCGTAGTCTAGAATTATGCCTAGTAAATGGCAACTGGCTCGCCCCCTGTTACATGTAGCAACATAAAACGAAAAGTAGATGTTTAACACTTCTGCTTACCCCTTCAGTGCAAATGGGTTGATGTTATGATAATGATGAATCAATTTAAATGAAATTAAACTATGATAATAATCTTTAATTTAGTTAAAAGGTTTAATATTAGTAATGGTGCTATTTTATATTAAAAAGTTATGAAGGTGTGCCGCTATTAGTAAACAGTTTAAGATATTGTATACTAATTATTTAGATAATACCTATTAATTAAATTGCCGTTATAAATATTTATTTTTACCCGCGTCCTTGCTTACTGCTCTGCTCTCGTCGCCAGTAGCATGATATTACCTAGCTATAACCTTTCTCATGAACATATCATAAACAAAAATAATTATTCGAATCCGAATGATAGTTCCAGAGATTAGCGCGTTCAAACAAACAAGCAAACAAACTCTTCTGCTATATATAATAGTAAGTATAGATATTTTTTATTAAACAGACGACCTGATGAAGGCGAAGGGCAATAGATGGATGAGGACGGCTAACGAAAAAAGAGACCATATTTTTTGGCTTGTCAAGCAATAGACGTTTTTTTGCTGAAATTTTATGAATTTTATGTTTTCAATTTAGAGTAACAAATACATAAAATATAAAAGTATTAAATAACCCATCCAAAATACTTAGTTCCACTAGTCTTTTAACGCACATGTTTAAAATATAATCAGAAATAAATCATAGTAGAAATAAAGATATACAATTTTATAATTGTGTAAAATTTGATGGCTCTTACCATAAAAATGTAATAATACCTCATAGATTTTGCTCGATGCTTGAAGCTGCAAACACCCTTCTTTGGTAGAGACCTTTGTGAAAATAATAATAATAATAATATCACAACAATTACACACAACGCCATCTAGACCCAAAGTAAGCATATTTATATAGATATGGGTTCTAAAATTCGGATATACATACTTAAATACTTTTTTTTGTAAATAGGAAACACCCAGACCAATACAAATAGTATTAGTAGTAAATATTTGCACTGAGCGGAATTTGAATCCGATAAAAATTACCTTTTTATGTTATACAAAATATAAATGTATTTTCATACTTTCTATTTCATTGAATCCTGTGTACCTATATCAAATACTTCGAGCATATACCTAACCACTCTTTGAATTTGACTAATAAAAGGTTTGGTCGTAGTGACAAATTATATAGGACTGGTATAAGGGAAATATGGGGCGAAATTTCCCCTAATGTGGTGTAAAACAAACGTACTTACATCTATATTGTACCTACACCTCAGTGGCCAGAAGACTTAAGTTATATGTTTGTTAGATAAGTAGATATCATATGTTTATAAGCGGTAGGTGTAATTTTGTTTAATGAAACTTGATATCTGTCTTATTTGGATTATTATTTAGCTTGTAGGTATATAATATAGAGAGAGTTGTATAATATATTATTATATTTGTAACTCAGAACTTTTTTATACAATTACAAGAATAGATACGGCTCACCTGAGGCCCTAGACAATTATCAAAGATTTCTATTCTATTCATAGAATAGATAATAAAATATATGAGATTAACATAAGCGTTGGCGTTAGCTTATGTCAATCCAATACATTTTTTAATCTATTCTATGAATAGAATTGAAATCTTTGTCTCTTGTCTAGGGCCTCTGGTGTACAAATGGTAAGTATAGATTATTATGACAGTGTTCTTGACCGAGAGAAGAAGGGAAAGGAAAAGGAAAAGCAAGAAAACTGGAAGGATAATTGAGTCTTCGGCATTCTCAGCCACCAATCGGCGGAATAGTATGAAATTTAACCCTTTTCAACGATATTAATAAAGTAAATTGTAGGAATATTGAAATTAGCAAGGATCAGTATAAACATATACGGAATGCACGAAATATTGCCTCGTAGGACATCTTATGTCCTGGGTGGTTCAGTGAAAGTAACAGCAAGGGTTTGTGGATTTGGATCCCATACGAGGCAATATTTCGTGCATTCCGTGCGTTTAAGTAAATTACATCTTATATCTTAGTGAAGCTATCAAATAATTTAGATTTTCAATTAAGTATATTATCTATATATTCTTAATTATATACAAACAAGATTATATATACACGAAAAGGTATTAAAGATTATTAGTGGCAATTACTTTTAGGTATAGTCGAAATGGCCCAGTGGATAATACACTCGCTTCATAAACACAAATTAAATATGGGTTCGAATCCGGGCAAGTAAACATGTCACATGATCTAAAAAATCACATTGTATGTACTTTCTAAGTTTATCTTAAACGTTTATGACTGACGGTGAAGGAAAACATCGTAAGGAAACCTGGACTAAAAATTTTGAAATTGCCAATACGTCTTAGGTAAGCGTGGTGATTAATGATCATGCCTTCTTTATATGAGAAGAGGCCGTTGCCCTGCAGTAGGACAGAAAACAGGCTGGAATTATTACTTTTATCATTACACCATATCTTTAATAGAAAACACATCTTAATATGGCTATTTATTCTGTTTTTCCTCTAACTTCTAATAAGGTAACGGATTGTATTAAGGTCTTCACTGTCGTTCAGAAAATTTGTTTCGACAAATTTATTTATCAGATGCATAATTTAATATCTATACTATTATATAAAGCGGAAGAGCTTGTTTGTTTGTATGTTTGTTTGTACGCGCTAATCTCTAAATACGACTGTATTTGAAAATTCTTTTTGCGTCTGATAGCCTAGTTCTCGAGGAATCTTATTCACTGATTATACTTCTTATTCTAATGCACTTCATAAATATTATCTAATAGCTACGCGTCCAGGCTTCGCAATATTATATTTTACGACATATTTACTAATCTTTGAAATTGTTATTTATGTAATTGTATATATTACTAAATATATTCCGCGGCGCTGTTTCACCAGCGTCTTGCTCTACTGCTCTGCTCCAATCACCAGTAGCGTGATGTTACATAACCCAGTGGCGTGCACAGAGATTTTTGACAGGGTAGACATTATAGATTTTAAACAGGGTAGGCATTATTTAATTATGTTGCTAAAATTGTGATTTCAAGCAATTATTAAAAAAAAAAAAAAAAAAGATACAAAAATGTATGAGATTGACTTAAGCGTTGGCGTTAGTTTATGTCAATCCAATATATTTTTAAATCTATTCTACGAATAGAATGGAAATCTTTGACACTTGTCTAGGTCGTCTGAACCTTTATTATTTTGTCAAAGCCCTGTTGAGCACTATAGGTAAGGATGGATCGGATACTTAGATCGAGAAGTTTTCGTTTTAGACTAATGGAAAGGTTTGCCTTAATGGATATTTTAAAGACCAGTAACACTTCCGAACACCTCATAGCATTACTTACAAAAAATAATAATCAGCCATTTATTTTTATTATCATTAACGCCGAACGACGTCCACTGCTGTACAAAACTTGCCGCTATCGCTATTATTTATCAGTTTCTACGTTTATCAGTTCATCCGCCTTGAATCTCCCCACGCTGCGTCTTCGTGCGTATGTCTAATAAGTAATTATACTCAAATAAAATACTAAAGTAAAGCAATAAATGCAGTTCTAAGACTTGAATAATTATGTCTAACACAAATATAATGATTATATTATATTTAACTTACAGCGTGGGTGTTTACTTCCATGTAACGTCATGAGTTTTAAGATGGATGCTGTTTTCCATTGTGTACGAATAGAGGTGTGGAGAAAAAAAATTTTACGGTCTAATTGAGAAATCTCCTCTTTTTTTTGAAGTCGGTTAAAAAGTGCGTTTATTGATTCGGTAGCAGCGTACTGTAAATTTATTACAAAAAGTTTAGTTTCAGAGTAAATATATATGTAGCTGCTTGACGAAGTTCTACGGGAAATAAATAATAGCCTTAATTATCTTATCCGTAAAATGGTGCCTTGATTTACAAAACTCTAGAGTCTGAGTAATAGACAAACATCTAATAAGAACTAGATAGATTTAAAAAAATAATGTCGTGTTCCTACATCAGTAATAACAGAACAGAGTAATGCTTACTTTGAAAAATGGCAATCGCCGATCCACTCGAATAAACTCGCTGATTTGCACCAACTTGAGCAAATAATGTGATCTAAGCTTCTGTTTTCTCTATATGACAAGAGGCTTTCATCCACCAGCGGAAATTTAATAGTCTTCAGTAAGAATGTTAAAATTTATAGCAATTGACTGTGATTCAGGTACATCTATCGTAGCAGTAAGCTTCATAGATATATTTCAAACTAAGCAAGAAAATGCGCTATATCCTACTTGTGCTTTCCTTTTTTCCCAATTCTTCAATTTGAATGAGATATTTCTCTGTACTTACGTGTCGATAACCAGTGGAGAACACCTTGCGTTGCCCGCGGCTTTCGCCGGTATAATTACACACCGTTTCGGGGAACCCGGCCGGTTTATTACGGGCTACCGTGATTAGATGTTGCACAGATACCTTTGGAAGCGAACCGAAAACTCTTTGTTTTTCCATTCTGTTGTTATGTGAACATATTTCAAGGTTACTTGCTTGTATTTTTTAAGTACAGAGGTTGTAAGCACGTGAGAGTTAACCGGCATTCACTGATACTTACACCTAGAATTATATGTAACTACTATCTGAAAATCATTGGTGTATTTAGAATAGTTTCGAGAGGGCCTCTGAGGTCCGACAGTCGATCAGTTTAAAACCACGCTACGGATTTTAGTACGGTTTTCACTTTCACTATCATTTAGGGCATTTCTTCCAGAAGATTTATCAGTATGCTACATACATTAGCAAAGAAAATCCGATAATTTTACGTACTTTTTTGTAATAAAAATACTCTTGTGGAAAATGTATCGATTCGATTCATTTTAGCTTTAATATATATAAATACATAAATATATTAAATCTAAAAACCCGACGACATTATTGTCTTAAAAAATATTAATCATTCTGGTATCGTTAAGTGGTGAATCGATACCTCGATACTGCCTCAGGCGGGAGTCGAACCTACGCCCCAGTGAGGTAGCACTCGATAACAAAAAATGTACAACAAAAACGCACAAAACTGTATTTTAATGCTTACATTTTAAGTAGTTTTTTATGTAAATATGTCGCTTATGCTCTTTCTGGTTGGAAAATATTCAAATGGTATTTAAAACATAATACAAAAACAAAATAGTATAAACCTTATTTATATTCCTTTAGGAATCATTTTCGAATGTTTGCTAGAAGTTTATAAGCAGACGTCTTTTTATTTTTAAACAAAATTTATGCCCGTATTTGACCGCTTCGATTTGAAAATACGAAATAATTTTAAAATAATGCTTTATATTGTTAGTATAGAGTTGATTTTTATGTGACAGAATATTTCAGTAGGTACAGTGCTTATTTTTTTTTAAGGTGGCAACAATGTAATGTAACATTGATGCCAAGATATTGCTTGCGTACTTGAAGTGTTTTGTAAAAAGGAGACATTAGTATGCATAATCAAAAATCCAAAAGAAATCCATACTACTCATAGAACATTATAAATGCGAAAGTAACTGTGTCTGTTTGTCTTCAACTATCACGCGTAAACCACTAAACCGATTTTGATGAAATTTGGTATACAGGTAGAATATACCTTGGAGAACAACATAAGCTTTTTATAATCTTTTATATCAAAAAAATGGCTCGGAGGAGTTAAAAAAGCTTGTATGAAAATGCGGTAGTCGATATTCACGAAGGCGAAGCTGCGGGCAACAGCTAGTAGTTACATAATTATAATGATTTAAAATTACTTTTCAGATGCGATAACAACCGTGATAAAATTGAAGAAGAGACTACATACTACTACTAATACATGTAGAAAAAAAAAAGTTAAAATAATGAAAGTGTGGAGTGAGAAAATTTTAGTGAAGTAATATAATATTATAAGTATAGCTGAAAATGCCAGTACTAATTAGGTAATAGAATAGTTGACAGATACCTACCTAACTATAGGTAACTTCACTTTGGTTCTACACTGATAAGTAGTTGTAATTAGTAAATATTATAGATATTACAACCATTTTTGAAAACTGTCTCTATTAGTTTCTATAGTGCTAATGAACTGCTAAAAATATCTAAATTTTTTCATTTATAAAGCCATAAAAATGAATTTAAATTCTGCATTTTAAAGTTTCGCGTGTAATTTGACGAAAACGCTGGACGCAGTGGACGCCATATTGCTCTGTGGTCATGACGTCAGTTGGCTGTGTAAACAAATGAAAATTAAATATCAAATATCGCTATCAAATAGCTTTTTTAAGTGTAAGAGAGTTAGAGAGCTTACATCGAAGTTTTAACATTACGTTACTTAACAGAACAAAAATCGGGATTTGCATTTACCGACCATTAAAGAGTTTATTCTTGGTAAATTTATGTTTTTTTCTTTTACAAAACCGCTCTCCGTGGTATTATTTTAATAAAAATTACGTTGGTTACGAAGATAATAGGTACGCATAAACTTAGTTGACAGTTGACACTTCTAAGTTTACCTACTTACCCTATTACATAATAACATGGCAACTTCTATTAATTACCTAATTGGTGTTATGAAATAGATTAAAAAGCTGAAACTATATAGTTCATGAAATAGTTTGCTATTTTATGAACTAAAACTGACGTTTTCCGACTGCTTTTTGTCTAAGCTATCTCAATAATATATTTTTTGATTTTTTCTTATAGAGACTAAAATATCCTATTGTTTGTTTTAGTATGGACAGTCATAATGTATCTAATGATTTTCCTTTTTCCTCCAATCAGAATTCATAAAAAAAACTGAAAATGTCCATGCTAACATGCCTTTTATATGGGAAGAGACCTTTACTATGAGGCTATAATAGGTAAATGATACAACTGTCAAATCTAACAAGTTACTGCACTATTGCGTAATGATATTATTATTATTTTTTTTTTTTATAGTATAGCTTACTAAAGTGACTCCACCCCGCCTGATGGTAAGCAGTCAGTGGAATCCAGAAGTGGCGGCCACCATACCAAAAGCTATCGTTTTAAACTGCTGGTATGGTGGCCTCTACTATGGCGGCTGGGAATGAGGTTAGGGGAAGGAAATGAGGGACGTGAGAAAAGAGGAAAGGGGGGAAATTGGGCCTCCGGCGCTCTCACTCACCGAACAAAACGCAATATTACGGATACTACTACTCTTAAGTCGATCTTCTATGAGAGGGTAGTACTTTCCCGGACGATCCGGCCCATTCATGCTGAAATCAGCGTGGATCTACTACCGTAATATATTAACAAGAAAGCAGTAACTCTGTCTAATTTTTATTATTAAAAAGCTTGCAACAATGTCGAGCAGAGAAATTACATCTCTTTTTTTATTTTTTAAACAGCTACCGCAATAACAAGCTAAGCCGCGAGAAAATACAAATATATAATTAACGGACACAAAGTGTAGTAGTATTACGAAACAAAGTACCTATGATTGATACAAATAATTGTATAGAATCGAATAAAATTCGTAACAATAGCAAGGACGTCTGAGTCTGAGAACTTCTTTCGTTATTTCGTTGTCTTCATGCTAGGCAACGGCTGGGTTGATTTCTTGGCATTGTTTTTGCCATTGCAAAAACTACACTTGAAGAAGTCCCATTGGAGAAGTTCTTTAATGGGAATGCCAGATAACGGACAGCAGCGCGTACTAAATATCACCTTATTGCGGTTTGTTAGGCGGTAATTAGTCTAGCAAGCATGGTGACTATTAAAGACCTTTATTCTAAATTAGGTGGGGCCCATATCCAGCCCTGTAAGTCTTTTGAGCTGGTAGATAGATAAATTTAAGCATGATGCAAACATAATAATAAAGATATATTTTTCAAAATTTTACTGTTGTGAAAGACGTATCCAGTAGCTTGTATTTATGACACCATTCAATTAAATTCATTCATAATATTATAACAGGCTTTTGTTTTTACGAAGTATCACATACCATGTTAAAAACTGCTTTGTTGTAGCCAAAATGATTCAGGCAAGGACTTATTTTAATTTTTACCAAAAGAAACTACTCATTCAACTTGGTTCCAAACATGGTATCAAAATTTAAAAATCTCAACGTTTAAAAATAAAATAAAATATTAAAAAAGCGCCGTCGGAAGCCATGAGAGGCCCAAAATAATACCTTCGAACATAACCGATAGATTAATTCGATAAATATACGTTGTAAGTTATAATTATGATTTTATACACCAGACAATTCATGGGTGTTTTTAGGTTAAAAGATTAGAAACTTTTGTGTTATAAACTATTTATTGACGGGCAAGATGCGTCATCAGTCATCAGACAATCTATAATAATATAGGCACAAAGGCTAAAATATCTTTAAAGGCTATAGTGTCCTAAATATCAAAGCAAACTTACCGTTTATTCTGTCTGATTCACCGCTAAAGGATGCAATGAAGTTTAATCCAGTTTTCAGTATCATTCAGGGAATTACATTCTTAATAAAGATCTTTAATCATGTCATTCTAATAATACTCGCGTACGTACTGCGTAGTCGTGTTTGGTCGAAACTCGCTGTTAAAAAGCGTAAGTAGTATTAAAATTATCTTAAACCAGGCAATAAGTAAATAAACTTTGAATTAAACTATCTTCTTAAACGAGATTACCTGCTAAGTAACAGTAACTTGCAAATATATATCATTCTGTCATCCATCACTTATATATATAATTCCTGTTATTCACTAACATAATTAAATTAAAAAACAGTTATTTAAATCATTGGGGCACTGTACCGATATTGTTAAAAGTCGCTAAAATATATTATTTATGTGTACAGTAGCAGCAGTAATTACAAATTTTGAAAATTATTATAATCTTGACTTGAAGAAAATAACGTACGGACATTGAGTACTGAAGCGGTAGCGACAGGAAAAAAAAATTATAAATGACTGGTAAAATATCAAAATTTTTCGTCTAGCATTTACCTCTTATGTATATACATAATAAAAATATATAATAAAGATCTGCTCATCAGCACATGATAAAAGAGGGAAATTAATAACTATTTAAGTATTAATTCTGTCAAAAATCAGCAGAAAACAGGTTGCAGACATCGACAATCGACTTTCTGCTTCCTATAAAATATGTAACCATCATCATCTTTGCCGTAAAAACTGTTGAATAGATCCCCTCGATCGATTTCCAAAGGGACCGATAGGAAACAGCGATTTAGATGATATCACAAGAGCCTATAACCGTAGCTGCTTGTCAGACGCGACGTGTGATTGAACTTATTGTGTATCAGAATTTTATTTCTTCAATTTAATAGATAAAAACTTGAAATATTGAAATATGTTCTGAGCATATTATTAGTAATTTGTTTTTGTATTTTCTCTGAAGGTAGCTTACAAATTTAACAAGCCTTATCTATATATTATTAATTGCTTACAAAGCTCACTTAGAGTCTCATATCGCAAAGGCTCTACGTAAAGTTTTCTACATCATAATTTCTTGAATAACAGTCATGATGCGTAGTCAACTAGTCACACGCATTGACAGTATGTTATGTTATAATAATAGGTCTAGTTTATTTTCTATTTTATTCATTTATCGATAGTATGTTTCATAATATTATACAATATCACAACCAAATTTAATATAAGTTTCTATTTGTTTCAGGTAAATAAACGAAGAAATGTCTATCTAGTCGTTCTATTTATACCACAATAAACAATTTGTTTTTAAAGAAACAAGGAACTAGAATATGACAAAGAAGAAAGCAGTATATGTTTGCATTCATCAACTTTTACAGTGTACTAGTATTGTAATATGTATATTATTCGAGTGTCTACATTAAATAAATAAAAGAATATGCCTACACATTTTTAAATGCTCAATTAACCTTACTGTTATTTCTTTAGTTTCAAACGTATAAAAAGTTATTAGAGTAACTTTTATATTTATTATAGACGCTATTTACAATAAAATAATGAACATCAATCAACCCTTTACATAAACATAAAAATACTAGCGGCGCCTCACGGCTTTGTCCGCGCGTATAATATGTTTTGTGTCCCTCGGGAACCAGACCGATATTCAGGATAAAAAGTAGCCAATGTCCGTCTCCGTCACCGATACTATCTACATACAAATTTTCATCGAAATCGTTTCAGTTGTTTAGACGCTGAATAGTAATAAACACACACACACACATACCGTATTATATTATTAGGATAATAAATAGCACTTAATAAATTATAAAACAAAAATTAAAATATATTTTTCTGCAGTCAATACACGTTCGAGCCCGCGGCCATTTTGTGAACGTTATATTTTTTTAATAAAAAAATATTACCATCGTGGATCTGGATCTGCTTAGAGCCAAGTTTTTTATTCTATCTTTTTTACACGAAATATTTTTGTTCTCCGAAATACATTTTTAAAGAAACATGCAACTAACAGTGGCTACATCCTACTGTCGTTTCGAAATATGAATCACTTCTGACTTCTTTTATTTAATAAAAACAGTTACTTAAGACATCTTTTAGATTTTAATAATTTAGGTAAGAATTTAAGTTTATTGTTGTTTATTTAAAAAAATTAAATTAAGAGTTTTACGGCATAAGATTCTTGCGGATGGACTAAGACAGTGTCTACGCTGGACTAACAATTCACAGAGGCAGCATAAAGAGTAATAGAAAATTTATAAGTAAGTATAATTAAATATATCTTATGTTAATTTGTATTGTATATATATACTATAATTATATTATCTGTTATTATATTATGTATATAACATCGAATTGGCTGCATTGCTGTTAAGATGTTGTAATTATTTTTGTAAATAAATATATAAATGGAAGATTCATAGCATTGCGTTTGAATCAGTCATAGACTGTCCCGAAGGCCTAATTATTCATTTATTCCCTCGATTCCCTTCCTCATTGCTTTCTAGCGGACTTGAAAGTTTTCTCTTAAAGTTACTTCTGCAATGAGTATACGACGTATCTTGACTTCTAAATTTTGACGTCGTTCAACGTTGTATAATTAATTATACTTCATTCATCTGTTACATACTATATATATAAAGTGGAAGAGTTTGTTTGTTTGAACACGCTAATCTCTGAAATTACTAGTCGGATTTAAATAATTCTTTTTGCGTTTGATAGCCCAGTTCTTGAGGAAGCTTATCGGCTATGTAACATCACGCTACTGGCGACGGGATGAGAGCAGTAAGCAAAGCTAGTAAAATATATAAGCATCACTTCTTTTACAAGATAACAGAGTATTTAATTTGTTTAAAATATTATCTGCTTATAGCCCGGTAAATGACAAATCAATGTCAAATCAAGATTTAAACGTGTTCCGAGAAACACCAACCGATAATATCAATCACTTCAGAATATTGACGAGGTCTATTTATATGCGACCAAAAAATGTAAATAATAAAGTTCGAGTTCATGTCCCGGATCTTTTATTTTAAGTGGACTTAAGAATGCATCTTATAAAGTCGCTATAGTGAAGGAAGGTGCCATGCCAGCAGATTGACACGATGTCTTTTGAAATGGTGTCTACTACTCCTGGACTACTGCTTACCATCTGTCAGAGTGAAATCACTTTTCCAAAAGAAACTATGTTACGTGTAGGTACTTAATCATAACACTAGAAATGTGTAAAACAATTTTATATTTATCTTTCTTTCTTTACATATTTTCCCCACATATATAACAGTCAGTTAACCAGACACAACACCAAGTGATACTGAAAATTTCGCGTTAGAAAATCCCAATTTCGCTTTAGAGAATAGAACCTGATACTTCTGCTTAGCTTAGTAAATACTAAACTGGACCAAAAGTGATATTTTAGGGTACTTAAGTATGAACAAGTGGTTTAAGCGTCATTTTATTTTAATATTTATTACAATCGTCAATTCTCCGTCAAGTGCTACAAATTATATAATTCATTACTAGCTTCACGCGGCGCGATTTCACCCGCGTTTTTGCTTACTGCTCTACTCCCGTTGCTAGTAGCGTGATGTGACATAGCCTATAATCTTCCTCAAGAACTGGGCTATCAAACACAAAAAGAATTATTTAAATCCAACTGGTAGTTCTAGAGATTACCAACAAACAAACAAATAAACTCTTCTGCTTTATATGTATATTAATATAGATTTTCACGCAAAAGTTGATCATGAGAATTTTTTAATTTATTTATAGGTAAGTATATAAACTATATACTAGTAGGCTATAATTGTCATTTAATTTGTATGTATGAAATGTCTACTGTAGGGCAAAAACCTTTCACAAAGGGTGGAAGTTAGTCGTTGGTCATAGTCACGGTTGCCAGTATTAATTTTTATTCTTTTTATCTAAATATGTCTTAATTTCTTGATAGTAGTTCTTTATCCATACATACATAGCTTCACGCCTTTTATCACCGAAGGGGTAGGCTGAGGTTTTTAACCACCCACTTTTTGCCATTATTTATTTTAGGTCCCATGTAACAGGGGGCGAACCGCCATTTATAGGGGACAATTCCAGACTCCAGGCTAATACAGATAATTTTTTGACAGAGAAACCCAATATTACTTTACCCGACCAGGGGATTGAACCCGAGACCTCTGCGTGGTAATTCGTGCATAGTACCACCGAACCACAGGCAGTCTTCTTCTTCTAGTAGTTCTTTTTATGACTACCTCGTCAGCGAACTGGCTGTAGGCTAAATATCTTACATTTGTTAGATAATTTTGATTTAATATGAAAAATAAATTTGACTTTGAGTTTGACTCGATCAAGGGCTCGTAGATTCCTTTAATTATTCATACTTTATTCTTCCAATAAATTGTATCTGTCACGTAAATATTTTGTAAGGATTACTGATCGCTCGAGGCAATAAATAACGTACAACACATTTATATGCAAGCATTAATATGTCCAAAATAAAAGTTATGGAAACGGTTCGTCAATTAAAATATTTGTGAACGAAAACTGTGAAGAGGATTTTGTTGTAAAAATTTTTAATACTAAAACAGTCTTACAGTAGGCTTATTTGTACAAGAAATGGAGAACTGACGACTCCACTGCCCACTAGCAAAATCTATTACATGATATAAAAGGAAGTCATGTAAAAGTGTCTTATCTGTATGAAATTGCTAGTCTCGAGAACTGCCCAGTGGATATATATCTACAACAACCACACAACGCCATCTAGACCCAAAGTAAGCATATATTATTAACTTGTGATATGGGTTCTAGAATGCGGATAAACATACATAAATACTTTTTTTTGTAAATACATGCATAGAAACACCCAAACCAATGCAAATAGCCATGTTCATGCACACAAATATTTGCACTGAGCGGGAATCGAACCCGCAATCTCTGCGTGGCAATCCATATACAATAGTGCCGAACCACAGAGGTTGTCATTTAGATGCGGTTTTCGCTAATCCATATACTGTACTGCCGAACCACAGAGGTTGTAATTAGATGCGGTTTTCACTGTTATGTGGGTTTCTCATGAAAGGTTTTGGTAAATATTATCTAAAGAAGTCGACTTGAGCCGAGCAGCAACAGTAGGTATTATCAAACCAAGTCGCAATAACTGATACGGATGCAAAGCGAGGACGAGTCATTAAAATAATAATAATACCAGCCTCTTTATTGTCCCACTGCAGAGCAAAGGTCTCTTCTCCTATAGAGAAGGTCAAGGCGGATTGGCAATTCTGACTTTTAAGCCCAGGTTTCCTCACGATATTTTTCTTCACCGTCATTAGTTTTATTATATGCTTATCAAAGTAACTCATCACTGCCCGATAGTAAGCAGTCGATAGGTTATATATGTAGGTACTTACTATGTTAAATTGTAAATTGTGTCATTTCACTCTTCAGTCTACTGTTACATACATGGACATAGACCTTAAACAAATGTCGCCATTTTTGAGCGGTCTTTCACGTTTCTATTATTCGTGTGAGATTGTCGGTCCACCATGTAAAAAGCCTGCTTACGCTACGTCTTTCACTTGTTCACCAACAGTTATTAGTTCTGCGAGCTGTCCAGACCATTGCCACTTTAGTAAAGCGAGCTATATCATTCACTTTAGTTCTGTATTACCACAAATATATTTACAATCAAGTCTACTCCATTCCACTTTCCTAATCGATCATCGATCAATCAGGCGCGCTAATAAATCTACGAATTTATCACACACCATATTATTATAGTCCATATTGGGCAGTACACAGCAATTAAACTATTGATCCTTTAAGATAGTCCCAATCCATACTTTTTACTTAACCTTTTTGTTATAATATTATGTAGGTTAACATGTCATAGACAAATATGGATTTGTATAGTAAAGGTCGAAAGTACGATATTTTATTTATAGTTTCTAGGTATATAAAAAACAATATTTGTCCTCAATCTGTGCCGAAACCAATGTTCGGATTGTAATGAAACTTTCTGGGGACGCCCGATATGGTTCTTACTTACCCCAATTTTTGAAGTTATACTTCTTTTTGCGCGATTGGGAAAAATGATGAGAGTGAATTTTTACGATGCGCGCGCACACCGACAGAAAAAAGCAACACCCTGAAGTTAGTTGCGAACCTTTTACACCCTGAAGTTAGTTGCGAACCTTTGTGTACATATCGTATCAGTACAAATAATCAGTGTGAATAAATAAAAAATATATTGGCGTTTATATCAATTCAATTATATTTATGACAGTGATAGATATTTTTTATTGATCATTTATCAGTAAAAATATTTATTTTGAATATTAGTGGTAAAAGTGGTTTTAATATACCTACTGTTTTAAGTGCATTTATAGATTTGAGGTTAACTGTTATGTATGTATGCGTTGTGGTAATATTTGGTATTTTTGGATTGTTACGCTAAAGAAGTATAACTTCTTACGTGCGTGACATGAGTACACACACTCTTTTTTTTTATTTAAATTACGTGGCATTGCTTCACATGCCGGTTGCAGCTAGTATAGTATAAAAATAAAATCATCGGAAAACGTCTGTCTTTGATAAAAATGCTAATCTCAATAACCGCTGAACAGATTTGAATACAGTTTTCACAGTTATACTGTGCGTTTCTCATCGAACACGAGAACTCTGCGTGGCAGTGCATACACAATACAACTGAACTATCAATAATAGTTAGTGTTTCTAAGACGTCCACTGCTGGATATACCTTCCCCAAGTTTCGCCACTTTGGTCTTGCGCAGTATTATTAGAACGCCAGCATTCAAACTCATACTCAAAGCATTTATTTCATTTTGATCATAAAGTATGATGCTTATGAAAAGTCAAAATTACATGAAGTCAGCTAATTAACCTACAGCTAGTTCGCTGACGAGGTAGAGCTGTGCGAAGAACTGGCAACAAACTCAAGACTTTCCCAATTACTTACCCTCACGGTCCTCTTCCTTATTCATTTTCAATTCTCGTTCCCTTCTCGCTACATGATCGGCTACGGCTTGTTTTTTTTAAGCATTAGGGCTTATTCAAATATAAGAGATATTCGCTGCCACTAAAGGTACATTTTGCGCGGATTTCTCTCAGGTATTTAGTATAAAGTGCCGCGGCTAGAGCGAAAAGTTTTCTCTACCGCGGGCGGTAGCGAATACCGCTCTGAGGTCCTAGACAAGTGACATAAATTTTTATTCTATTTATATTCCACTTGCCTAGGGGCTTCAGGTTTGAATAGACATTTATTATGAAAACATAGCAATAATTTTCTAAGCATTACAATAACAATCAAGCCATAGGTTCCAATTGCAACTTCGTATGCTTTTTCATTTCAAAGAAGTATTTCAACTAATAAATAAATTCTTTTGACATCAAGATCATGATTTAAATATACATATATTAACATATATGTTGTGGTAGAAGAAAAAACACTAAAAGCAATACAAATAAAAGAAAAGACGCCGTGCAGTCGTGGTCGGTGTAATTATGTGTAGTCACGCGAACTGTACACGCAAACTTACCTATATATTGTGATGGAATGTATGTACAGCTTGTTTGAGAATAATATTTAAATATGTGCCTCTAATCGTGATGGCCTAGTGGTTACAGCACCCGCTTCGTAAACACGAGATCGTGGGTTCGAATCTGAGAAAGTAACAGTTTGACTTTTTTGACTGACGGTGAAGGAAAACATCGTGAGGAAACCATGACATTTACAAAGAAAGTCTGAAATCGCCAACCCGCCTTGAGCGAGCGTAGCGATCAATGCTCATGCCTTCTCTGTATGAGAATTCCCTGCAGTGGGGTAATAGAAGACAGATATGATAATGTGCCTCGGTGGATCAGTACGGACTGCAGAAGTTTCACGTTTGATCGCCGGGTTGAGTAATTAAAGTGATATTGAGATAATAATTAATGGTAATCTGTATATAGAAGGCGTAATGTTTTAAAATCTCACTCTTCTCCGTGATGTGCTTAAAACATAGCGCTATTTTAAGTAAATTGTGATAATGGAAGAGAGTGTGAACTAAGAGCGGAAGAGTATGTTTTTTTTGTTTGATTAAACGCGCTTATCTCTGAACTACCAGTCGGATTTAAATCATTTTTTTTTTTAGTTTTTGAGGAAGGTTATAGGCTATGTATTATCACACTACTGGCGACGAAAGCAGACCAGTAAGCAATGAAGTTAGCGAAACCGCGCCGTGAAAAGCGAGTATTAAAATATAATATTCAAAATAAATGCATTGATAAAGGTACAATTTTTTCGATTTACAGTTGAATTTGTTCTTGGATGATCACTAGTTTTAGGCAGAGAAACGTTCCTAAACGTATTGCTTGGTGGACAAGTTTATCAACGATGTTATTCCAATTTATGTTGATAAATCTATAGTTGTTCTGTGTATCCTTGTATACGAAGGCCTCATTAAAAGAAACAGCCTGTATTCAATACATAGCATCCATATTTTTGGAAGGATGTGTAATAATAGCAGGTACAGAGTTTTTGAAATTTATTTTTTAGAATTTTGATGTGCGTAATATTTAAATATCGCGTTGACGGAGCGATGATGACGCATTGGTTTTATTTAAGTTCGATTTCCAGGTGAGGGAAAGTGGTAATAATTCATTTGTTAAGAACTTAGAGCATAGAGGGAGATACCTTAAAGGCTCAGAGGATATATAGGTACCTAATATTTTCACAAGTTTTTGTCTTCATCTTTCAGAAGCTCTATTTTAGCTGAAATGATGATTTGTTTGTGTGTAGATTGAAAATTGATATTATCAATCAAATATAAATTTTCAGTCACATTGGTGCGTATCTTTAGCCAATAAGTAGACCATTTAACGAGTACTTTATAATCTATAAAAATTAGCTTTCCGCAGCGCAATTTCACCCACGTTAAAATAAAAGTAATCTCTTGAACACAACTTACGCCATCTATCATCGAATAGCGGTAACTGTTCGTAATTACACCATTTCATAATACTTTTTTTACACGAGACAGATTATATTTCATAGAATTGATAATAAAAACTTCCTTAAATACATAAAGGTTAGCTAAACTAGATAAAACAATGAGTTTAGATTATGTAGATTATAACTTATATACCTACGGGCAAATTGTATTTAAAAGCGGAGCGTGGAAGATGGCGACATGACTTCTAATTTTACGAATAATTGTAAATTTTCGATAGAAGCTCTTTTAAATTTCGATAATATAAATACCTACTACGTCTCCTTAGAAGATGGATCGAGTATGACCTGATTGGCAGGCAAGGATGGAAGACCGCGTCTCATGACCAGCTAAGATGGCGACTCTTGGGGAAGGTCTATGTCTTGGGAAGGTGTATGTGATAATGATGATTATGTACTATAAGGCTTGACCTATAAATCAAAGTAGGAATGATCCGGCGCCATGTTGCAGTTCTTTGTGATAAAAGCTAAATTTAACGATGAATCACTAACATTTATGAAAACTTCAACGCTTCTAAGTGTTCAGTTTTTTTTTTATATTTACTGGAAAAGACAACTCCCGCACTAGGGAACAAGCCTTGTGTCGCGGGGGACTTTACAAACATACATTTAACGGACACAAAGTATTTACATACCTTATTTAGTGACCACGGCCGGGTTAACCTGGTCGAAACGTCAAGCAAAATAAGGTATGTAAATACCTAATGCATGATCGCGTTAATTCCCGTATATTTATAAATTTATATCCTGCAACGCGAAAGTTTAAAAGTAAATAGGACACAAAGTACACCCAGACTCGGAACAAATATTTATGGATCACACAAAGTTTTGTTCCGTGCGGGGATCGAACCTACCACCCACCACAGCCTCGTGCACAGCAGTCGCTTGCGCTCCCACTGCACCTCGGTCTTTTTATATTGGTCTACCAAAGTGAATCCACTCTGCCTGATAGTAAGCAGTCAGTAAAACCCAGAAGTGATTGATGGTCACTATTTAAAAAGCCAGCGTCGGAAACTGCTGGTATAGTGGCCTCCACTATGGTGGCTTAGGAAGATGCTTTTTATATCTTGCTTAAAAGACCCAGGATCAAAGTTAAGCTGCGTTGAATGCAGTGATGTGTAAGACTTAGTACACACAGAGGAACTGATCAACAAATAACACTACCATTGCTACCTACAATCGTAGCTATTATTTTTCTATAAAAGGAAAACCGTTTTCTCTAAAACATTTTCCGCTTTTCTCCGCTATACGCTTATCTATGTCTGAGGTTTTATTACGTTTACAATAGCCTATTGTTTGGATGTTACATGAAGAACTGCGTGTTTATTCAAGACTGCATTCTTTTTTATTTAACAAATCCTTCTTGACTTAAAGATTAAGCATGAAAATTTAAGGCTTTGAATGATTTTTATATTTTTATATTCACAATAGAATCTAAAGGATCTTATTTTCTCCTTTTATTACCTATTGCAATTGAGCAGGCGATTGTGGCTGTTTTTGTCAGCGTCAAGTGTAAGCTAATCTTTTCGTTGATGATATTATATTATAACTACAAGTTAAAAATAGAAAAACAGTGGATGAAAACAAATGATATGCGGAAACAAAAGTACGAGTGCCTAAAGGATCTTATACCAAACGATTTAGTACTTCATATTTCTGTCAGTTAAAATACAAAAAAAAACAGAGACTTTTTACTATTCAGAGAAGAGAAATAATTCACCTTTCTATTTTTTTTCATTTTAGCGTATATATAAAAGTCGCGATGCACAAAATGCATCCGTCAGCAGTTTCGAGTCGGCGAGTGCAGTTACTACGCTGGCGTTGAATCTTGCAAGCGATGCAGTATGTTATGTCACCGCCATCACGCAAACCGTAGCATCGTATTTGCATTGGTACGTCGACGTCTAAACGTGCCTACGCAGCTGTTATAGCTTCTAAGGCAAAAAGCGATAAGCAGAGCTGCCATGAGGCCGTCCGACAAGAAACACATCAGCTCGTTCCAGAGTCCACAAGGATGGTTTCATCAAAGTCGAGAAGAAGAAAAGGATACCTTCTAAGAATAAATGCGGCACCGCATTATTTGGACCAAATATGCTGCTGCGTCCAGCAACACAACCTACGACGCAGCTGTACGTGTCCGGTTTGCATCACACCACCAAGTTTGAGGAGATGGTGGAGTATGCACGAGTGAAAACTCACTGGAATTTGAGAATTGAGAAGTTGGAGGCGCATCATATAACGAATTTTAATTCGTTCGTGATACGTGTGCCCTGCGGGAAGCTAGTAAAGTATAAATAAAAAATAACTCGAAAAGTTTTCAAATGTTTGATTTCTTTCTTTCTTATTTTGCAGGTACTAAGTTCGGTGGGAAAGATTTTTAAAAGAGTCCTATATATCTTATCAAAACGGTAAGTACATAGCCTAACATTACAAGGGCTAAGTCCATACATCATATACCGAAATAATAATAAATCAACCAGTACAGCTTACATTTGAGTTATGATCCACCGTTCTAGGTTCGATTCCCGGCCATAATCGCTGCCCGAAGGCCCGAATTAGCCCCAATTAACTATACATTTCAACGGAAATATACTTTTTATTCCATCATCCCGATCCCAAATGTTTTGGGTAGTTTACTTTGTTTTCAAATTGGGATATAATCTGTTTTTTAGAAATTGTAAACTTAGATTTTTGCTTAATTCTTCTTAACATAGCTTCCAGGGAAAGGTGGAGGGCAAGAGACCACGCGGGAGATAACCTACGCGATGGACCAACCGAATTAAAGTTGCAGTGGTTAGTTCGGTGAATGAGTGTAGCAAGATGTCTTTCTAACCGAGAGAACTGGCGAGACGTTATGAAGCACATCTCACCAAACACTACATATCGACCATGACCGCTCTGCGAAGAACATAGCTTCATGCTTATTTTCTCAAAAGAGTGGACAGAGGTGCTTATTACCCACATATTGCCAGCTACATACCCATGCATAAAACCTATGATGAAAAAAGAATTTTTGTGTGGGACAAAACTTTGCGGGCCGAATCAAGAACAAATCATCAAAGCGTCGATACTCAGGGATGCCTAAGTCTAACAGTGAATGTTTTTCGGCAGATGAACCCTTCAAGGTATATTGAAGGGTTGGCTAGTACTTGTGCTAGCTAGTGCTCTCTTGCGTCACTAACCCCCAGTTTCTAAAAGGTTGATCAACGAAAAATTAACTAATCACCTGTTAAATCTCACGTGAAGTACCAATTGGGTTGCTATCATGAATAATTAATAACTAATTAGGTCAAATGAAACTAATTATGATCCATGCTTTTAGGTACTTTACATGAGATTTAACAGGTGATTAGTTAATTTTTCGTTGATCAGCCTTTCAGAAACTGGTGGTTTTAATTAAAACTAAAAGTTGTACTGATAAAAGGTTGTTTGAGGGGTAGGCAGGTGTGTTGCAATATAGGTAGGTATCAAAATGAAGAAAGTATAAAACCTTTTTAACCGTCTGAGAAATTGCACCTGACGTACAAAATGGCTGAAAACCTAGAATTATACTATTTATTATTCTCCCTATATATTAACTACATACCGCACCTATTCATTATATTTATAACAATGAATTGAAAATCACAACGATCCCTTGATTTAAAAAGTCATATCTATAATCTATAAAAATATATAAAGCGTAAAAGTTTGTTTGTTCGTTTGAACGCGCTAATCTCTGTAACTACCAGTCCGATTTGAATAATTATTTTTGAATTTCAGTTCTTGAAGGTTATAGGCTATGTAACATCACGCTACTGGCGACAAGAGTAGAGCAGTAGCCAAAGACGCAGGTAAAACCGCGCTGCAAGAAGCTAGTAGTAGATAAAAGCCGAGAATTTTTCAAAACATTATTTCTGTACTTAATGCTTAGAAAACACAGCCATCTCTATAGGTTACGGTTACCACGTTACCACCTACCATCAGATGGGCCGTATGCTTGTTTGCCACCAAAGTTGAATAGAAAATGACGTAAAATATATTAATACGAGTATAGTTTGTACGAAGCAGGGGTAAGTTACAAGTTAAGTTATAATTTATTCACTATGCCTTACCAGTTCTACCCCAGTCTATGGTTTCATACAATAGACTGTAATTTAAAAGATTTTTTCATTTAAGCGGCGACTTCAGTGCGCATTGTGTTAATTTAATATTCTGTTTTATAAAATACATTGTTTTTTAGAAAATAACGTAGAATTAATGTCTTGAGGCCCTAGACAAGTGGCAAAGATTTCTATTCTATTCATAGAATAGATAAAAAAATGTATGAGATTGACATGAGCGTTGGCGTTAGCTTATGTCAATCTCATACATTTTTTAATGTATTCTATGAATATAATAGAAATCTTTGCCACTTATCTAGGGTCCCTGATGAGGTGTTTGCCTAGAGCGCTTTCTACATTATCTATATTTCGCCTCTGGTTTGACCGTCATTATTCAATATTCTGTCACGTCTAAGTTGTACAATACGTCGTTAGTGAATAGTGGTACCTAGTGGTTGTGTAATAGCACTTTCAAAAAGAACAAGAGGAATTAGCAAGCTTGGTAATCAATGCTCATGTATACTCAATATCCTGCAAAGGTATATTTATTTTGAAAAGAACAACACAGTTTTTGTTACAAACTACCTATATGTAGGTGTAGGTCTCTATATATAAAGAAGTAGGTACACATATCTATAATTCAACAGTACCTACTAATATAACTGATGTGCAGTGCGTCTGTCTGTCCAGTTAATTGCGGTGCTCCGATTGGTTGATTATAGGGGGGTTTGATTCCCAGGCCGTTCTCACGGGCGGATATGTGTATGTGCAATGTAGGGTGACTGTAAAGTTTATTTAGGTACTTTAATTAAAATTTTATTTTTTTGACACATTTCCAAATAGATTTTAGTATTTATAAAATTTATGTGTGTGTATTAATGACTTTAATTATTTCGGCATCCTTTCTTTGCTTTCTGCTCGAATATGTAGTCGACTCTTGGTTGTGATTTCTGGCTATTGTTTTTGCAATAGACTTCCTGACAAATAAAAAAAAATTAATTTTTCTCATAGGGGTTTATCTACCTAAATAATTGTTCCCCTTTCATGGCTCATTCCTTCCAAATTTTATAAGATCTGATGAAATGAACTACTTGTTATAATCAATACGGTAAACTATACCTAACTTCGAACTATTCAAACTATATGCAATGTTCTTTCATTTATTGTTTTTCAAGATTTAAAATGCGGGCAATAAAAAGTATAGTATGTAATCCTATCCCTGTCTAGTGGTAAGTATTTACCTTACTTCACTGCTTCGGACATCAATGGATTCCCTTACGCGATGCAGACACTGAAACATTGGTTCTTGGTAGTACATTCGCAGTACAAATACAAAATTAAATTGGCTAATGGTATTTCGACGGTAAATAAGGTTTCTTAGTGTTTCGACGGTAAACAAGGTTTTGTATTATGCTGCCAGAGATACATTTGCAATATAATCTATAACATCAGAGCAATGTTTGAATTGATGTGAATTAAAAAAGCAAAGCAAAGTAAGATTAAAATTAGATTAAATGGATAAATACCTACTCTTCTTATGAGAGTATCAAATTGATAATACCTACATTTATACCTACTCTGTGGCCACCCTACAAATATCAACTTGCAGAACCCCATCAAAGCGAGAAATATCAGGTCATTTTAGTTAAAGAATAAAATTCGGTAGGTACTCCCCAATTATTGTTCAGCGTACTTTGATGTATGGAACCTAGGTTTTTAGGTCATTTCTCAATTTGAAACACTGGTATTTGAAGCAATTATATTTGTTAAATGTAAGAAAGGAAGTAGGAATTTAGATATGATAATAGGTTTATGGCAAAACTAAATAACACTTAAAATTTTCTTTCACGTAGGTATGATAAAGATATTTTTTCTGAGATACTACAACATGCAATGTGTTTTTTAATTATGGAGTTCAAAGGTTTTTACAAGGTTTTCAACGTGAGTGTAATGGTCCTAGGTTGCAAGCGACCTTAAGCTATGGTAAACACTTACGTACTAACATAAAGATAGATACCTACCTAAGTGGTAGCCGTAACGGACATGGCTGTGTTTCTTAATAATGCTTAGAAAACACAACCAAGCCGACCACGTAGGGAGAAAGGTATGAGGAAAGAAGAGGGAAACGAAGAGGACCGAGGGGTAATTGGTAACTGATGATACTATCATGCTCACCATAGTAGGTATTCGCAAGTTTTCGCCCGAACGGTAATGGTAGGTCCATTACCGTTCTTTATAGCAGACACACGCACTACCACTGTGCTACTAGTCAAATATGTTATTTATTTAAAAGAAAGTAAGTTTTATAATTACTCATTTAAAGAATGAACAGGGTTATTAAACGGGTACTAGAACGTCGATTGTAATTAAAACACAGAGCTATAATTAAATTATAAATAAAATTACTATAATTAAACACAATAATAGTTATAAAGTCATGTTTTGTTTACAGTTTAATGATTCATTAATTGTTTTTGAAGTTTATTTATTACCTCTTGTCACGAAATATAGTAGGTACCCAGCTATTTTTAACCGACTTCAAAAAGAGGAGAAGGTTCTTAATTCGACTGTATGTTTGTTACCTCAGAGCTTTCGACTGAGTGAACCGATTTTGATGCTATTCTTTTATTTAAAAGCTGGTGCTTCCCGTTAGGTCCAGTTCTGACAATGGCATCTATGAGAAAACAGATAAAAGCCCTAAATTTGCATTTTTTTTACTTTTTGTTTCCTTCCTGTTAAATTTTTATAAATTAAAATTATTATACTAACCATAGCAATGTCTTTACTAGACCACAGAGATGTATTGGATTCGATCCCAGGCCGATTAAAATGATATTGGGTGTTTCTAGTGCTCTGCATGACTTTACGTAGGTAAGCTACTGAACAGGTAGGTACGTAAGTAGTACATTCATTCTTTGATTAGCATTTGAATAGCATAATCGCATATGATTTACAAGTAACCTGGGTAACACAGGCGTCTTTAGATCACCCCTGACAGTATCATATCATCATATCAGCTGAAACTCGTTCACTGGCGGTCATAGGCCTTTCCCAATTTTCACCATCTAAGCCGGTAATTCATATAGGTACATATACTCGTACCTACATATGTATATAGCTACCATTGTATATAACAACAATAATACATACAAAACAAAAAACGAACATTAGCTTACATTCAAATATGGAAGGCGTGGAGTCGTGACGCGCTCGAGGCTAACTCGCATCTGATTGGTCGGCAACATGCGTACGAGTTCAACAAAGGCTGTTTGAATATTTTGAAAAATGTTTTGCGTATTAAAATATTTATTGAAGGTACCATTTGGTCGCATTTTCTTTCCTTTATTCCCAATGCAAATAGGGACGGTTTTCGTTTTTTTCTTCATTTTAAATTTGAAATAAATACCTACAATAAAAGCAACCTAAGGTCAGACAAATGGCGATAATTGGATGTGGCAAAAAATGATGATAACGGTAATGAATTATTGATCAAAAAAATCAAAATCCTGTTGAACGATTAGTGAAATTAAAAATAAATTTATTAAGTACAAATAGCGTTGATTTTTAGTTATTTTATATAAAGGCAAGGTACTGCAAAAAAGATGTATTCGATCAATATTTGGTCTTCAATTTTCAGACAGTTGCGTACGTTATTTCAAAAGATATCGAAATCTGACACTACCGTGTTTATATTTAATGGAGATTTTTCTATTTGTGAGAGCAAATCCTTACTTGTTACCCCGATTGTCAGATGTTAGACAACGCAGCAGGCGTGACATTATTAGACTGTGTGTATACATGGTGCCAAGACAGCACTTATGTCAAAAAGTGTACTGTGTGTGGCGCTCAGAATGTATAATAAAATACCGACGTTCTATAAAAATCTACCAGATAATATCTTCAAGAAAAACTTAAAAAATTGTTATATTGTAAAGCTTATTACTTATAGTAGGTAATAATGAATTTCTCTGTGATACAGCTTGTGAAACTAACTGTATAAATTTTGAATGACAATAATAATTAATAATAATAATAATAATAATATTCTACCACATTCACACAGCGCCATTTAGCCCCAAATTAAGCAATTATATTTGCTTGTGTTACGGGTACTATACATACATTTTTTTTTGTAAATACTTACATAATATAGATAAATTACACCCAGACACAGAACAAACAATCATGCTCATCACACAAAGGTTTGTCCTGAGTGGGAATCGAACCCACGACCTCCGGCTTAGCAGTCAGGGTCACTAACCACTAGACCAACAGGCCAGTCAATTCAATCTGACATAGTACTATTAATCTGACATTGTATTTTTAATATTATTTGAACAATTGTAGATAACGCTAACCATTATTTACCTATAGTTTGCACGCCATAAACGGCAGAATATGTTGTACTTACCACTATTCATGTAACATCTTTTGTAACCATATTCAGACAAATAAAAATTGATTAATTGATTGATTGATATTAATTTGATTTGCATCATCGAACATTAGACATAGGTACTCGCAGTAGAAAAAGGTTCATACGACCACTGTTGGGGCAGTATCCCAACAGTGATGTTATTGCTTCAGTTGCTTGTTGAGTTTGTTGAATACTGTGTTGTTTGTTGGAATGAGTAGACGAACAATTCCTTAGAAGGTTTTATTATAAATAATGTAGGTAGGTAACTTACCTAGGCAAAAGTTTCAAAATCATATTGGGTACTGCTGAGATACCTAAGTGTGACGTAGGTATAGCAATGTGGCCTAGGTACACTCACGGGGTCAATGTACAGCGTAGCTAGTACAACTACCCTAAATATTACAATAGGAAAGCCTGTCCTGCTAGGTACATTTGGTAGGCAAATAAGAGTTCGCAAATACAACCACTTCCACACAGGATAGGCAGCAGTAACTTGTGTAAGACCACCACTACATTTATTTCTTAATTTACCTCAATTTAATTAGTTATCCATAAATGTTTGAACTTCACAAAAATAACCTAAGAAAGGCTAAATTTATAACACAAAAGTCGTCAATTATTTGACCCAAATCCGTAGTTATGGCAAAAGGAAACAGAATGGTCTATCAATCACGTATTTCAACATTTTTGTGAGCAATTTACGAATTTTGTTGAATACTTATTGATGTAAAGGTGTGGTCTGAATGGAAGCGAGATGTCTTAATGCATAGTGAAGAATTTTTTGTAAAATAATACCAGCCTGTTTATTGTCCCACTGCAGGGCAAAGGCCTCTTCTCATATAGAGAAGGCATGAGCATTAAACACCACACTTGCTCAAGGCAGATTGGAAATTAAAAAATAAAAAACAAAATAAGCTAATAAGTATAAAAAACGACATAGCTGTACGCTTTTTCTCTGAAGTACTGAAAGGGTAACACCTTTTTTTTTTTTTTTTTTTTTTTTTTTTTTCGTGGGAAACTCATTACGAGTACGCACCCGCCTGGGCGAGGCGGGGGTTATGTCGGACTCTCCGGCCACAATGAGACAGCGGCCGGCATACCGACTAAAACCCACGGTGTTCCTCCAGACGGCCAGAGTGCCGGGGTCACGGGAGACGCTCGCGCATTCATCCGCGACCCCGACGGGCCACGGCCCGCTCAACGTGAGCGGGCCCCGTCTGATTTGGGGGGCCTAGCCCCCCTTCCTCCATCGAGAGGCGTTCGTGGAACACGTACGCCGCCTTCTCGGGCCTGTGCTGTTCGAGCGGCGATTGCCCAATCGCCGCCCGCAGGCATCCTCCTACGGTGGCTGGAGAGAAAGGGTAACACCTAACATAACTGGCTAAACATACCAGTTATGTTAGGTTCTATAAAACAGAAGTAGAACTTGTTGCCCTATTGCCCGGCACAATTTTTGACTTCTGGGTAGGTACCTATTGAAAAATCCAATATCACTTTAGCCGACCCGAAGATCAAAGTAGACCTATGTTAGTTTCAGTTATCAAGTTCAAGTTGCGTCATATTTTCTTCTTAGGGCGTGTTCAGTATGAGCGCGATTTTTTTCGGCGTGCTCCGGTCTTTGTATATGGGACTACCCCGTCTCTGTTTAAGGTATCGTAAAAGGCAACCAAAGAAAAGCAACGGGCAACAGAGTTACCTGGATCCTAAAGACCACTTGTTAAGTGTAACCTTTTCCGTTATTTTCGGACTTTAGAATAAAGAAATGATATGAATAAAAACACTAAAACATTCGGACTGAAATATTTTTTAAATTTCTCGCTGACACTGACACCAAACCACTTTGATAACTACTCCATCTTTAACCAACCACTTTTTACCTTACCTTATCCTCATACAAATAAGATTGAATTTCACCTAACAAGCGATTACTACGCCATGAATCAATCACCTCACACTCAGTGATTACAGTGAGACAGACGTTCCCTCCGGGTACAAGGTTCGATCCCGTGCCGTGCATCAATCAAAAGTCGTCTATTTTCACATTCGTGTTTTTTTTTGCGTCCGAATACGGAGGTTATGTAGAAAACTAGCGTTTTGCCCGCGGGCTTTTTTGTAAAGTATTTCAGATGTTTTTTTTACTTTTATTATTGTTGATTGTCTTCAATTAAATATTTTGATGCGTTATAAATGCTTGCTATTAATTATATAAAAAAAAACTCGTTTTATAACATATCACTACGTCTTTTTGCTCTGAAGGGGAAGTTGCAGGTACTTTTTGTCAGCTATGTTGGTTCCTAAAAGAGAAAAGCCTGTTGCTGTATTTACCGAGCAGAATTTCAAACTTCGAGCCAATACTTCAGACATTTCTATTGCTTTACCTGCAGGTCGATCCCGAAGCGTCTGCGTTGCAGTCTAGAAAAACTAGAAAGATATTTCATCATTAGGTATCATCACCTCACCTTTTCAAAAAGACTGGGTAAAATGACGCCACAATAGGCTATTTGACTACTCTGAACAGTTTTATATTATTGTTTATGTCATAATAATTACACTACATTAATATTCTATAATTATTTACTGTTTTAATAACACAAAAACAATATTGAAGTTTGAATTTGCTAAAACGCGCCAAAAACACTGTTTCTGTAATGGCGCCACCGCGCCGGTCACGCGTGACGTCACACAACAGTAAAATTTTATTTTTATCAGTGCAGTGGATATTAATTTCGTGTGACGTCACCGGAGCTGCAACCACTTGAAAGACCGTTCACGTATCAGATGAAATTTCAAAATGTATACTTACCTACATAAAATATATATTGTTTATTTTTCAAAAATACACATTTTACATCAAAATAAAGTGTAATATATTTCTTACGCTATTGTCTTTGAGGATTACCACAATTAGTAGTATATTTTGAATTGTCCAATAGCCTATAATTAGTTTTTATGTGTGCAGGTTGGAACGTTCGGACGCGGTATTAAGGCATTAAAGGTTGCCTCATACTTATCGAGATTATTCCTTCCTGAACGGGACAGAAACGTCATTGTCACAAGTCGCCTTGTTTGCTCGGCCCTGTGAGTGCCACGTTCGTCCGTTGTCCGTGTCTCCGTGACATATTATGGTACACTTTCTATGAAACGATATTTCAAAAACTTCCCGTCTCGTCCAATCCATTATAAAAACTCGTCACGCATGCAGCGACCTTAACCTCTCAGCTATTTTAACAGAAACAATAGAAATAATATTGTCTCGTGTTTATCTGCTCATACGCACACGATGAGATATGAGCGATTACGCGTCATGAGTGGAAACGTCGCAATGTAATGTCATATTTGGTTTGAAGAGTAAGAAATCATTGCGTTTACAGTTCTATTTATATGCAAATAACACATTTGAAATTTAAGTTGCGTTATTTTCATAGTAAAAAAAAATGTAAGCATTATGGTTACTTACTTTTTAAACAGCTTTCACCTAATTCTAGCATTTGTACAGAACATAATTTTGAATGAGGGTTAGTCTTAAAATCTCAGTACTTAGGTACCTATAAGAATGGTAGTGCTGCCAGGCTGTAAATTTAGGTAGAAAAATAAAAGTCCAAGCGAATTCAAAATCATATAATGTGTATAAAATACAACTAAATTATGTATACATCATTCTTGTATAAGTATATAAATTTCTTAATACTACAAAATATACTGGAAACTTTTCCAAGCCTTTATTTGCTCGAAATGTTATCCTTTTTTCAAGTTTCATTTCTGGACATAGAACCTTTTCACAATTCAATCAACGCTATCACTTCGTAAGAGATTATGATATTAATGAAAAAAATAGTTTACAAATCAAATTGGTGGATGATAAAAATTGTATCAATACAGTTACTCTTTATGTACTGTCAAAACGCTGTCTAGATAAAAAAATACGAAATTATGACGTCATAGTTTTTGAATCAAATAGCGTACTTACAAACAATTATTCCATTTAATTCTGTATGCTGATGGTGGGTTTAGTCGAATATTGTCATTTGAGCATATAAGTATTTATTTTTAAACTTGTCATCATTTCTATTGCCAAGTAGGAATCTTTGTATTAAACAGTAAAATCAATATATCGTGACCCTTATTTTCATTCTGAAGTGTTCATATTTATTAATAGTGCCAATTTACAAACTAAAAATTAATTTTATTATTAATTTTTATTACAACCAATATTAATCAAAATATTAAAAATAATACTGTTTCTTTTTGTCCTAAATTTAAACTTTTTATTATATAGTTCTTAATATCTTATCTTAGTGTTGAACATCTGGCAACACGGAATCAAACTTTCTTGCTTCTAACCTTGTCTGTCACTGAAACATGTCATTTACTAGAGCGCGAAAGAGCGATGTCACGCGACAGCACGCTGTAAGTGACGTCATTCCACATGTGGTTCAACCCTTATTAGTTTGGTGAATGTATTCTTTTTTGATATAAATTTAAATAATAAAAATACTTATTATATTTTAAAATTAAAGCCAATAGTATGACACCTCCATTCAATTATTATTTATTGCCCTTTTTAAAAATCAACTGTGTTGTAACCGTAACCTACGGATATGGCTTTATAAGCATTGTCGAAATAATGTTTAGAAAACACCCAACCCGTTGCCGACCATGGCAACAGAAGAGGATAAAGAATAAAAAGGAAAAAGGAAGAGGACAGAGGGGGTAGTTGAGCTGCCAGCGCTGTTACTCATCGAGCGAAACACATTGGAATGCAAACTAATATTACTTATTAGAGAATGGATTCGCTTATTATGCATTATGGCCTCCGGTAAAATTTGGAACTATTCCTAAAGTGTCTGCCCTGAACTATTACTAAATATAATATTAATAAATATTGAGTATTAGGACTATTACATCTTTGATTTTGATTGTAACTAAATATGCCAACCACTTATCAATAGTAGGAAAAATATTTTTATATTATAAAGTAAAGTATATAAAATATATCTATACCTACAGTGCATAAAATATAGCTTGATGCCTGCGACGTCTGTCAGTGACATGTGCGTTTTCGACAATCTACCGTAATTATCTATAAATTCTGATATTGAAAATTGTATAACAAGAACAATTAGTACTTAATTTAGACTTTTATTGCCTTAAAAGTGTACAACACAATTTTTATTATCATCATAGTCAAAATCAGATTCATCACTGGAGCAGTCTTGTAAATTAATGAAAAATAATACGGGATTATTTTGAACGCATAGTAATACATTCAAATTATAATTAGCATGCATTTATTTCATCGATATAGTCTGTCAGTCGATTACGCATCTACCAGTCTTCAAAAAACGTATAAAGGGTTAGCTACCGTAAATTTTTAATTTCGACACAATCAAAAATATTTTTAATAACACTAATTATTCTGCAAATTATCATTACTTCATTAGATATAGCTATATTAACATGTTTTTGTAAAAAAACTTATCTTAAAAATAAAAAGGTCTTAATATTAATTTTAAACTAGACCTTTTTAACAGGGAATAGCTGTCCTTAAAAACGAAGTGGCTAATGTCGCAGGCACCAAGCTATATTTTAAGCACTTTATTTAATATTCATTGATGAAGTTTGTATCCAAACAGTTTTATAAATAATCTATTTGAATTCACTAACTTCAATGGATTGAAAGCAACATTTAATTACCTAATTCAAACTCATTTTAATGAGAGTGTTTAGGAAAATTTTCGCCACCAGTTGGGCCACTTTGGTAAAAGGTCTTTCATTTTGACAGCGCTATCAAACAAATATTTTTTAGTGTTCATTTCGGCAATATTAATGTTTAATTTACAAAATGGACAATTCACGTGCAAGAACAAAATAAAACGCTGAGAGGGTTTTCTAAAATGGCGCCCACGAAGTGGCAGCACCGATGCGTCAGGTCTAGCTGTTAAGTGATTTTTAAAAGGTAACCCCTGATTGGCCCAATTTGAAAGTTGAAGTGGCGCCAATTGGTATCGAAAATTTTCTTAAACATCCTCATTACTTTCTTAATTAAAATTTTGGCTCAAATACATTAGTGGACTCAAGAGCACTTCGACTTAATCTATGACTTTAAAATATTTTTTTTGTACTCCCGTTTACCTTCCATTTCTTAATGGTTTAAAAAAAACAGAAAACCCAAATCACTTTTCTAAATCTGATCGAACACGTCTCGTATTCGATTCGGATCGGAAAAGACTATCGAACCACAAATTCATGAGTTCTTTTTTCTATAACATCAATAAAGACTGCTGTAATGAATTTACCTTAATTCCTATTATAGCCAATGTGGGTAAATAAATGTAAACATTTCTAGTAACTTTGTTAATTTAACAAAAACAAATTATCACCATAAAACCATGGAACAGAAAAAACACTCCTAGTGTTATTTTTGTTTCGTGGTAAAAACTGTTTTATGACATCTGACACGTACACTCAAAATGGAGGTAAAAGAATAATTTCAGAGTTATATTAACGAATGTAGCGCGCATCTTGTGTTTATATTGTATGTAACACGTACATACAATATAAACACAAGATGCGCAAGAACTTAAAATTTTTATATTCTTATTTTTATTTTATTATTAATATTATCTGTGGGAATGGCGTACCTAGCGCCACTTAGGTACAACTAAACCCACGACCAATCACAGCGCTTGGCGCCGACGCTTGCTCGAGCCTGTCGTTGTCAGTTGTTGTTCTATGCGGGCACGGCGTATGCGGTATTTTGTTTTTTGTTACAATTGTAAATGTCTATTTCTTGTAAAACTGTATTTTTTGATAATAAATAGAGTCTCATGCTATTCAAAGTTATTGTTAATGATTTCATTTACCCCCGTTTACATTTACCTATCCATGGACCCTACTGACAGAGATAGCATGAGATTTCATAGCCACTTAAAATTAATACATAAAAATTTGACAATATTCTAGCACCATTAATATTAAACTGGTATCATATAAATAGTTATCTTTACGAAAAAGTGTAGGCAGTGGTATTAGTATTCCAAGTATTCTAGAAAAATTTAATATTTTACTCATACATTATGTATTGAAACACCCAGACCAATGCTAATAGTCATGTTCATACTACATTTATACTAAGCGAGAATCGAACCTGCGACCTTAGAATTAGTAGTCGATCGCTTTACTGCTACGTCACAGAGGTCAAAATGTATAAAATGTCAGCAAAAAAAAAATACAAAAAATATCAGTCATTTAAATATAAATATAAAAAAATGTAGATTGTGATGTTTTAGCTGTTCTAATGATTGGCAAAAGGCATTGATATAAAACATACGAGAATGCATGTAAAAATAGTTACCATAAAGTTATAAGTCTTTTTGTTTTATTAGAGATTTGCGACCTTTTACAATTGATCGTTTTGTATTATACATGTGGGTGATGTCTTTCTAATTTCTTTACCAACACCAGACAATATACTTATTATTAATTATATTTTTAACTATCGGTGGCACATATTGTCTTTTATTGGGATGAGCAAAAATTACGATCAATTATTATTTGTATTTCACTAATTCATTTCATAATAAACAACGTCTAGTGTTATAATAAAGAAATCGTAAAAATATATTATCATAACTTTTAATATCAACATGAATGCATATATAGCACACCCACATGCGTTTTTTTTTAAGTGCTAATATAAAAAAAAAAAACATTTTTCTGGACGCAATGAGATTCAGTCAATTATTAACTCAAATTATCTTATTTTCTTCACTATTACAATTGTATAGTTTTACGCAAAACATATTTATTGTTTTTTGTAATCATTATATAACCGGCTATTTCTGATAGTGATTTATTAATATGCCTGTCAATAAAAACGGAGAAACGAACATTAAGCATTAAGAGTGCATAAAATCTTCGCTTCGCTCTAGTGCACAGGCACTAACCTAATAAATGCGTAAGTTTGTATAGATGTGTGGATGTACGGATGTATGAATGTATGGACGCAAAAATTACTTACTAAATTTTAATTAAAATTTACAGTAAAATAGCTTACAAGTACATCAGATAAGGCATCCTATTAATATTAAGTGTGAAAGTTTGTGTGTACGTATGTATTATGTATGTATGTATGTGTGTTTGTTTTTTTTTTTCTTCAAACATTTATTCAACTTTTCTCACATACATCAATGTTTTACAAAAACTCGCCAAACTATACAGTTTGTTGGCGATAATTTATGCACTCTTACACTTACGATGTATGAAATATAACATCTAATAATATTGTAGTTATCATCTGTTGTGTTTGTTGCAACTCAGTGCCTAAACGGCTGAACCGTTTTCAATGAAAATTGGTAAGTATGTAGAGATAGATTTAGAGCCGCAGACGAACACAGCTACTTTTTATCCTGAAAATCGCTCTGGTTTCCGAGTTATACCAATTTTCGCGCGGGCGAAGCCGCAGTGCGCAACTAGTAGGCTATAACTCCTTAAGATTATTATATTAATTAGCTAAAATATGCACCAAATCCTAATTTAACGCGGATAAAGTCGCGGGCAAAGCTAGTTGGTTAATATTTATTCGTTTCTCGCTTGTATAGGCAGACAGCCTTATTATGCTCATTCTCATGGATAATATAAATTATCCGAAATAGCCATAGATTACACACCATTTCTAAGCTAAACAAATAAGTTGTTTCCCTTCATCCATTTGGAACTGTACCTTATCAGAATTAGCTGCTTTGTCCGCTGTTTTGGACAAGGCGCTCGCTAAGAAAACTTGTGCGACGCCTGTAGCTGTTACAAAAAACGCCCAACCTAGAAATATTTAGAATTTATTTATACATCTGTCTGATCTGTTAAGTATTAACGGGACAATCCCACCCACATGCCCATCACTGTGATTTCTGTAAGCCTAGATTAACAGTTATAACCAATACGAAACACCGAGCTTTGATACTCGGGAGTCCCGGGGACTGCTAAACCTACTATTTTGGACCCCGGAACGAATTTAATGAAAAGTAAAAAAGAGGAGTTGGATATAAAAATGTCTAATTCCCTCCATTGCATGTAAAGAGAGAGACAAATTTAATCTGTATAGGATTATGACCTATTAAAGAGAGCACCACGGACAAGAAATATTAAGGGACGTATGTCAGCTAAATCTGATTATCAGCGTTTACGCGCCATAAGTGGCAACGTCGCCATCTAGTGTCATATTTCGTGGTTTTCAATTTTTATCATTTAATCCAGCTATATTTTAAAAATATGTTCAGTCTGTATGCCAGAATTAGGTGAAAGCTGTATAAAAAGCAAGAAATCATTGCGTTTACAGTTCTAGCAAATAATACCGCCTTAAAATAATAATAATGCCTTTGGGCCGCTTGACGCGGTCCAAAGGCGTGCTGTAAGAGTTGTCGACAATCCCAGGCTAACAGGCGGTATTGAATCACTAGGCTTAAGGAGAGACGTTGCCTCCTTATGTGTATTCTATCGCCTGTATAATGGGCTGTGTTCTGAGCAATTGTTTAGGATGGTGCCAACGGCCACTTTTTATCATCGCACCTCCCGCCATCGGCTGAGAGTTCATCCTCACACCTTAGAACCTCTTAGGTCCCGTACAGTGAGGTTTCAGAGAAACTTTCTCCCTCGTACGATAAGGTTGTGGAATGAGCTCCCCGTCGAGGTTTTCCCGAGAGACTACAACATGGAGTTCTTCAAGAAAGGAGTCAAAAGTTTTTAACAGGGTCGGCAACGCGCTAGTGATGCTCCTGGTGTTGCAAGCGTCCATAGGCTACGGTAACTGCTTACCATCAGGCGGGCCGTATGCTTGTTTGTCACCTTAGTCGTATAAAAAAAAAAAAAAAAATACATTTGAAACTTAAGTTGCGTTATTTTCATAGTAAAATACATGTTTTTAAAATATAGCCCCGATTATATGATAAAAATTGAAAACCACTAAATATGACACTAAATAGCGACGTTGCCACTCATGACACGCAAACGCTCATAAGCTAAGTATTAGTACACATCAAATCTAAAATAACCAATAATACCAGCTTGTTACTGTCCCACTGTAGGGCAAAGGCCTCTCATATAGAGAAGGCATGAGCATTAACCACCACGCTTGCTTAAGGCGGATTGGCAATTTCAGACTTTCCTTCACTATAAATCAATAATGTGAAAGTAAAAAAGTCACTATGGTACTTGTTGACTTTCGAACCGAGAAGGGGACAAGGAAGAAAAAGAATAACGGCTGGGGGTTTATTAGGCTGTCGGCGCGCGCTTTAAAATCCAGGTTGCTCTAAATAATAACATATTATAATATAATATCACAACAACTACACACAACGCCATCTAGACCCAAAGTAAGCATATATTATAGTTTGTGTTATGGGTTCTAGAATGCGATTTTTTTTTGGAAATACCTAGTTAAAAACACCCAGACCAATGCAAATATTCATGTTTTTTCACACAAATAATTGCACAGAGCAGGGAATCGAACCGCGATCTCTGCACTGCAGTCCGTACACCGTACCACTGAACCACAGAGTCTGTCCAACAGCAGTAAAAGAGAATGTACTATGACTGTAACAACACTACTAAGGCAGGTGTTAAAAACCCTACATTTACCAGATCACTATTGAGCTAAATAAGAAAAATGATATTCAATAGGTCAATCATTTTTGTGTTAACCAACAAGGAGGAGGGCAACACCTGATGTTAAGCAACAACTGTCACTCATAGACTTCTGCAATACCAGGGACTCTGCCAGGGAATGAGGGAGAAGAGGAAAAAAGGAAGGGAAAATATGGGCCTCCGTCATTTTCACTCGAAGAACTAAACAAAATAGTATGGATTTTATTACTCTTACGTCAATCTTCTATGAGAAGGTAGTACTTCCCCGGTCAATCCGGCCTATTTATATACCGTAAAAGTACTTACCAATAGAACAATCATCAGGTATATAAGGCTCGGCATTTTCACCACACAGTCTTTTAACACGGGGTGCTCCCCAACCCCAGGGGTATAGCAGTAGTCCTAATACTCCAAATAGGCCTGAAAGTAATGAATAAAAAAGGTTTATTATTCTCTGTATATCCCTGTAGTGGGACAGTAAACAGGCTGGTATTATTATTTTTATCTATAGTACTATATGTATAAAGGGAAAGAGTATGTTTGAATGCGTTAATCTTTGGAACTACTACTAATTCTCTAATCAGTGATCTTGCTGTAGGTTAATTGACTGATATTGTTATTTTGATATGCATAAGTGTTACTGATGTGATCTAAATGAAATAAAAGTTTTAATTTATATAAATAATAGTAACTTACCACCCAAAGCTTGTGTAGCCCCAGCCAATGATATAACACTCTTCTTAAATACTGATTGGACGCAGCAAGCCATCACTCCTGCTGATACTGTAGCAAATTGTATAGCTGCACCTGTGATATAGTCAAATATATAAAAAAAAGGAGAAATATTTCATCGCATCGTATTTGGTAAGTAAGAACATTGGAGTGCATGGAGTAGGATGGTAGTTGAAATAAAAACTTAATCATATTTTATGATCCAAATAAAATAATTGATTTTAGTTTGAGTCAACATTCTTTAGGATACAACAACTCTGTTGGGCCTAGCTAAACAATAAATAGGCACCAAAATGAGAAATTTATCAATTATTTTTGATGTTTTGTAAGAAGTGGTGTGTAATAATTCTACTCTTTCATTATTCTATTATTTCTTGTATGTACTAAGAAATTATTTTCTTCTAAAAGTATAATACTTACACAAAGATAAAAAGAACATAGCTGCTTTCCAAGGAGTTGGATATACGGTGGAGTCTGTAGCTAGCCCGTAGAATGAGAATGAAGCGCAATTATTATGATCGTCTCTCATGCGAATACACCTGTAAATTATATTTAGTGTGTTATTGTACAGTGTAGATACTTTTAAAGGAGTAAACGGCGGGTCTCTCACTTGTCGAACAAGCAGTGATAGGGTTCTTACTTTACATCAATATTCTATGATACTGAGCTTAGGTGGTAACATAAAATAGCAGATTATCATGGACCCTGTCAGGCACAGCAACATCGAAAGAGAGGAAAGATTGTTACAGGTAGCAGTTGTACAAACAGGTTACACTAAATTACCGAGCATAGATTATTTATTTATTTACGATTTCGTTTGAGATGTTAGATAATGTCTATCTGGTATAAATCTGCTGGTTTAAATCATTTATAGTAGTTTTTACAGTATGATGAAACTACCAGTAGGATATGAATAATTCTTCTTGCGTATGATAGCCTAGTTCTTGAGGATGGTTACAGGCTATAAAACATCACGCTACTGGCGGCGGAAGTAAAGCAGCAACCGCACTGCTAGTCCCAAAATGAACTAGTAGAAGGTACCTACATACATAATTTAAAAAAAATAAACTTTTACTTTCTAAGAACTTTTACGAGAATAAATAATTGACCCATATGAGTTTACCTGTTGTAAATACCGACGCTAGGTATATAAAAACTGGTGATATTGTTGTCATTTAACACAACAGGCTGCCCCATAAGCCATTTCGGCGTCATTATACCAGTTAAAATTAACATAAACGCAACCAAACTTAGCAAAAGCCATGCTAAACTTCGACCTGTTATTATAACATAACACATCCCTATTAATTTATTAATTTACACATAAAAATAGAAAGTTGTGATTATTTAAAAACGTTATTAATACGTGTAACCTATTGTCAAAGAAATAAATTAAATAATAAAAATAGGAAAGTACAATAAAATGTACTAATATTTTGTAAAGCAAAATATTATAAATTTTTTTAAAGTAAAGATGTACTGAGTTATGCATGTCGATTTAAAATCGATTAATCGATAATCGATTATTTTGATTGATATAATCGATTTTTCAGATCGATTTTGAACTCTACATCGATTCAATGAATCGGACATAAACCTCCCGAATTGGACCGATCAATTAATTTTTTGCTGTTATCGGACGCAAAAGCAACTTGTAGTACTTGGTCGATAATTTGAACGCATCATAAAGTACATTTTTATGAACACTTCCAAAGGTGGCGTACTTGCGGTATCAAAACGCAACGTTAACAAAAAAGCATTTTATTTTTCCGGTCTCTAAACGTCAAACACGCAAACTTAACCTAAGTATTATAACTAACTGACTCTGACTTAAAATACTGGGAAATGTAATTGCTTGTTAAATTTGTACTTAACTTTGATAAAAAATTATAAACTTTAAATTTGATTAATTTATTGACTGACTTACTTAGGTGAGACTAGAAATTTAAACTGCCACATTAGTTAAGTGGTTGCAAGCACTACTGCTGCTGAGCAAAAGATCCTGGGTTCGATCCCCACCTCTACCTATTCTTTCGGAGGAATATAGGCGTGATATTAGGTTTATTAATTTAATAACTTTTATCCGATTACTTGTATTTGCGATAAATGGTCATCAATAATGTCCTGTATCCATATTAGGCATGTTTGAAATTGGCGCGATTAATCGAAAATCGATCTTTTATTGCTCGCTTTGAACAATAATCGATTTTAGTACGCTCGATTCGAATCGAATCGGAGATCGATTTTTTGTAGAGAGAATCGACATGCCTTGTACGTATGAAATATGAATGATTGACAATTATTGACAGATTGATTGCTTGAATGAAAATAAATTGAGAAGAGAATGGCATGGACGGACGTAAAAATTTAACACTAAACCTAAACAGACCGATGGACGATATAACTCTTGGAATTTGTAATTTGAATTTGCATTTGTCTTGAAATATAAATATATTAGGCCTATGTCCAGCAGTGGACGTCTTGTGGCTGATATGATGAAAAACGTTATAGTAGATTGTTAGTTGCACCTGCACCTCTCAGTATAGGTGTATAATCTATAGCTGCACCACTACCCACTACAGAAGCGAATCCGGGCCGAGAGGTATCTCTCCCCTTTCCCCTCGACAAGCGAGGCCGTGTGTCTCTTTCTTTCATCTTGCCAGCCTCAATAAAAGATTTTAATGAAAACTTAAACTCAAGAAACTTATTTATAACACTTGTATTTTATTATTAATTCCGAGCCAGTGTCTTTATTTACTTTATTTTCTCTTTAGTTATTTTTATTCAGCTATTTTATATTAGCAACTTTTTAAAGTGTCATGGTAACCCAAAATAATAAATTTGACACCGGAAAACTATGTTGACCATAAATTCAAGTAGGTACTTAATGTGTGGATTGTTGTGTATTTTATTTGTATTTTATCTTATTCTGAATAAGCTTAAGCTAAGAAATAAGCCATAAATCCATAAATTAATAGTAATATAATTACTATAAAGTTTCATTGCAGCCCAAACAATTTGTACTTGTTAAATCTTTGCGTGAAAGAGTAACAAACATGTGTTTCTTAGTAACTTACTAGGTATGGAATATCGCTTGAAACATTATAGTATAATTGTATAGAAATACACTAGTTTTTGTTTCATTCAAAAATACCTAGTGGTTAAGATTTTACAGGCATATGAGTTTGTCGTGAATATCGAGTGCCGCGTGCAGGCGCACGACAGCAGCGTGACGTCATAGCACAACTCGCGATCGCGCTCTGTCGCCGGTGCGCTCAGTAGTACGCAACTTACGCTTAAAGTTGCTAGATTTTGCTGTTTTGTTCGCTCATTATTTTGCTATTCCTTTTATAACTTTCATTAATTGTGTTAGTCTGTATTAAATAATGAAATATAGATATTTCATTTTAATCATTCTAATAATATTATGAATGCGAAAGTTTGTGTGTATGTATGTATGTGTGTGTGTGTGTGTGTGTGTGTGTGTGTGTGTGTGTGTGTGTGTGTGTGTGTGTGTGTGTGTGTGTATGTGTGTGTGTGTTTGTATGTAGGAGTGTGTGTGTTTGTTACCACTCAGCGCCTAAACGGTTTTACCGATTTTGATTATAATTGATATGTAGATCAATTCGGTGCCGGAGACGGACATACGATACTTTTACTTGCGCGCTCTCCAAATGCATCAGCATGTTCAAAAATGTATGTGCTTACAGTGTTTTCCTTGGTAAAACCTTACCCCAGCGGGGCTCTCGTAAGCTATGTATGTTGTTGGTGTACCTAATTTAAATAAATAAATAAATACTTCGTTCTTCTAATAATCTTTTCCTTGCGCGTCCTTCCCATTCAACTGAATTTATTCATTCCTCATTTGTAATCCAGGCTGTTCTTCTCTGGAATGACCTACCACTAGAAATCAGGATGGCCACTAACCGGTTAACATTTAAGCTGAAAGTACGTGCTCTACTCTTCGAGGAACTGTTGGAATTATTACGTTAATTGTCTTATTGTTGTACATATTTAGTGTATGTAGTAGTTTTTATATATTGTATAATAATTGTTAATCAGTGTATATATTTATGTATTTAATTTTGTTTTTATGTTGTTATTTCTTTTATTTTAATATATTTTCATATCATGATTTATTTACTGTACCTACTTCGTTTATCTCTGCACCACCTAAGGTTGACTGGTAGAGAATGCTTATAGCATTAAGTCCGCCTATGTACCTGTGTGCATTAAGTTTATATAAATAAATAAATAAATAAACTACTCTAAATAAGTCTGCACCCCTTCCCCTTTTGTTAAGTATTTATTTAATACATTAAAAATCAATTTTCTGATGCATTGATGATGATCGTGTTTGTACATTTTGTGTGTTAAAATGTACAAATGATTTTCTTGTGTTTGGATTAGACATTTTAACACTATAGCTCTTAATAGCTGTACTAAACTACAAACGTCAACGGAAGCGTGCCGGTGGTGTGATGCTATGATGTCACAGCAGCTAGTGACGGTCGACGAAATCTCGCCGAGCACACTAGTTTTTAAAACTCAATATTTAGAAAACCATTGAATGTATCAAAATAATTTTTACACATATTTTAAATTTTTAATAGCGAATAATTATGGAGAGCTGAAAATCAAGATTAGGTAATTATCACAACAATTATTACACAACGTTATCTAAACTTAAATAAGCATAAACATTATTAGAGCTTGTGGTATAGGGTACGGATATAAAATACATACTTATTAAACATAAACACACCCAGACCAATGCAAACTATAGCATAGACTATTTTAATGTTGTCTCACATATCATAAATATTATTGTCACCCCACTAGAAAGGGATACACGGCCACTCTATCATCATATCTCGCTCGGCTCGTTTTTTAGCTGTGATTACTCAGTCCATTATGTGGCAACCAATTTAAGCAACCAATAGATAAATCTAAACTTGGCCGTGTAATTAATAATAATAACAATAACTAAGTATAATACTAAAGTCGTATTAGTTAAAGATTTAACAGAACGAACTAAACTTTTACAAGAATTATATAAAAAAAAATATATTATATTATATTTATAGGAATCCACAAAATAAAATAAAGATCATCTTCTCATAAAATGGTCTGAACAAAGAAATTATAGTGTTTTTGGTTGTAAGCCTTTATTATTAATTTAGACTTATAATAATTATTTTTATTACTTGACTTCAAATTTCTTTTTATTAAAAACTATGTTATTTTAATATTATGGTTTCCAATAAATAAAATCTTTTAGAGTAAAACATAACAGTTTTCTCAAGCAGTCAAATGGTAAAATTATAAATATTGAACGCTTCATTCCATGCGTTCAAGACGCAGCGCCATCTGCCTCTAAATGATAAAATTAAAAGGTACGGTTTTGTTCTCTCTTCCTCCTTGTTGTTTCTTTTCATTTAGTGCGTGAAAGAAATGCTATATTTACGCAGGGATTATTATATCCTGTATTGAATTTTGCAAATCAAATTGTGGTCGTAAATGTGTTTATCGTTACGTTGCATCGAATTTCTATAATTTCAAGTGAAATGTGGTCGATGACAGCGTGAAAACGATAGCTACGTAAGTATAATCCGATTAAAATGTGTAGAACACCAATGTACAATTCATACTATTGGCTAACGATTGAATAAGAATGTGTAGATTAATAAAAATATCTGTCAGTCATTTGTCAGGTACAGATGTGTACCTACCTGCGTTCTGTCAAGCTAAAGAAATTAGTCGTAATTGAACAATTTAATGTGTATAAATCGTTTATTTTATGATTATTTAGTGTTAAAGACAGTGCCATGAAGTGTTTCTATAAAACTGTGAAGGTACGTCGTCAGTTTGTTTCCATTACATTGGGAAAAAAAAACATGTTTTCCTCTGCCCTTGTTTAGGTTGCAAAATCTCGATTCCTTTGTCATAAGCGCAGCACTTTTACTTTTCTGACAAACATTGCATGTACATTCGATTTTCGAGTGACGTCCTAAGAAATTCCCGCTGTTTTAATTGTAAAATCGTAAAATTTACTTGTGCTAGAAAGTGGGTATTTTGTCATATGGGATGTTTTTTTATGTTAATTTGTTGTTCCAGTTGAATAGTCAGACACTGTTGAGTGAGTTTTATTTGTTGCAAATGCTGTTATGCTTGATTGTTATCCTCTTGACATGGTTTTTTTGCAATCCATATAACTGTGTTGAGTACTTATCTACTAGTTTTTAATTATGCTAATTTGTGCAACATTCCTAGTAGGTACTTAATTCTAATGTTGAAGAACTAGTTAGTCCTGATAAAAGTTGTAAAAAAATGTTGGATTTCAACAATAAAGTTTAGATTTTGAATATTTTTGCTCTGAAATCCAGCTGATTTCATGTAGATTAAATATCAATACCATTATGTTTTGTTGTTTAATCAGGAATACAATTTTATTATCAGTAGTGAATGATAAAAATAAAATATTCACAACTTATTTGATAAATGTCAATGAATGCAACATGGATTTAATCTTTTTTAAAGAAATAAAAAAAAAACATGCATCAATAGATTTGAAAGTGCATTATGAAAATGAATTCAGTCTTATTTGTATTAGGCTGTTTATACTTATCTGAGTCTAAATAACAATGACAAAAATTTGTATCAGGCTGTTTCTACAAATTTTTGTCATTGTTATTTTGACTCAGGTATACACATACAGCCTAATACAAAAAAGACTGAATTCAGTTTCATAACGCACTTTCAAATCTACTGATGCATGATTTTTATGAAAAAAATCATTTAAGTGGCAGCTGACTGTAAGAATGATTGTTGGCTGCATATTTTTTATGTTTTTTCACTGACAATGAGCTTGTGATATGTGTTAATCACAAATAAACACATCTGATGTAAGGTTACACTTGCCAAAATGCCCTTACAAACTCATGCATCGAAACTGCCATCAAGCTTTGGTCGGAATCACCAGTACTGATCTATTCTAAAGTCCTGATCAAAGGCTTTGACAAAAGATACAGTAACCTTGTCCTAGCGCTGAGTAGGAACAATCTACGCATTGTGGCAAGAGCCTTGCTGCTTCAACGAGCACATGTACAATCTAAGGCTAAGCGACCACTCACCTGCAGATGATGTAAAGAGGCAGATGAAACACACTTCCATCTTCTGGGGGCATGTGGAACACTTATACACAGGCGTCAGGCTCTTTTAGGGAAATATATTTTGGGCCCAGAAGAAATTAGGGAGCTCACCCCTAAGCAAAGCCTGCAGTATATTATAGCTACAGGGTTTAATGGTGAACTCTAGCCTGATAAAAGCGGCAATCACAATAGATCAATCATGGTCGCAGTGACATTACTGCCGCATTAAAAGAAATAAAACAAAAAAGTTAAATTTTTTTAATTATTTTTATTTGTCTTATCATAGAACACCATTGTCAAGGTTACAACACCAGCAGTTTGACACAATGGCTTTTGTAATGCCATCTATCACTCTTGCATCCTGCTGACTGCTTACCACCTGACAGAGTGGAGTTATTTTCATGCGTTCATTATTAAAAATGACCTGCATTGAATTATTTGCCAGGCTTCTTCGTATGTGATGGACAATGGTTTAACCATTATCTCTTGATTTATTGTGCTATATATTTATGAAGTGTAATTATATCTGTATGTACATTGCTATGGTAGTCATTTCCCTATGCTTAATAAGGGCTCATTAACAACATTAAGATTTAACAAAACAGTTTAACAATCCTATTAAGGAAGAACAATGTAATTGTATTACTAGTTACCTAACAAATATTAGCTTTGTTTAAATGTATCCTTTGCTTGTAATGCTTGCCTAGATCTACTATATTTTTCAACTCGGGCAAGCATTTACTAGTGGTAGCCTCCAACTCCAATGAGTAGGTAGAGTAGCGACAGGCGGGTGTGTTCTGATTCTGGCACCCCCTGAATTTGATGCTCAGGGTGGTTGATCTGGTTTACCCTCTCTTATAGTTCCAGTGCTGTTATTTGTACATACAACATAATGGTGTAAATTTCCCAATGTTTGCAAACTGTGGATAGTGGATACCATGACCAGGTCACCTTTATAATAGTATCAATAGGCCTTAGTCCAAACTCTGAAGTTAAGTCCAAACTCCACAATATACAGTTAGTTGGCTTCCACTCTACATGAATTTTAAGTATGATAGCTTCATCAGCATCAGCATCCATTGCTTGACATATGCTGGAGGAGGCACAGAGGCACTTAATTAAGCATAGTCATTAAACTGCAGTCTTGACAACTGCAGACTGCATATTTAGTATGCAGTTACCTGCAGGTACCCAGTATTTGCCTAGTCTAGTCACTTCTTATAACACAGACATACATGAGGTTGTTCTATATGAGGTGTTACCAAATAGTTTCTATTGGGATCCGTAGAATAAAATGACCAGCACAGCCCTACTTCTTCAAGTGTAAGTCAAGAATATAATAGAATAGAAATTAATCAAATGTAAAATTTGTAGCACTATTAAAATCTCAGTTTCTTTTGAATCAAAATAATTTCTGACTCATTTTAGTCAGGTGGCCATTAATGGAGTTCATTCACATAAAGGTAATTGAACTTATATAGGCCATGTGATATTTACTTGGTATTTCTTAGTTTGCATGTTTAACAGCCAGTAGCGCAGTGGATATGTCTGGTGCTGTGCAAAAAGTTTTTGGTTTGATTCCCATATGGGTAAAAACTTTTTGATCTTGATTCATGAACACTGATAAATGATAGAGGATATAATTATATGAGTGTACTTTGTGTCTGCTAATAATGTTTGTAAAGTCCCTTGCAACATAGGGTGTTTCCAAGGCTGACCTTCAATCATCTGTTAAATCTCATGTCATCTTCACATGAGATTTAACAGGTAATTAGTAAATTTTTCGTTGATCAGCCTTTTCGAAACTGGATGTGAATATTCCAAGGCATATATCTACACACAAGTTATTCATCCAATATGGGAATTAAACTCACAACCGCACAGTAATTGCTTGTAGTCCCATTGTGCCATAAAGACAGTTTTGCTGATGATGATGATATTCTATGAATTTTCCACATCTCCAGATTGTGATCATCATACCATTCCATTATTATCCCACTAACAAACACTTTAAAACAATATCACCACAACTACACACAACGCCATCTTGACCCAAAGTAAGCATATATTATAACTTGTGTTATGGGCTCTAGAATGCAGAATACATACTTAAATACTTTTTTTGTAAGTACATACAATACATATTATACATAACTAGAAACACCCAGACCAATGCAAATAGACATGTTCATGCACACAAATATTTACACTGAGCGGGAATCGAACCCGCGATCTCTGCATGACAGTCCGTACACAGTACCACCGAAACACAGATGCAGTCACTGCAGGGAAAGGCCTCTTATCTTATTATAGAAGGCATAGTAGCATACTATTACTCAAGCACTTAGTATTTCCTATAACCTATCAAAGACTTATTGTAGACAATAAATAGATATTGTGTTCTAAATTTAGAATTTATATCTAAATTTAGAACACATACATTCCATAATTGGAATGAACACTTTCAGCTTATCTGTAAAGAAAAGGGCATATGGTACAAAACCATTCAAAATGAGCTTCCATGGGTGCCTTGGTTTGAAAATTGTAAGCTAAGCAGAAGCTATATTAAGCTAGCTTTAAGATTGCGTTCCGGACACTATCCATCGGCAAAATTTGCGTTCTTAATGAAAAAAGCAGATTCGCCGAACTGTAATATTTGCAACACAGTAGAGGACATACAACATTTGCTGATGGATTGTGTTCGGAACAAGCGTGAGAGGGGGATACTGATTAGTGAGTTTCAGTTAAATACACTTGACGTAGGTTTAATTCAGAGCATATTAGCACAACCAAAATCAGATGTTGCAAAGAGGCTGTGTCAGTTAATACCTAGACCAACTAGCAACACAAACTAAAATATAGTACCTAGGTACCTACTTACCTGAAGCTCACTCGTTAGTATCTCGCTATCTGTTATGTATTTATGTTAAGTATTTATATTGTTATGTTAGTTACCTTGTAACATAGAATAAGGCACGATGGGGTTAACATTATCCAGAAGGATAACAACCCCTATTAAATTTAAGAAATAAAATAAAAAAAAAAAAAAAAAAAATAGATATTGTTAAACATACTGACGTCAGCTTTGTAATGTCTACCGTCTACCCTGATACGGGTTCGATTTCTATAGTTATAGTTATTATATATAATAGTTTTTATTTTATCTATTCTCGTATTTTTAGTACGTGGTGACCTAGTGGTTACTGTACTGCATGTATGCGGTTTAGGGTTCGGGCTATGCCGACTTTTAATGATCCGACAGATACAAAAACTTGATAGATCCTATTGTAATCACACAAGATCTTCGTTTCTCATTCTTCTCAGTCGTTTCCTTTTGACAGAGTAGTCGTGGTCACGCGTGTTTCCCGGTAGCGTCTCACTACCGTTCTCCATCTGTCTCTGGTAGAAGCTTGTCTTGCGCATTCATTAAGAGGTTTTTGGGTTAGAACCTTGATTTGATCAGTCCAACGCAAAGGAGATCGTCCTCTGGATCTGCAGCCATCGTCTCGGCCCTGTACCACTAGGCGCTCTACGGAATCACTTCCTCTTCGCGTCACATGCCCAAAGAACTATAGTATACGAGATAGAACAAAGGTTGACAGTCGTTCCTTGATGTGGAGTTCTTTTAGAATGGACTCATTGGTGCGATGTTGCGTCCATGATATACGTAGGAGCCTTCTTCAGCACCACATCTCCAAAGCGTCAATTCGCTGTCTCTCCCTTTCTCTCACAGTCCATGTTTCAGCTCCGTATAAGAAGATGGGGAACACCAATGATTTCACGAGGCGGATCTTCGTGGCTTTCTTGATAATGCGGTCTTTCCATATTTTGGATAGTTTATCCATAGCGGTGCGAGTGATCACTATTCTTCGCTTGATTTTCGCCTCAGAACCTCCAGTGTTTGTTACAAGTGAACCCAAATAAACATATGACTGAATCACTTCGCAGTTGTTTTTTTATTTTTTTTTATTTTATAGCCTACCAAAGTGACTCCACCCCGCCTGATGGTAAGCAGTCAGTGGATTCCAGAAGTGGCGGCCACTATACCAATAGCCATCGTCTTAAACCGCTGGTATGGTGGCCTCCACTATGGCGGCTGGGAATGGGGTTAAGGGAAGGGAATGAGGGAGGTGAGGAAAGAGGAAAGGGCGGAAATTGGGCCTCCGGCGCTCTCACTCACCGAACGAAATGCAGTAGTACGGATACTACTACTCTTAAGTCGATCTTCTATGAGAGGGTAGTACTTCCCCGGACGATCCGGCCCATTCATGCTGAAATCAGCGTGGATCTACTACCGTAGAGAATCTCGGTAACTTCCGGAGTATTGTTGCGGCTTTTATCTACAATCATCATTTTTGTTTTTTGCCTATTGAGTTTCAGTCCAAAACTAAGGCTAATCAATTCAACGCGATTTAATAGTTCCGCTATTTGATGTTCACTGGTCGCGAGTAAAGTAGTGTCGTCCGCATATCGCAAGTTGGAGATGTTCTTTCCACCGATGGATTTATCTGTCTAGTTTTCTAACGCTATGTGCATAAAGCATTCGGTGTACGCATTAAACAGAAGCGGCGATAAAATGCAACCCTGTCGGACGCCGGCGCTGGGATGAAATTTTTGCGAATTGACATTATCCACTTTTACTGACGCTGTATTGGTCTCATAAAGCATACGAATAACAAGAACAAGATGTTTAGGAGCTTCTATTTCCAACAGAGTTTGCAAAAGTCGCGGCCAACAAACCGAGTCAAACGCCTTTTGGAAGTCGACGAAACACATGTATACGGGTCTGTTGAACTCACGAGCCTTTTCTATTACCTGCCTTACTATAAGGATTTGCTGCTGGGTGCCCTTCACTCTAACAAATCCTGCCTCGTTGCCTCTAAAAATCGTTTCTAATAGATTTGTGTAAAAAAAAAATTAGGTTATCATTTTTAGAGCGCCGGAGGCCCATTTTGCCCCTATTCATTTTTCCTCACCTACCTTAATCCCTTCGCCAACCGAACTCCCTTCATGGCAGTGGCTTCGCTTAGTGTATGAAACGTCAGTCTTAAATTATATATTTCTGACTCCCCTTCGGCGATAATGCGTGATGTTATGTTATTATAGATTTTTACAACTTTCCGATCTTGTGGCAGTGGACGTCTAATGACTAAAATAAGTCCTTTTCTTCACTTTTATACACCGACAAATATGCATAAGGCTTGCCTCATGGTAAGCAGTTACCGTAGCTTGATGCTTGTAACAGCAAGTATTATTTACGTGCTTATATAAATTTTAAGACTAAAAAATTAACCTATTTTTCTTTCTTTTCAGAACTGAAGCGCATTACCAGCGTAGTGTACCTAACTTAAAAAACATACAAATCAATACAAATTATGTAAAAAACAGCTTTAGCTGTGACCTGTGATCTCTTTACGTGATTAATATATATTTTTTATTTACAATATATGAAGTGTTAGTGGTGCGAAGTGTTGAAGATGAGCTCTGCCAACAATTCGAACAGTGCGAGGCCCCAAATGCCCCTGAGACAGAAGGATTTCGATCAGGTAAGGATCTTTAGTGTATTTCAGTTATAAGGACTTTTCACAATAACGATTTGCGAACGGGTTTCGAATCTGCGTTTTGGACATTCAGATAGAGATCGCTGCGCATTCGCGGCGTGCTCGCTTCTCACTGTTATCGCGTTCGCGGAACCACGAAAATCGTCGCGCGTTGGTGTGATAAGGCTCGAAATGTTTTAGCGATGCGATTTCATTAATATATCATGTTCGAAATTAATCGATCTGAATTCGTATAGTCGGTATGCTTTTTATAGACCATAGAAACAGCTCGGTTTTGTCCAGCAGTGAAATACGATAGGCCGATAGATTCATCATCATCATATCAATCGAAAGACGTCCACTGCTGGACATTGGCCTTCCCCAGTTTTCGCCAACTTGGCCGGTCTCTTCCGTCGGTTGTCCGCCGTCCTTATAAGGTCGACGGTTCACCTCGTGAGGGGTCTGCCCACGCTGCGCCTAAGTAGCATAAGTCAGAATATTACTGTACAATTAATTATCGAAGCCAGCGTTTGTAAAGTATAAAGAATTTTTTTTTTTCAATTTCTTATATATATTTTACATTTTATTTATCTTATTTCTAAGCACGAAAACTACTGAAGCTTACCTGTGCTAGATGAGTCGCTATTAACTTTATATTTATATAATATAATACATGCACGTAAAGTAGTATCAGATCTGTTGACATCCAAACTGGTTTTTTAGATTAAATGATTTTAACTTAGTTTTATACTTTAGTGAATTTTCATACAATGTTTGTAGTTCTGGAGTTAGTACATTTACGAATATTGGTATTTGACAGTTTAACATTCTATTTCCATAAAAATTTATTGTTTTGGGTAATACATATCCTTGCGCACCACAGTTTTTCCTTAGATTGTCTGGACCTTATGTGTAAGTAATTAGGCTTTATTTACTTCATTTAATATATTAAATTTAATTTTATCATATATGTCCATTACTTTACAATATCTGAAGAGTCCCTGATCATCATCATTGTATTTGGTTTTAATATATTTTTTGGACAATAGTTCTTAACAATTTTCGTTGCAGTTTGTAAATGTCATGTATGTATGTTTTGTACGTTCTTCCGTAGCTACTTAATCCGTAACCGATGACAGAGTCTGCTAGGGCGGTATACAGTAATCTTAATGTTTTGTACGGTACTTTATATTTAAGAACAGAAAATTTACTCACAATTGTCCGTAGCTTGGCAGATACATTGTCCTTGTGAGGTTTCCAGCAGAACCTGTCATCGATCACAAGTCCGAGGTAGGTATGTTGTTTAACATTTTCAATGCGTGGACTTATGCACTGTGGTAGAAGTGCTTGCCGCGGCGCGGTTTCACCCGCGTATTTGCTTACTGCCCGCCCCCGTCGCCAGTAACGTTCCTCAAGAACTGGGCTATCATACGCAAAAAGATTTTTAAATCCGACTGGTAGTTCCAGAGATTAGCGCGTTCTAACAAACAAACAAACAAACTTCCGCTTCATATAATAGTATAGATGTAGGTACACATTTCCTATATGCAAAGCGGAACTTAAGTTTCGTGGTTCAAGGTATTTAGACACTCTTGCGTTTTTTAATCAGGTAATTATAGCTTCATACTTCACGCTTGTTGTATTTTTCGAGGTTAGCAGACTTGTTTCGTTACTATTACATTACTTTGAGGTACCTTTATAGGTATTCAAGGTGAAATTGATTGGCTATAGAAAAAAAAAAGTTTGTAGTCTTTTGCTTACCAAAAAGTTGAAAGAATTATCAGAATTAAAACGATCATTAATTGATCAAAAAATATCATACCTTTTGACGTAGGCCTCTCTTGCAAACTTTGATCAGTCCTGAAACACGCTCGTTTACGTAAGCATGCCATAATTACTTAATGGCAGACCTGATAACGATGTGTTTTACATTTCGTGGTCTTCACTCCCAATGTGTGTTTTTCTAACAAATATCAGTTCTACTACACTACACTTTAGAAACGTTACTTTCGGTGACAATTTCATCATATATTTCAGTTTGGATTAATGATTTTGCGAACCGGAACATCAATTTTCAGTGCACGTTAGACGTAGTACGAAATACTACCACTATTTAACTTCAGTTTAACCTAAGTTTCCCGATCCGTTATTCAATAGATAATTGTATCTTTAGTCTAGCAGCTTCCCGGCGACGCGTTTTACAATTGGTAGCATTGAAGTCCAATAAACTCGTTTGTGCTTACGATTTCTTCAAATTGCTGCATCGAACATGTTATTTTTTGTGTTTTTGAGTCTGCAACCGGATTCTCTCTACCCTATCCTGCATGCTGATGAGGGTTAGTAAATATGCTGATATCACATGCTGCCCTTCAATTTTAACTTCCTATGCAAAATAAATTGTGTTTTAAGTCATTTGTATCTGTGTCTGTGGCATGGATGAACCGATTTCAATTTAGTTAATATTTTTTTGAAAATTGTTCTTTTCTTGAGCAAGCATGGTGATCAATGCTCCTGCCTGTAGGTACGAATTTATAACTTGGATAATAATGGACTAGTATGAAATCGAGTTGTTGCCATACGTGTACCGTATGGTACTGTTCTACGACTATATTAAAATCCCAAGCATCCGTCAACAAAGCTAGTGGCGTAGTTAAAACAACGTATTTTATAGATTTTCTATAATAAACACTATATTTTACTTCGCTATAAACTTCTAAGAAACTTCTGAAATTGTTGTTCCTTGCTTTCTCGGAAATAATCGCTTTTTTGCTAATAATATCATCAACATTGTATATGAACGTGAAAAATCTAGTATATACGGAATTCCACATTTTGCCAAGTTTTTGTCAACTAGCGATCTACCTCGGTTTCGCTCGGCTAGCAAGGCATATATGCCTAAATTTATTTCCTGTAAATACATAAACCTGCTCCACGTGTCACTCCATTCAGTGGTGAATGGCATTAGTATCGCGTTCAGACAGACAGACGCGACAACGGAACTTTGACAAAGTTCCGTCCGTATAATATAGCAGTTCCTGCAGCTGCAGCATTCCTATGGCAAAAATGTGATCACTGCAAACGCCAATCCGCCTGTCGGGCGTGATGATTGTTCTTTGAAGTGATTGAAGCCCTACCAAATGTAATGTTTGGAAGAAGTCTTTGTCCTGCAGTTGGCGTTTGTAAGCCTTGCACTATTTAAACTTAATATTAAATAAATATGGGAAATCTCTGCGTACGGTGCCAAAAGATATATTTAATTTGTATGACGTTTTTTGATAACAACGTTTATTCGTCATCAAGGTATGCTGACGTAGGCTGACGTAGACCCTGTAACGGCTATTTATGAATGAAGCCTGACGTCATTGCAAGACGTACGAAGACATCCGACTGTTTGATGCTCGAGACAGGATTTCAGATATTATAGTTGGGGTGAATGATTTCGGGTCGCGAGAGTTTCAAGGATAACATAGTTTTACAAGTTTATTATTTTTAGACTTGTCATTGTTGATTCCTATTGCTCATCAGCAGACTGGTTGAAAATGTTGATTTTAAATTGCGTGACTATCACATAATAGGTATCTTAAATTGTTTATAAGAAAAATCATTTCAAACAAAACCGTGGTAATTATAAATAGTATTTAAATTATTTATGTAAGGACTAATTCATTCTGGTGCACATACGCTTTAAAGATTCTGTAATAAATTTTAATACCTACCCTCATATTAATAATCTATTTTTACGATTATAAGGTATAATTTCGAGTATAAATAATTATAATCTAATTAGCAATAGTCAAGTGAAGTCCACACTATTGTTTGAGACCTAGTTATTTTGACAATGGCAGAGATTTCGTCACATTGACGTAAGCCATGAATTCTGCGTCAGATTACTTCGTTATGAAAATGGTGTCTTAGCAGAAATTAATTTGTGCATCGTATTAGGGTCGGCGTGGATTTGACGAAAGATAACCTAGTAAGAGCATTTTGTTTGTGACACGCTGAGTTTCTGATTTTGCAGAAGTCCATGAGCGAGTCTCTTACCAATCAGCAATAAAAACAATCTTTAAACTCTTTAAACAATGCCGTGGCCATAATCTATTTAAAAATAAAATCTCCAGAAAAGAGTTTCTCACATTCATCAATAAACTATTTTGCATCTAGATAGCCAAATTGAGTGTAAGATCAACCAGTGTAGCTTTTGTCTATATTTTCTTAGTTAATCTTAAACATCTCGACTAAAAGTAAGCACAAAAGAACTCGAGGATCAAAATATTGATATTAATGAAGATAAGATAACAGCTCCATGTTATGAATGATTTATTACGTGATCAAAGGAATATTGTTAAATGTCCTCGAGACCTCGACCTCTCAACCACGGTAATACTTATATAGTATTACCATGTATCAACTCTTGATAATAATCCAGACACAATAGAAATAGTTTTTGTCTCGGCAAACTTGATTTCAGTAACAAAGTTTTAAGACATGAAATTTAGTCAGCTTTATTCTAATTATTCACGAGGTTTTCAGTGCAGACTAAAAGCAAGCTTGTGCAATGCAATATAATCCACATCTTCACCTTTTGGTTGAATTGTTCTTAATGGCAGATTACATATCTTCGGATCTTTTGTTATTATATGTATTAGCCCAAAATAAGCATAATGTTATAGCTTGTGGTACGGGCAAACATACTTATATAAATTTTTATGTTTTTACTGAGCGGGTATCGAACTCCTATCTCTGGGACTCGCTAGTCGCAAACTCGGATTGCCCGAGATGTGTTTAAAATCTACTCTAAATGACACCATTTCTTTTGCCATCATCGCAAACTGTTAACATTATGGCTCCCCTATAGCAGCTTTGTAAGGCGCCTTTTCACAGAACCACATTTGGTAGCACGGAATCGAGCTTTCTTATGCTTTTATCTTTTGCTGTCACTCAGAATCGTTATTTACCAAAGCAAGAAAGAGAGCACGCACCCAGCCACACACGCTCTGATTCTCACTTTACTAATAGACGAATATAGAAAATTGGAAGGCAACAAATACACTGGTAAAAAAGCCAGGTTTTAATTGAACGATACAGGTATGAAGTATTGTATTGTTTGTCTTTAGATTCTACTGTGAAAGGATGACACGAGTGGCACTTTATTCCCGCACGTGACGTACCTATACCTAAAACATACTATTAAGATTAAATAAACTTATCCAAATAGGTTATTATTCATGTACCTAGTTTAATGCAGTAGGTGACACCTACGACAATGTATTGTGTTAATCAGGTCAATGCCAATACCGCTTCAATTTAGTTCAACGTTCAACATAATATATTAATTATGTAAAACAAATGATCTACATAATGATGATTACACTGTTATGTAGAAAACTGCTTTAAGTATACGCCCAATTATGTCATTTGCGCAATTACGTAAGGCCCCACGCTGCTACTTAACTTTGACGTTTCCTCTTAAAGCCAGCATCTACATAACTTCAAAGCATTTACATAAGTTAGAATAAAAATAATTAATTATATTCATTCATACTTAAAATTAAGGTATCCAACATAGAACGAGCAGCGGTATCATGCAATAATACGACTGAAAAGATATATCAGGTACCTATTCATATAAAAATCACTCTGCTTATTGCATTCCTTTGAATATAGACCATTTCCGAATATAAAATAAATAGTCCTGCCTTATCCAGTCTATCCCATGGAGAGTCTGCAAGACCTCGTTTGCTCCAACTAGTCAGTATTTTAACAGATAATTTTAACTAAATTAAAATGCATATTATTATTCTATTAATATGTTAATGTTTTCGTTAGTCGTGTTTATTTAAATAAGCTTTGTTCATGTCTGTTGTAAATGTCCGTTTAGAAATAACTGTATTTCTTAAAGTAGGTTACTTTACAATGTTTTGTTTGGCTGTGAACTTAATGTAGTGAGCTGGCTAGTGACATTTTGTAGGACGAATACCGTCAATTTTATTTCAGCAAGCGAAGTATAATAGAATGAATAGAATTTTATCTATATAGGTAATTAAGTGTAGCCTGCGTTACTTTGCATGCTACTTGAATTTGTAACTTTCGAAAAATTTTAACAAACTAGCGATTAATAAGAATAGCCTGAGTTTCTTACTAGTTCTTCTCATGAATACTTCGTCAGCGAACTAGCTGTAGGATAATTTGCTGATATTTTATTACTAGCTGTTGCCAGCGACTTTGTTCGCGTGAACATTCAGATATGTGCCTGAAAATAAAAGATTTTTTTTTATTTTGACGAACTTACATACCCTATTTCACACATTTTAATAGTTATTTAATTTATCAAAAATAATCAACAAAATTATGAATTATAATGATGAGTATTTTCTAGTTATTTGGAAATATATATATACAAACTTTGCCACCCCATTTCACCTCCTTAGGGATCGAATTTCGTGAGCACCTACGCCCTGAGAGGAACTACCATGCAAAATTTGAGACTCCTAGCACTTGTAGTTTTTGAGATTTCGTGATGAGTGAGTGAGTGACCTTTAGCTTTTATATATATATAGATTGATATTTGCACATTCATAAGTGTCACCGAGCTATGTAATCTAAATAAAATTAAATTTATTCTATTCCAAATTGATCAGATATGAATAAATTAGTTTGTCTTTCACTGACCTGGGTATGCCGATTCTCTCATAATACATCGACGTACAATTAACATTATCCACATACTGTTATGTATCGTTCGATAAGATGCTATTGCTTCTCGTACTTCTTTTTCTTCATAGTCGGTAACAGCTTCATTGTGTTTCTTATTATTGTTCCTGCATTGCATAGAGAACACTGCTGCATTGTAACAAAAGGATGGTATTGGCGCTGGCGTGATGAAGTTGGAAATATGTATATCTTGACATTTTTCTAGAAAACAATGGAAAAATGTGTAGTATCATTTTTGCAATAATAATGCACAAAAGGTAAATATAACGATATGTTTTGTAATATGTGGTGTGCTATACAAATATTATATTCTATTCTATGTATCGAGTTCTAAACATAGATAAATAATTAAAATTCCATGCATAATAGAGCGTCTGGGAAAGTGACTATACCGGAGTATACCAGCTATAGCATAGTTTAAACAACTAAAATAGTTGTATAAGTATTACATCTATTTGACTGCTTCCGTGGCGCAGTGGGAGCGCAAGCGACTGCTGTGCATGAGGGTTTGATCTCCACACGAGACAAAACTGTGTTATCCATAAATGTTTGTTCCGAGTCTGGGTGTACTTTGTGTTCGTTAATTGTATGTTAGTAAAGTTCTCCGCGATACCTGGGCTTGTTCCTTAGTGCAGGAGTTGTCTTTGAAAAAAACTTCACTAGCGCAGGCAGTTAAAATTATTTATGAAAAGGCAGCACGATTTTTATCTATATTGCCTTTATCAGCCTATCAAAGTCACTCCACTCTGCCTGATGGTAAGCAGGACACTTAGTCCAGAAGTAAAGGACATCATTTTAATCAAATAACACTTGGTATACGTCTACGACGTAGAGTGTTGACTGTAAAGTTTTAAAAAAAAAATTGCTTCTGGAAGAATTTAGACGTAATAGGCAGATAGATTCTGATACCCGTATATCACCACGGAATATTCCCATTTATCAAAGACACCAAGAGTTCACTCGTTGTAGAAATCGTGGTCCTAAAACGCAATGGAATGACAACTTATTTCACTTCATCATCCGTAAAACCCCAAACAGTACTAAGTTTCTTGTGACATTGAAATCATTACGACTAACTGTAAGCGGTTACCGTATAGTATATTTATTGGCGTAGCAGACGTGGGTAGTAAGTTGTAATTACTGCTCATTGACCTCGAAAGCAGTAAGGACTTAGCTATTACTGCCCTATTACGTTTAGACTAAATATGTCTTCTGTTTCCAGTACTGCTCATCATGGTACTATGGCCTTTTCCCCGAAAGGACTGGCAGATCCACAGGACCCACATTTCGCCAGCTATGCTGGAACATGGAAGTCATTTAACCGTAGACACACCTAACTATATTTGTGAAACGGGTCTACTTGTGTTGGAAAATTATTATAAGGTGCCAAACCTCTTTACCCGACGTTTCGGTCGAATTACACCGACCATGGTCACGGGCTGACTCCTGACACCTGTTATTATTTAACGTACATAATTCCAAACCAGGCTAATACTCAGAAACACCCCTATAACCCTTATGTTGGCTGTCCATAGAAACGGAGCTGACTGGAGAAACTAAGAAATATTAATCAATAAGATTGCTCTGCTGCAGTAAACAGGCACTATTGGTTTTTTTATACAATTTTGGTGGCAAACAAGCGCACCACCTGATGGTAAGTGGTAACCGTAATCTATAGAGATGACTGTGTTTTCCAAGCATGAAAGTAATAATGCTTAGAAAACACAACCCAGCCGTTGCCGACCACGGGGAAGGGGATGAGGAAGAAAAAGGAAAACAGAAGAGGACCTATGGGGTATTTGGGCTGCCAGCGCTCTCACTTACCGAGCTAATAAAATAATGGTTAATATTTCTCAGATTCTTTACCTCGCAGCCTCGCTCCTGTTGCTAATCTGACTGGTAGTTCTAGAGGTTAGCGTTAAACAAACAAACTCATGTACAACAACAACAAATGTATTAGACTATAGAACGTCATTTGCTGCGATCCAAACAAACCTCCTTAGCCTCTTCAACATTCATTACGTCGGTTACGGGTGCTTGTAATTGTGACTTTTAGTTGCTACAGGCTTAATGTTTCTTTTCTTAACTATGATTCACCAACTATTGCACACGCACTCAATAAGACCTTGCAAATTGATATACAATACTTGACAGATCGGCATAAATTACACACTAAAATCAGGTCAAGAATGCCAGATGCGTATACAAAACAAACCTTTTTTTTAATCTAATAATTATTAACCAAAACAGAGCTTATTTTAGTAAGACATGTTTAAAATCGAGATAGCCTACTTTACGCGGTTAACGCTACAGTTAACCATTACATAGTTACCTAAAAACGGGTCCAGTTACTTTTTACGATATTAAAATAACAGCTTTTACTAAAAACTAGAAATTTGCGTTGAAAAGTTGTCTTAATAACTATTGTAGTACAAGTTGTGAGTAAAATCGGTCAAGTGCGAGTCGGATCCGCGCACTTTTGATTTCGTTGATACAGAGATTAGATTTTTTTTACAGTTTCAAAAAATTGCAGGCAAAAGATTTCGATATAAACTTTAGCTTGATACCTTCACGCCACACATAAAAGGTCTTGACAGACGACACTATGGTCCTATAAAGGTTCTGTTTTGCCTCTTGAGGTACTGCACCGTAATTATATTATCACTAGCTGTTAGCTGCAGCTTCGCCCGCGTGAATGTTCGTTATACAAACTTTAATCCCCTAATGCAACTATATATAAATAGCCTATCTATGTTGTTCCCCAAGGTCTATATTATTTTATTATTTAAAATCGATTCAGTGGTTTAAGCCTGAAAGCGTGATATTTAGGACGTCAGTAACATTGTTGCCCGTTACCTAGTATTGTCTTAGTTGTCGTTTACGATACGGGTAGATATGAAGTGGTTCCATATCGATCAGGATACTACCCTTGAATAGAATATTGGCGTAGTTTGCAAACTAAAGGAATCTCTGCCCACTAGACCGTATCATATAACGACCGTGCTATGAGCGGATCAGGATCGGAAAGCAACGCGATGCGCATTGCTATGCTCACTACAATATCGCCTGATATTCTTCGCACCGTGCTTGGCACGCTACAGTGCTAGTCGGTGACGAATCTGTCTCATGGGCATAGTCCCATACTTTTTAATACAAAGTTTTTTTTTGTCTAACATGTTACTATGAACTTACGTTACGTATAAAGGATACACGATACGTGGTAGTGAGCAGAATCCTTTATGCGTTTCTTCGATGATAGAGAGCTTCGGAAGGAACATCCTCCTATGTCCACTTTGTCTTCGTCACCTTAACTTTACACGGGCAAGGGCTTGATGTGTCTTAGCATTCTGCAGTGCTCAGAGAACACACTCATGTCTGTAGATTACGGTTATAAGGACCGTATGATTATTTGCCGTCAAAATCTATAAAATACCAAACTTATAGTCTTAAATATTTATAACGTTTTATAATAATCAAATCTCAATTTATTGGCCGCTATCCAAGCCTCGCTAAATATAGCTGGTCTTGTGATCCTTATTGCGTTGACATAGAGGTTTTATTCGTATGTATTTTTAAGAGAAAGTTGGTCGGAAATACATTTTTATTTCGTCATACCTCAGAGACGTAAGTATGACTGTTGAGTTTTGCGATTTGTTTTGGATGACTTATGCACATATCGATTGTGTGCAAGCGTAAGGTTTAGAATTGGATGGGGAGCACTGGATCAAAAAACTTTAATCATAGTATAAAATTAATTCGCTGGAAAGCGTCTGTTTGTTTGAAATAGCTAATCTCGTGAACCGCTTAATGAAATAGAATGCAGTTTTTACTGTTATTGAGACTTTCGAGAGAGGTTTAGGTATATGTATAATAGATAGAATAGAATAGACGAGCGACGATAATAGTAAAACCACAACTATTGGTAGCGATGTGCAGCAAGGGCAGGTATCTAGTATTATTTTAAGTTAATATTTTTGTCAGAATTTTAACATGATGCCTTTTAGAACAGTTTCTACCGCTCCTGGACTCTATTGTATATCATTAGCCGGAGTAAAATAAAAAGGTCACTTCATGGTGTCCACTAAACTTCTGTGATCGTTTCCATAGAATTCTAAAATAATTGCGTAGCTTCGAATAGTGGACTTTTTATTCGTTCTTCAAAATATAATAAGAAGTTATTTAAAAAGAATAAGGTGATCAAAAAATATTAAACTTATTGTTGCAGATATGGGGCGACCTACAGGAGGGTATCGAGCAAGTTTACAAGAGGCAGCACATGGAAAAGAAGAGATATATGGACTTGTATACGTATCCTTTTCTAATAAACTAGCGGACGTCACGCGGTTTCATCATAAAATATAGCCTATGTTTCTCAGTGATAATGTAGCATTCGAATGGTAAAAGAATTTTTGAAATCGGTCCATTAGTTTTTGAGTTTATTCGTTGCATACAAAAATACAAATCTTTCCTCTTTGTAATATTAGTGTAGAAAATAAATATTTTGTCATACTTTTATAAAAGGTCGGTGACAAAGAAGTATGCGGTATCCCTGATGGTAAGTGGTAACCTTAACCTACGAACTTACATGTCTGAGTAATATATTATTATTAAAAACAAAAAGCCCGCCTGCCTAAAACAAAGTGACAAGAGAAAAAAAACCCATATTTTTTTGTCGTGATGACGTTACATTGAATTTATATATACTCTATGTCACTCCCACAATCAATACGAATCTAATGACACCTCATATGTTAAAATCCATCTTGCAATTAAGGCCTTAGAGCGTGCGTAAGAAATAGACATACATACTCACATACATACATATACACATACATACATACATATACACATACATACATACATATACACATACATACATACATATATACGCCCGAAAAACAGTACCCTTCTTGACTGCGTCAGTCGGGCAAAAAACAACAAAGCCATCGTCGACGGTACGGAGATGAGTTATCAACAATCATGATCAACTACATTATCAACTGGAAGTCCACCCGTGTTTTGCTTCGGCATCAATACTTTCATTCGGTCTTATAACAAACGCCTACGGAAATATCATAGCAATAGTTACGTATTGCATCATTCAGATTTACTTAGGCGCTTAATATATTGAAAATTGAAAAGACTGAAAGAAATTGTTAAACATAATAAAATACAACCTATGTTACCCGTACCTACTATTTGTAGCTTTCTAAAGGCAAAATAATTTTTGAAATCGGTTACAAAAAAAAACAAATATTTTGTCTTTATAATATTAATATAATAACTATAATAAGTATATATTAATATAAAGATAGATATTGCATAATGTTGTCTTGCGTCATTTTGCCATCGGATGTGCTACTTGACTAGTGCATCTTTAGGGGCGCTATACACATAAGCGGTCAAGCATTTAACTGCACTGTCGAGTGGTAAAATCGCATATATGCACCTAGATTACTTGCAAAATCATTAAATACAAGATATAAGCACTAGCTTACTTTGGGACCAAAGGGAAACTACCTATATTGAATATTGTAGTAATTTATATTTATTAATAAGTTGAATTGAATTGAAATAAAATTTATGAAACTGTATCGGTACTAGCTTAATATCTATACTACTCGTATATATGAAGCAGCAGTTTGTTTAAACGCGCTAATCGCTAATGAATAGACCAGTTCTTGAGGAAGGTTATACGCTATGTAACATCACGCTACTGGCGACGGGAGCAGAGCAGTAAGCAAAGACACGGTTGAAACCGCGTCGCAGGAAGCTAGTAGCCAATCTATACATATAATAAAAATGTAACCGATCGCTGTCTGTACATGGAAGATATATGAGAAAAAATACTATTGGGACCTATATCAACGCAAATAGAACCCAAAACAATGATTTTTAAAATTTTTGTCTGTTTGTCTGTTTGTCTGTTTGTCTGTTTGTCTGTTTGTCTGTGCGTTTGTGCACGCTAATCTCAGAAACGGCTTATCCGATTTAAATATGGTTTTCACTAATATATTGTGGTAAGCTTCACTTAACATTTAGTGTTTGTTTCATGTCAATCGGTTCATAAATAAAAAAGTTATGCCAATTTAAAGAATCACATCGAACATTCGTTAATTTACTACGAAATCTTATAGAAGCAGATATTTTAACAGGTTGCGGAATAGCTGATAGTGTTTTTATTCCTCGGATTCCTGTCATTCTAAACAGTCTTTCATTTAGTTTTAAACGAGTCCAGTTTCCAGTGAGCCTATGTTTTGCGATGACTAATTAAAGTAATTAATTAATTAAGTAATTAAAGTAAAGGTAAGACACTAAAAGTTTTGGGTGTGGATCTAAGTATTAGCTGTTTTTCGGTCAGCTTTATGTGGCTCTATCACGTGTTAGCATTACTAGCAGCCTATATGCTTTGATCCTTGATGGCTATACGTCTAATCCATACATCCATACATATTATAAAAGGCTTTGTCCTGACTGACTGACTGACTGACAGACAACGTAAAGCCTAAACCGCTGGTCGTAGCGACTTGAAATTTGGAGGGTGTGTTTGTCTTAATGTCTAGAAGTGTACAAAGAAAGGGTTATTAAAAATTCAACCCTTAAGTGTATGAAAAGGGATGAAATCGATTGTATGAAACGTCTTCATTTTTTAAGTTACAGCTTTGAAATTTTGTTTTGGAATACTTTTATTTAAATAAAAAATACGCTCTTATTTTTTTTTTACTGGGGTGGATTTATAGGAGTGAAATAAGGGATGAAATATTGTATGGAAAGATCTTGAAGTTGGCGACTTGAAATTTGGAGGGAGGGGGAAGGGAGGGGGAGGAAGAGGAAAGGAAGGGAGAAGTGAGGGGAAAGTGCGGGGGTAGTGAGGGAGAAGTCAGGGGAAAGGGAGGGGAAAGTCAGGGGGAAATCGACTGCCTCTGTATTTCGGTGGTACTGTGTATGGACTGTGAGGTCGCGGGTTCGATTCCCGCTCAGTGCAAATATTTGTAGCATGAACATGTCTATTTGCATTGGTTTGGGTGTTTATATGTATATTATGTATCTATTTACAAAAATAAATGTATTTAAGTATGTTTATCCGTATTCTAGAACCCATAATACAAGCATATAATGGAGGGGAAGGAAGGGGAGGGGAGGGGAAGGGAGAGGAAGGGAGGGGAAGGGGAAAGTTATTGTAGTGAAAATTTGCCTTTGTGTATTGTATGTTGTTTTACGGGGGATATCTTTAGGTAGGTGAAAGAGGGTTTGTACGAATGGTGATGATGATGAGATTAGAAATAGTATGCAAAACAGTATTTAAACAATATAAAAATGTCTATTGAAAAACGATATTCATGCGAGCGAAGCCGCGGGCAAAAGGAAGGCATATATAAAAACGAAAGGTCACTCACTCACTCACTCATCTCATCACGAAATCTCAAAAACTACAAGTGCTAGGAGTTTCAAATTTTGGAAATAGGTGCTCTCTAAGACGGGATTTTGCGAAATTTATTTCCCTGGAGTATAAAGGGGAACAAAATTTGGAGCTTCTATAGTTTTTGAAAATAGGAGTGCCAAGTTTCGTTAAATATCGCAAAATTTCGTCTGTTTTAGGGGTAGCGGGTGAATAGATTTAAATCGGATTCGCCTTAGAGACGGATTATACTGATATTTATTACTAATATACAATGTACGATTGCCGTAAGATTAGGTAAGAAATATTCTCATACAGGCACACATCTGAATTTTCACGCGAACGAAGTCGCGGGCCACAGCTATATATAATAAAACTGTAACCGGTCGCTGTTTGTACATGGAAGATATATGAGAAAAATATTATTAGGACCTTTATCAACGCAAATAGAACCCAAAACAATGATTGTTACAATTTTTGTCTGTTTGTCTGTTTGTCTGTTTGTCTGTGCGTTTATTCACGCTAATCTCAGAAACGGCTTATCCGATTTAGATATGGTTGTCTAATACATTGTGGTCAGCATCACTTAACATTAAGTGTTTGTTTCATGTCAATCGGTTTATAAATAAAAAAGTTATGCTAATTTAAATAATCACGTCATAAATGTGATATGTATTTAGCTTAGCTTAGTTTGTTTTTAAGTTAGGTTAACACGTCTTATTTCTTTATTAAAATTTAAATTAAAATGTAAATACTTTATTAGTTAAAATGTAAATACAAGTTAGATTTATATTTTCTGGATTTATTTTATTTTTTATTTTTTGTGATAAAAACATGTTTGTTAACACGTTTCATTACGGAATAGGTGGAATTGAAGTGAATTACGAAATAGTAGTAGTCGATTTACGCTGGTTTCAACATGAATGGGTCGGATCGACCAGGGAAGTACTACCCTCTCATAGTTTTCGACGTAAGAGTAATAGTATCCATATTATTGCGTTTCGTTCGGTAAGCGCGAGAGCCGGAGGCCCAACTGATGCAGAGATGAGAAACCTCGCAGCATGTGTGGGACCAGCTGAGTATCTGCGGAGTCATTGTGTGGTGTGGGTCAACCCGCTGACCAGGGAGACCCGTATAAACGGTGGTGCCGCTGGCCGCCCGCGGCATTGTACAAGGGCCCAATTAGACCTAACCAAAAAAAAAGAGACTGCCCCACCAGGTTGCGCATAATTTCGGAGTGGTTCGTCGTGCAGGTTGGTGACCGGATAGTGGGACCCGGCGACCATTTTCGAGACGCTACGGGGGCCTTTTGCGAGCAGTCCGTATCATGAAAGCCCGGAGGCCTAAGGCCCTTGAGCCTTTACAGCTGCGAAGAGACATCGCCTCCTCAACGACCGTCTTCTATCGCCTTTACCACGGAGAGTCTTCTCAACAGCTCTTTAAATTAATTCTACCCTCTCCCTTTTTATCCAGAACGACACGTGCGGGACTGAAGTGCTACCCTTTCACAGTGCAATCTAAAGGGTCTCGAACCAAACGGTTCAGCACTTTATACTTTTGTCGCTCAATTAAAGCCTGGAACTCTTTACCAGCGCATGTGTTCCCACCTAACTTTCATCCTGGGACTTTTAAGCGAGGCGTGAAGAAGCATCTCACTAAGCCGCCATAGTGGAGGCCACCATACCAGTAGTTTGGCTTTTGGAATGGTGTCCACTACTTCTGAATTCCACTGACTGCTTACCACCAGCCAGAGTAGAGGCACTTTGGCAGGCTAATATAAAAAAAAACTTATAGCGTTTTTATTCCTCGGATTCCTTTCATTCCAAACAATTTCCCGTTTAGTTTTAAACGAGTTCAGTTTCCAGTGAGCCTATGTTTCGCGATGACAATTAATGAGTGTGGATCTAAATATTAACTGTTTTTCGCATGGTCAGCTTTATGCGGATTTGCCACGTGTAAGTAATCCTAGCAGCCTGTATGGCTTTGATTCGCGATGGCTATACGTCTAATATCGTAGATAGAGAAGCATTTACTTACTGTAAAGATTTTTCTTATTCACCTAAACGAAGATGTTTATAATTCAAAACAAACCAAAAGATATATCCAAAAAATGCTGCCCAAAATCACTATTCCACGCGGACGAAGTCGCGGGCACAGCTAGTAAATATTAAATTTGTAGTTTTGAGTTAATTTCTATTATTATCTCAGCTGTAAAACGTACATTTCTAATCATAGGCGTCTTCCATTATTATCCAAAGGGGCCGTCAGCAGTCTACATTGAGTTATCGTCCGTTCTAATTAGGCCGTATGTCGTTGTCTATAAAAGATCTATACTGCGCATGCCAGTCCATGGTTCGGGTTTGTTTTGTCGTATAACACTACCGAACAATTTTACCAAACAGCTTTAATTATGTATAGCGCTCCTTACGAAAGTTGCAATAAATTTTCGTAATAATTTAATTATTTTAAATGCATGTTCATTGTATTGCATAAACATTGTTACGTGTGTCTTCCTTTTTGTGCCGACGCGACGGAACGAATTTTTGCGAGTTTCTTTTTAAATTATTTATTTATGTATAAACTAAGATTTTAGATAAAATATAAAGTTTGTTGACCAAAATAAATTCATCTTTTATACATACATTGCGTATTTAATTTAAACTTAAAACATTATTATAATCAAAAACAAGATTCATCTAAACAAATCGACATTAGGTAAACTAGATTTATTGCGTTTAAGTACACATTGAGAAGCTAAAAACTATGACGAATTTTGTATTGTTTTTGAGTTTTCAAAAGTAAATCTTACGGTGCGTTGCCACTGACGTGGAGCTGAGCGGAGTGAAGAGGAGCAGACCGTGAATTGGCCAATCACAGTATTCAAAATCTCCACTCCGCATGAGTGGAAATGCTGTGATTGGTGAATTCACGGTCCGCTCCTCTCCACTCCGTCTAGCTCCGCGTCAGTAGAAACGTTTCTTTAGTATTGTAGACAGTAATATTTTTACTGCGAAAGAAGTTGAAGAAAAATGTCCCTTATGTATGACGCTGTAGAATTATTTTTACCGTGTCTCTGTATTTGTGACTTTCTTTGTTAGTGCGTCAGAATGAGAGTATAATATGTATTGATTACGCTTTTATCCAAAACAAACAGCGATATGATGAATCGATAAATCCACGTCATGTATGTTTACCAAACAAAGTCGAACTTCTTTGATGATTTGCACCAAGTTAGAAACTTTCGATTGGGTTATACTTATCGTGGAAGCCCCGGATTCGCACGAGTATACTGTTTTTTTTATACAATTACAAAGAAATAATGTAAATAGAGAGTAAATACTTTTATTTGACACACAAAATACATACAAGGTAATCAATGATGCAATTATTAACAAAAATACAACAACAGCTACAAAACTTTAAACAGATGACAGAAATAAAAAAAAAAATCATACGACCCGAAATGATAACCGCCTCCTTTTTAAAGTCGGTTAAAAAGGCAGACGGCAGACGTTTTATAAAGACTGTTATCTGCCTTAGGGATCGACTAATAACTTCCAACTGAGGATTTGAAGCTAAGATCAGAAAGATCAAATTCAACATGCCTACGTTTCTCCAAATAATTCGTCTAAAACTATTTAAGTCTATCTAGGACTTCAGCTTTTAGCCCATATTATTACTTTTAAGTTATAAGTTGAACGCTATAATATTATAAACTGTTTTTGTAGCCTTTCTTTACAATCAATACAAACCTACCAAAATATTAACATACTAAATTATTAATAGGTACCTAACGCCCTAGTATTCCATTTCTATTACTTACCAGGTCGTTGAGAGCGTGATGTCGTGGAAACCTCCCTGAGCAGCGACGACAACTCAGAGCATGATAGCCATCAGCCTCCACCATGGAACCGCAGGTGCATTCATGGGGTTCACACACTCTGCAGCCCAGGCGGAAGGCCACCGCCACCCGCAAAGAGTCATCGTCAAGTAAGGTGCCCAGGTGAGGCGATGCCCACCTCATCACCATTGGGATTTAATAGGACAGTGACAAGACTGGCAACACCGTGCGCCGACGCCAGAAAGGCTGGCAGGCCAACATCACAAGCACGACGCACCCCAAGACCACCGCACCGAACAGGGAGAACCGCCTGAGTCCACTGGGTCTCATCTAAGGAGACATTGATGACAGACTCCACAACCGATTTCAAGGCCTCGTCAAAAGAGGAAACTTCCTCGGGGCAAAGCCAAGTAGGAGTGGTTCTCAGCAGGTAAGATATTTTCGGGAGGGCAAAGCACATACGCAACAAGGCAATTGCAACGTGTGCGGAAAGATTTTTGAGACGTTCGTAGGTGCTAAGAAGGATATGTTTTCTAGTTTTAATGGCCTCAGGAACTGCTTTAAGAAAAATAGGAGAACCTAAAAGGTTGAAATCGGAAGTAGTAAGTTCCTTGAGGCCTGGTAAATGAGAACAAAAATCAGTAAAGTGTTTACGAGCCTCGATGCTGCAGGGGAAGAATTCACACTTCGAGGGATTCACTTCCAAACCCAGTTCTTTAAGGTGTAGAATAATAACCTTTAGATCCTGGAGCAAGTCTTCCGGTTTACCCCCGATAGTGCCATCGTCGAGGTACCACACGTTCAAAAGAGATTTAATCTCGACAATTACTTTGTGTATTGCCAGACTAAAAACCAGTGGACCCAACGGATCCCCCTGCTGGGCTCCCACTTGAGAAAGAATCAGATTATTATCGAAGTAAAGATTAGAAGGAAGCCTATACACTTGATGAAGAAATGGATAGTAAAGGAATTTTTTCCTTAACCTTCTCTTAACAGAACGTCCCTTTCCAAGGTGTTAAAGGCGTTGCGAATATCAAGCTTTAAAATAATTTAAATCTTTAAAATAAAATTATAATAACATAACTACACAACGATATTTAAACCGTAATTACTATTATTTGTATAAAAAAGAAATATTAAGTGAGAATACTTCTTCTTTTCGTGTCGACAGCAAATCTTTACATATAATACATATAATCTATACAGTTACAGCCTAAAACTTAGCTACGATTACTAAGTCAGCGAATATTTCTATTATTTTTATAAAAATTAATAGAAAATATTTTATTTAAACAGACATATAACTAAAATAGCGAAATCGATTCTCAAGTGATGCTCTTACTAACAAACAGAATTTAATTTCCTTATATAAAGATTGTTATGCCTATACGTTTATAGTATTGACAAAAGTTTAACCAAAATATAAAAGTATTATAATAGCCCGTATTCAGAAATAAACCACATTCAGAATAATAGAGACAAAAGCTGTTTTTCAGCTTTCATTCAATTACATCATATAACATTTGATGTGCTGAGTAGAGTCAAAAAGGAATAAACAATTCACATAAATATAAATTATAGACTACTAGCTTCATGCAGCACGGTTTTACCCGCATTAAGATACATCTTTGGTTACTGCTATGCTCTCGTCGCTCGCGGCGTGATGTTACATAGCCATATATAAAACCTTTCTCAAGAACTAGGCCCTCAAACGCAAAAAGAATTTTCAAAATCGGTTCTTTTGATCCAGAGATTATTCCCTTTAACCTCACAAACTTTACCTCTTTATAAGTATAATTATAAATTATTAGCATCGATAATAAGTTCAGCTGCCTTTTATGACTAAAACTTTGAAAATCTATGCTAATATTTATAGCGGAAGCTTATTTGTTTGCTTCTTTACTTGAACGCGCTAATCTCTGTAACTACCAGTCGGATTTAAATAATTATTTTTCTTTTATTATCACGCTACTGGCGTGGGGAGTAGAGCAGTAACCAACGATGTAATTAACGCAGGTAAAACCGCGCTGTAGGAACCTGGTAAGTAATAGAAATGGAATACTAGGGCGTTAGGTACCTATTAATAATTTAGTATGTTAATATTTTGGTAGGTTTGTATTGATTGTAAAGAAAGGCTACAAAAACAGTTTATAATATTATAGCGTTCAACTTATAACTTAAAAGTAATAATATGGGCTAAAAGCTGAAGTCCTAGATAGACTTAAATAGTTTTAGACGAATTATTTGGAGAAACGTAGGCATGTTGAATTTGATCTTTCTGATCTTAGCTTCAAATCCTCAGTTGGAAGTTATTAGTCGATCCCTAAGGCAGATAACAGTCTTTATAAAACGTCTGCCGTCTGCCTTTTTAACCGACTTTAAAAAGGAGGCGGTTATCATTTCGGGTCGTATGATTTTTTTTTTATTTCTGTCATCTGTTTAAAGGCCAATCACAGTATTCAAAATCTCCACTCCGCATGAGTGGAAATGCTGTGATTGGTGAATTCACGGTCCGCTCCTCTCCACTCCGTCTAGCTCCGCGTCAGTAGAAACGTTTCTTTAGTATTGTAGACAGTAATATTTTTACTGCGAAAGAAGTTGAAGAAAAATGTCCCTTATGTATGACGCTGTAGAATTATTTTTACCGTGTCTCTGTATTTGTGACTTTCTTTGTTAGTGCGTCAGAATGAGAGTATAATATGTATTGATTACGCTTTTATCCAAAACAAACAGCGATATGATGAATCGATAAATCCACGTCATGTATGTTTACCAAACAAAGTCGAACTTCTTTGATGATTTGCACCAAGTTAGAAACTTTCGATTGGGTTATACTTATCGTGGAAGCCCCGGATTCGCACGAGTATACTGTTTTTTTTATACAATTACAAAGAAATAATGTAAATAGAGAGTAAATACTTTTATTTGACACACAAAATACATACAAGGTAATCAATGATGCAATTATTAACAAAAATACAACAACAGCTACAAAACTTTAAACAGATGACAGAAATAAAAAAAAAAATCATACGACCCGAAATGATAACCGCCTCCTTTTTAAAGTCGGTTAAAAAGGCAGACGGCAGACGTTTTATAAAGACTGTTATCTGCCTTAGGGATCGACTAATAACTTCCAACTGAGGATTTGAAGCTAAGATCAGAAAGATCAAATTCAACATGCCTACGTTTCTCCAAATAATTCGTCTAAAACTATTTAAGTCTATCTAGGACTTCAGCTTTTAGCCCATATTATTACTTTTAAGTTATAAGTTGAACGCTATAATATTATAAACTGTTTTTGTAGCCTTTCTTTACAATCAATACAAACCTACCAAAATATTAACATACTAAATTATTAATAGGTACCTAACGCCCTAGTATTCCATTTCTATTACTTACCAGGTTCCTACAGCGCGGTTTTACCTGCGTTAATTACATCGTTGGTTACTGCTCTACTCCCCACGCCAGTAGCGTGATAATAAAAGAAAAATAATTATTTAAATCCGACTGGTAGTTACAGAGATTAGCGCGTTCAAGTAAAGAAGCAAACAAATAAGCTTCCGCTATAAATATTAGCATAGATTTTCAAAGTTTTAGTCATAAAAGGCAGCTGAACTTATTATCGATGCTAATAATTTATAATTATACTTATAAAGAGGTAAAGTTTGTGAGGTTAAAGGGAATAATCTCTGGATCAAAAGAACCGATTTTGAAAATTCTTTTTGCGTTTGAGGGCCTAGTTCTTGAGAAAGGTTTTATATATGGCTATGTAACATCACGCCGCGAGCGACGAGAGCATAGCAGTAACCAAAGATGTATCTTAATGCGGGTAAAACCGTGCTGCATGAAGCTAGTAGTCTATAATTTATATTTATGTGAATTGTTTATTCCTTTTTGACTCTACTCAGCACATCAAATGTTATATGATGTAATTGAATGAAAGCTGAAAAACAGCTTTTGTCTCTATTATTCTGAATGTGGTTTATTTCTGAATACGGGCTATTATAATACTTTTATATTTTGGTTAAACTTTTGTCAATACTATAAACGTATAGGCATAACAATCTTTATATAAGGAAATTAAATTCTGTTTGTTAGTAAGAGCATCACTTGAGAATCGATTTCGCTATTTTAGTTATATGTCTGTTTAAATAAAATATTTTCTATTAATTTTTATAAAAATAATAGAAATATTCGCTGACTTAGTAATCGTAGCTAAGTTTTAGGCTGTAACTGTATAGATTATATGTATTATATGTAAAGATTTGCTGTCGACACGAAAAGAAGAAGTATTCTCACTTAATATTTCTTTTTTATACAAATAATAGTAATTACGGTTTAAATATCGTTGTGTAGTTATGTTATTATAATTTTATTTTAAAGATTTAAATTATTTTAAAGCTTGATATTCGCAACGCCTTTAACACCTTGGAAAGGGACGTTCTGTTAAGAGAAGGTTAAGGAAAAAATTCCTTTACTATCCATTTCTTCATCAAGTGTATAGGCTTCCTTCTAATCTTTACTTCGATAATAATCTGATTCTTTCTCAAGTGGGAGCCCAGCAGGGGGATCCGTTGGGTCCACTGGTTTTTAGTCTGGCAATACACAAAGTAATTGTCGAGATTAAATCTCTTTTGAACGTGTGGTACCTCGACGATGGCACTATCGGGGGTAAACCGGAAGACTTGCTCCAGGATCTAAAGGTTATTATTCTACACCTTAAAGAACTGGGTTTGGAAGTGAATCCCTCGAAGTGTGAATTCTTCCCCTGCAGCATCGAGGCTCGTAAACACTTTACTGATTTTTGTTCTCATTTACCAGGCCTCAAGGAACTTACTACTTCCGATTTCAACCTTTTAGGTTCTCCTATTTTTCTTAAAGCAGTTCCTGAGGCCATTAAAACTAGAAAACATATCCTTCTTAGCACCTACGAACGTCTCAAAAATCTTTCCGCACACGTTGCAATTGCCTTGTTGCGTATGTGCTTTGCCCTCCCGAAAATATCTTACCTGCTGAGAACCACTCCTACTTGGCTTTGCCCCGAGGAAGTTTCCTCTTTTGACGAGGCCTTGAAATCGGTTGTGGAGTCTGTCATCAATGTCTCCTTAGATGAGACCCAGTGGACTCAGGCGGTTCTCCCTGTTCGGTGCGGTGGTCTTGGGGTGCGTCGTGCTTGTGATGTTGGCCTGCCAGCCTTTCTGGCGTCGGCGCACGGTGTTGCCAGTCTTGTCACTGTCCTATTAAATCCCAATGGTGATGAGGTGGGCATCGCCTCACCTGGGCACCTTACTTGACGATGACTCTTTGCGGGTGGCGGTGGCCTTCCGCCTGGGCTGCAGAGTGTGTGAACCCCATGAATGCACCTGCGGTTCCATGGTGGAGGCTGATGGCTATCATGCTCTGAGTTGTCGTCGCTGCTCAGGGAGGTTTCCACGACATCACGCTCTCAACGACATAGTTCGTAGAGCCCTCGTATCGGCCAACGTCCCGTGCATGCTCGAGCCTTACAGGTCTGAATAGATCTGACGGGAAGAGGCCGGACGGTACCTTGGAAAAATGGCAAGTGCCTAATTTGGGACGCCACATGCGTCAGCACCGTTGCCGCCAGCCACCTGAGTCGGACCGTCCGCATGCCGTCAGCCGCTGCGGAAGATGCCTCTTTAAAAAAGAAGCTTAAGTATTCGGCATTATATTTTATACTATTTTGTACCCATAGCAGTAGAGACCATGGGCAGTTGGGGCACAGGGGCAAAGAACTTCGTTCGAGAATTAGGGCGCAGACTCAATAATGTGTGTGGTGACTTCCGCTCTGGGTCGTTCCTGGTGTAAAGGTTGGCCATTGCCATTCAGCGCGGGAACGCGGCAAGTGTTATGGGCACCTTTGCACCGGGAGCGGCCAGGGGCGGGTTATTTGATTAAAATTATTATTTATTATTTTGATGTAATTAATCTTATATGAAATATCTAAAATATACTTGTTTTTATTTAAAAATACAATTTTAAAGATGTTTTTAAAATCTTAAGACCTTTTGTTTTAATTTATTTTGGTAATAAAAAAGAGCGTATCGTAAGCTGGCAGGTCTCATAAAATATTATATATTCGTTTCTTATAATGCTTATAAGAACCATTTTTATGAGTTCCTGAAGTGAACTCAATTTTATCTTCCTATGTTCTATATAACACAATAATATCCTGACACAAACACAGTCACGTATACAACTACTGCACGTCGGTGCATCATCAGAGCGCCGGCAACAGTTCCACCCGCGTCTCCAACAATAATGGCGCCAGGAACAGCTATGGAGGATCGGGAAAGAAACAGGTGAGGAGATAAATTACGATGTTTCTTTGTTGTTTGTGAAAGTTCTGTTGATTAGCTATGTATTTGATAGTCATATCGTGTATAACGGGTGACGACTACAAGGTAAACCTACGACTTCATGCAGTTTCAATATAGGGAAGGCCTATGTTCAGCTCTGGATAAAAAATACCTATGCTTTCTAAAGTCATTGCAAATCTTAATCAAATTGATTCTATTAGAGCTAAATAATTCAATTAAATCATTGAAAATCTTAATCAAATTCATTCTATTAGAGCTAATTAATTCTATTAGAGATAAAATATATAATTTGGCTGCTATAGTGAGAGTTTTGAAGTGGTGGACATCATTCAAATTGGATCCTCACTATGACAGCTTATTCATGGTTTCTTTCAAAATACCCGCGATCCGGAGAATTTGAGGCCCAAAACGCTGGTAACGAGCTCCAGATTTCAATTGACCTACATGGTAAAAGAACAAAACAGTTTGGTTCAAAATCCTTTGGATTTAACATGAATTTTCTTCTACCATTTCAGAGTGGACAAGTGCAAGGAGGAGCGCAGCTGGTAGGTTTGGAGCTGTACAAGAGATTGAAGGAGTTTCTCAGGATTTATCTTATTAATTTGCTTCAGGTCAGCCTCTTCAAAAACATTTTTTTTAATTAGCCTAGAATAGTGACTTCGCTCTGCCTGATGATCAGTGGAGTGGTGCACATCATTCCAAAAGCCTTAAAACATGCATAGTAACAGCATTGCGAAGGGATGGGTAGAGATTTATTTTAGACGACAATATGAAATAAGTGGCGAATCCTATAAATAACCAGAATCCAAAAAAAAAAGGAAAATTTATAAAAATAAAATGCAGTTCTTTGGTAAGCGCATCACTTGAGAACAACTAGGCGGCTGTACCGATTTGACTTTTATAATTTTCGTAATAAACCTAATTATATTTTATTTATGGCATTATCTCTAAAAGTTTTTTGGAAAATATCCAAATTTAGTCTATTAAAATCTTAATAAATGCTATCCATACTAATATTATAATGCGAAAGTAACTTGTCTGTCTGTTACGCTTTCACCCTTAAATCACTAAACCGATTTTGATAGTTTGGTATAGAAATAGATTAGACCTTGAGGAACAACATAGGCTATCTTTTATCGCGAAAACTTAACTTAGCTTAAAGAGGTTGAAATAGGGGATGAAAGTTTGTATGAAAAATCTAAAATGTATAAACAGAGATATAACCGACATTCACGCGGGTGGAATTTAAGAAAGTTATATTTTTAATTAATAAATGTAACATGATTCATATATTTTATTTTTTAACGTACCTACCTAATGGGGATTATTGAACTTTTTAGTTCACTTATCCCCATTAAATAAAAATTTTGGGTCAACGGGGAATAGTGAACAAAAAGTTCACTAATCCCCATCAATGGGGATCATCCAACGGGGAAAAGTGGAATAAGCCATTGCGGGCAACATCTATTATAAAAATTTGGGTATCGCGTTTTTATATTAACCTATCGAAATAACTCCTGCCTGATGGTAAGCAGTTATTGGTATCCAGAAGTATCATATGCGTAGACCGGCGATCAAGTTCGTTCATCTTTCAGAATGGCGCAGAGTTAATGGGAGAGGACGTGCTAGCGTTTTACACTAAGCAATGGGAGGAGTATCAGTTCTCTTCCCGAGTGCTGAACGGGGTCTGTTCTTACCTCAACAGGCACTGGGTCAAGCGTGAGTGCGAGGAAGGAAGGAAGGTAAGACTGAGAAAAAGTTTTGTATTCCCCACAAAATGGAACAGGAATATTGGGAGATTTTTACATAACACACAAAAATACACAATCATATATTATGTATCTTTACAAAGTCTCACACATACATTTATTCACACATACACTTGAATATTAATAAGTCAGTGAAGGAATGGAATTTGGGAATGAATGTATAAGATTCTTATCTTATTTATAGTACAAAAGAATAGAGTACTGCAAATAAGGCTGCTATTAGACTATCATAGAAATATGATCATAGATGTGTAAGTCATTTTTATATGAAGAACATATGACGGTATAATAACTACATGTGATTCATATTCTCTATGATCATAGTTAGGGGATCCTTTTTGACAGCTAGCGTACAAGTAGGATTATATTCAACACACTAGCACAGTCTGTATGTAAATAGACGGTGCTAGTGTGTTGATTTGAAAGGAAGGGAAAGGATCCCAAAGCAACAGAAAACAAGGCTTGATGGTATATGACATTTCTATGATCAATAAGTGTAATATGTAAAAATGAAGAACGTCTACTATGATCATAGAATTTGACAGATATGAAATCATATTTATATGATAATGTAATACCGGCCCCTGTCTTCTACGCACAGTCTACTTTCTAAGTCTATATAATATAGTGACTTATTAATAATCAAGTGTATGAGTGAATAAATGTATGTGTAAGACTTTGTAAACATACATAATATATGATTGTGTATTTTTGTGTGTTATGTGGGTTTGTGTGTTATGTTATGTTTCGACAGAGTACTGATCGAGAAGCATCTAGAGATATTTCATGCTGAGTTCCAGGTATATAATCGTATATTAGAATTAGAAATATGTGAAACATTTATGTATGAGAGGCCACGTGTTTGAGTTTATGTGAGTGTTTAACAAATACATTTACAACGTAATTGTAACTAATTCAAATAACTGTAATTATCTGGCGATTGAAAAGAGTGGCGTGAGTTTCTTGCCAGTTCTTCTCACAGCTCTACCTCGTCAGCGAACTTGCTGTAGGTCAATTGGCTGACAAAATGTAATGTTGACTTTTCATAAGCATCATATTAAATGATCAAAATGAAATAAATGCTTTAACATTTGACATTGACATTGACATATACTCTCGATTTTTATTTGTATTTGTCCAAGTTATTGTTAATGTTTCACTTACACTAGCATCACTGTAACTGTATGTTTGTTAAGTTTCTCTTATATTTCACTACTAATAAATATCTAATATCAGTTAACTATCCAGGGTATATATGAGATTTATCAGCTCGCTTTGGTGACATGGCGTGACAATCTGTTCCAACGGCTCAACAAGCAAGTGACTAATGCTGTGTTGAAGCTTATCGAGAGAGAACGGAATGGGGAGACAATTAATACAAGATTGGTGTCTGGAGTAAGTGTTTATAGTTTTTTTTTGCTAAAGGTATAGATAAAAATATTTTTTAATTTATTATTTTTTTAACATCTGGTGTTTAGAAATTATTTAATGAAAATTTTTCTTGTCAATTATTACTGAAAATCTGGAGAAAAAATTACTTATAATAGGTAATTCTCAAAATCTGGCAAAACAAAAAAATTCCTATTCCAAAATAATACGAAAATTGCTCAAACTTTGATTGGCTATAATTTCTAAAGGTAGAGTAGTAGTAATATTGTAGGTATAAAAAAAAATATAGCATATTAAAAGCATTCTCTACTTCCTTTAACAAAAGGTGTTAATTTTTTTTGTGCACCTGTATAAACTAATCTTAGTTCAATCTATAATTCAAGGTCATCAACTGCTACGTAGCTCTAGGACTAAACGAGGATGACAACAGCGCTCGCGGTCAAAACTTGGTCGTGTACAAAGATACTTTCGAAGCCGTGTTTCTAGAAGATACAGAGAGGTTCTACACCAGAGAGAGCACTGACTTCCTCAGGAATAATCCTGTTACTGAGTATATGATCAAGGTACGTATATAATACTGTCGTCTTAACGAAGAACGACGTAAGTTCTAGATAAAAGCCTTTAAAAATAATAATAATACCAGCCTGTTTACTGTCCCACTGCAGGGCAAAGATCTCTTCTCATCTCAGAAGGCATGAGCATTAATCGCCACGCTTGCTCAAGGCGGATTGACAATTTCAGGCTTTTAAGTCCAGTTTTCCTCATGATGTTTCACAGTAATTCAGTAATGTCATTGGTAAACTTAAATAACCCAATATTTAATCTGTAGGCCGAACAACGCTTGCAAGAAGAACAACGTCGCGTCCAGGTGTACCTGCATGAGACTACGATGGAGCGTCTAGCTAAGACATGCGACAGAGTACTGATCGAGAAGCATCTAGAGATATTTCATGCTGAGTTCCAGGTATATAATCGTATATTAGAATTAGAAATATGTGAAACATTTATGACTTTTATCAAATTGGTCCGTTTAAGCGGGGCAATAAGAGTCACTCCCATATTGCCGATTCTTTAAAGGCGTTAACTTCGAATTAAAAAAAGCACTATACTGTATATTTTATTTAAAAATATTTTAAGTATATTGCTTTATAAAAATATGTGAAATATTTTTATTAATATTTTATATATATTATATCAGAACTACGTAAAACTTTAATTTTTTTATATTATTTTTTTATATTAACCTAAGAAAGTGACTCCACTCCGCCTGATGGTAAGCAGTCAGTGGAATCCAGAAGTGGTGGTCACCATACCATCTTCTTAAACTGCTGGTATGGTGGCCTCCACTATGGCGGCTGGGAATGGGGTTAGGGGAAGGGAATGAGGGAGGTGAGGAAAGAGGAAAGGGGGGAAATTGGGCCTCCGGCGCTCTCACTCACCGAGCGAAACGCAGTACGGATACTACTACTCTTACGTCGATCTTCTATGAGAGGGTAGTACTTCCCCGGACGATCCGGCCCATTCATGCTGAAACCAGCGTGGACCTACTACCGTATAAAAGATTTCGTTTGCGTGACATAAAAATTTACACAATGTTTTTATGAATTATAGCCCATGTCTTATTCTGATGTATAAGCTTTACCAGTGTAAAGTTTAATTAAAACCCATTCAGTAGTATTTACGTGACAGAATAACAAACATTTATACACCACCCATACAAACTTAAGTTTTAGCCTTCTCCTGTATCTGATGAAGCTCTTATTACTTCTTATCTGTCCTCCGTTTTAAACAGGGGGACAAATCGAATATTTTTCCCATCTGTCACCCTAGGGGGACAAACCAGACGGACACATGGGAATAATCCCTTTATTTTACTTCTTTATAATTTTTTATTAGTGAAACTTCTGCAATTTAAAATTATAACGATGCTTTTATACACAGAAACTTCTAGACGGCGATAAGAACAGTGACTTGGGACGCATGTACCTACTAGTGGCGCGTATCCCGGACGGACTGTGCGAGCTGCGGCGTCTGTTGGAACATCACATACACGCGCAGGGCTTGCAGGCTATTGATAAGTGTGGGGAGTGCGCGCATACTGTGAGTATACAATATTATTTTTATACTAGCTGCGACCCACGGCTTCGTCTGTGCTTAAAGTATATTTTGTCTCCCTCGGGAACCAGACAGTACGTTTAGCAGTCCCCGGGACTCCCGTGTCAAAGCTTGGTGTTTCTTATTGGATGTTACTGTTAATCCTGGCTTACAGGAGTCACAGTGATGGGCATGTGGGTGGGATTGTCCCTCGGGAACCAGACCGTTTTTCGGGATAAAAAGTAGCCGTTTAGGCGTTGAGTAGTAACAAACACACACACACAAACTTATAATGTTAGTAGGAAGTAGGATATCCAATTGTGGCCCGGGATGCATGTAACATAGACTTACATGCGCTCCAGGTCAAAATGCATGCGAAAAAAACAAAAATAATATGTGTGCGTGCGCGGCCTCGCGTATACGTGCGCGTTGTAAAATATGTTTTGTTGTCTCCCTCGGAGACCAGACCAATTTTCGGGATAAAAAGTAGCCTATGTCCGTCTCCGGCACCAAATCTGTTTAGGCGATGTGTGGTAACAAACACACACACACACACATACAAAATTACGCATTGATTTTTAAAACACTCTTGTTTGATGTTTCAGGATCCCAAAGTATACGTATCAACGATACTGGAGGTTCACAAAAAATACAACGCTCTTGTATTGGTTGCTTTTAACAACGATTCTGGATTCGTCGCCGCGCTCGATAAGGCTTGCGGCAGGTTCATTAACAGTGAGTATATACACATAGTTTCTAGACTACTAGCACTAGACAAGTGTATGGGATAATTTGAGATCACATACATTTTTTAATCTATTCTATTTAGAATAGAAATGTATGCCACTGGTCTAGGGCCTCTGAAGTGACAACTACCAAGAGACATAGCTTGTAAAACTGCTGTCAGAAAAGTTTAGTACATCGCAACGACAATCTAAAAGACGCAGAGTCGGCAGAGCACTCACAAAATGGAGTAACAGCCCTATATTATGTCCATTGCTAGGTGTTACCCTAAATGAATCTGCTGAGGTGTTGGTGAAACTATTTCCTCTTTTGAAAGGAACCATTTGCAATAATCATCATGCAAAATTTTGACTGCACCGTTGGTCTAGTGGTTAGTGTAACTGACTGCGACGCCGGGTGTCGTATTATATTTCAGTTATCTAGTACCCATAACACAAGCTCTGCTTAGCTTGGGACTAGATGACGATGTGTGATAGTGTCCACATATTATATTACCTATATAAAAAAATATAACAAATCACCATCCTTTATAGTATTCAAAGACAACCTCCAACCACGCCTTTTTACCTGAAAGCGTAGGTAAGCAAAGGTTCGTTACCTATGTTGGCTCCTGTATAAGAGAGAACGATTTTTGTGCCTTTTACTGACTATTATTATGTATGTTAAAGTATGTTGTATTGTAGATATTCATTTTATTATGGACACACAAATATATTTTAGAAATACCTGTGCGCCATTAACTACCGATTAACTTCTAACTTCATGTCCATCCAAATTTTTACAAATACAAACTTTTAGCGATAAGACCGCCCTTTGTCGCTATTTATTGTTAAATATCTAATGTAAGTTACATATGGTGTACAATAAAGCATTCTATTCTTTTTTATTCTATTATTAATACCAGACTAAGCAAATATTTCGAATTTATCGAATCCGGAGATTGATCTCCTTTATATGGGTGAACAGAGTACCACAGAAACCTTTTTTTTTATACAACTTTGATGGCAAACAAGTATACGGTACCTGATGGTAAGTGGTAACCGTAACCTATAGAGATGGCTGTTTTCCAAGCATCGCAATAGTAATAATGCTTAGAAAACACAACCAAATCGTTACCGACCACGGAGAAGGGAATGAGGTAGGAAAAGGGCAAAGTATCAGGAGCGAACTCTTTGCCAGCGCATGTGTTCCCATCTAATTTTGATCCTGGGTCTTTTAAGAGTGGCGTGAAAAAGCATCTCACTAAGCCGCCATAGTGGAGGCCACCATACCAGTAGTTTGGCTTTTGGAATGGTGTCCGCCACTTCTGGATTCCACTTACTGCTTACCATCAGGCAGAGTGGAGTCACTTTGGTAGGCTAAAAAAAGCGAGGGGGTATTTGGGCTGCCGGCGCTCTTACTCACCGCGAAACACATTAGCATGAAAACTAATATTCTTACGTCGATCTTCTATGAGAGGGTAGTACTTCCCCGGTCGATCCTACCCATTCATGCCTATAATAACCATAACCTCCAAGTAATACAGCAATTTATATTCTTTTTTAGGTAACGCAGTAACAAAAGCGGCTAACTCGTCGTCAAAATCGCCGGAGCTATTAGCTAAGTACTGTGACTTGTTATTGAAGAAGTCTAGTAAGAACCCCGAGGAGGCTGAACTTGAAGACACGCTTAATCAAGTGGTATGTATAGCTAGTATAGCGTTTAGGAGTTTTGTAGATGACATAGTGACAAACAGTTATACAGTCTGATGATTATGGTAATTAACCTTTCATGGACACTACTGTAGACATAATCGATGTTTTATTGTCATTACGGCCATATACGTTTACTGTCCAGGAAAGTGTTAATAGACGCTTTTGCGTTGCCTGTCTCCCGTGGAACTGCAATACATGATAATTTTACGCAAGTGAACCCGTAGTTACTTTCTCAGTCGATATTATGAAATGTATGTCAATAAGTTGGAGAAAACGTCTCCAACTTTGACGTTTTCTTCTCGATTTTCTTTATCTTCTACACTGTCTTCCTCCTTTTTTTTACACTTCCTTCCTCCTTATACACTTCTTTCCTCCTTTTACACTTCCTTCCCTCCTTTTACACTTCCTTCCTCCTTTTACACTTCCTTCCTTCTTTTACATTTCCTTCCTCCGTTTACACTTCCTTTCCTAACTTCGTTCTTTCTCCCTAACCTCCCTATTTTCCTTCTACTACTTCCACACTCTCTACTCCCGTTCCTCTTCTTCTTGCACTTTCTTAATGTATTTTATGTAACTCTGGTGTATATAAGTAAGTATAAATAAATAAATGCACCATTGTTCACAGATGGTTGTTTTCAAGTACATAGAAGACAAGGATGTGTTCCAGAAGTTTTACAGCAAAATGCTCGCGAAACGACTGGTGCAACACATGTCCGCTAGTGATGATGCAGAGGTGAAGTATAACCGTGGTTTTTCTATATTTAATGTCAAAACGGGACGAACTGGCCACTTTTCGGGACGAGTTAAACACTTTTTGGGACGGGACGAATTGGGCCCATTTTGGGATGTTCTGGATACTTTTCGGGATGTTCTGGACCCGTTTTGGGATGAACTAGACACTTTATAGGACGAACTGGATAATTTAGACACAAACTGGATAGAAATGGCGGTAAATCGGGACGCTAGGAAAAGGGAAACTAGTAAAATAATAGACAGAAAAAAAGTCGACATTAAATTATGTAATTTTTTTTATATTTCGGTATGAATTTATTAAAGAGAAATATGTTGGCAATACTTGATGGAGTCTAAATATGTTCAGTAATGGACGTTTCATTTGTAATGGATGAAAAAATTATCTTAAGTGAAATTGGTTTTGTCTGTCAGTAAATACTCAGTGCAACCCGGAAATGGCAACAGGTTCGCCCCTGTTATGTAGGACCTTACTATATTTTTGTTAGTTCGTGTATTAATATGATATTTTGTTGGCAGGCGTCAATGATCTCAAAACTGAAGCAAGCGTGCGGCTTTGAATATACAAGCAAACTGCAAAGAATGTTCCAGGTTAGTACACCATAGATTATTTCTAATAGATACCGTATTAAGAGCGTATAAGATTGACAACGTCGCAAATAAGTGACATAATTTTAATTTTTATCATATTATAATCGGAGAGCTATATTTTAAAAATATCAGTTGAATACTTTTTAGAATTACGTGAAAGCTGTATAAAGAGTAAGCAACCATAAGATTTTGTTATTTGCTATATTTTCTGCTCCAATTTAATAATAATAATAATAATAATAATAATATAATAATATAATAATATTCTACCACATTCACACAGCGCCATCTAGCCCCAAATTAAGCAATTATATTTGCTTGTGTTATGGGTACTAAACAACTGATATACTACTTATATACATTTTTTTTTGTAAATACATACATATTATAGATAAATTACACCCAGACACAGAACAAACAATCATGCTCATCACACAAAGGATAAGGAGTCATTTTATTTGAACTTGGTTCACCAAAATATTCAGGGCTTATCCGGCAAGGAACTAGAAATAGAATTATTTTTAAGATTACTTAATATTCATATTTTCTGTGTCACTGAACATTGGCTGAAATGTGACCAACTTATAATGAACAATGAGTACTACAGTATTGGTAGTGCATTTGCTAGGAAGAAAGCTATACATGGTGGCTCTTTAGTATATGTTTGTAATAGTATAAAATATAAGGAGCGTAAGGATATAGTACAGCTTTCCATTGAGCGCACAATTGAAATATCTTGTGTGGAGCTTGAGCAACATATTGTTGTGTGTGTATACAGACCGCCACAGAGTGACTTCACCTTGTTTGAAACTGTAATGGAAGATGTACTGAAACGCTTGAGCATTTGTAACAGGCATGTGGTTGTGTGTGGTGATTTTAATGTAAACTTACTTGAGGAATCAGCTATATGTAGTAGATTAATTAGCTTGTTTACCTCATTTGACTTACATTATTTATTCTATGAACCTACTAGAGTTACTACTCATTCTGCTACATGCCTAGATAATATTTTCTGCAACTGTCAGTCTTTAAATAGTTCTATATTGAATGATTTAACATCTGATCACTATGGGCAAAAGGTTGAATTGCCTGTAATTAAAATACCTAAAGTTAATTATAAGATCACATGTAGGCCAGTGACCTCTGAACGCCTGAAACACTTTAGCGAGAACATTAGTACTAAAGTTACCAATATAGATCTTAGTCGCGACGATCCTGACAGCCTCTACCTATCTTTGTTTAATTTAATTAAGGTAGAATATGAAAATATTTTTAAACCCAAGACTTTCAATAAAAATATTAAAATTAAATTTTGTGACTGGGCAACAACAGGCATCTATAAAAGTAGAACTAAACTGTTTGAACTATATGGTATGAAAAAATATAATACAAATCCGAACTTTGTAGATTACGTTAGGAATTATTCAAAAATTTTTAAAAAGGCTTGTACCACAGCCAAATCTTTATACATAAGTAATAAAATTAAAGAATCTGACAATAAAATCAAAACAACTTGGAGTATCATTAACAATGAAACTGGACGAACCACATTGCGGGATACTAACTTTGAACTTAACGTAAATAATAAAATTATTTCAGATAATTTAGATGTAGCACAAACATTTAATAATTTCTTTATAAACATACCTGTTAATGCAACCAGGTCCTTAGATTCTTGCCCAGTCAAAGCCGAAACTTTAGCTAGGGTTAGCGTGGGAGAGTGCAGCGTTTTATTTAGTTTCAAGTATATTAACCCCAATGATGTGATAAAAGTGTTTAAGTCACTTAACTCAAAAAGAACTGCTGACTTATGGGGTATTTCAACGAATCTAATTAATAATATAATATCTAGTATAGCTCCACACCTTGCCACAATATTTAATAGATGTGTGGACACAGGCGTGTTTCCTGATCTGATGAAACACAGTAAAGTAATACCTTTATTCAAAAATGGATCAAAAAGTGACGCAACTAACTTTAGACCGATTTCCATATTGCCAGCTATTAGCAAAGTGTTTGAGAAAATAATTTTGCAGCAATTAGAAAGTCACTTTGTCTCAAATAAATTGTTACACAAAGAGCAATATGGCTTTACTAAAGGTCGTTCTACAATAGATGCAGGTATTACATTGATTAAGCATATTTATAGTGCCTGGGAAAATTCGATGGATGCTATTGGTGTCTTCTGTGACCTTTCAAAAGCCTTTGATTGCGTCGAACACAATACGCTTCTACGAAAACTCAGTCATTATGGTATTAGGGATGCTGCACTCAATCTAGTTGCCACTTACTTAAGCAATAGAATACAATATGTTGATATAAACGGAAGTAGGTCTACCGGATTACCTGTAGCTATGGGCGTGCCACAGGGTTCCATTTTAGGCCCTTTTCTTTTTCTGATTTATATCAATGATTTGCCATTCCATATTCAGAATTTTTGCGACATTGTACTGTTCGCTGATGACACATCACTTTTATTTAAAGTGGATCGTAAGGAAACTAACATTGATAAAGTGAATAGCTCACTAGTGAAAGTTCTGGACTGGTTTAGTGCGAATAACCTACTGCTTAATTCAAAGAAAACTAAATGTGTTAAATTTACTATGCCCAATACTAAAAGCCTAGCTATTAATATAAGTTTAAATAATGAAACTTTGAGCTTTGTTGAGTCTACAGTTTTTTTGGGTTTAACTTTAGATAACAAGCTTCAATGGGGTACCCAAATATCGTGTCTTGCTGGTAAACTCAGTTCCGCAGCCTTTGCGATAAGAAAGGTAAGACAGTTTACCGACATAGAAACAGCTAGACTTGTCTATTTCAGCTATTTCCATAGCGTGATGTCATACGGTATACTGCTCTGGGGCAAGTCTGCGGATATTGAGTCAATTTTTATAATTCAAAAACGAGCAGTGCGATCTATTTACAATTTGGGCCCTAGGGTTTCACTAAGAGAGATTTTTAAAGAAATAGGTATTCTGACGGTGGCGTCTCAGTATATCTTCGCCAATATTATGTTTATCAAGAAAAATATAGACTTGTATTCCAGAAACTGTGACATGCACTCTGTAAATACTCGAGGTAAACATAAATTAGTTGGTACATATTATCGCCTACATAAAGTAAACAACTCATTTGCGGGTCTAGGTGTACGTTTCTATAACAAATTACCCATTGACATTATGAATCTACCCCTACAAAAATTCAAACAAACTGTTAAAAACCGCCTTATTCTAAAGGGTTATTATACTATTAATGATTATTTAAATGATAAAGCAGCATGGGTATAGTTGCTCGTTTAATGCAAGATTAATGTTATATTGATTATTATTGTTGTAGCTTTATTGACTATTATTATCATTAAGTATATTGATATTTTTATTATTGTACTTATATTGACTATTATTATCATTCAGTATATTGATTATTATTATAGTAATTATATTGACTATTATTGTAATTATGTTGACTATTGTAGTAAAAGTTTAATGTGAAGTGGATGCATATCATGATCATTACGAGTTCGTAAGGCATAATACATTTTATTAGGGTTCTTTTACCACCCATGCCCTGCATTGTCATGCTCACTAAAATGTCATTGCTTGTGGTGTCGTATTGGCCGGGTCATCACCTTCCCTCTAATATGGCGAGGGTGATGATGGCTGGCCCGTGCGTCATGCTCGTGAACGGGTGCTACTTGAGATGACTGGTCAATCTTGGCATGGCTTACATTTAATATTCAATCCAGTATTACCTTGTCGTTCAATGTGACCAGGGGGTGCATTTACCAGTTTAATTAAAATACGTAGTCAAATTACCATACTAGTTGAAACTAAATAATTGAATTCCTTGTTTTCTTTCTTTAATCTTAGTATTATATTAATTAGTTAATTTGTAATAATTACTTTGTATGGTTCTTTGGTTGCGTTGAGTGTTTAAATTGTAACTCATTCAAATAACTGTAATTATCTGGCGATTGAAAAGAGTGGCGTGAGTTTCTTGCCAGTTCTTCTCACAGCTCTACCTCGTCAGCGAACTGGCTGTAGGTCAATTGGCTGACTTCATGTAATGTTGACTTTTCATAAGCATCATACTTTATGATCTAAATGAAATAAATGCTTTGACTTTGACTTTGACTTTGACTTTGACACTAACCACTAGACCAACAGGCCAGTTAATGATAAAAATTGAAAACCATAAAAATTTGTCACTAAATTGCGACGTTGCAACTCTTACGTGTGAACGCTCATAACATTTATTTGTTCTGAATTGAGCTTATAAGATAAGAGCAAGTTCTGCGCATCAAGATTCGCATTGAAATGCACCAATCGTATTGTCTGTAGTCAGTTTTTATCAGTGGTGTGCACAGAGATTTTTGACAGGGTAGGCATTATTTAATTATGTTGCTGAAATTGTGATTTCAGGCAATTATTAGGGTAGGCAGTGCCTTTCTGCCTTTATGGAGTGCATGCCACTGGTTTTTATTATATACTTCGGTATGAGTTTGTGTCTGTTGCTTTGGGGTATCTACTTTATGACTCTTCTGCCTGGTGGTAAGCAGTCAGTGGAATCCAAAAGTGGTGGCCATTATATGTAAAGCCATAGTCTCAAACCTTTATTCGCAACAAGTCAGACTGCATCCTGTCACACTGTGACGAGTTAAGAAAAATATTTGCAACAGCAAGTGTGACTAGGTTTCTGTTTATTGTTGTATTTTATAATAATTGTAAATTTTATTCTTTGTTAATTATTATAAGTTGATAGGTACGTAAGGTACATTAGGATTATTGTTTAATGTAGAAGTAGGAACCTAGTATTGAGTTTAATATTAATTTAATTATAATGTTAATATAAAATTAAAGGGCAAGTACTACCCTCTCATAGAAGATCGACTTAAGAGTAGTAGTATCCGTACTACTGCGTTTCGTTCGGTGAGTGAGAGCGCCGGAGATCCAATTTCCCCCTTTCCTCTTTCCTCACCTCCCTCATTCCGTTCCCCTAACCCCATTCCCAGCCGCCATAGTGGAGGCCACCATACCAGCAGTTTAAGACGATGGCTTTTGGTATAGTGGTTGCCACTTCTGGATTCCACTGACTGCTTACCATCAGGCGGGGTGGAGTCACTTTGGTAGGCTATAACATAAAAACGCATTGAACTGAAGGAAGTGGAACAGATTCGCGACCTAGGTGTGATTCTGGATGGCAAATTGAGTTTTATACCCCATTGTGACAATATTGTCTCGAAATCACTTCAGATGCTTGGCTTTATAAAACGTGATACTGCAGTGATACTGAACGTAAACTTCAAGAACACTGGGACGCTAATAAAGTTAACACACTAGTCAGAAGCCACCTTGAATTTGCAAGTGTTGTATGGAATCCTTGCTATAAAAAACACGCCAACAGTATATAACGCGTCCAAAGAACGTTTACACGGCAGGCTTACAAAACCGACAACTTTAGTCACAGAAGCGAATATAGTGACAGCTAGATTATCGAAGTTTAAGATGACATCCCTAGTTGATCGCCGTAAGATGCTGGAATCAATAATCCTCCACAAGCTTGTCCACGGCGTAGTAAATTGTGACCACACTCAAGAAAACATCAGCTTCGCGATACCTCGACCAAACTCCCGTAGAAAAATCGTGAACACTTACGTCAACCCCCGGACAAATACAAACCTTGGCAGGAGGCGCCCTTACCAAGAATGCTTTCAACTTACAGCATGTTGAATGCAAAATGTGACCAGCTAGACATCTACCACGATTAATTATGTAAATTTAAATCTAAAATACAGTTATAACAAATACAGTATCAATACGACAATGCATGTTAAGTTAACTTCTGTATTTTATTTCAATATTTTGATTAAACACAATTTAAATTTTAAAATATTATTTATATTTGTATAACTTACTTACTGCTTAAATTCTAAGAAAGCTGTGTTCACCTATAATTGCGTTGCATGCTAGCACACAAAGTGTAATGTTAATTATAAGTTTTTATTATGTTACCTAAATCAAATAAAAAAGAACTATGAGAGAATAGTATTTCAGAAATAAACAAGAATTTATTATCGTAATATAACTCTTATTTATTCTATTTGTAGGATATAGGCGTATCAAAGGATCTGAACGAGAACTTCCGCAAGCACATGTCGAACAGTTCAGAGCAGCCGCTGCACATCGACTTCAGCATACAGGTGCTGTCGTCCGGCTCCTGGCCGTTCCAGCAGTCCTCGTCCTTCCAGCTGCCTACAGAAGTAAGTACGACATCATAATAGCCATAAGCCGTCCACTGCTGGAGATGCCTCATCCATTTGGTTGCCCGCCAACCTAATCAGGGTCGCCAGTTTTGTACATTTTTAGTGAAGAAATAGGGGAGTCCCACATTCTAGACCGCAGACCACAAGCCTCATTTTTAGTATTCCGTACCCAAAGGGTAAAACGGGACCCTATTACTAAAACTCCCAGGCTCATGAACCGTGATAACTGTGAAGTTGAAATTTTCACAGATAAAGTATTTCTGTTGCCGTTTTAACAACAAATACTAAAAAATAATAAAATAAATATTTAACACTTACATACAACAAACATAATTTTTTGCCGATTTTATTGTGGTACGGAACTCTTCGTGCTCGAGTACGACTCGCACTTGGCCAGATTTTTATATGACGCTCATTTTGCCTGTTGTAGTCAGTGGGGCCCAGAGACAGCGACTTGGCATGCTTTCTGTCATTGTATCAAACTTGTTAAAAATATCAGTTTTTACATATTTAAACAATGACTTGTTGTTTTCAGTTGGAGCGCTCCGTACACAGATTTACAACATTCTACTCGTCCCAGCACTCTGGTCGCAAGCTGAACTGGCTGTACAACATGAGCAAGGGGGAGCTTGTCACCAATTGCTTCAAGAACAGGTTACTAACAATATTGATAGTAAACTAACATGCCGTAGCGCGGTTTCACCCGCGTTAGTTTAAATCTTTGGTTACTGATCTGCTGCCGTCGCTCGTAACGGGATGTTACTTTGACCTTAAGAACTAAGCTTTCAAACGCAAAATTATTCAAATCTAACAGAAAGTTAACGCGTTCAAACAAAAAAAAACGCTTTATTTATTACTAGCTGACCCGGCGAACTTCGTTCCGCCTAACAGTCGATTCTTTAATACTTTTTATTTTATCTAAAATAAAAGATCTTTTTTAAATAAATGTAGCCTAAGTTACTCCTTATTACATTAGCTACCTGCCAATAAAAGTCCCGTCAAAATCGGTCCAGCCATTTCAGAGATTAGCCGGAACAAACAGACAGGCAGACAAAAATTGTAAAAAATGTTATTTTGGTGTATGTATCGTAAAAACGGTTATTTCAATATTACAAACAGACACTCCAATTTTATTATATGTATAGATTATAGATTTAACCTTTTTTATATGCTTGTGTCACTTGATAACCTCTGTGGTTCGGTGGTACTGTATATGGACTGCCACGCAGAGGTCGCGAGTTTTGATTCCTGCTCAGTGCAAATATTTGTGTGCATGAACATGTCTATTTGCATTGGGCTGGGTGTTTCTTTACTATGTATGTATTTACAAAAAAAAAGTATAAAAGTATGTTTATTTGCATTCTAAAACCCATATCACAAGCTATTAATATATGCTTACTTTGGGACTAGATGGCGTTGTGTGTGTTGTTGTCGTATATTATTATTATTACTTGTATATTAAAATTAAACTACTTCTATCTGAAACTCATTGTAAAATATGGGTATTTATCTGAAATAAGCGTATTTATTATTATTCTTATTATAGATACACACTGCAAGCGAGCACTTTCCAAATGGCGGTGCTGCTGCAGTACAACGACAACACGTCGTGGACCGTGCGACAGCTGGAGCAGCACACTGGCATCAAGGGAGACTTCCTTATTCAGGTCAGGGTCATACCGCAACCTCTTAAAGCAATGTTATTATAACCTTACTTTGTATCTATCCTTGTTTTTAATGGTACAAAAGAAAAAGACAAAATTAAAATGATATTTAAATAATACTGCTTTATGAGGTAGTTCTATTATTATTATAAATGCAAATGTTTGTATGTTATGTGTTTGTTACAACTCAGCGCGTGTTCATGCTACTTTTTATCGCTCAAAACACATTTTGGTGGAGGTGGAGCGCTGCTAGTGTAGTTATATATCAGAGTCATATACAGAGTGTATACGACGGTATGACATTAAATGCAATTACGTATAGTATGTGACATTATAAAGCGAGACAAAAAAAAATCTACTGAATATCTTCAATAGTTTAGACACAGGACAAATTTTTTAATTTCTTTAATTCTAAATTAACACTATGTAAGTACGTCAAACGGTCACTGACTTAAGTCATAGTCCACGTCGAAGGATAAACGTTGCCGTTCATTACAGTTCAGTGAACTTGTCATAATAAAATGGTGTATTACTTCGTTACTATTAAAATATTATTTATTTTGTTAGAAAATTTCAAATTTTTGTTTTTCGTCAAATTACTTTTGTGATTAATTAGAAATCATTATATGGGCTAGTAACACCTGCCTTTTCATTTAATGTCAAACCGTCGTATACACTCTGTATATCTTAGCTAGTACTAAATATTTATTTATTTTAATATGTAATTATTCTATGCAGGTGCTACAAATATTATTGAAAGCGAAGTTGCTAGTGTGTCAAGACGACGAGTCTGAATTATCCGAGTCCTCCATCGTTGAATTGTACTCTGGATATAAGAAGTAAGTTATAATATATATGACTGGCCTGTTGGTCTAGTGGTTAGTGACCCTGACTGCTAAGCCGGAGGTCGTGGGTTCGATTCCCACCCAGGACAAACCTTTGTGTGATGAGCATGATTGTTTGTTCTGTGTCTGGGTGTAATTTATCTATAATATGTATGTATTTACAAAAAAAAATATATATGTAGTATATCAGTTGTTTAGTACCCATAACACAAGCAAATATAATTGCTTAATTTGGGACTAGATGGCGCTGTGTGAATGTGGTAGAATATTATTATTATTATTATTATATTTACAAATCAAAAAGTAAACTAGCCACAAAAGCCAGAAATTGTCAATCCGCCTTGAGCACACGTGGTGAACAATGCTCATGCCTTCTCTATATGAGAAGAAGCCTTTTTCTGCAATGAGATAATAATGGACTGGTATGAACTAGCTATTTGCACCGGTTTCACATGAGACTAGCTACTAATCTTTACGACATTATATTAAACATATAAGACTAGGTACTTATATATTTTTATGACATAATATTAAATATACATACATAGCTTCACGCCTTTTATCCTCGATGGGGTAGGCAGAGGTGTTAAACGACTCACTTCGCCACTTTTATTTTAGGTCCCATGTAACATGAGCGAGCCTGTTGTCATATATCGGGCACAATACCAGAGTCCGGGCTAATACTGAGAATTTTTTGACAGAAAAACCTAATATCACTTTACAAGACCCGGGGATCGAACCCGAGACCACTGCGTGGTAATCAGTACATATAATACCTCCGAACCACAGAGGCAGTCAATCTAAACTAATATTGTAAAGAGAAATATTAAATTTTTGTATGTTTGTTTGTTATAGTTAAACTCAAAACCTATGTAACCAATTAAAAAAAAAATATTTTACATAGAAAGCTACAATGTCAGTGAGTAACATAGGCTATATTTTATGTGGTATGCCACACGGACGAAGCCGCTGGAAACAGCTAGTTATAAATATAAATACTAGAATCCATATTACTACTCTTTAAGTGCTTACTTTGGGTCTAGATAGCATTGTATAGTTACTACTAATACTTGTGTTTTCCAGCAAAAAGCTGCGCGTAAATATAAACATCCCTTTGAAGACAGAGCTGAAGGTAGAACAAGAGGCGACACACAAACACATCGAAGAGGACAGGAAAATGCTTATACAGGTATATTTATGTTTATTTTCTTTTAAATTTGTATAAATCTTTAATCAGTTCTCTATATTTTCATATAAAAATAATGGTCTACTACAAGTTGGTTCATGGTGGCACATGGGTAAGAAAAATGAAATTATATCACCTGTTTTGTATTTTTATGTTTGATATTGAATCACTAGGCTTAAGAGATACGATGCTTTCTTATATGTATTCTACCGCATGTACAATGGGCTGTGTTCTGAAGAATTGTTCAGGATGGTGCCAACGGCCACTTTTTATCATTGCACCTTCTGCCATCGGCTGGAGTTCATCCTCACACCTTAGAACTTCTTAGGTCCCGTACAGTGAGGTTGCAGAGAAACTTTCTCTCTTGTACCATAAGGTTGTGGAATGAGCTCTCCGTCGGGTTTACCCGTGAGACTACAACATGGAGTTCTTCAAGAAAGGAGTTAAAAGGTTTTTAACAGGGTCGGCAATGCGCTAGTGATACTCCTGAGGCTCTAGACAAGTGTCAAAGATTTCTATTCTATTCATACAATAGATAAAAATATGCATGAGATTTACATGAGCGTTGGCGTTAGCTTATGTCAATCTCATACATTTTTTAATGTATTCTATGAATAGAATAGAAATTTTTGACACTTGTCTAGGGCCTCTGGTGTTGCAAGCGTCCATAGGCTACGGTAACTAATGCGAGGGACTGCGAAGCCGCTACCTACCGTGAAGAGAGTGGGGTAGGTATAAGGATTGAAGGAGGCGAGGAAAAATGAAAGGGAGGAAATTGGGTTTCCGGCACTTTCACTCACCGAACAAAACGCGGTACTATTGCGTTTCGTATACTCTTACTCTTACGTCGATCTTCTATGAGAAGGTAGTATTTCTCCTGTCGATCCGGCCCATTCATGCTGAAACCAGCGTGGATCTACTTATATGTCACCGTATAAGCTTGTCGTTGAAAAAAATTCTGAAGCCTGCAAAATTCTCAAGTCTTCTCTATACGAAATGAGACCGTTACTGAATTGGGATACAAACAGTCTGGTATAATATAAAACATTGTAAGAGTCTATAATGTGATTTTCTATGTTCTAGGCGGCAATAGTAAGAATAATGAAAACCCGTAAGACACTCAAACATCAACACTTGGTCGTGGAAGTACTCAACCAGCTGTCATCACGGTTCAAACCAAGAGTTCCAGTTATCAAGGTAATATAAGTAACATTTATTTGTTTAAGTTCCAGTTATTAAGGTAATATAAGTAACATTTTTTTTTTTTTTTTTTTTTTTTTTTCATTGCCTACAGTGGCAGGCGAGCCAACAGCCCACCTGATGGTAAGTGGTAACTGTCGCCCATAGACTTCTGCAATGCCAGGGGCTCTGCGAAGCCGCTGCCTACCGTGATATTAATGGTCTCTTTAAACCTCGTTTGAAGAAGGACATGTCATAGCGCTCGGGAAACACCGCAGCTGGTAGTAGTATTTAATTTATAAACTTTTTAACTTATGCGTTGTATATTTATGAACGTTTACGCGTCATGAGCGGCAACGTCAATGTAGTGTCATATTTCGTGGCTTTCAATTTACATCATTTAATCTTAGCTATTTTTTATTTAAATATGTTTTGCTAACATTTTAGAATTAGATGAAAGCTGTTCAAAAATAACGCAACTTAAATTTCAAATGTGTTATTTGCATATAAATAGAACTGTAAACTCAATTATTTCTTACTTTTTATACAGCTTTCACTTAATTCTAGCATGTTTACAGAACAAATTCTTAAATATAACTAAGACTAGCTGACCCGACGAACTTCGTTCCCTGTAACAGTCGATCAACATTACTTTGTTTTTCTAAAATAAAATATTTTTTCTAAAACAAACGTAGCCTAAGTTACTCCTTATTACATCAGCATTCAACTTTTATTGGCAGATGCCAATAAAAGTCCCGTCAAAATCGGTCCAGCCATTTCAGAGATTAGCCGGAACAACCAGACAGACAGACAAAAATGGTAAAAAATGTTATTTTGGTGTATGTACACCGTATATATATTCATATACATGTAGTAAAAAACGGTTATTTCTATATTACAAACAGACACTCACTTTTATTATATGGATTATAAAGGATAAAAATTGAAAATCACGAAATATGACACTTAACTCATAATCGCATACGTTTTTGCCCGACTGCCGAAGTAAAGAAGAATAATGTTTTTAATGCTTGTTTATTTGTTAATAGAAATGTATCGACATCCTCATCGAGAAGGAATATTTGGAGCGTACCGAGGGCGAGAAGGACACATACAGCTACCTAGCGTGATTGCCTCAATATGTAATTAATGAAATATAAACAATATTATGTAAAATTAAGTTTTATTTAACACCTAAACTATGATCACCTTTACATTTTACAGTTGCTAAGGAGACGCAGTTTATGTTGGTGATGCAAGGGGTGTTGTTTCTTTGCTCTCATAATATTACATAAACACATACATTGCTTCACGCCTTTAATCACTAAAGGGGTAGACAGAGGTGTTTTAAACACCCACTTTTTATTTTTAGGTCCTATGTAACAAGGGCCGAGCCTGTTGCCATTTATCGGACACAAATTCAAACTCCGGGCTAATACTTAGAATTCGACAGAAAAATCCAAATCTCTACCGAATCAGGGATCGAACCCTAGACCTGTGACTGTAGTAATCCGTATACAATACCACCGAACCACAGAGGCAGTCCTCATAATAAAATTGTTATAAATTAATATAAGAGGACCTTTTTATAGGATAATAAAATTGCCTAACGACATGGTTGCGTTAAAAGAAATGAAAATATCAATTAACAATAAACATTTATTGAAAATAGTTATAATTACAACAAGTAAAAAATTCAAATCTTTATTGATCTGGATATCGGTAGTTGCACCAAAGTTCATTACTATTCTAGCATTGAGGGGTTTTAGGAAAATTTTTGCTACCAGTTGGCGCCACTTAGGTGAATGGTCTTCCATTTATAAAATTCAAATTCAAAATTCACAATTTGAAATCAATAGAATCATTCACGGTTGTCTATCAAAGATTGAAAGCGCTTTGACAGGAACCTGGACCTGACGTCTCAGTGCTGCCATCTCGTGGGCGCCGTTTTACAAAACGCTGATTATAATATTTTTACACACGTTTATAATAAAATATTTAGTCTAAATTTTATTGATACTATTATAAATGACTTTTAGTAGCCTTCAGCATCTTTCGTAGTTCTTTTCTAAGAAGCTTCCCGCTCGCCGACTTTGGTATTTGATCCACGAACCGAACGCCGCCACGTAAATGTTTTGGGTTTGATAACTAGAACAAATTGAGAATAAATTAATATTTATTTAGTATATACTTAAATTATCATTTTCGCTCCCTTTACACCAAGGCCTGGTATGTGACGTCACATGCTTATGGCGCCAATTCATGACATATCTTCAAATACACCGACGGTCCTCTTCCTTTTTCCTTTTCCTTCCTCGTTCTCTACTTTGAACATAGTCGGCAACAGCCTGGTTGTGCTTTCTAAAGTCCTATTCAAACATAAGCGGTATTCGCTGCCGCTATGGGTAGAGTTACATACCGTGCTGATTTCGGTCAGGTATTAAGTATGTAGTTCCGCGGCTAGAGCGTAATACCGCATACTCATTCGAACTGGCTAAAAGTTTATACCTTCGTGAGCGAAACTCACGTGATATTTTACTAACAAGGATAGCGAAATTCGTTTTGGTGTGTATATTCACTTTTGTGTACAAAAAAAGGAAACATAATATATAAATATTCTCACCCTCTCTGCAACAAAGTGTTTAACCTCTTTCTCAGTTAACCTCTGCCCTGGCTGTACAACAACAAACGCTAGAGGCACTTCGCCTGCGTTTTTATCTTCGATACCTATCACCGCTGCATCTTTGATGCTAGCATGTTGGAGTAAAACGGCTTCTAGTTCTGCTGGGGGTACCTACAAATGTTTAGAACATAATTAGAGAATCAAGTGCATTTGCATTACTTAGTCCTAATTAAAAAATAAATATTATCTTTGATATTGAAAGTACAATCCGCTTCAAGCGTCGGGATTTCCTATAAATTCTCCAAAAGTAATTTTAGGAGAAAACTTTGTTTAGGACGTCTTTTACAAGAAAAAGAGTATAGGTACAGTACTTGGAGGTGTACCAACAAAAAAGGCAACCCGTTGAACGTGTCTTTGTACAAAAGTTCTAAGATTACTTTACTGCTAATTTCACTACCTAGGAAGATGTATGTTCTGTAGTTACAACATACAGCAAATACTGTCAAATAGACTCCAAATGTTTGTACGTGTTTCTTAATTGGGTACTTAATTACTAAACAATTTACCTTGCCTTTAGCTAAAACTGTCTTTATTAGCTTCGATATTTAATAAACAGAACCTTACCTGAAAACCTTTATACTTTATCAATTCCTTCAACCGGTCTACAATAAAGAAGTATTCATCGTCATCATAGTATCCTATATCACCAGTTTTATAGAACCCTTCCTCATCGAAATCATTGCCGTTCTTCTGACCAAGATATCCCTTCATCAATAGTGCTCCTTTAACGCAAATTTCACCAGGAATATTCGGACCTAAGGGCTCTCGTGTTTCTATATCGACTACCTGAAAAGATTATGAGATAAATGTAGTCTTATTACGATAGGTGGATATTCGATTGATGTAGATCAAAATTATACGAAAAGGTGACAGGTAAATTATTCAAAACAGGATTGAACTTGAAAAGTCACATAGTTACTTGCCTGGTTTACTGCCAATCCTATTTTGAAGAATTACATAACTGCCAATTTTTCGTATAATTTTGATAAACATTATTCGACAATCTACCTACGCAAGCCTAGCCAGAAGGCTGCGATTGCGACCGTAAAATTGCAACAGACTGTATCCCTGATACGTGCAACTCAACACAAAAGGCCACGCCGCAAGCTGTGATGTTATGTTATTATCATTATTTTATATAACGTACCTTAATAACAGTATTAGGAACAACAGAACCGACGCTGCCAACCTTCTGCTTCGTTATACCATCATAGATGTACCGGACGACACCGAGAGTCACTTCTGTGGCTCCGTAACCTTGAAACACGCCTTTGCAGTTGGGGAACCTGAAAGACGGCAGAAACTAAAGGAGGATTTGATGAACGCTGCTGACAATGCAGTAGTTGTAGCCGACTTTTGAGCTGACACAGTATACAATGATTTGCTGTCGGCACGAAAAGAAGTAGAGTGAATTAAAATTGGCTTTTCTTTTCAAGTCATGTTTTTAAAGTCCGGTCTATCATAGCATGGCAGTTGGTCAGTTTATCCATCAGCCTACAATACTCCTACTTATCGAGTGCCAGGATTTGTTCAAGTCGCAGAATTTATTATCGAAGTATCCGACTTGACCAGTTGTTCCAGTTGTTATCAACATGGTAACAACTGGAACCGACTTTTAACCTGCCCTCCGAAGCACGGAGACGCTCAGATCAAAATACTACTATTGCTGATCGTTTGTTCGCTCCTAAATCCGGTCCTCTGTCCTAAATCCGGACTCGATGCACGAAACACCATTAGGTATATAATTGAAAGTAGCAGTTTCTCGAAACTGTATTTTAATATTATTGGTATAAGTTACATACTTATCTGGCACATTTTCTATAGTACTCGCAGGAAGTGGTGCAGCCCCGCTATATATTGTTGTGACAGAGCTAAGATCGTGCTTAGATTCGTTCTTGCAAGCCGCTACTAGAACAGGAGGCACTACTGTCAGTGCGGATATCTGAAAAATGTATAGAATTATGAAGAACCTACTGTCCTGTAAGTTAAAACATCGGTTAACAAGTATAATCCACCTGAGGATAAGTAGTTACCATAGTCTATTCGATGGACACGGAGGAAGAGAATATAATCATGACCATAACCCATATGGACATAAAACTATCCATACTATTATATAAACCGAAAGATTTGTTTGTTTGTTTAATCTCTGGAACTACAAATCGATTTGAATAATTCTTTTTGCGTATGATAGTTCAGTTTTTGAGGAAGGTTATAAGTAATATCACTCTACAGGCACGGGAGCAGAGCGATAACCAAAGACGCGGATGTAACCGCGCTGAGGGAAGCTAGTTAGTAAGTCTACAACGCCAACAAATTATAGGTATATACTTCGCTAGAAGGCGGTCGAATCGTCTCACAATATACTTATCCAGAGAGATACATCTATGACCACGGTTATTATTGGTGGGCGTTTATTTGCTGCCATCCATAGGTAGATACACATTGTATCAACAGCCAGAAAACGCCCCATTCTTGGACATGGGCCTCCCATAAAGTGTGGTGTTTGCTTAGCGGACGAGATTAATCTACAAACCGCTGATTCATCTTTTCATTATTTTATATCATTCTGTAAGTGTGACTGGTTGGGAAATTACTAATAAAATTATTCCCATGGAGTAACAGTGTGACTGATTTGGATAACCCAAACAGTCACAGTGTGACAGTTGAGAGTGTGACTCGTTGGAACAAATGCAATAAGATGCTAATTATTTAGTACGAAAATTCTCTACTAAACTAGTATGTCTAGCATTTAACGATAGATACCTACTCACGGGAAGAGGACCTTAGGTAGGTATAAAATAAAGTCAAAATCTCACTTTATACTTCTCAATAGTCTTCAAATACAAGTCCATATCGAATTTAACGAGGTAGACTCCAGCTCTGCCAAGTGCGAAACTGACCAGCACGCCCACTAAACCCATGACGTGGTACCAAGGACTGATCGCGAACGTGATTATTTTAGGGTCGTGTGCTGGCGGCCTGTAGAAAATAGGATTGTTAATAATTATTGTTAATTATGATATTAATTACAACATAGAATGTAGTTTTCTCTGAAGAGGTAGGCAGTGGTGTTATCTCGATGTTCCAATGAGATTTAAGAGATATGAAAGAGCATGTGTCTTACTATCACATAAAAGATAGAGGTTTCCAGCGTTAATTCCTCCCGAGCGCTATGACATGTCATTCTTCAAACGAGGTTTAAAGAGAGCGTAAATATCATGGTAGGCAGCGGCTTCGCGAAGTCCCTGGCATTGCAGAAGTCTATGAGCGACAGTTACCACTTACCATCAGGTGGGCTGTTGGCTCGTCTGCCACTGTAGCCAATAAAAAATAAACGTAGACGTAGACATATTAATGCCTTTTCCAGCTACGCTGGGTACTACAATGTAACATAATAAAGTCCGTTACTGATTATCTTAAAATCGCTAATATTTAAAAGCACGTGATTTATTATGACATAACATTTGCGTTTTGCTTATCATGTAGGTATCCTGTCACGAAGGCGCACCTGATAATCGAATGGCTAGACACAATAACAGATATTTGGTTTGCCAAGAGTCTGGCATTGTGTTTGGTACCTCCTGGGGATCAAAAAATCGTCTTTACGTACACAATACCATGAGTACCAAGAAACATCAAGAAAGTTTAAAAATAATCTTACATAGAACAAGCACTAATTATGTTCAAATGTGTCAACATTACTGCTTTAGGCAGACCTGTAGTGCCTGACGAATACAACAAAAACAACGTATCAGTCTGTCCTTTTACTTCCACTGACAAAAAGTCCTCATATTTCACATTTTTTATCAATTTATTCCTTTCCAAACTCAAATCATTGTACATTATAATCCCGCGTTCTTTTTCCTCTCCGAATAATATTATTTTCTGGAACCGAAGTGCCTTGATTGATTTTGAGTGCTTTTTGTACATTGATGGCGAACAGATCATGTATCTTGGCTTTGATATGTTAATGACGTGTAGCAGTTCAGCTGAAAATGCAAGAAATAAAACTAAAGTATTTTATTAACTAAGAATTTATTTTGACGGAGGTACTTATAATCTTTTTAACCGCCTCCAAAAACAGGAGGTTCTCAATTCGGGTCGTATTGGTTTTTAAATGTTTTGATGATTCTTATTTTGCAAGGTAGGTCAAATTTCAGACGTGATCCCATATAAATTTGATGGCAATTAGTTCAGTGCTTTTTGAAAATTTAACAAAAAAAATAGATTATGTTTTGGTTTGTTCAAGTTATATTGAGGAATTCAACTTTTGGTTAAGTTTGTACTTACATTATGGGTATAGTTTTGAAGTCGGGTTTTTGTTTTTTTATTCTTAAAATTAATTAAGTATGTAGGATCTTAGTTATAAGAAACAAAGAAATGAGTCCTTTACTTACTCATAACTCGCAGAACTGATGTTCGTTGAGGCAGAAACATTGTGGAGTGACTACCACGAAACGGAGGACTTAGCTTGGGCAGACCCCTTACAAGGCGAACCGATAAGTATGGATCATTTTATAAATAAATTTAAAGTAAAAATTTATAAAGAACTAGCTTTCCGCGGCGCGGTTTCATCCGCGCAAAATATGGTTTGTTGTATCCTCGGGAACCAGACCGATATTCGGTTCAGCCGTTTAGGCGCTGAGTGGTAACAAACACACACGCACACACACACATACAAACTTTCGCATTTATAATATTAGGAGGATACATTAGTATGTAGGTTCACTGCGATAATTAGGTATTTATTTTTATGCGAACTGTAATGTTCATTTGAACCATTTTGAAATAACAAGAATGAATGACACAGTATTTCGTAACTGTGGACACAAAAAAACTTTAAGAAAAAAATGCAAAAATTGCACGAGCACCTAACTATAAAGTTAAAATGAAATCGTTTGTTTTTGTCAAGGAATAGAGAAGGAAGAAGGTTCTATGTCTATGAGAACGAGTCCTATGTCACATGGTAGGTACGTACTGTACGTATATTTCTTTACGTAAACTAATTACCTATCCATGTTTTCAGCATGCATGCATGTGATGCTTTGAGATTTAACAGGTAATAAGTTAATTTATCGGATCAGCCTTTCAGAAAGTATCGGTTAGACATGGAACAAATACTTAAGGATCACACAAAGTTTTGTCTCGTACGGGAATCGAACCCAGTCTGACAATTGTTTGTAAAGTTCTCTGCGACATAGGATGAATTTTGTAGCCTATTTCAAAACAAAAACTATCACGACCTTACCTTGTTCATAAGTAGTACTAATAGTAGTCAGCGTAGCACCCGCACAGGCCACGCCTATACAGGCGCCTAGGAACTCAAGCCTATTCTCAGACATGATACCTACTACCTCTCCCTTTTTGACGCCCATACGTACGAGCGAGACGGAGAAGTTCATTGCTTGCTGTACTATGTCCGAGAAGAAAATTCGTTCGTCCGTTGCCCCATCAATCTGCAATGATTGTGAAAGTTTGTATTGGTTTAATATTGTTACTACAGCGATACGTTCTGTGACACTGTGTACGGACTGCCACGGAGGTCTCGGGTTCGAACCCCGAGTCAGTGTAGTTTGAGTTTCTCTGTCTAGAAATTTAGTCCGGTGTCTGGAATTCGAAAAATTATATTCAATATCTTTGTAGGTATTGCTATTTTGATATAATTGAGCTACACATGTGAGGTCACTATCGGCAATAAGTTCCCTAAAGGTCCGCAAAGTTCTCACCTTGAAAAGTACAACACGAGCCTAAAGACATGATTTCCTTCACAGAAAATAAGTAATGCCCATAGTGGACCCACAATCCACAATACAGGCTTGCCTAGTGTGGGAACCGTATTTTTGTCACAAAATGACATGCTTTAGACTTAGCTAATGATAAGTTAGTTAATATTTATATTTTTTGTGTATATCTATCTTATAACAAATTTATAATATTTATTATATTTTTTAAGTAAAAAGAAACAACCAACTTTTAAAAACTCATCGACATACTAAAGGCGGTTGCTTTAACCACATGGCCATTTCTACTTTAAATACCTATAACCAGTGTCAGATACACAAGTACTACGTCACTAATATTTAAAATACTAATCTTAGTAAGAATTTATAATCAAAACGCTCCTTGCCCCCTTCGGACTCGGTACATACCGAAAGTTATCTTATCATGTGTTTGTTATTTTACGTTTCATAACAATTAAATACTACATCTAGAGATAATAAGTTATACCAGCCCGTTCCTATCCCAATGTAGGAGAAAGGCCTCTTCTCATACAAAGCATGCGGCGGTAAAAGAAAACATAGGAAGGATTCTTGAACTTAAAATCCTATGACCCATTTGGTAATTATTGCTCATGTCATCTGTGTCTGCAATTTTCGTATGAGAAAAGTCTTACCCTGCAGTATAATTTTCTTTCTCGTAACGTGCCATCTCAAGTTTGGCAATCATTACAGCAATTGCCACCTTGGATACCGCTGCCTTAAACAGAAAATTCGTGCTTTTGCCAAACCATTGTTGCATGTTTTTTGTCACCGTGGAGAAGTACCGAAAAGAAGTATCGGTGAGAATTCTTCAAAAGGAGACAAAGTTAACATAATATAGCTTCACTCCTTTTCCCTGCAGGGCTATTCTGAAGTTTTTGATACACACGTTTTTTTCGAAGGGGCAAGCAGAGATGTATAGGTGATACCCACGTTACGCCAGCTATAGTGGTGGGCGACCGCATAGTGGTACTTGATCTGAACGTCTCTGTGCTTCAGAGGACACGTTATAGGTCGATCCCGACTTTTACCATGTAAATAACAGCCGTTATGTCAAGTCAGATGACTATATCCTATAATTAATTATAGGGAACCTGAATTCTGACATTAGGGTGACCACTAACCACTCGATAAGAATGGAACAGAACCTGCTGCCATTTATTGGGTACAACTGCAATTTTTTCGACAGAAAACTAAACATGAAATTACTTCATCCTTGAATTAAACCTAATATTATAAACTTTGGTGGCAAACAAGCATACGACCCACCTGATGGTAATTGGTAACCGTAACCTATATAGATGGCTGTGTTTTCTAAGCATCGCCGAAGTAATATTGCTTAGAAAACACAACCAAGCCGTTGCCGACTACGGAGAAGGGGATGAGAAAGGAAAACGAAAAAGGACCGACGAGGTATTTGGGCTGCCGGCGCTCAACGAGCGAAACACATTGGCATGAAAACTAAAACTCTTAAGTCGATCTTCTATGAGAGGGTAGTACTTTCCCGGTCGATCCGGCCGTAAAAAAATACTGGTTGTAAGTACACAATTCTATAACCACTGAGGCATCAGATAATTTCTCTAGCTATATGCAATAAGTGATATGGCATAACATGTTATGTATGCAATAAAGGACGCACTATTACTTACCAACGCAACTTTATCCTTATGATTCCACATTCTATCCAAAATAAAATCACCAAAATTCAAATCCGCTGGCACCTGTACAGTTCTAGGTCCGTAGATATATTTAGGGTTTTTTAACATTCTGATATTTTGTTATTAAGTGGTAGATATTTAATTATAAACACGGCCGCTTGTTGTAATCAACTTTACGGTACTGACGATATGAAAACATTGCGATTACGAGTGCTCAAAGAGCAACTTACATTTTGTATGTTTATCATGTGGGTGTTATCTATAGTATAAAGTGACGCTATTTACTTTGGTTTTTCTTTATATAATTTCGATGGCAAACAAGGACAATCATGGTTTTCGATTCATAGCACGATATGCATTACTGCTACTGTCAATGTAGCAGAGTGTATTTTTAATTCATTTTACACATCTACGGTCGATTACATTCATGCTTTTGTCACCAGTGGGGCAAACCATACTAGCAGTCTAATCGCTATTATTATAGACCCAATTGTATACTTATTAGAGTCAATGTAGAATGCTTAAATAAAATAGTCGGCCGATAAAACCTTACCTCTTTGTATTGTAGAATTACACAGTGAATTATATTTCACGTATGAATAGTTTTGTAGGTCTATATGTAATGATTCCTGTAACGCTTGTTCGTAGGTCGTTTATGCTAGTATACCAGTAACTGATCCCTCGTTACTATATTTTTTATAAAAATATTCAAAAGCCTGGAACTCTTTACCAGCCCATGTGTTCCCATCTAATTATGATTCCTGGGTTATTTAAGCGAGGCGTAAAAAAGCATCTCAAGAATGGAGGCCACCATACCAGTAGTTTGGCTTTTGGAATGGTGTCCACCACTTTTAGATTCCATTGACAGCTTACCATAAGGCCGAGTGGACTTTGGTAGGCTTATATAAAAAAAAATAACTGCTGTATTACGAGATATGAGACCACCTGCTGGTAAGCGGTAAGTCTCACTCATAGACATCTGCAATACAATGCCAAGGAGTCGGTAAAGCCGCTATCTACTGAGATATTTTAATCTTTAAACCCTGTTTAGTCAGCGTTTGGGCAACACTGCGGCAAGTAGGAGCTTAAAAGTATATGAGATATTAATGCTGTAAAAGAGAAACGTGTTAAATGGACAGTATTTAACTGAAGTGGGATGCAATTAGGTATTATAATAAGTAGCAGTAGAGTTCCTTTTCCAGCAACCGATTGATTGTAGGTTGCACAATGTTCCTGCAATTCTTAGAGGGACCAGGGGCCTGAGTCTGCTATCGCAATAGTGTCAGAATGATCGATCATTGATCTCTTATGCCCGGTTCCTATATCTATGGAACGCCTCGTTTTAGTTACTAACGGTAACATTTTTTACTAGACGTAACCACAAACTGTTCCTATAATATACGACTCGTAGGGCAAATTACCGAAGGTTTGTTACCAACGGATGGGAGGGTTACCAACTACGATCCGTAAGCAATTTGTATGAAGATCTTACATTAGGGTGTTCCTAAAAAATGTAAACGTCAGTGAGCTGTCACAGTTACCATCCGTAGGTCATTTCGCTACCGTTGGATTTCGGTCGGTTTTTGAAGTTGGTTTTACAAAAGATACGTTTAGTTTTGAAAATGTCGAGTTCGGAAAGTGACAGAAAAATGTTAAATATGTTATCAGACTCGACTTCGGGGTCTAATTCCGACGAAGAAGTTACTCGGAGAGTTAGGAGAGTGAACCACATAAATATTTTAGATGCGTACGAGTTTCAGCTGCGGTTTCGGCTTGATAAGCCGGCTGTCGAACAGCTGTTAATCGAAATTATCCTCATTTACGAGTAGCAGGAGCCAGGTAAGTACCTACCTAGGTACCTATTTTATTTGTTAGTTGACTAATCATCAAAAAGCGAGGGACGCGCGCGATTTTGATGTTTCGTTTCGTTGTCAGCAATATATATATATATATTTTTATATATATTAGCCAACCAAAGTGACTCCACCCCGCCTGATGGTAAGCAGTCAGGGAATCCAGAAGTGGTGGCCACCATCAGTGCCGTAAATAGCCTTTTTTGCGCCCTGTGCGAGCTTCTATAATTGCGCCCTTGTTTTTTTAGATATTATAGTTACCCTAGAGCAATGCTATGTATAGGCCTACTTTATTTTATTCAGGGTGATAAAATAAAGCACAAGGAACTTGGTGTTAGTGGACCAATTATCTAATATTTTGGAAGAAAAATCTTTTTTTTTTAAAGAACTGATGTGGGCAAACAAGCAGACGAGCCATCTGATGTTAAGTGGACCCTTCGCCTATTATACCACCCACTGTGTCTCACTCACTAAAACTCAATCGCAAGTTCACTAGTGCAAATGCGTTGCCCACCCTGATGCTTAAGATTTAATTTTTGGGCCACTATGGTTTTCATACTTCTATAATAATAAAAAAAATCTTTATAGCGCCCGCCCGTACTCGCCTGCCGCTTAGTCTCCGACCGACCGTGTAGCCGGCCGGCGGCTTAACTCCGATAAACACTAAACACAAATACACTCGTGCGCTGCCAAAAAAATGAGCGCGATGTTTTGTCTAATTTAATAGACGTTTTTGATTATACTGGCATGTAGGTACGTATGTGTTGTAATCAAGCACTAGGGGCGCAGCGGGAACTTATCAGGAGCAAACCGAAAAAATAATAGTCCTGCCTGGTCTGGCCATTCTTGCGCCCCCCAGAGTCTACGCCCTGTGCCTGGGCACCGGTGGCACCGCCCTATTTACGGCACTGGCCACCATACCAAAAGCTGGTATGGTGGCCTCCACTATGGCGGCTGGGAATGGGGTTAGAGGAAGGGAATGAGGGAGGTGAGGAAAGAGGAAAGGGGGAAAATTGGGCCTCCGGCACTCTCACTCACCGAACGAAACGCGTAGTAAGGATACTACTACTCTTAAGTCGATCTTCTATGAGAGGGTAGTACTTCCCCGGACGATCCGGCCCATTCATGCTGAAACCAGCGTGGATCTACTACCGTCTTATATGAATTAAAACCAACTTTATTTCTTAAAAAAAAATATTTCGCTATCGCTAAAATTATAAAATGAAGAAAAAGTAAGTTTTCTGTATTAAAGTATAATCATTATGCTTAAAATAACAATAATATCCTATTTTTTTTTAAATTATAGTATGCTTGAATGCAACTGCAAAACGCAATGAGTGCCGAACGGAGGGCTTCGATAAGCAAGTAACCAACAACCGTTCGTCGCAGGTAGATGACGAAAAATGTTAAAGGAACGCCACTTACCTACGGCTCGTAATACGTAACTCAAAAACGAACGGTAGCTTTGGTACAATAACGAGTCGTTGATTATAGGAACCGGGCATTAGTGGTTGAAACTTGTCAAAATCAACCACTAAGAGATCAATGATCGACTATTTTGACACTCTTGTGATAACAGACTTTAGCCTCTTGTATAGTTTACGCACCATTTTCATTTTATTTTTATAGAACATCTTTAGGGTAGGGTAACTAATTGCTTACCACCAAGTGAGTATTATCTTATTAATGCCACGTTACAATTAGTAGTTAGATAAAATTGCTACCTACTTATTAAAATAAATATTTTAAAAGTATAGTAATAAATATAATAGTAGGTATTATTGATGTTATCAATGTTTATTACTTACTGTTGTGATATATGATATTTATAGATACAGAAGTGCGACTGATATTACCTAACAGAGCAAAGTGTGGTCAAGAAGAGACATCGCCTCAATGGCCGTCTTCTATCGCCTTTACCATGGAGAGTGTTCTGGAGAGCTCTTTGAATTAATCCCACCCTCTCCCTTTTTATCCAGAACGACACGTGCGGGACTAAAGTGCCACCCTTTCACAGTGGAATCTAAAGGGTCTCGAAACAAACGGTTCAGCACTTCATACTTTTGTCGCTCAATTAAAGCCTGGAACTCTTTGCCAGCGCATGTGTTCCCATCTGATTTTGATCCTGGGTCTTTTAAGCGGGGCGTGAAAAAGCATCTCACTAAGCCGCCATAGTGGAGGCCACCATACCAGTAATTTGGAATGGTGTCCGCCACTTCTGAATTCCACTTACTGCTTACCATCAGGCAGAGTGAGAGAGAAGAGAGATGTGCACCCACACATCTATTGCTATCTTTATCATGTAAGCTACCTAATTTTTTTCTAATTTTGATCCTGGGTTTTCTATGAGAGGCGATGACACGATGGCTTCTGGAATGGCGGTCACAACTGCAGAGTTACTTTGAAAGATAGAGTTTACTAGCGACTCACTACGCTACGTTTTGCGAGTGCAGCAATTATGTTATATTGTACTAGACCGCCGTCCTCGCTTCCCTTCTTTTAAAAAGTTTCAATCGGTTTCACAACAAATGCTTACGGAAAATATTATTCCAATAGTGTCGTATTGCATCATTTAGATTCATAAAGTCGCCTAAAGTATAATTTTATTTAAAGAAAATATGTTTATACGGTAGTAGATCCACGCTGGTTTCAGCATGAATGGGCCGGATCGTCCGGGGAAGTACTACCCTCTCATAAAAGATCGACTTAAGAGTAGTAGTATCCGTACTACTGCGTTTCGTTCGGTGAGTGAGAGTGCCGGAGGCCCAATTTCCCCCCTATCCTCTTTCCTCACCTCCCTCATTCCCTTCCTCTAACCCCATTCCCAGCCGCCATAGTGGAGGCCACTATACCAGCAGTTTAAGACGATAGCTTTTGGTATGGTGGCCACCACTTCTGGATTCCACTGACTGCTTACCATCAGGCGGGGTGGAGTCACTTTGGTAGGCTAATATAAAAAAAAAAAAAAAAAAAAAAAACATAATAAAATATAGCTTATGTTACCCGTCATATTTGTAGCTTTCTAAATATGAAAGAATTTATTTAATCGGTTACGTAGATCTTTTTTTTTTTTTTTTTTAAATTCACACAGCGCCATCTAGTCCCAGTATTAAGCAATTATATTTGCTTGTGTTATGGGTACTAAACAACTGATAAACTACTTATATACATTTTTTTTTTTTGTAAATACATACATATTATAGATAAACTACACCCAGACACAGAACAAACAATCATGCTCATCACACAAAGGTTTGTCCTGGGTGGGAATCGAACCCACGACCTCCGGCTTAGCAGTCAGGGTCACTAACCACTAGACCAACAGGCCAGTCTTGAATTAAATCGCTAAATACAAACATACTAAACATAAAATCTTTTCTCTTTATACTACAATAAACGATTTAGATTTTAAGTACATTATTATAAAACTTTCGGAAGTCATTCTTTAAACGACTGGGTGAGCTATATCAAAATCCGCTGCGTGGTTTAAAAGAAGTTTCTAAAAAAAGCAGACGTGTTGAACTATTTAGAGGAATAGTCCTGGGGCCACAACCTCTTATAACAATCTTATTATAGCCATACTTTGTCTCTTTCCTTGTTTTTAATGGTACAAAAGAAAAAGACATAACACAAAGTAACATTAAAATAATACTGCTATTCTACTAGCAGTGGTAGGCCCCCTGATCCTCCTACACAATCTAACATTGTAGATGTCACCAATGAAAAACCAAGTCATGATATTTTTCTATAACTGCAAAGTCATTAATTACACCTATCATTAGTAAAAGCCGTATCTTATGTACCACATATTTAACAAAGTAATATCAACTTAGATAATATAATGTTTGTGATAAAATATCAAGAATTTGTGTACTTGTACGAGTTGTTATCTCGAGAATATGTGAAAATATTACTTAATTGTTCTGATACGTAACATAATATACGTAAGTAAAATAGCTTCGTGATAAGATAACGTTAAAACAATTATCTTATGTACCTATTATGGCAGGCTTTTGTTTTTACACTCTAAGGTCAAGAAGAATAGAAGATTTAAGAAGTCTACTGCTGGTCATACATAGATCTCTTCCAAAGACAGGTGTTTGCCTTAGACACTACGCTTGGCGTGGCTTGGCACTTCTAAGGTGACAATCGAGCATACGGCCCGCATGATGGTAAGCAATAACCGTAGCCTATGGACGCTTGCAACACCAGAGGTCCTAGACATAATATGTCAAAGATTTCTATTCTATTCATAGAATACATTTAAAAATGTATTAGATTGACATATGCTAACGCCAACGCTCATGTCAATCTCATACATTTTTTTATTTATTCTATGAATAGAATATAAATCTTTGACACTTGTCTAGAGCCTCAGGAGTATCACTAGCGCGTTGCCGATCTCGTCTATGATTGGTAGTTAAGTCGCTGATTGTTTACTGATCATTAGTCACTGTCACACTTATTTAGGTATTATCATTAATTTTTAAATCAAATAAATTATACCTACTTAAAAAATTTTTTTTCACTCTCACTTACCGAACGAAACGCAATAATATGGATACTACTACTCTTACGTCGATCTTCTATGAGAGGGTAGTACTTCTCCGGTCGATCCAGCCCATTCATGCTGAAACCAGCGTGGATCTTCTACATTACAATAAAAAAATATATTGCCGACAGTGACAGACGAGCAAACAGTGCACCTGATGGTAAATGGTAACTGTCGCGCATGCACGATTCAGAGTTTTTGGTATTGCTCCTGCAATGCCAGGGATTCCGTGAAGTCGCTGCCTACCGTGAAGGGAGTGGGATAGGTGAAGGGATTGAAGGAGTTGAGCAAAAAGGAAAGGGAGGAAATTGGGAACGTCATAACAGAATAAGCTGTTAGCTAATTCCGACAATTCGACTTAAGTCGATTATGATAAGAACTGGCAAGAAACTCAGGCAATATATTTTTTATAATGTGAAATGTAGGTACGTTGTACATTTTTGACATAGCGCCTGCTCATTTTCACTGAGTTAATAGCATGTAATAGCAACGTCAGGTTTAGTTATACGTGCCTAGAGGTAGGGGCTTACAGCTTCAGAACATGGAGAAAATTGTATAACTGTAATCGGTTTGTGAATAGAATGCTGTGTATTCATGAAAGTTTATTTTTATTGCACTAAAACGTAACTGTCAACCCACTAGGTACTTATTATGTCAGAACTACTACTAACATTCAACACGCAACGATACTGAAGATATTTCGTATTATAGTGTCTATCTAAACTCATTTTGTTACGATTTAACTAAAATCTACGTAACCAATTTAAAAAAATTATATTTGCTTTTAGAACGATACAAATGTAACGGGTAACGCATACTATATTTTATTACTAGCTTTTCGCAGCGCGGTTTTACCCGCGTCTTTGGTACCTGCTCTGCGGTAATCGCCAATAGCGTGATTTAATATAACCTATAACCTTCATCTGGAACTGGGCTATTACATGCAAAAAGAATTATTCAAATCTGACTGGTAGTTCTAGAGATTAGCGCGTTCAAACAAACAAACAAACTTCTTTAACAACTTTCAGATTTCAATATTTGTAAATTTGAATACAATAAGTAGGCATCAAAAGTAAATTTGCAGCACAGCAATAATATTTCACAGAAAGTACCTATTGCAATCATAATTATGTAAGTATGTGTTTAATGAAGATACTTTTTATACTGAAGGGAAGCAAGGGCGGGCGGCTAGTAGGTATATGGTTCAAAAACATCTTTATTGTCTGCTATCTACTAGGTACTTGTTAGGTAGTTTGCTTTAGTGCAGCAGTTGACGTCTTGCGGCTGACAAGTCTCTGTAACAAAAATATTTGTACCGAATTTGGGTGTACTTTTTGACAGTTATTGTGCAATGGACAACCGATGCGAGAGTGGTCTTTTTTTTAATAAATAAGTACCTAGGTAATAGTAATCGGTAGTCAACTTTTCCACGACATAAATTCTACGATCATTTACTTATCTGAAGTAAGACCAAAAATGTAATAATGGTTTTTCAACGTGACAACTTTAAAGCGACATTTCACCTGAAGTTTTTTTTGTACTTGCTTACAGAGAAAATGATTTAAGCTGTTACTATAGCTTTTTGACGCTCAAGCTCGACTTATGGTCTTCTGGTCTAGCGGCCATTACCGCTGCAAAGATCTAAAAATGGAAAACATAATACTTGCAAGCAAAGGCTCTATTTGTTAACATTACAATAACTTTTAACTAGAATCACACCTGTTTCCCTGAAGAGATAGGCAGAGCTGTATAACGTTAATCTAATCAAATCATCATCATCATATCATCCAAAAGATGTGCACTGCTGGACATAGACCTCCCCTAATTTTCCCCACAGTGACCGATCGTTTGCCGCCCTCATCTATCGGTTGCCCAAACCGGAAGACGCAGCGTGGGCAGACCCCCCACAAGGTGGACCGACGACTATTGCTACATATTAAGTTGTAGTAATTTACTTTAGCCGACGAGGAGACCAGTAGCACTGAAACACCGAGAGGTAGTTACTAACTTTTATAAAATATAATTCACCCAGTTTCTGAGTGAACTTCAACTGCCTCTTCTCTTAAGTTACTCTGTACATTTACGAAAGTTTGCCATTCAGATCACTTTAATTTGAGAAAACGCTTACTCATTCTATTACGCCTCTCTCTAATCTAAATCTATTACATCATCTATGTAGTGGACCGTTATATAGGCATATTAATGTTTACGTAAGCTAACAAAAAGATTGAAATATTTGGTGTTACTTTAACAAAACATAATAAACTTCAAAACGTTTATGTGTTATAAACTGTTTAATAAGTAGTTACATAAACATTTCACCAATCTTGTATTTTGGCTATATCCGTCATTCGCCTCCCTCGGCTCGATGCCGCGGCAGTCGCACACTAAAACTTTAAATTTAAAAAAATCTAAAAAACCGATGATGAGCAAAATTATTCAAAAAACATTTTCAAAAATAATGTTCATTAAAAATTCAGATAAATTTCTTTAAAAAAAGTGCCGGTGATTCAAATAAGGAACTATTTCTTTTTAGATTAAAGTGTATCGAAATTCGAAAATCGAATAATCAAAAATAGTGGTCAGATTATTAAAACAATGTCGGTAGTAAAAGTGATGTTATTTGTGTTTTGTTTAAGTAAAGTATACTGTGATGATATTGATGGCATAGACCTAGATGTAGTGAATGAGAACTTATTTGATTCTATGAACTTAATTAATAATAATACGAACTATGTGTTGCCAAAGTTTTTAAAAGAAAGTAACTTTAATTCGGAAATGTTAAGAAATCCAAGTAAATCTAATGATGTTGTGAACAATTATGAAGATATAACTATTTTAGATGATGACGGACAGTTGAAGAACTTGAAATATAAGTCCGCGAGTGTACCAAAGACGCAATTACAAAACTTAATTAATAGTGACGTTTCTAAAAAGGTGGACAAAGTGACTCAAATTGAAGTGCCAGTGAAGGACAATGATGAATTGAAGTTTGATGTGAGGCAGAAGCCCAAATTTTTTGAAGAACTTGATGCTCGTAAGTATTTTATTATAAGCATTTAGTAAAAGTTGACAATCTTAAATACTGTATTATCGTTAAAAAGTGACCCACAATTGTGACAGACAAACATAAGTTAACATTTTCCGGGACAGTAAACGGATATGGCCGTGATGACAATAAAACATATATTGTGTCTATAGTAGGTAGTCTCCGTGAAGGGGTTTATGTACTATGAAATAAGTTCTATACAAATTTAAGTGTAAGAGTTTGTTTGTTTGTTTGAACGCCCTAATCTCTGGAGTCGGAATTTAATTTTTTTTTTGCGTTCTAAAGCCCAGTTCTTGAGGAAGATTATAGGCCATGTAATATCACGCTTTTGGCGACGGGAGCAGAGCAGTAAACAAAGACGCGGGTGAAACCGCGCCGCAGAAAGCTAGTAATATATGACCATAGTCAGTCTTTTTCATTTTTCCCCAATATTCTTTTTTCTTCCTATATCGTCGACAACGGCTTGGTTGTGTTTTTGCCCGACTGCCGAAGTCAAGGAGGGTAATGGTTTTCGAGCGTATCTATTTATGTATATATGTTTGTCTAATTATTTATTTATTGTGGGAGTGACATGGAGACGTCCATCAGCTACGGCTATTATTTATAATTAGGTAGACCGTAAGCTTGTTTGTCACGTGTCACCGAAGTTATATAAAAAAAACATTAACGGGTTAATTTATTCAAAGAGCCTCAAAATAGAATACGAGTAGGACCGACAACGCTTTGCCGTCCGACAACAAACGATAATATTATGATAGTCTCTTTAACAGCTCGACCACGTGTATAGTCACTGCGTCTCGCTTAGCAACAAGTATCTATACATTACGTAATTTCCTTTAAAAGAGTTACACACTAAACATGTACCACCACATTACGTTAACAAATCCCGGGATCCCGGCCGTTTTCTGGCCCCGAAAATCCCGGGACAAAACTTGGCTAATCTCGCGATTTTCGGGATTGCCACAAACAGGTCTAGTTCCGTATTCCGTCCGTTTTCAGCTGCTGCTTATGTTGGTAATAAACTACGAAGCAGGTTTGCAAACACTGGATGCTTTGATATTTCTGCATGTTTTTGTGTTTTCTTTTTGATATTTTGCAAAAATATTTTTTTTTGTTTTGTCTATTTTCTGTACTTAATATGTATTGTGATTAGTTGTGTGTGTAACGATATTCAAACATTTTTTTAAAAATTACTTAAGATTTTTTATTTCTAATCCCGGGAAAGCCCTGGGATCCCGGGATTGCGCATTAAAAATCCTGTTATCGCGGGATTGATAAACATGCTCGGGATTGTATTCTCTTTAACTATTATTAGTTTACATCAATAATGTCTCAGAAAGCAGAATACTTCCCCTGTCGGGCCAATTAATGCTGAAACTTGATTTTACTGCAATAAAACTTGACTGCTTTAACCGTTTTAGAAGGTCAAGGTCACGGTTAAACTACTTAATTCAAGGTAATTTCAGTAACTAATTATAAAAAGTTGATATTTTATGTAATATCAGTGTAAGAGACGTATGATTAAAATGTCCCTCCTGGTCAATAAATACAGCAGTCTCTTGTTTTATTAAACTTAGGCCCTGTTTGACCACTTGCTGATAAAATTCGTGTAAAATAATAACAGAATCTACTGGTAATATCAAAGTGGACCAACGACTTCTTATAGGTGGCGGGCAACCAATGAAGAAGCACGACTGACCTGTCGAAGTATGTCAAATCAAATCAAAATAAATTAATTTAAAAAAATATGTTGATACCTATGTATAGCAGTGGAAGTCCTTCGACTTAAATACTGATAATGATGATGACGAATTAGAAATATTTCAGTTCTGCTTTTATCAGTCTTCTTAGATGAACAAGCAATTATATTATTAAAAAACAAAAGCCCGCCTGCATAAAACGAAATGAAGAAAAGATATCTATTTTTCACGTGCTGACGCTACATTGAAATATTATGTATCCTATGGTCACTCCCATCTATACATATAATAAAATTGGAGTGTCTGTTTGTAATATTGAAATAAATGTTTTTACAACATGTATATGAATATATATATACGGTACATACACCAAAATAACATTTTTAAAAATTTTGTCTGTCTGTCTGTTTGTTCCGGCTAATGTCTGAAATGGTTGGACTGATTTGAACGGGACTTTTATTGGCAGGTAGCTGATGTAATACGGAGTAACTTAGGGTACGTTTATTTTAGAAAAAATCTTTTATAAATAATAATAATAATAATATGCGACATTTACGCGGGCGGAGCTGCGGGCAGCAGCTAGTATTTAAAACGAATCTAATGACAACTTATATGTTAGAATCCATTAAGCCGTTTAGACTGTAGAGCGTGCTAAAGAAATAGACATACGTACCCACATACAAACATACACTCGAAAAACAGTACCCTCCATGACTTCGGCAATCGGGCAAAAAGTAGAAGAAAACGAATATAAATGCTATCCTTAAATAAAATAAATAATATAAAATAATTTTATTTGTCAATGTAGATTTTATTTTAATATAATAATAAAGTAGCTTTCCGTGACGCGGTTTCACCCGCTTCTTTACTTACTGCTCTGCTCCCGTCGCCAGTAGCGTGATGTTTCATAAACTTCCTCAAGAAATGGGCTTTGATACGCAAAAAAGAAATATTCAAATCAAATTCTACTGGTAGTAAATAATAGATAGATTTTAATTAAAATTAATAAATTGAATGTAAAATAATAATATTTAAAATATCGAAACGAATGAACACAATATTAAAATTATATGAAAACAAATTTCAATAAATTTAATTTCGTCTATACCTACTAAATTTAACTTCCTTAATGTTAGTATTTTTTTTCTCGAAACAAATATACTCATTTAATGACTGAAGAGAACTGATTGTTACATCCTGATCTGTCCATAAGAGACAGCGTCTAGACACGTATAACCCATACGGGGAAAACTGACATGTTATGTTAACGTGCATGTATCAGCTATGTATGTTAGCTTCCATTTAACTGGAGATGAACCTGTTAAAATTTACAGTCTTCAGGCTAATAATACTGTAAAGTTTGCATGTGGTTGGAAGGTGAGGAAAAAGGAATGGGAGGAAATTAGGCCTTCGGTACTACCAATAATCATAGTTTGACTGAACTGAACCACTAACACTCCATATCATAAAGTATCGTGAGAAGACCATATAAAGGTCGCCCCAGACCTTGTCTAGCACGTAAATAATAAGATAGTTTTGGGCAGCAACGATGTTTAAGCTTACGTAACGAGTTACCGGTGAAAGTTGTATCCGGCTCAAACGTTACTCAAGTAAAGGCGCGCGCATAACGACTAAGAATTGGATGACGACTTGTTGGAAATAAACGTGTGAAAAAAAATGTTTAAATAGCTTCACGTCTAAATTTCTTGAAGTAGTTCGCAGAGGTGTAAATATAACACGTTTCGCTAGACCCTATATAACAGGGAAAGAGTCTTTTGTCATCACACACTGAGAGTTTCTGTTTTGGGGCAAAAACCAGAGATGTCTGCGTGCAATTCGTACTATGCACCGAAGCAAATAATTATGTCTTTTTTGTCTATTTTATTGTTGAAGCTGTTTTATGTGGTTATTAGCTTGTCACAGCGTGGTTTCACCCGCTTCATTAGTTACTGCTCTGCTCCCGTTGCCAGCATGATGTTACATAGCCTATAACCTTCCTTAAAAATTGGGCTATCATACGTAAATGGAATTATTTAAATCTGACTGGTAGCTCCAGAGAATAGCGCGTACAAACAAACAAACTCTTGCGCTTTATATAATAGTACAGAAAGATTATAATTGTTTGTAGCAGAAGAAAGGTTTCATTTTTATCTTCATTTCTGTTGTACACTTCACTCGTTCTCACACTAATATTTTTCCTCTACACTCTGGGTTTGCTGGTAGAAAACTCATTACTGAGTTAAGCTCGCCTTTGTACATCAACAATTTGTAAACATTATGTAAATGATTTTTTGTGTGTACAATAAAGAATTAGAGAAAGAAAGGTATTCCTTTATTTCACTTTTGATTGGTATCCCATCGGTATACGATGGCTATCTCTGAGTTTTATAGAGAGGTGATCGTGATCCAAAAAAAAAGGTCTGCATACCTTGAAACTTGCTTAAGGGCGTTCCGTCACATATGACCTTGAGCGTTTCGCTTCCTCACCACCCCGCGCCTCACCCGAAAAAAACATTGCGTGCGAGTCCGCCCTCTAGCGTCAAGTAGCAGTAGCACAACTATAAGACAATGACCTTACTTGTCCGAAACCGCAGAGCTAAAATCTGATAGACGCGAAATAATGAATTATTTTTTTAGTATCTTTTATTATTTCGTTTAGTAAGTATGTATATTTTTTAGTATATTTATTATTTATATAGTAGCGAAAGCAAAGATGAGTGTTTAGAATCATGACGTTTGTTAAATATGTAGTAGAAATAAAAATAACTACTGTGGGTTAAACCAATAAACTCAAAATCCAGCTCTACCGTGGTATAACTAAAATGCCGTTAACTGCCAAAGTCGAGTTTTGAGTAAACACTCAAAAAACGCGGCAAAAATTGAAACCGTTGTCACTTACAAATGACAACAATTATTTGAGATTTAAAGGTACCAAGATATAGATCAAATGAAATACTTTCAATTTATTCTCCTGTCAGTTTGTAAATATAATTAAATTTTATAATAAAACGTTTTTTTGCGTTTTAGTATACCATTGGTGTTACAAAAATCTAATAGATCAGCGGCTAAAATGCCACTACGCTTAGCGTAACGGCATTTTAGTGTCTCTATTTCATAAAAAATATTGTTTGTTAAAAACCTAAAAAACAAAAGAACTTAATTGTAACTAAAATGTCGGTATAGCACATAATGTCAATTTAGCTTATCATTAATACTTGAGGAACTACCTCATGTTAAACGTGGTTAACGTCCGTTCACTGCTTTTAAGTCTGGTAGTCTATAAATGTGTTCAAATAAGAGTACAAAACTTGATTCATTGTTACGCTTAAACGCGGTTAAACTTAAAACCTTATAGTTTAACGGCATTTTAACGCAACAGAATTATAAAGTATTAGATCATTATCGATCAAACTGAAGTTAAAAGTTATTAAAATACACTCATTTTTTAAACTTACAACTAACACAAAACTTTCCTTAAAACAAGATTATAGGTATCGCATCAATTATTATAAATTTAAAACATGGTTTTTATAAAATTTAAATTGACTTACAAACCACTTTATAATAAAAACAAATGTAGATACTAATAATAAAAATCACAAGTAAGTTTAACTTACACTTTAAACTAATAAGCATAAAAAAACAATTGGACCTACTTATGCAAAAAGGAACCAATCCACACATATGCCAAAATTGAGATAATTAAACAAAAAGCATAAAATGCACCTTATAACTATAATATAATAATAATATTCTACCACATTCACACAGAGCCATCTTAGCCCCAAATTAAGCAATTATATTTGCTTGTGTTATGGGTACTAAACAACTGATATACTACTTATATACTTTTTTTTTTGTAAATACATACATATTACACACACAAACTTCGACTCTTATTTGCTCACTTAATAAGGGTAGTTTCTGAATATTAAAAAAAGAGTATTTTCTAGTAATTTGGTAATCCTACTATAAAAACTATAGAAGTTTCATACAAACTTTGTCACCCCTTTATACACCCATAGAGGTTGGATTTTGCAAAATCCCGTCTAAGTGAGCACCTATATCCTAATAGGAACGATCATGCAAAGTCTGAGATTCCTAGCACTTGTTGTTTCTGAGATTTCGTGATGAGTGAGTGAGTGACCTTTTGCTTTTATGTATATAGATAGCTTTTGCCCGCGGCTTCGCTCGCGTGAATATTGATTTTTCCAATAGACATTTTTATATTGTTTAAATACTGTTTTCCATAGTATTTTTAATCTCCCATTCATACAAACCCTCTTTCACCTACCTAAAGATATCCCTCGTAAAAAAAAATACAATACACAAAGGCAAATATTCACTACAATAACTTTTCCCTTCCCCTCATTCCCTATCGCCCTTTTTCTCCACTCTCCACAGTTTCCGCTTTTCTCCTCACCTCCCTCTTCTCCTCTTCACCTCCTTCAGCATCCCTTGCCTCTCCTCGAGCATCTCTTGCCCTTTCCTCCACTTCTCTCTACCTTGCCTCCTCGCTTTCTCCTCTCTTCTCTAGCACTTCCCCATTTCTTCTCCTTCGTTCCCCTCATTTTCTTCTCCCTTCTTATCACTTCTTATCCCTTTCCCTGCATTCGAGAGCTCCTGCCTTGTCCCTTCCCCCTCCCTTCCTCTCCCATCTCCCTTACTTCCCCTTCACTTTCCTCTCACTTCCTCCTCATTTACTCCTCACTTTTCCCTCACTCCTCACTTCCTCCTCACTTCCCCCTCACTTTCCCCTCACTTCCACTCACTTCCCCTCACTTCCACTCACTTCCCCTCACTTCTAACTTCCCCTAACTTCCCCCTCACTTCTCCCGCACTTCCACCTCACTTCTCCCTCACTTCCCCTAACTTCCCCGTCACTTTCCTCACTTTCCTCTCACTTTCCTCTCACTTTCCTCTCACATTCCCCTCACTTTCTCTTCACTTCTCCCTTGCTTCTCCCTGGCTTTCCCTTGACTCCTCTTGACTTCTCCCTGACTTTTCGTACTTTTGTAGCAATATGCAAATTGAGGCAGCCTGTAAAGCACGCATTTTACTTTTTATTTTTTCTTTGCAACATAGAAAGCTGTAAGTATTTAATTACCTATAGAGTTAAGTGTATTGCCTGTGTCACTTTGCATGCTACTTGAAACTGTAACTTACAAAAATTGTAATAACCTGGCGATTAAAATGAGTGGCTTGAGTTTCTTGCCAGTTCTTCTCATGGCTCTACTTTGTCAGCGAACTGGTTGTAGGTTAATTTGCTGACATTTTGTAAACTTTGACGTTCATAAGTGTTAATTTAATTAACCTATATGAATTAACATATTTTCATTTTCCTTATTTATTTTCGGTTCAACTGGATATCACAAATATAACTTCAGTAAATCGTTCTGTATATTGTATAGCTAGCAAAAATTTTACGGAAGTAGATCTTTTAGAATAAGCGGGACGGTTTGGCTGGAGATGTACATAACGACGTAAAGTGTAAGTTTTGTCTGAAAGTCAGTGGTCCGAAGGCATAGTTACCTCCTCGGTCCTCTTTATTTCCTTTTTCTCCCACAGTATCTTTACTCTGTATGGCCACCACTGCACTGAATTTGAAACAGCACCATTCACCAGCAAAACTGAATTCAAATGACGGAGCTGATAAGGATTTTCAGTTACACATGCTTTAAACAAAGCGTCATCATTCCTATGTGTATATCATTATTTCTATAGAAATTGATATTTTTCAATGTACCCTATCAAAATTCAAGGATGTTGCACAAAAATGTATAGTATTGGATAAGTAGATATATTTATTTAGTAATTAGTGTTTTTAATTTTAGGTTTTTTATGATATCGTATTGGGTTTTTATCTGTAATGATATTGTAAATACTTTTTCAATAAATAAATAAATGTTGATTATCTTCTAGTAAGTGCCCGTACGTAAGGTACACAATATCATGTACCCTTAGCAAAACAAGTAACACGAACAATTGCCAAAGTAGACGCATTGTACCCACTGTTTGAGTGATTTGGATGTACCGTGAAAATTACCTCGCTAGAGATTCATTATAAGTATAGATTACTTCAATATGTACATACAAATATATGTGTACATACATATATTTGTATGTACGTACATATTGTAGTATTGTAAATGTATAATATAATGCAAAATCGGTAAAGTAGAACTAATGTAATATTATCGCTAAGTAACGGATCCATGCGGACGACGTCACGGGGTAGTTTTACAGTACATACACTTATAATATAATATAATAAAGATACATACATACATACATACATACATAGAGTGCTAAACCATAATTCTTTTGCCTTTACCTAGTTAGGTAAAGACTGTACAAAAAAGAGTAGAATTCTTTATACTGTGCCACCGTGCCGGGTCTATTACTTTCTACATACACCTATTACTCGAAAAATACGGTATTAGTTTTGTTATGTCCAGTAGGCACTCAACAATATATTATTTAATTTTAGGATTAAAAATTTATATAGTACGATAATAAAGGAACAGAGAGTAGGATTTTTAATTTACCTAATTGTGATAATTTCACAGTCTTCAAATATTTTAGTTTGGTTAGAGACTAAGACGTTTTGTAAAGCCTTTTTTCTTCCTTTCTTGCAATCAAATAAATAAATCAAAATAAGATGCATTGAAAGTAGAAGGGTAGGTATTTACTTTAGCCTAGTATCTTATCAGTGATAAGTTATCACTGATTTTATCAGCTCATGAAAAAAAATCTAACGAGGTAAATACTTGAATATTTTATCGGTATTACTTACCGATAGAATATTCAAGTACACACCGTATGTATATATAGAATGTATAGGTATTTATGCTCGTGCAAGATAACTTAGATAGTTAGGTAGCTAACAGCAGCGTGTATGGTTGTTTTGTGTAGGTACCTAACTAGGTCGCAAACCGACGCATGTCACGTATAATCATTGTAATTTGAGTTCTATGCTAGTTGTACGACCGACGCCGACGTTCGTGTTCCGACCGAAGCACCTCGTACCTACGCCGGCGTCGCCGTCGTCGCGTCGCGTCGGTCGGAATCGGAAAGCGCCCTTGCCACATGAGTAAATATCCAAGTTAGATATTTTACTCATGTGCCCACCTACCACACACCTAGTTCGAAATGATAGTAGACATAGACAATATTGTAGCAAGCTCATATTCATACCCCTAGGGTATATAACAGCAGGAATTTACTGATTCTTGAGGCCTGGTGTTGCCTTGATCTTATCACGAGCGACAATAGGCTCACCACCACCTGCTACCTAGTTTACGTGGAACTAAACATAATTAAAGGATATCCTAGGTAAGTATCTCAAAGAAGGTATTTTACTAAAAATATGAAGGTAGGTATATACCTACTTACAGGATATTCTATTATTGAATCCTTTGCATTTGTATTTGTTTCAGTCGTGAAATTTTAGTCATTTTGATGAAAAATAATAATAAATGTAGGTAAATACCTACGTATTTAATACACTAAAAGAATCTAAATAACTAATCTAATTTATTTGCAACACTAAATCTATCCACACAATATTTTTTTTGATATTATTTATTTGCAATTATTGAATTACGTAAATAATTTTAAAAAAAACCGCATACGTCCGTCCGTCAGAAGGGCTTGCGCCGCTCTGCCGTTCTGCCTCCCGTCGCCCGCGCAGAGCCCCTGCGACGCTGATTCAGCCAAATTATCAATAACTATTGAAACATTATCCTAATAAATGAAATAAACCTACAGAGTTGACATTTGGTTTATTCCGGTTGATTCAATATAACTTTTATATTTATAACTATAGTAATTACAAAGTAATATTTCGAAATAAGTGAAATCACGTTGTTTTAATATCGTTGGTATAAGTTATATAATCAATTATTGTAAATAATTCTTCTACTATTCTAAAGTTCATGAATCAAAGTATATTGTTGGCAAAAAAAAAAGAATAAATAGCATTAGAATCTACTCAATTATCGAGATGAAAGTAGCGGATTTCGTCGAAATTTTGTCGGAACCACCTTAAATTGTTTTTATGGTAGAAAATTCTGGCTGGTTTCGGCACAAGCAACACAACCTTCTGTGAGAAAGATTTTTAATATCGTTTCGTTTGTCGCGTGTTCCGTTCTTTGAGTGTTCTTTCATTATCACCATTTAAATTAAATATAAAATTCGCATCACTCAGGATGATGTTATGCACACATCCTACCGCGAATTCTCGTGGCAAAACAAAGCGTCTGCTTTCTCCGCAACCTTCACACATATTACGTAATGTTACATAACACCGTCCATTACTTTAAATTATATACCACAAGGCGCCATTTTTTAGTTCAAATTGTGTTCGATATTTTTTAACTAGCGATATTATTTTTCGCGGGCAATCAATGAATGTAGGCGGCTTAAGACCTTGCCAAGGTGGCAAAAATTTGGGTAAGCCTATGTTTAGCAGTCTTTTTGCTGATATGATAATGATGATTTTTTTTATACCTATGCTTGATAAACCATTTTTACCACCTTCTGGAAGAAATTTAAAGGTAGTAAAAACTGTATGAAAATCCGTTGCGTGGCTAGGAAGAGGTTAGCGGAGAAAGACACTTGACACGGAATATCTACTTTTTTTTAAATTAGCCTACCAAAGTAGGCAATCTGCCTGATGGCAAGCAGTCAGTGAAACCCAAAAACCACCATTTGAAATGCTGGCATGAAAGAAAGAAAGGAAATGAAACAAAATCCATACTAATATTATAAATGCGAAAGTAACTCTGTCTGTCTGTCTTACGCTGTCACGCCTAAACCACTGAATCGATTTTATGAAATTCGGTATAGAGATAGATTAAACCTCGGAGAACAATATAGGCTATCTTTTATCGCTAGAAAGGGGCTTAAAGAGGTTAAAATAGGGGATGAAAGTTTGTATGAAAATCGTCAATGTAAACAGAGACATTACCGACATTCACGCGGGCGGAGTTGCGGGCAACAGCTAGTAATTTATAAGCGTACTAGCGACCCACCCCGGCTTCGCACAGTCTTTTTAAATAACGTTCACAGCTTTTTTGTCATTAGATAATACAAACACGTTTTCTTTAGAGGCCGGTGGCTCCCAGCCGGTATATACCCCTGCAACCGCTATGTCCCTACATTACATAAGAAACCTCTAAAATTACCAGTGTTTCTCTACTATATTATGCATGTATTATACATATAAACCTTTCTCTTGAATCACTCTATCTATTAAAAAAAACCGCATCAAAATCCGTTTCGTAGTTTTATAGATCTAAGCGTAGGTACATAGGGACAGACAGCGAGAATTGACTTTGTTTTATACTATGTAGTGACAACAATAATTAATACAAATTTAAAAGTGAGTATATTTAACTTAAAAGCTAGAAATACAAACATTTATTTAAATTTCCACACTGCCTACACATTACTTACATTATTATTAATCAATTGACATGGAGGCCTCCACTATAGCGGCTTAGTGAGATGCTTTTTCACGCCTCGCTTAAGAGACCAAGGATTAAAATTAGATGGGAACACACTATACAAGAGATGTAGATTATTTTGAACGCTTTTACAAAGTTGCATTAAATTACCATTACACTGGTCTGTATATTAAAATTAGACTGTTAAGTACTCGTTTACCCTGTTTGCAGAAAGCATTGATATAACTTCATAAGTAGGTAGGCAACATAATCGTAATCAGCGATTTCACCGCCGGTTATGGAAGGCTTTACGGCTTATAAATGCGCAGATATAATGTTAGATACAATGTTATGACCACAGTACCTCCTTCATTTATATTATTAACAGAAGTCGTGTTTTCGTATACACGAATAGATTCGAAAATACGTAAACACCAATGTAACTGTAAATTCATCAATGTAGGTAGGTACTATTTAAGAAGAGTTTTTTTTATATTAGTCTACTAAAGCGACTCCACTCTCTACTCCGTAAGCAGTCTGTGAAATCCAGAAGTGGTGGACACCATACCAAAAGCCAGCGTCTTAAGCTGCTGGTATAGTGGCCTCCACTATGGCGGCTGGGAATGGGGTAGGGGAAGGGAATGAGGGAGATAAAGAAAGAGAAAAGGGAGGAAATTCCCTTAGAGTTTATTGACTTAGGGCGAAGAAATGTGAATTTTAGTCTTTTGAGTATAAACATCCTGATCATTACTTTAGCCGAATGGCGTTCAGTAAAACCTGTTCCAATGAATACGTTTGCAAAGATTATGTATCACCACGCCTATCAAGCGAATTGGCATTAATAATTCCTCCGCTGGTTTGCCTAATGGTAAGCAGTCAGTGGAATTCAGAAGTGGTGGACTCTTGGTGGTGGACACTCCAAAAGCCACACCACTGGTATGGTGGTCTTCATTAAGGCGGCTTAGTGAGATGCTTTTCCATGCCCCGCTTAAAGAACCCAGGATTATAATTAGATGGGAATACAATATTCTGCTTCTCATGTCATGATTTGACCACTATCAATTATTTATTGATGTATTCCTTGATATAATACTTCGATAGATTGTGTTGATTACTGCTGATAAAATAAATACACGTATATACTACTGCTAAGTACCTAAGTATATATTTCGTTTTCTAGTACATCATTGCCAACACTTCAACCATTTATCAGTCGGGAACGCGCTAGTGATACTCCTGGGACTAAGTCTGCTATCACAATAGTGTCAGAATGTTCGATTATTGATCTCTTGGTTGATTTTGACAAGTTTCAACCAATAATAGTGTCAGAATGGTCGAAGTTTCAACTATTAAGAGATCAATGATCGACCATTCTCACACTATTGTGATAGCAGACTTAGGGCCCTGGTGTTGCGACCATAGGCTACGATAACTGCTTACCATCAGGCGGGCCGTATAATTATTTGTTACCTTAGTCGTATTTTTTTTTATTGTCGACAGTAGCACGACGATTGACGAGCAAACAGTCTGCGTGATGGAAAGTGGTAACTGTCGCTTATGACTCAAATTCTCTGGAATTGCTCCTGCAATGCCAGGGATTCTGTGAAGCCGCTATGCCTTCCGTGAAGGTAGTGGGGTAGGTAAAGAGATTAAAGGAGAGAAATTGGTATATAAAATTTTCCTACATATTTATATTTAATAAGTCAAGCGAATCTTAAAGATAAATCTAATTAATTAAAATAATTCATTTTACCAAACTAATTGACCTGGTTAATTAAGATGCTAATATGACCTAGATATACTACTTCGTATGATGTTAAATAAAAATCAAAACACAAGTTCTTACTACTTTCATTCTACTCTCGCCGCTCTCTCGGTAGCTGTGACCAACATTTTATTTGTTTCAAAACGTATATTTTTATTTTTAATTATTTTTGTTTTGAGAAGTTTTGTTTATGGACGATTTCTCTTGTTGAGTAATGTTTATGGTATGCGTTAAAAGGTGCTACTTCGTAATTTGGTGTATAATGTTAGGATTTTTTTTGAGTATATAAAACAGTAAATTGTACTGTTAAACACTGAGATTTTGTTATTATTATGTCATTTCTTGTGCTATCATTTTGAAATGGCTGATAAATGAAACTCCACTTTAATGTGACTAATTATGCTTAGACCAGTAGGTAAGTACCTAGTTACAAGCGTTTATCAAATAAATTTATTTTTAGGAATAAACAAAAACTGATTTCAAAACTATCTCGTTATAAAAGACATCAACACGTTGTTTTAAATTTCTTTATACCTAGAATATGTTAAATTTTATAAAAAATATATAACTAAAATCAAACCTTTCAAATAAAATAGAATTTCCAAATGACTGAGTTCAGCGGTAACATACACACAAAAAGAAATACGACCCGAATTAAAAACCTCCTTCTTTTAGGAGCCGGTTAAAAATAGTAACCACAGACTAAGTAGAGAAATAGTAACAGCTATCGAACTTTTATTCATTCAAAAAAAATAATATTTTTTAGTATAATGGGGATATGTATTCTACGTTCAGAATTCTTTATGATACGGCGCTTTTTATATTATGTGTGAACATACGTAGTATCTGGATAAATAGATAAATTGTATTGTATTGTAATAGCCTTGTTAATCAATAATGTATCTACATAACCCAAGTTTAAAGATGCTTATGTATCTATTTATGTTTTAATGCATTTTAAAAGTGATTTTGTCGTAGCTAAGCTCGCTAAGATAGCTTAAATAATTATGCTTTCTTAGCAGAATAGCATACAAATTCATAATCAATTTATATAAGGAAATATTATAAGAATGCTAAAATAGTTTATATCAACTTTAAAGTTGAATAACAATTTAATAGCTAATTATATAACTTAGCATACTTCATAAACGTGACATTATTAAAAATCGCCCTTATATTGATGATTGGAAAAAATTAGATATGTTAATTTGCATGACATATTGCTTAAGAAAGTAGAAGGTTTAATACCCCGCACGAGTATGTTGGCGCTATGTGTTGTGAGAACCAACAGTGTCGCGGTGCAGCTAAAAACTATAACACGCGTTTAAAACACAAAATTAAATTACATACGAGTTTTATAAACGTAATTCGCGCTCAATTCAAATTTTAACAGAATGATTTGACATTCTAAGTTTAAAAAAGTGATTTATTAGGTTTGTTTCTTTTTTTTTAGGTAAGTTTTTGTTATGTTGTTTAAATGTGCGTGGTCTAAATAAATATTTCTTTTTATACGTATTTGGGTGTCATTAAGTTTCCAAAATTCAATTTTTTATTTTATTGTACATTTTTTTTATTGTATTCATAAAGAGCTTCACGTGTTTTTCGCCGAACGGTAACACATATGTTATGTCACATATGTTTGGTCTCAGAGTTTCTGTATATAAATACTCAATTTCACTTTATCTACTAGGGGATCTATTAAACACAAGACTTCTCCGTAGTAGCCAAAACATAGCACCTACAACCGAACCATAGAGGTAATAATCAGCAATATGTATCAAATATGATGCAGAAACATTTTATATGATAAAAATGAAGCACTAAAGTCCGCTTGGCGGAAAGTTATAACAATAAATAATCATTAATCATAATACTGACAATCCTCGATCTAATTATTGCATAGCAGTCGTGTATCTGGGTTGAAGTGAAATGAGGATTGCTATAATATTAGCCGTAACTGGTTGGATTACAAGTTTATTTGTTAGAAAAGATGAATGATGCTGACTGTTAAACAGATGTGAACAAGCAACAATAAAAAAATTAAAATTGTTAGAACGTGATTTAAGAGCCGAATAATTTTGTTTCATTATAGAAAATGGTACCTATCTTTAATTGGCATTATCTATACATGTAATAAAATCATAAATGAGCTATGTCTGTACATTTTATACTTTTTTGTAAAAACTATTTATAAGTACACGTTTAAGTTACTAAAGCCAAAGAAAAGTTTTAAGTACTTTTGTCTGTTTCTCTGTATATTTTTACCCGCTAATTTCAAGAACGGCTTTACAGATTTGATAGCGGTTTGCACTCATGTATGGTGGCTAGCATCGTTTAACATAATACTGTTACTCCGAAAGATAGACAGAGGTGCGTTACATAAAAATTTTTAATAGAGACAAGCCTGTTCCAATCACAATTCCAAAAGATTTATGTTTTTAACAGTATTTTATTTTTAGATTTTAGTACTACATGGCTTTTATGCACTTATGCCACAAACTTAAAGATTTGGTACATTTCAGAAAAATACGCAAATTTTCATTGGTCGACGTGCCAAGTTTATTTCGCAAAAGGCTTCCTTGTATGTACTTGTATTCAAAGCACACTTATGCCGTTGGTGCTAGTTTGGCACAAGCTCAATGTAGTCGAGCATGCATTTTCCGTGTTTCTGTGATGCATTTTAAAGTTAAACGCCTATCATCATTATGAACGTGTCGTAATATTTAGCGGCGGTGGCAAAAATTGGAAGAGACCTGTGTCCAGCAGTGGACGTCTTTCGGCTGATATGACGATTAATGATTGTAAATATATATATAAAAAATGACAAAAGAGAACTCAAATAAAGTATCAATATTCTCACTAGAAGTAAAAATCGAATAAAATTCGAAATTCAAAATAAAACCGTTGCTCCAACCGCCACTTTATTTGTCAACTGTCATGTCAACATTCAGAACAATAACTAAAATTACAAAACATATCCTTAGCTACTCTCGAGAACAATGACATTATGACGTCTCATCCGGCTGCCATCTTAACTATTTCATTTTGCAAACTTAAGCTTTATTTTTGTTACGAAACTTAGATGCGCGCGCATACACGTAATATAATTTCTTTACGTTCTGTTTCACACAAAGAGTTCGTGACAACACGGCCCCAGTTTGGAAGATATTTAGCCTTAATATTTGTAGAATGTTTCACATAGATATGGTGTGAAATAAGGGCTTTATGCTACTATACCAGTTTTAAGGCACATTCTTAAATTTTTAGGAGAGTGTTTTGTATTATCAGGTTTATTTGTGTGACCTAATAATATATTCGTTGCTTTCGCTTTAAGCAGACTAGGGGTTATTGCCATAAATGCGATCCTTCGTCAGCGGATTCGCAATCGCAGCGATGATATTTTCCGACTCTTCTTTTTATCGAGTGGTTAGTGGTCAACCTAGTGTCAGGATTTGTTCATTTGTTTGATGGTAGGTTGTCAACATTCGGTTGACCGATTGCTCCAGGATTGCTCAACAAGGATTGATTCCAAGTAGATCGCATCTAGCTTACTTCCTTCACGTCGTCTATCCATCTTGTTCGTCGTCGTAACCTAAGCTTTCCAATTGATATAATCACCAACATACCAGTATTACATATTGAGTATGTAATGATTAATGAAGTTTGTTCACTGTTCGAAAGGAAACAGAAATTACAACTTCGGTCTGTAAGATTATGATATAACTAAAATTCTAACGTAATATTCAGAAAGCGATCGTTACAAAATCGATCAAGTGCAAGTAGGACTCGCGCATCGAGGATTCCGTACAAACTTGTCAATATAAATGTTATGAACACACATCTTTTGATTGCTAGCTTCATGAAGCTGCATTTCAGCTTGATAACAACTCAACAATTTACTGAGGAAAAGGTCTTAACAGACAGAAAGACGGGAAACAAAGTGATCCTCTAAGGGTTCCATCCAGCATCTTGAGGTACGGGACCCTAAAAACAAAAATGTTATTCAGTTTGCCTATTGAACAATAGTACTGTAATCGTTATTCAAAGATGGCGTTGAGTGACGTCAATAGCCAGTTAATTTCACGCGCGAATCGAAAGTGAAATTGGCGGGAAAGATGAGCTGTCAAACTGTTTGGTCACTCTCGATTTTGATGGCGTTGTTAAGTTTTTTTTAATTTTCCGTAAGAATGTAACATTGTTGTTTTTTTATTTTAGAAAATATTTTTATTTTTGATCTTTGATTTTATGTGAAAAATAGTGTGTAAGTATGATAGGTGTTATTATGTAATCCTTTTTTTTACATAAACAAAATCCACGGATAAAATGATTCAAGACTTCTCGATGAAAAATTCTCTCGTGTAAATGTCAACAAGCCTGTTCTCTGATATGGGACTCAACATAACTATCGAAACGTGGATGATATAGATTCTCTCTATCTAATTACCCCTTTGAGTAAAACGGCGTGAAGCTATAATATGATAAGCTATACTACCTTATTCGTAACATTTAAAGATTTAAATATAGGTAATCATTACTTAAATTACTTACAATAGCATAATGTAATAATAAACAGTAATCTAATTACAAAAAGAATGATTTGAAAACAATTTAATTATTACAACAAAACTTCTTAGTATCTGACCTCGTTCCCGCGCTTTAATACAATAGCCCAGCCCTATCAAAAACGTATTAACCACAGATAATGTACGAAATTAACCTTAACAGATGTCATTAGCAAAGAAAGCAGACTTGACTTTATAAATTACATCCTGACATCATCATCATAAGCAAATTTAAACCTTAATCCTCTTTTTTAAAGCTGTATTTTCAATAACAATTAAAATTCCAAATCATTTCTAGGGATTTGTCATTGACGTAGCTGTCAAAGCAATATAAACGCTCTTTCATATGGAATTGAATATAAATTGGAATAAGTAGAGTTATGACGTTTTTCGCCTATTTAATGTTATGTTTTGGAAAGCTACGGGCGAAAGTCGCCGTCTTATGAGTGTTCAAGTGTGACCACTCAATCTTGATACTTGATAACGTTTGTTTATTATTCAGTACTTAATATGTTAATAATGTTGAGGTTGTACTATTAATACTTTACTGTTATGTTCAAAGAAATTTAAATAATAAAAGTAATAGTATCTATTATTTTTAGTCCTGTTATAGACTGAATTTCTAAAATATAGGTAAATTATATTTCTTGAGTATATTCTTTATATTAATTTTCTTTCAGACTACGTGTAAAAACATTATTGCGTTAAATTTTATAGGTAATTATAATCAAACTATTTATTTTAAATAACAGGTAATGTAAAACCAAATATGAAATTATGTTAAAAAAATAATTTTAACATCACCTATAACGTACAGGATTATTAAATTATGCGAAAATTTAATTGTAAAATTACATTTATTGCAAATTAGTACGCCATTAGACGTCAACTCTGTATTTAAACAAACCATGAACAAATAGTGCGTTTTGAAAGATCATAAACAGTAACTGTGTATAAACAATTGTCATTCTATTTATTGTGAAGTTCTTAATATTTTCAAAGAAGTCAAATTAGGAAGAATAAAATTATTATCTGCGCTACACGTTTTTATTATTTCTTAAAACATCAAAAGCACGTGAGAAACGTAAGTACAATTAGAATCACCGGAAATATGAGTAACTGTACAACAGAATGCATGACTTATGAATTATGATAATAAGGCTGTAATAAGTGTCTATAATACTGCCCTACTGATCAAAACGAGTTTTGGAGTTATAGACCTAAATCAAGACATTTTAGATGTGTTTTTCCTGTAGCTTATTGTAGCAAATATGTTGTTCTTTAGTAATGCAGAATAGTCCATTGCATTTCACCAAGAAGTTCATACATTTTCGTCAATAAAGTCTTAGTTCAATTGGATACCAAGATCATTATTATCTGTGAAAAGAGCACAAGTAACATAAATATAGTATTATTTGCCAATGGAAATTCATCTTTTAATAAATAAAATAAGATTTATTGTTTTATTCTGATAATTGGCAGAATCAGCTAAATAACTATGTCTAAATAATATACATCTATATGTATATGTATGTACATTTATTATTGTATAATAATAATAATATTTATTTATTTATTTATTTATTTATTTATTTATTTATTTTACAATAGAGTGTTACAAGTATAAGGTACAACAATATTTATGTATACATAGTTTAAATACCTTTTTTTGTACGGCTGGTACTTAAAATAGGAAAACCTGAGCTATAAGTACCAGCAACCTTCCGTTGTCACAATTTGTATACAAACAACTTATTATGTTTATTAACATGTTGAAATAATATAAATCTAGGATAATAATATAATCTTAGGTAGCACTTATTAAAAACTTAAGAAGAAAAGGTAAGTACTTATTTAATCAGATTAAAGTAAACCTTGTGTGATTTAGTAAACGTGTGTGTGTGGTATGTGTGTGTTCGTATTTGTTTGTGTGTGCGTGTGCGTGTGTGCGTGTGCGGGTGTGTGTTTGTGTGTTAGGATAGTGGGTGCAGTAAATTCTCCGTATCTTCATATGATAGCTTCAAGAGCCATCTACTAACACTAGCTTTGAACTCGTGCTTATTATTTTTCACTATGCTTAGTATCTTATTAATTTTAGTATAAACATACCGTCCAAGGAAACAAAAGAATCTCTGACTGAATGAAGTCCTACGAGTGGTTGCGGGTGGGAGTTTAGGTCTACGACCAACAGTCTGTTGTGAGGACGAGCCACATTGACCAGTTCTTGAGATGTACATGTGTTGTCTTAATGCAACCTGAAGAATAAAGAGTTGTCGCACTGTTAGGACTTCACAGTACTCATAAAGGTCTTTGGTAGGGTATCGAAACGGCTTAAATGTGGCTACCTTGAGGACTGCTCTCTGTGATCGTTCAACTTTTAATAAATGACTCTTGGCAGCGCCACCCCAAGAAGAGATACAGTACCCTATCAAGGACTGACAAAGAGCATAGTAGACCATCTTTAGGACACTAGGCTCAGCTACATATCGTAAGTGCTTAAAAGCAAATATTAGTTTGCGAACTCGGCCTGTCAAGAGATCTATGTGTGGTGTGAAAGTTAGTCTTTCATCTAGAATCACGCCCAGATACTTGATTGAGGTAGCATTTTCTAATTTTGGACAATCACATGTGAAGTGGGTACCTATTGTATGTTTGTGGACAGTAATAAAATATTTTGCCTTGTCAAGTAATATTACTGGCTTTTTTATAGAAAAGGTCAAATATTTAGTTTTTTCGACATTTAAGGATAAATGGTTAAGCGTTAGCCAGTGAGTTATTTTATTAAGACCAATCTGTGCTGCATCAAATGCCTGTTCCCATGTGGACGCAGTAAAAATAAGAGCCGTATCATCAGCAAATGCAAAAAGTTTTCCATGTTCCAACTTTATCTTGCACATCTCATTCACATATACTAGAAAGAGCGTAGGGCCAAGTATACTGCCTTGGGGCACGCCGTGTTCTATTCCTAGATAATTACTAAGGTGCTCTCCTATTTTAACGCATTGTGTTCGGTCAGTCAGATAGCTCTGAAACAACTTAAGCTGATTATCTCTAACACCAATTCGTTCCAGTTTTTTTTTTAATGCGGGGATGGAGAGAGTGTCAAATGCCTTGGCATATAATATGTATATATAACAAAATATCATAATAAATATACATATATGTATATTTATTATGATATTTTGTGTATGTTTATTGTTTTTTTTTTTTTTGTAATAAGTTATATGATATATTTATATCCATGTAGTAAAATAATTATTGGATTTAGCAAAAGTTAGTTTTCAATATTAAACTGTCATGCACCTACTGCGTTTCAACTCTGCATCACTCGATAGGTTGACTGGTAGATAATGCCTTTGGCATTAAGTCCGCCTTTATGCATTTATGTGTGTAAAAAGCTTGAATAAATAAATAAATAAATAAGAGTAAAAATTGTCTAATAAGTTAAATGTTATAAGCCATTTTGGATTTCGTACTAATTATGTTTATTTTAATTAGATTTAATTCAAATATAGGACACTACCAGTACCAGATAAATTAATAAATATACGCTATAATAATACCTAGACGATAATACTATTCTAAGTTTTAAATAAAATATAAATGTGAACGCATTTCCGATGCTAACACGCAAATTTACTAGAAAGTAAAATTTGTCATTATAACTAATTTAATAAATTGACGCTTTAAAGTGTTGATTTTCACTCAAAAGTGTTGTTATATTTATATAGGTACATCACGCACACCATGCACGCTAAAACAACAATAACTGACTACCCATTGTTTATAAACGTAACAACCTCAAAAACTGTATGGTTCTGTACAAAAACCAAGCATTTTTTAATTTAAAATTACAATTATATAACATCTAATTAAGTCCAATTACTTTACAGATTATACAACGTAATGAGTAATCATCATTAATCATAATTCGATTCACCAAACAAGAATAATTAAACATCGTTAAGAAAATGTAAAACGCTCGCCGATCCCCAATGAAAAGTGAAAAGGTTGGAAGCGCACATCGTTTACAGCTTACTTCCGAAACTCCACTTCCCGCGACAAGACGTGCCAACAAAACAAAAATAAAACAATAAAATAAAAACAAAAACAAACAAAAAGTGAACTTAAAAAATGTGTAATATAAAACAGTGAAATGTGTAAAAGTGTAATCGAAAACGGACTCGATGGCTCGGCGGGTAAAATTAAAAATAAAAATTTCAAAACGCGCAGAAGATCGCGTTACAATGCGATGATAAATAAAATTACATTTTTGTTTTTTATAACGTTTTTAAGTTGTTTTAATGTTGTTGAGTGTAATGAAAATGATGTATTAACATTACAAGACGGATTGGATAAAGAAAATGATTTGCCGACGGATAGACGGCGACCGAATAATGATCAAGAGAAGGATATTTTGTTATTAGGTGCCCTCGGAAGAAGAAAGGGTTATCATAGTTCATATAGTACGTCTCAAGAAGATGATTCTATTATGGATTTGTTGGGTAAAAGTAAGTATTTAAGTATAATAATTACTAGCAACTCTTATGTTTTTATGACATATTTACAAATCATTGAAATTCTTGTTTTTTCTACTATAAATATGCTTCTGTGGTTCAGTCTCGGGTTCGATCCCCGGTCGGTTAAAATGATATTAGGTTTTTCTGTTGAGAAATTCTCAGTATTAGCCTGGAGTCTGGAATTGTGCCCGATGCAGGCTCGCCCCTTAACAGGGGTATACACCCCGGGCACAATGTATTTTGAGCGACATGTAACCATGTCACCCAAAATACAAAAATGGCGAAACGTGGGTTAACCACCCACACACCTCTACCTACCCTTTCGGGGATAAGGCGTGAAGCTATGTATGTATGTAATAATATGCATATTTTAATGTAAAACTTCCGGAAGAAATTCTATAAGCCGTATCAAAATCCGTTACATGGTTTTAAAGAAATTAGTAAAGAACGAAATTCACAAATAACATTGATTTTGCTTCATACTATTTAATTATTTCTATGTTAGTTTTACTGTCCCGAATTACGTTTGATTCAAAAGATAATCAATTAATATTTTTATTGTAGTTTTGCTTACTGCTTAGCTCCCGTCACTCGTAGCGTGATGTTATATAACCTATAACCTTCTTCAAGAACTGGGCTATCATTTATTCAAATTTGATTGGTAGTTATAGAGATCAGGTCGTTTAAACAAACAAATAAACTCTTCTGCTTTATGTAATATTATAGAACTATAGATAATGTAATTTCTGATAAGTGTTACAATTATTATACTGTTCGCTTAACTATAATAAATAAATTAACAAGAGTTACAAATAAAATCATGAAATATCTAGTTTTAAAAGATTTGTAGTCTATGAATATTTACGACATCATTAGACTTCGATTATATTTCAAAAATAAACATTTATCATTAAAAAATATAATAAAAACGAAATAGAAAAAAATAAGATTTGCTACTGGATATACACATCACATTTTATAAGTTGCAGTAATAACATTAGGGTCAGAATCCTGCAAGAGACCAAAAAGCAATAAGCAATTTTTTTCTGATAGACCCAGTGACATCGCGGATGTCTATATGCCGAAAGTTTAACAAAATAGAAAATAAAATATGTAACTAATTATTTTTAATTGATTCTTTAACAAAAACTGGACATTCTATTAATGTATTCATGCTTAATAATGACGTAATTAATGGATTTAAATAACACAATTTTTACGTAAGTTATCTTATGTACGCTCTCGGATACATAGATTCATAGTAGGTTTGGTTTAACTAATTTGTTTTATATCAATTATTTGGATTTAATATAATAATTTATTGATATTACTAACAAGAGTAAAAGTACAGTTATTTAGGTAAATTTTATTTTTGTTAAGTTACAATTTTATTACTAACTAGCTGCGCCCCACGGCTTCGCCTGCGCGTGAAATTTGTTTTGTAATATCTCTCGGGAACCAGACCGATTTTCGGGATAAAAAGTAGCCTATGTCTGTCTCCAGTCCAATTTTCATCGAAATCGGTTCAGGCGTTTAGGCGTTGAGTGGTAACAAACACACATACATACACTCACACACACAAACTTTCGCATTTATAATATGAATAGGATTAAAATTGAAATAAAACTTACACACTGAAAAAGACATCAACGCCAACGGGCTTTTATATACATGTCACTGAGACAGTAGCATTATGTTATAACGTGTTTAATTGATGACAGAATGATTTGGGCATTATAGCTCCCGCAGCGCGGTTTCACCCGTGTCTTTGGCTACCTACTGCTCTGCTCCCGTCGCCAATAGCTCGATGTTACATAGCGTAACCTTCCTGAGGCCCTAAACAAGTGTCAAAGATTTCTATTCTATTCATAGAATAGATAAAAAAAATTATGAGATTGACATAAGCGTTGGCGTTAGCATATGTCAATCCAATTCATTTTATAATCTATTCTTTGAATAGAATAGAAATTTTTGACACTTGTCTAGAGCCTCTGACCTTCCTCAAGAACCGGGCTAAACAAATAATACAAATCCTACTGGTAGTTCCAGAAATTAACCCGTTCAAACAAAGAAACAAATTTTGCCGCTTTATACATATAATATTATAGATAGATTATTAAATGTTAAGAAACGAGAGAGCTTTAATTATCAACATTCCATTTTATCATTCGCTAAATAGGTACTTGGTCTTAACAGTCCAATTAATGTCAAAATGATTCAGTGGATAAGGCACCCGGTTCGTAAACACGAGGTAGTGGTTTCGATACCGGGCAAGTACCAATGTCACTTTTTAAATCAAATGCACTTTCTAAATTTATCTTAGACATTTCTGACTGACGGTGAAGGAAAACATCGTGAGGAAACCTGGACTTAAATGTCTGAAATTTCTAATCCGCCTTAAGCAAGCGTGGTGATTAATGCTCATGCCTTCTCTATAAGAGAGGCCTTTGCCCTGCAGTGGGACAGTAAATATAGTATTCTAAGTACGCCATTTAATTCTTTGCATCTATAGAACAGAGTAGATTCCTGGATACAACCCCTTGAAAACTTAATTCTTGCATGACACAGACTGAAAAAGATGAAGCTTAAATCTTGACCCACCATAGGGGATAGATATCGTAACATTCAAGAATATCTACACTATTATATAAAGCGGAAGAGTTTGTTTGTTTGTTTGAACGATCTAATCTCTGGAACTACCAGTCGAATTTAAATAAATCTTTTTGCATATAATAGCCCAGTTCTCGAGGAAGGTTATTAGCTATGTAACATCACGCTTTTGGCAACGGGAGCTGAGCAGTAAGCGAAGACGCGGGTAAAACCGCTCCACGGCAAGCTAGTACTTTCATAAAATACTTTTATCTAAATTTTATATAATAGGTACCTTGAAAATAAAATAAACATCGCTTACTTAACAAAGATCACGCAACATGATTTAAAGATCTATAAGATCAATATGGCGGTGAACGACCGAACAATTTCACTATTGCAACGCTTTTACTCTCGAATCGCGTGCACGTGCGCAGATTTTGTGCCATGATTCAGTACACATTGTTTTAATCATGATTTCTTTCTTATATTAAGTAGGTAAATAGAACTTAATATTTTTAATTATAATTTATATGTATGTAGGTTAAGCGCTTAAAACCAGTTCGTAATTAATTTTAAGATAATTTGCTTGATAATATTTGACCAACATTTTTTGAGACAGATACTGAAAGTTCACTAAATTTTAAATGGCTTTTAAGTCTCATGACATCTCTGTGACTTTCATATAAAGTTTAGCGATAAAAATACTACTTACCCCCAGTTTCTGAAAGGCTGATCAACGAAAAATTAACTAATCATCTGTTAAATATCATGTAAAGTACCAATTGGGTTTCTAAAAGCATGAAATTTAGTTTAATTCGATTAGTGACTAATTAGATCAAATTAAACTACTTATCCATCCTTATACATGACTAAGTACTTTACATGAGATTTAACAGGTGATTAGTTAATTTTTAGTTGATCAGCTTTTCAGAAACTGGGGGTTAGACGTCCAAAATCTTACTATTAAAGTCGTAGCGTGTTAGTTTAGCTATGTATACTACAAAGAGAATTCAAATCCACTGAGTCAAAAACATTAGTCCGACGTTCACGACTTAAAAACTGCCTCTAACTTCTTCTACTTATCTGTTGAAATAGAAAAAAAAGGTTACACACATAATGACACGTATAGTATTCAAACGCACAATGACACATAGACATTTACTGACCACATATAATTTTAGTTTGTTTTTCTTACACCCGTCAAGTATTTTTCAGCTTGTTAAGATCAAATTATATTTTACTAGCCCGCAGCTCCGCCTGCGTGAGTGTCGGTTATATCTCTGTTTACATTGACGATTTTTCACTCAAATATTCATCCCCTTTAAGTAATTTTTTCGCGATAATATAATAAATAATATAGTTGTGTTGTTTACCGCGGTCTAATCTATACCAAATTTCATCAAAATCGGTTCAGCGGTTTAGGCGTGAGAGCGTAACAGAAAGACAGATAGTTACTTTCGCATTATAATATTAGTATTGACTTTATTTGTATTCTTGCCTTGTAATGTGCACCGATAATAAAATGACTATTATCAAGAAAACATATTTAGTATAAAAATCCTAACCAACATTCCAATATTATCTAAGCCTGAATTCTCTATCAGCCTTTATGTAACTCACACTTTTTTCTTTGTCATTCTTCGCGCAATCCTTTCTTTTTTTGCCATCAGTTAGGTCATACTTAACCACCGAAATTTCTACAACGAATTCGTGAGGTTTTCTCACGATAACAACGCATAGCAGTTGTTTTTTTAATCTTAAAGTCTAAGTTGGTTATTGCTCTGTATAAAAACTTTTGAATGAATGATTCATTGATTACATTGGTATGCAATCGTTGTTATCATTTGAAGAAACAAATAAATATTTATGACTATTTTATAAGAAACTAAATTTGTAGGTAATTCTTAGTTTATTGTCGTAGGAAGATAGTGTTGCTTTGGAAGTAAATGTTTTTGATATTAATGCCAGTTGATAACTCCAATTACTTTAAGTCTAAAAAACGGTTTATTTACATTTATTTACTTAGGTTATATTTACGCCGACAACGACAGAAGACAAGTGCATCAGGCAAAATGTTTCATCATGATACAAGTTTTTTAGGTTTGTTCTCCATTTTTTCGGATGTGTTTCAATTTCTTAAGACAATATCCAAAAAGCACGAATGTTTTTTATACTCATTCGGATGAATGATAAACCAAAAAACTATAAGATAAATATTTAAATTTTGTGCTTTTTATAATAAAATAAAAACATCTATTGCTAAGCATAGGCTTTTCCCAACGGAACGTATTTTGCAGCTACTTATTTGTGATTGCTTGACATAGGCTTCTTTAAAAGGAAGAGATTTGTAAAAGTCAATACTCTTGTGTAATAAAACTAATAAATAATAATAAGAAATATATACTATTATATAAAGCGAAAGAGTTTGTTTGTTTGTTTGTTTGAACGCGCTAATCTCGGTAACTACCAGTCGGATTTCAAAAATATTTTAGTGTATGATAGCCCAGTTCTCGAGGAAGGTATAGGCTATGTAACATCACGCTACTGGTGACGGGAGGAGAGCAGTAAGCAAAGACGCGGATGAAACTGCGCAGCGGAAAGCTAGTATTATATATATGATTTTATGTATATTTATCAGTATGTACAAGTATATTTATGGTTTAATATTTTTTATTATGTATGGTTTTATTTAGTAACATATTTATTAGTACTAGCTGTGCCTGCGACTTCGTCCGCGTGGAATAGTGATTTTGGACAGCATTTTTTGGATATATCTTTTGGTTTGTTTTGAATTATAAACATCTTCGTTTAGGTAAATAAGAAAAATCTTTACAGTAAATGCTTCTCTATCTACGATATTAGACGTATAGCCATCAGGGATCAAAGCATACAGGCTGCTAGTAATGCTAACACGTGATAGAGCCACATAAAGCTGACCGAAAAACAGCTAATACTTAGATCCACACCCACAACTTTTAGTGTCTTACCTTTACTTTAATTAATTAATTAATTAATTACTTTAATTAGTCATCGCAAAACATAGGCTCACTGGAAACTGGACTCGTTTAAAACTAAATGAAAGACTGTTTAGAATGACAGGAATCCGTGGAATAAAAACACTATCAGCTATTCCGCAACCTGTTAAAATATCTGCTTCTATAAGATTTCGTAGTAAATTAACGAATGTTCGATGTGATTCTTTAAATTGGCATAACTTTTTTATTTATGAACCGATTGACATGAAACAAACACTAAATGTTAAGTGAAGCTTACCACAATATATTAGTGAAAACCATATTTAAATCGGATAAGCCGTTTCTGAGATTAGCGTGCACAAACGCACAGACAAACAGACAAACAGACAAAAAATTTAAAAATCATTGTTTTGGGTTCTATTTTTTGACTGCCTCTGTGGTTCGGTGGTACTATGTATGGACTGCCACGCAGAGGCCGCGGGTTCGATTCCCGCTCAGTGCAAATATTTGTGTGCATGAACATGTCTATTTGCATTGGTCTGGGTGTTTCTATGTATAATATGTATGTATTTACAAAAAAAAAAAGTATTTAAGTATGTATATCCGCATTCTAGAACCCATAACACAAGCATATAATATGCTTACTTTGGGTCTAGATGGCGTTGTTGTGTAGTTGTTGAAATATTATAATATTATTTGCGTTGTTATAGGTCCCAATAGTATTTTTTCTCATATATCTTCCATGTACAGACAGCGATCGGTTACATTTTATTATATGTATGATGATGATGATATATGATTAAAAATTTCATTTACTGTCTGCCATCATGCATCTTCTGTTGTTCAACCCGGCATCACCCGGGTCGCTGGTAGAAATTGCCGTTGGCATTAAGCATTATACATTCTGTATGTAAGAAACTTAAATTAATAAATACTCTTAGTTGGTGACCGCAATAAGGTGCCTCTTACCTGGTATTGCCTTAATTGCCTATTGCTCCAACTTAAAAGGTTTTTAACAAGTTTGGTAACGCAAGATACTCCTCGTGTTGCAAGCTTCTGTAGGCTACGGCAACTTCGCATCAGGCTGACCGTACCTTTTATTTGTCAGCATAAAAACACGCACGAAAAAATGTACCGAAGAAGTGTTACCCTCATAAACTTATTTTAGCATCTACAAAAATAAGTGAAGTATTTTTTATTGCCTTTACACCAGCAAATATCATGTGCATTCTGTGCATGCAGTGTGTATGAGTGTTCTCTTTGGACGTACCAGTGTGTAGCTTCTACGATACTTCAAAGAATATCGTTGTAAAATATCCTCTCGGTCCTCTCCCTTTCCCTTTTCCTTCATCCTCTTCTCCCTACATGTTTGAAAACGGCTTGGTTGTGTTTTAAAAGCATTATTTTTGCAATGCTTAGAAAACATAGCCATGTGGTCACGACTAAAACTTACCATCGTGTGGGCCGTAAGCATCTTTGCCAACAATTTTCATATCATAACTAGCTTTCTGCGGCGTAGTTTTACCCGCGTCTTTGCTTACTGCTCTGCTAACGTCGCCAGTAGCGTGATGTTACATATCCTATGACCTTCCTCAAGAACTGCGGGCTATCATACGTAAAAAGAATTATTCAAACTCTTACGCTTTATATATTAGTATATATATAGAAAGCAATCTATTGTGACCTATCTAAATGATTTCCTTCTTTTATTTCAGTGATACCTCAAACGTGCCGACACAGAGGAGCACGATATCCTTGTGGACTCAGCATATCTTGCGTGCTAGGTGGTGGCAAGCCCTTAGACTTATGTTCAGGAGGCATGATATGGGCTTGCTGCGTTGACCGGGAAACTACTGAAAGACCTACGGAGCTGGCGCCTGTCGTACATAATGCTAGTAAGTGCAACATTTGTGTATAATGTATAAGTCATTTAGTCTTTAAATATGGATTTAGAGTACATAGAATTAAAAAATAAAGTCACCTTAAATTTTGTGAAATTAATTATATTTTTTATGATTTTGATTTAGCATCATTAATTGCATGAGAGCTTTACAGCTTTAGAGATACGACTGATATAATAATAATATCACAACAACTACACACAACGCCATAAAGGCTTTGGGTCTGGAAGCATAACTATATCTTGTGTTATGGGTTCTAGAATGCGAATATACATACTTTTTTTTGTAAATATATATTATCATACATAAAAACATCCATATCAATGCAAATAGCCATGTTTATGCACACAAATATTTCCACTTAGCGAGAATGGAAGCCGCGTACTCTGCGTGGCAGTCCGTACAAGTACCACGGGACCACAGAGTCAGTCAACTGTATTACTATTCTATATACTGTGAAACAGTAGGTATTACGAGATATAATGCCCGCAGCGCCGCCATTGTGAATGTCGGTTATATTTCTGTTTATACATTGATGATTTTTCATACAAACTTTCATCCCCTATTTTAAACACTTCGACCTATTTTTTTGCAATAAAAGAATGTTTCCCAAGGTCTATTCTATATACCAAATACGTTCTATACACCAAATTTCATCAAAATCAGTTTAGGCGTGAATGCGTAACAGACAGACAGACGTTACTTTTGCATTTATAATGTTAGTAGGATTTACGTTTTTTGGTGTCTTCATTGTTTAATTCTATATGCGCTAAACCTTTTTATATTTGAATGAAAGTCAGTATAAGTAATATTTGCATGCTTAATGATTGTGTTAATTAAGAAATGTAATCAACTTTGAAATTTAAAGTAGATGCTATTTTCAACGATTTCCAAGACAAGGAAGGTTTTCGCGTAATATTTCTGATGTCAAAGCGATTTTACTTATATCTGCTGCTTTTTTATTTAATTAATTTATTTCGTCTCCAAGATTTTGTTGTAAAGCGTTTAAAGCTTAAACTAAAAAGCAGAGCGTAAAACTAACAGTGGTAATCCACTCGCACTATCTTTTGAAGATGTAAGGACTGCTGAAGAATCTCAGCAGGACAAAATAAATATTTCCATGAACATAATTGAAAAATCATTGAAATTATTGATTGGACATATTTAATTTAACATAATAGGTATATTAAATCCAGTGGAAATTTCGTGATAACTAGATATAAATATGTAGTTAGTGCCTTAAAAACCTGCAATTGAAAAAACGTCAATAAAAAGTTAACAAACGATTACAACGTTGATTACATATCTAAAATCAATATCGTAAATAATTATGTAAATTAATGATATCCGCATTTTGTGTCTAATTAATATAATATATTGTCTGTAACTTTGTTTTTATATTGTTGATTATAATAACATTAGCAGAAAACTGGTAACGTAAGTGTGTTTATGACAATTTTCGTCCTATATCTTTGATTCAAGGTTTAGTATTGTATAATAATGTTTATAACTTATGTTCTTTTTCTTTTAAGAGTGCGGTATTGTTATAAACGTTGTTCGCACATGTCACTAAGTTTATCAGCGTATTTTAATTTTACTACTCTAAAGTTAATTTCTTCGGAATTCCGTGTATGTTAATATCGGCTACGTTAACCTTCCTCTCATCATTTAGTTCCAAATAACATTTATTGTGGTGCCACTCAATTTCAGAGCGGTCGAGTTAACATTCTTTATTGAACACGGGTGTACGATCTAAAACGTAAGCTATTTTAAACCTTCATCTATTTTTGTAGCCAATGAATTGAAAATAAAAACTACTTATATCATCTAAGGCTATTTTAACTTATAAGACGTCACGTATGTACTAAAAAAAGTATTAATATTCCGAAAACCATCATCATTGTAAAGGATCTAAAAGATTCAAACCCTCTCGTAGATAGAATTAAAACTTTCTGATAAATATACACACAAAAGCCTTCACACAGTTTACACACAATTATATGCCTGCCAGTAAAACCTATAGCAAAAGTTGACTACTTCTCTATATTACAAAAGAGCAACTATGGTAAAGTTCCTTTAAAGAGGCTTATGTCTTGCAGCGGTTAATAATGATGTTAGCCTCAGCTTTCATTTACATACTTCTATTATGTATTGCCCACAGCTTCGGTCGCGTGGATATCGTTTTTAACATAGACATTTTATGTTAACTTCAAAAACAACGATCTTTTCATCCCTACTTTTACCCTTCTAAAGTCATCCCTGTTAAATATATTTATGAAGACATTTTTATTTAAATAGAAGTATTATAATCCAAAATTTCAAAACTGTAAGTTAAAAAATGAAGAAGTTTCATACAATCGTTTTCATTCTTTTTAACACATTTAGGGATTGAATTTTAAAAAACCCTTTCATAGAACATTTCTACACATTAAGGCAAACACACTCCCAATCAGCGGTATAGGCTGTGCGTTGTCTGTCAGTCAGTCAGTCAGTCAGGGCAAAGCCCTTTTATATTATGTATGGATTACTATACCTTTACGATTTACGTCCTACTCAACATGATTTCTAAGTTGGCCGTATCTCTTAAGATATCCTGCATCTCGAAAGTGCTTCCTTAGCGAAATCACAAGGTTACACGTGACTGTTATGTTACGAAATAAACCATCACACTCTCTCTTGTGTGGCGTAAGTAGAAGAGGCAGCGGGAGGTATAAATCGTCATTTTGGCTTTTTTATTTTTCTTGTTTTCGTCAATGGCAGACGAGAAGGCAGCCCATTTGATGGTAAGTGGTACATGTCACCCATGGACGACTTAGAGTATCAGGAACTCTGCGAAGCCGCTGTCTACCGTAAAGAGAAAATAGAAAAGGGGTAAAAAGGGCCTTCAGCACTTTTATCCACAATGAAATACGCAGAGGTGTGTAACTTTCACGTTTCTATTGTCATTTACCACGTATGATTTCAGACACCAGGCTACAGTCAATTTCTCGACCTGGGATAAAATTTGAGACCTATGCATGGTAGTCCATACACGTAACTACTACTGAACTACATCTCCAGTCTCTTACTCTCATTTGCATTATTTCCACATGGCGAAGTCTGCTTTTCGGGTCTTTCTTCTCCACTTCACTCTATCTGACGTGTCATCTGCGGGAACACTGCAAGAACTCAGATCTATTTTGATGACGTCTATCCGTCTAGTTTTCGGTCATTCTCGTCTTCTAGACCCGGGAATGTTTAGATTGATCAGCGTGTTCGTCAACCTCTCCTATCTGTTATGTATATTTGGATTTAAAACATACACTTAAATTAAACCGCTTAAAATCGCCCATAACTCCCAAATTATACCCTAAACCCAACAAGTTTACGCACTGATTGCTCGACAGCACAAGATAATTGTGTAGTATTTATTTCCGCGGGTGTATCACATCCACACATACAAAAAACATGTCTTTGTATGTCTTTTGTATGTCGTAATACAATTCATTCACACTTTCTCGATTTTCGTATGATTGATATTGCTATTCAACTTGCATTTGTATTATGTATTCAAGGCGTGTATGTATGAATCAGATGATACACAGGCTATTTTGAAATTATCATAGTAGTGAATTATAATTTTGATACTAGCGACCCGCCATGGTTTTGCTAGAGTATACAACGTATGTACTGTATACTCTACATACATAAAAAGCATTTCATGAAGCCGTCATATTGAAGGCCACCATGTCAGACTTTTTAAATGCTCACTTCTAGAGCCCACTGACTGCTTACCATCGTAGTAGATCCACGCTGGTTTCAGCATGAATACCCTCTCATAGAAGATCGATGTAAGAGTAGTAGTATCCGTACTACTGCGTCTCGTGACTGAGAGCGCCGGAGGTCCAATTTTCCCCCTTTCCACTTTCCTCACCTCCCTCATTCCCTTCTTCTAACCCCATTCCTAGCCGCCATAGTGGAGACCACATACCAGCAGTTTAAGACGATGGCTTTTGTATAGTGGTCACCACTTCTGGATTCCACTGATTGCTTACCATCAGGCGGGGTGGAGTCACTTAGTCACTTTGGTAGGCTAATATAAGGAGAAAAGGGACTTCGGGTTCGATATTCAGATCGACTCTCCTTCTTATTTCTGTTGAATTTTTGAGATTCAGGATTATTGATTATAGTTAAACCCAAAATTTGATCACTATTTTCTCTAACGTTAAACAATAATGTGGTCCACCCATAACTAAGACGTTCCTTTTTACACACGGTTGAAAAGACCTATAAAACTCATAACTAAATAAAGGATATGCTTGAAAATCAGTGCCAGGCGCCAGTCTGGTACATGCTGAAACCTATCTTTATAGGTGTTTCATGAGGCGCATACGAGTACGTATCAAACTTTTTGCGTAATCATTTAGTACGTCCATCCGCATTCTAGAACCCACAAGTTGTAACATATGCTTACTTTGGGTCTAGATAGTGTTGTATAGTTGTTATTTTGATATTTATATAGCAAAGTCGTAACCTTTTGTTTATTTATTTTTAGTATAGTCTGATATACGCCGCACCTAAACCATTACATAACCGATACCCTATTACCTATCTAATTATAACTTACACTGCTCCAAGGCATTGTGTTAACGGTCCAATGGACCGCTTTCACTCGATTTTCACTTGCTTCTCGATTTCTAAGTTAATTCTATATAGGTTTTGATACAGGTACTGAGCGTGACTTTTAAAGTGATGGGTTGCAGAAAGTGAATTCAAACTTTCTTTGTATTTGAACCATGATAGTGTAAATGATGCATGCATAGATTTGATTATTTATAATGGTAGAAGTAGATCGTTGCTGATTTTAGATTGAATAAGCTGGACCGATCAACCGGCTCTTACAGGGTACCTATATGTGTAATATATAGTTTCTAAATGCATTTCATTCGGTAAATAAGAGCCGAAAATTCAGTAATCGTGTCGGTGCCTCTCATTATTCGGTCCTGTTTTACATAGAAATATTAACAATGTAGGTTTTTAAAATATTTTGTATGAAAAGGTAGATATATTATTTTTCAAAACTTCAATGCACTGTAGAAAAGGCGCACTTTAAAAGTAAGAATTTGTAAAACTCTTAGTCTCTTCGATACTTTTGCATAATATACAGGATAACTATTGCAAAACAAAAATACTATTTTACATTTACACAAAGCTGACATAGTGGGAGTCGCCATGACAGCAATTCGCTACAGTGGTATTTGACTTCACTTACTATCAGGCTTTTTGGAGTCACTTTTAATATAAAAACACTTGTTTATACAATTAAAAAATTTAAATGAGCATTTAAAAGGTACATTTACCAAACTCCAAAAACACGATATAAAATCCACTAACATCCAAAAGGACTTAACTCATTAACAATACACTAAAACAACCTTCCGAAACAGGTGACCTTATAGAACTCATCGGTACATTCCCACATGAGAACTACGATTATCAAAACAACCAATTTGAGGATCCTATTATCATCTACACGGAACAGCCATACAACCAAAAACCGGAATTATCAGATCCGGGTTTGGACCTGAACCGTCCCGGATGGAATCAAAATCATTACTACCATGTGAAACCTTCTTACCACGAAGGAACTACGAAAAAGCCTGATTATAAACCTGATTATGACGGCCAAGGTGATGATGATTATGTGCCAGTACACACGAGCCATAAACCTTCGAGACCTAGTTTTCCCGGTGAGATTAAAACTAGGCTTTGTTTATTTTGTTCTGAATTTATATGCGGCGAAACTCGATAGTTTTAGTTTTTGTGTATTAAATTGTAATATCAGTAAACGTTTTAATCTATGCTACAATGCATAAAAACAAAGTTAAATATTTCTCGTGTTAGCCAATAGTTTCTCAATTTTTAAGCCAAAAGTTCCATTTTTTATTTTCCATTTTTACATTCACTATGCTAAAAAATTAACACTGCGCTATTTGAAAATATTCGGTATTGAATATAATATCTTAAATTAGTAAACTTGAGACGATTAGTAATAGATACAACTTGATAATTATATTATTTAATCTTTAAAATTTTTGAATTAGGTATAAATAAAAATTAAATAATTTATTCAAAAACTAAAACTACTTAAGTTTCGTCGCCCGTTTCTCTGTTACTTTTCTGCTTTCATTAGCACTGCGTTTTCATAATCATCATGCACCGTTTATAGTTTTGTAATTGCACGCTGTAAATTTGACTTTATATGTTATACGCACGATGCAAAGTATATTTATACCAATACATTGCAAATTGACTACGTAAAATACGCGCAATATGAGTTTGCGTGCACCACTGATCGAGTATCGCGATTTAAAAGTCACGTTGCAATTGTATAAAGTGACTTTGCTATTTTATTTGTATAGCACTTGCTTTTATTTGCACAAATTATGTTATATATGTATATTTTGTAATTTATTTATATGTCATAGATATATAAATTATTTATGTAAGTATGTATATATATATATATTTATAAATATATATATAATAATTATAAACTTTTATGTTTTTAATAATAATATAATAACAAGTTTCTACGTGATAATTTAATACGGTATTTAAAGGGATGTTTAAATATCTATAAATTTGTGCTGTTTTTGTTATTTTAGAATGCTGAATGAATTACACAATATTTTAATGTTGCCATCTCCGTTTTTATGATTGCTTTTTTATTAAAAATTAAAAATGTCTAATGCTTATAACATCCAGAAAAACGAAAAAATATTACCTATATTCAAATTTTCTAATCTACCTTGAGTAAGTCGATCAATGAACATGATTTTTTTTTTATATGAGAAGTGGCCTGTTGACAACGTTAACAGAAATACCGTCCAAAAAATGCCAAAGACCGAAAATTGTTGACATTTTGAGAACAGTTCCAACTATACCATAAAACAACTTTTCAACCTTTGAAAAGTTTATTATATGTCTGAATAAATTTAATAGTCTGCCGTAAATCTTTGTATTGTCTAAACTTATCAAATGAATACGCAAAATTGACAATATCTATGTGGGCCAAACCCAGGATACTACTAACTAAATCTAAGAATTCGTCAAAAGAGTTTTGAGTTTCAATTTAAGATTGAATTTTTTTTTCACATATCTCTTTAAATCTAACCCAGTCTAACGTAAACTCCTTAATATTCCAGGCTGCGGTGAACATTACACCCGTTCGAACAGGATAGTGGGAGGTCACTCCACGGGCTTTGGGTCTCATCCATGGCAAGCGGCGTTGATCAAGTCAGGGTTTTTAAGCAAGAAACTGGCGTGTGGAGGCGCGCTGATCTCAGACAGATGGGTGATTACTGCTGCTCATTGTGTGGCTACGTAAGTGTCATTTTTATACTTAAAAAACAGCAAATAAGAATAAAATCTCTAAGTTATAGGGATAGTAAAATTATGTAGTGAAATGAGTTATGTTTATATAACAACAGTCGTAAAACAATTGAGAACATCATACTTATAGAATTATAAAATTACTTATAATTAGATTATTTACTAGAATTATAAATGTAAAATAACTGTATTTTGACTCCAAATGTATGACGTCACCATTTCGTACAAAGCACAAAAAAATGGAGCATTTAGACAGTTCATAAAGAAAACTATTGATACAGTTCTCATCATTCCTTACCTTACCCTCCATATACTGACACATCATTAAATTGTAATTGCTCTCGCTTGAATCACATGCTATCTTGAAGGCTAGCGTTTGGGCAATAGACCATGATTACACTACTGTCCCTATGGTAGATGACTTAATACTCACAGGCGAAGACGAGACGGGGCTAGGACGCGACTTATCAAATTAAAAGCAACACACATTTGACGCGAGAATTTATTATCAAAGTCAAAGACATTTGTTCATTTGGGTTAATTGAATTAACACTTATGAATGCTAAAATTACAAAATGTCAGCCAATTAACCTACAGCCAGTTTGTTGACGTAGTGTAGGGCCACGAGAAGAACTGGCTAGAAACTCAGGTCACTCTTCTTAATCGCCAGGTTATTAAATTTTTTTGTAAGTTACAATTTTAAGTAGCATGCAAAGTGGCGCAGGCAATACACTTAACAGACACACTTATCAGATCAACGACTACTACATTTTAATACATTTTTATCCAGATTACGAACTCTATCTAAACCCGCGCTACGCATGTGTGTTTTGCAATAGGACAAAGACGAAGCATTATAATATACGTACTTATCTTTAAATAACATTTTACTTAAACAGTAATATTTTTGTATGACTCTTAATTTAATTAAGGCGTTCTAGATACCACTTCAGAAAAATAACAGTAATTATGCCGCATTTCTAAGAAACATCTACATAATTAAAAAAAGTAAAACTCTATGCTTTATATCTATTTTTTGTGATATTTAATTGCATACTTTCACATATTAAAGTGGGTTAGTGTATTTAAAATTTCAAATTAGACATTAGTAGAGTTGTAGTTAAATATTACGTAAATTAGAAAAAAACCTCAGCATTTTGAGAATCTCGTGGTCATTTTTGCATATCTTATTACAATGCCGTTTTTATATTTAATTGCTACAAGATAGAGGTATGCCGTACAAATGGCACGTCTAACGATGCATTAAGCATAAGCTTAACAAAGTATTCGCATTGTAGAACTCATAACACAAGCTATAATTAATCTATTATTATGCTTACTTTGGGTCTGGATGGCGTTGTGTGTAATTGTTGAGATATTATTATTATATTATTATTTTAATTATGAAGTTGCTAAGACGTCAACGACGTACATAAAGTAATTTCTTAACTTTACATAACAGTCTCGTACCATAACATTTATGTAGGTACACCCTCATTTAGTGGGCTTTGTCGAGTCTCATGTAAAACAGCAAGCCTGTCGATGTTTACTGTACTGTGTGTGAGATTTTCAGACTAAAAGAAAAAAAATCTCGACACAAGACCCAATGTCACTTTACTCGATATAAATGGCAGTCCATACAAAGTAATACTATCAAGGTATTAACTTTTACTAAAATAACCCAAATGTAGTAAATGATTGACAACACAGAATATAATATAAAATTACAATTTTATTGTCATAACAAAAAAATAATTATAAAACAAACCTAATTTAGCTTTAAAGAAAAAGAGAAGTACTTAAAACAATTTGAAGAACATCACTAATCCCAATTACAGAACACCAAATAACCAGCTCCGAGTCCGCCTTGGCGAGTGGGACGTTCGTGACGCAGGGGAACGATACTCACACGAAGAGTACTCGGTGCAGAGGAAGGAAGTCCACCCCTCGTATGAGCCCACTGACTTCAGAAATGATGTAGCATTGGTACAGCTCGATAGAGGAGTTGTGTTTAAACAGCATATATTGCCTGTAAGTGATTTTATTTTTACGGTACTTTGTAATACAAGTTCATGTTAAAGGTAGACAAGAGTGCCTAGTGCGAGTTTGTTTTACGTTAACGCGATCGAAACGTTTACTGCGTTTGGCTCTCTGATTGGTTAAGAGCTTGGAGCGAGCCAATCAGAGAGCCAAACGCAATAAACGTGTCCGATAGCGTTAACGTAAAACAAACTCGCACTAGGTACTGTGATGGTAAATAGTAAGCGGAACGTATGGCGTATATTATGTTGTATAATATATGGTATCTAATTATGGAAATAATGCTAAATGGAAGTGATAATTAAAACTTACATAAATAATTCTTTACGTCATATTTTTGTGAAAAAATATGTCAAAAATGGTAATTTTTTATAGCTTCCTTGCATGAGAAGTTTTTACCCTGCAGTAGGAACATAATTCTTTTTTTTACGAAGTAAGGTAAGAAGTTACTGGAGCCTGTGGTCGCAACACCAGGAGTATCACTATCACGTTGCCGACCCTGTTAAAAACATTTTACTCGTTTTAATTCGCTGACATAAATCCTATTTTGACGACAACCACTTCCTTGATCATTCATCAAGTGAATTTCTGATACTCTACTACCATTGCCAAAGAAAATAAGTTGGTGTTACGATATTTAATACATGTCTGCTTCCTTTCAGGTATGTCTCCCACAAAAGCAGATGAAGTTAGCTGGTAAGATGGCAACAGTCGCTGGTTGGGGACGAACCAGACATGGACAAAGTTCTGTACCATCGGTTTTACAGGTAGGTATTCTAAATATTTTTTTAAACAACTGGTAGCAAACAAGCATACGGCTCACCTGGTATGTGGTAACCGTAACCTATGGACATTGCTGGACTTAAAAGACACAACTAAGCCGCTGCCGACCACGTAGGGAGAAGGGATGAGGAAGGAAAAGGGAAAAGTAAGAGGACTGAAGGGGTAATTGAGCTGCCGGCGCTCCTTTTATATTGATTTGTTGTTTTAAGATTTTGGCTCTACCATGGGCTAGGTTTGTTTCAAATTAGTGATAGCATAAAATTTGTATGAGAATAAACAGCGCGAGTGCCACTAGTTATTGCTAGTACTAAAATGAACAGCGGCTATGATAGGTATTCTGGGAACTAAATGAACAGCGCTCCTAGTGTTCCCTCTAAAAACTAATATTTGACGCAATTACCGGTGACATAAACGCACGTTAAATCATGATAGAGCTAGTAGATTGCTTACTATCAGATAGAGTCACTTTGGTAGGCGAATATAAAAAAAATGTTACTGGACATAGATCTAATTCACGTTGACATGGTCTTGAGCGCATCAATAGGTTGCCCGCCAGTTATTAGGTCATCGATATATAATGTTACATGAATAATGTATTGGTCAAATTTCAGGAGGTAGATGTGGAAGTAATTCCTAATGAACGTTGTCAGCGCTGGTTCCGAGCTGCTGGACGAAGGGAGACCATACACGATGTGTTTTTATGCGCTGGGTATAAAGAGGTATATATTCCTTAATTTTAGTTTTAAAGTAACGTATATGAATGTGAATTGAAGTAGCACATTGGAGTCAGTAGGATAAAGACTTACTCTCGTACAGGGAAGGCATGAGCTATGATTTATTGGCAAACAGTTTAAAGTTAAGACACTTCAACTAAAAACGACTTCTGATAGACTTCAATTAAGAGATTTCTAAATTCCTCTTTGAAATCTATTAATTCAAGTCTATCAGAAGTCGTCTCCTTCCATCCTGGAAGGAGAAAGACGGCAGGGATTCTTGAGAAACTTCAGTTTCTTATAAAACCTTCCTCGGGATATTTTACTAGAAGTATATCAGTAGTGTCTTAGATATGGATAATACAAAAATTACTTAAATCATGAGAATAATGTCTTCATAAAAATAAATTTTCGTATTTACTTCTCTAATTTCAAATAAGAGTTGGGTGTATTAACCAGTCATTACAACCTGTAAAATACTTATATGTTTCTTTCTAGGGCGGTCGAGACTCTTGCCAAGGTGACAGCGGAGGCCCACTCACAATGAAGATGGAAGGGCGAAGCACCCTCATAGGTCTCGTGTCCTGGGGCATAGGCTGTGGTAGGGAACACCTTCCCGGAGTATATACCAATATACAGAAGTTTGTACCCTGGATAGACAAAGTGCTGGATAAATAGGCGCTTGAATTGTTTAAATGTGGAAAAAAATTACCAGGTTAGAGTTGAGTCAAAATGTTGTAAAAATTTGTCCAGGTCAAAATGTTGTAATGCAGCCAAAACTGTATAATTCAAGTTTGACCAGGTCAAAGCTTTGTCAAAATGTTGTAACGGCTTTAACTGCGCCTGAAAATAAAATTAAGTTGTACATTTTTATTTATTAAAACATTAAATATTAAGCTCGATTAAAAATCAAATAATGGCAGTCACTATAGTAATGTTGTCCATCACTCCAAGATTACACTAATTGCTTACCATCACGCAAGAGTGGAGGCATTTAAATAAAAAAGGAAATTTGCAATTTCCAAGGTTTTCTTCTATTCATCACATCAATTAACGGTTTTACTTCTATTCATAGCATCTACTTGTAGTTGCTTTACCCGAAAGGGTAGACAAAAGTGTGTTACACACATTTTGCTAGCTACATCAGAGAGGCTAGACAAGTGCCTTCTATGCTATTCATAGAATTGATAAAAAAATGCATGTGATTGACATTAGCTAACGACAATGTTTGCGTTAGCTTATGTCAATCGCATAGATTTTTTAATCTATTCTATGAATAGAATAGAAATTTATGCCACTTGTCTAGGACCTTAGGTCTCGAAATAGAAAGGGTCCGTGTTACTACTATAGCAGTTAGTGGTAAAATGGGCAAAAAAACATTACCACTGTTACTACTGGTAGTAAAACTGGTGGTATAACTGGTGGTAACAAAGCAGTCTACACAATTTCAGTCTTTAATTGTATTTAACATCTTAATAATGTTAGCAGCCTCGTCCCTATGAAAATATTTAATATTAATTATTTTTATAATCACTTCATTATATTATAATATTTTATTATTCTAATTTACCATTATAATGACTATCAATCATATTTCTATATCATTAACAAATCAATTATAATTCCAACGACATTTTAATTTAATTATGTTATATTTCAATTATTATTATTAACATTGTCAATTTAAAGTTTTAACATTGAAATGTGATCAAGTGCTAATATCATTATCTATAAAATGTAAAGAACAAAATCATACACTAATTTAATCTAAAATACGCATATTTTATCACAATTATTATTGTCTATTCTCACATCATAATTATAACATTAAAATAACTGCTTAATCATAACTTATAATACATTAAACGTGATCTCAATTTTACAGTGAAATCAATTATCATTTCCTTGACTTTTTTATATCATTATTCATTTCACTTCATCATAATCACACTTACTTTAATAAAGTAATCATTATCATACATAAATACATCGCGGCAGGATAGGCAGATGTATTCTACTGCCATTCGACGTTAGAAGTAATAGAACCCAAATAAAAGAGGGCAAGTTGATTAACACATAGTGGTGTTATTCCTCAATATAATTTATCCTTAATCTTGTACAATTTCTACTAACTAGACAATTGGAACAATACTTACTCGACCATCACATGAGTGTATTATCATTGTTAATATCACTGGTCATTATCACCATCATTATTAGTAATAATTATCATCATTATCATTATCAGTAGTCATCACTATTATCATTATTAATTACCCATAACTATTCACTGTAGTATAATCGTATTTCTTTTCATTCTTCATGTACATTTTTGAAGTTAAACTTCTTTTGGAGCCATTGGGAAACATGATGAGAGTGAATTTTTACGATGCGCGCGCACACCGACAGAAAAAAGCAACACCCTGAAGTTAGTTGCGAACTTTTGTGTGTTGTATCAGTACAAATAATCAGTGTGAATAAATAAAAAATATGTTGGCGTTTATATCAATTCAATTATATTTATGACGGTGATAGATATTTTTATTGATCATTTATCAGTATTTTGAATATTAGTGGTAAAAGTGGTTTTAATATACTGTTTTAAGTGTTTGGATTGTTACGCCAAAGAAGTATAACTTCTTACGTGCGTACATGAGTACACACACTCTTTTTTATTTTATTTTATATCAAGTACGTATCCAGTGTGAATGTTTAAAATATTATCATGACTATTATTGAATTAGGTTTGATGTTTTTTTAAATAAAATTAATATATTCGATTAAACCCAATTAAATCAGCAACTCCATTTAATTTTGTTTATCATCATACCAGTAGTCTGGCTTTTAAAATGGTGTTCACCACTTTTAGATTCCACTGGCTGCTTACTATCAGGCAGAGTGTAGTCACTTTGATAAGCTACTAATGAAAAAAATAAAAATGTCAATGACAGTCTTGTACCATTTCGTCGCGGATTCGATCAGTGCAAATATCTGTGTGCATTAACATGTTTATTTGGAAAGGTCTGCGTGTTTCTATATTGTATATTATGTATGTATTTACAAAACAATCAATTTAAGTATGTAAATCCGAATTCAAGAATCCGAAACACAAGCTATAAATATATATGCTTACTTTGGGTCTAGATGACGTAGTTGTTGTGATATTATTATTATCATAATAATATGTATCACTAGAATTAAAGTATCATCATCACATCACAACATATTAGCTGAAAGAATTTAACTTCTAAATAATATGTTTCCAAACATCTTACTTTGACTGGCCTGTTGGTCTAGTGGTTAGTGACCCTGACTGCTAAGCCGAAGGTCGTGGGTTCGATTCTCACCCAGGACAAACCTTTGTGTGATGATCATGATTGTTTGTTCTGTGTCTGGGTGTAATTTATCTATAATATGTATGTATTTACAAAAAAAAATATGTATATAAGTAGTATATCAGTTGTTTAGTACCCATAACACAAGCAAATATAATTGCTTAATTTGGGGTTAGATGGCGTTGTGTGAATGTGGTAGAATATTATTATTATTATTATCTTACTTTGACTAGTTCTGAGTCACCCTCGTCCATCAGTTGCGTGCCATGATCATCAGCATCATCTATACATCACCACTTCCATCATCCATCATTATCATCTCTACTTTATCATAAACTGACTTCCCGCAGCGCGGTTTCACAAGCGTGATGTTACATAGTAACCTTCTTCGAGAACTGGGCTATCATACGCAAATAGAATTTTTCAAATCCGACAGGTAGTTACAGAGATTAGTGCGTTCAAACATACAAACAAACTAACTAACAAACATAGAAACTATTCCGCTATATATAATAGTATAGACATAAAACTACTACTTACTTACTTTTTCGATCACAATAGACCATTCATGGTCGCAGTGACATTACAGCCGCATCACAGAAATACTTACTTTTTATCATCTCGTATTTATGTATCATTTTCAAATTCGACATTATAAAATAAATCATTGACCGGTAAATCGTCACCACAATAAAAATAAAACAAATTGATCTTAGTAAATAAGCAAATTACGTTTCTATTTTCATTGCATTCTCATAATTAATTTTATTTATCACTTTTATCATTAACAAACTATTACTGAATTATATTAACGCAGTATTTTGGCACTACTTAATTCTTAAAGCTGCTTTTGTAAGACATTCCTCTTGCATGGCAGATAAATTGATAACCGGAGTAAACCTACGCCACTTCTTAGACGGTTCAGCGGCTTCGCAGAGTCCTTGGCATTGCAGGAGTAATGCTAGGGACCCTGAGTCGTCCATGAGCGACAGTTACTATTTTCCATCACGCTACTACGCAGGTAACACCTACGTACAATGTGGTACCTTCTACAATCTTGACAGGAAACTTTTAATAAATATTTTAATTATTCATCACATGAATACTTAAAAGCCTCATTGTCACAATAATGGGTAAATAATTACCATACAAGCGGTAATTCTATTAATATTATAAATGCGGAAGATTGTGTATATGTATGTATGTTTGTGTGTTTGTTACTACTCATCGCCTAAACGGCTGACTGATTTCGATGAAAATTTATATGTAGGTAGATTCCGTGCCGGAGATGGACATAGGTTATTTGGTTCGCGAGTGAGACAAAACACATTTAATTCGCGGGCGAAGCCGTGGGTCACAGCTAGTTAATATATATATAAATAAAAACTCAGTGTAGTCCTAAATTAGGATTCGTTTGGACTATGTGGTCCTTATTTTTGTAATTAAGATTTTTATGTCGTTCAGTCGTGCGACTAAACGCAACTAACTTTAGGTCTTATTTATTTTAGACTATTGTCGCTATTTAATATATTTTTGTATGTTAATAAAATATTTTTTTATGAACCTTTGTTTTTTTTTACCAAAATCTAATAAATGACTGCCTCTGTGGCGCAGTGGGAACCCAATCGGCTGCTGTGTACGAGGGTGTAGGTTCGATCCCCACAAGGGACAAAACTTTGTGTGATCCACAAAGTCAAAGTCAAAGTATTTATTTCATTTTGATCATAAAGTATGATGCTTATGAAAAGTCAACATTACATGAAGTCAGCCAATCGCTGACGAGGTAGAGCTGTGAGAAGAACTGGCAAGAAACTCACACCACTCTTTTCAATCGCCAGATAATTATAGTTATTTGTACACAAATATTTGTTTCGGGTATGGGTGTACTTTGTGTCCATTAACTTATGTTTGTATAGTCCCTCGCGACACATGCCTTGTTCCCTAGTGCAGTTGTCTTATAAAAAATATATTACATAAAAAAACAAAGTGCAGTCCAGATGGACAGGTGACCTGAAAAAGGTTGTGGGTATAGACTGAATCTCAGCCCTGTGTCTAACATTTTAGGGTAGTATTTATAAACGCATCTCAGGTATTGAGTTGAGTACGCGCACTTGAATCAACCCCTGTCTCTATCTTACTAGGAGCCCGAGACCGTAGTTAGAAAGAGACGGTATTAAGTACGCGTACTTAATACCTGAGCTTCGTTTATAAATACTTAAACACTTCATTGTATTATATTATTGTATTCTACTCTGTTTCTTTTGTTTTCGGTTATAAGTGGCGTTTTGTTATCCTCGTATTCTATGGGTGATTTAAATTATTTCTTAAATAAAAATTATAGCCAGACTCTACACGTCACAAGGATCCTTTATTTTCTTTCCATATTATAAACACTTCATATATTTATAGATCATACAAATACTTTTACGAAATGAGAGTTAATAAAGGTGAGATGATTTTTTTGTCTAACAACGCCATCTATGATTTTTATCTAGTACTATTTAAACATCAACGCTGCCTTCTAGATCAAAACTTTTGCATTCGAATTTCGAAATTTATTTGACGTTACCAACAATATGTAACTTAAAAATTGAATGGTTTGTTAAGTGTAGATGGCGTTGTCATACATTGTATAATGATTTTATTATTGTATTTTATAACCCTCTGCCAAATCTTTTTGAGATAGTACACGATAAATCAACCATTTATCTTAATAAGAAGTCTATCCATCAAGATTGTTTGCAATTTGATTGATTTGGTGATTTTTAATATGATCATCATTACCGTGATTTTTGGCGACAAACAGCCAGTGGTGGATATCCAAGTATCTCCAGTATTTTACTAGCTCGCCTTTTTTTAGTAAATACAGTTTAACACATGAACCTCTCCACGCTTTGTCAGCCACTCCAGAACTTTTCTACTCCAATAGCTACCAGTTTTAAGTATTTAGTACATTTTAAATTTAAGTTTTAAGATTACATGCAAAAATAACACCTACGAATGCATTTTGTACTCAACAAATAAATGCACAACAACCTTGTTTACACATATAAGGCTAAGGTTTGTTCAATACTAGCATATTAGTTTAAGAGATTAGATACACAAATGTTTAAACACAGTTGTTTGCTAAAGATAGCTCTGGTGTCAAAAAAGATGTTTTTACAATGAAAAAACAACATTTTTGAATGGAGCTCGTTGATGTCTTTTGTTCGGGAGACAAGTATTATGGGACAGAAATCATAATAACTATTTTTTTAAACGGTTTCCGGTTTAAAAAAATAGTTATTCCGACTTAGGCCATATTTGCCGTCCCCGGTACTGGTAAATTCTCGTACGGTAATCGGTACGGGTACGGGTAAGGCCTATGCCTATAGACGCAGACTCCCCAGAACAAGCTCTAATGAAAGTCCCTGTGAGCTACCTATACTCAGCAATGAACATTCTATTGATGTTAAAAATATACGAATAACTTTCATAAAAACGCTACAAATATGGATATAAAATAGTCAATAAAATTATCTTGAAAGGCCATGAAATAAAAAGATCACGTTTGTTCTTGAGATCGTTACAAAAAGACAAACTCACATCTATAGAGATACGCCTCGGCGATTCAAGTCTCGCATTAATTTTATTATATATTGAAACTTTGTATAGCATACAAAATGTCATAAGACATATCATTTGCATGCAATTTTCGACCTTATTTAATACAAATTTTTATAGTAATAAATTTGAGATTAGATCGAATTTTAATTGCAACAATACATTTTTAACTCAATTTTTTTTGTCAACTTAAGACTGCAAAAGTTACGATATACTACACTTATTAGTCTATTATTTGATAATCAAATTTATATCTAAATGTCATTGTATACCTGTGACATTAAGGTCTCATTTCGCTTGCATGTATAAGATTACTTACTACAAAATATCTCTTTAGACGAAACTCGTTTTGCAAAATGAAAAAGGAGTAGCGTTGTGCAAAGCTACGATGGGCATTCGAGTTATTAAAGAACCCGCTTCGTTTTAACTTTATGCATGTCTTGTGTAAAGGTTAAGACGGGCACCTTACTGTATCCATAAAATTGAGACTTGTGGATTTGAGTTTTTGATTTGGTTGCGGATTCGAATCCCGCTCAGTGCAAATTTTCAACATGTCTATATGCTTTGGTTTAAGTGTTTTTATGTCTGTATTTACAACAAAAAAAAAGTATTTAGATATGTATATCCGCATTCTTACCATAACACAAGCTATAATATACACTTAATTTGGGTCTAGATAGGACTATTACTAGGTTTCCCCAAAATCAATTTATCAGTTTAGCCACAGATAATACTAGTAGTTTAGCTTCAAAATTTACGGTACTTCTAGCATTTTATCAACATTATCTGTAGCAAAGAGATTTTATTGCAGGAGACCTATAACTATTCTGCCATCATAACTATACTTGACAGCTGAATCATCACGCTACTGGCGACGTAAGCAGAGCAGTAAGTAAAGACGCGGGTGAAACCGCTAGAACTTTACATATAGCGGAAGAGTTTGTTTGTTTGAACGCGCTAATCTCTGTAACTACCAGTCGGATCTGAATAATTATTTTTACGTTTGATCATCCAGTTGTCGAACAAGGTTATAAGCTATGTAACATCACGCTACTGGCGATGGGAACAGAGCATTAACCAAAAATGTAACTTAACTAGTCTCTGATATTTTAGCAGCTATAGGTGACATGTATTTCGAATATAATGCACGATTCCCTACTAATATGAATCGTCGTCATCATGTTTAAGTTGTGATGATTCTATATCATCATAATAGACGCCATCTTGGCTGGTTATTTTTTATTGCCGACAGTAACAGACGAGCTAACAGCCCACGTGATGGTTAGTGGTAACTGTCGCTCATGGACGACTCAGAGTCCCTAGCATTGCTCCTGCGATGCCAGGGACTCTGCGAAGCCGTTGCCTACTGTGAAGGGAATGTGGTAAGTGAAAGGATTGGATGAGGAAAAAGGAAAGGGAGGCAACTAGGAAAAAATTATTAATAAATTAGCTTGAATAAATTATTATTAAATAGATAGTATAAACTTAAAGGAGCAAAATGCCAACTACTTTTCCACCTACGTATTACAAGTGATCAATAAGAGTTATGTACGATAGTTGGTATAGGTGAGCACATATTTGCTTTACCACTTTTGAAAAAAAAAACATAATATGACAGTGACAACTGTCACTGTACTGAGTTAGCTTGGCTTGCAAGCAAAAATAGACATTAGTGTTTTTTGACATACAAACGACATTTTTATGGTCGACTATTCATAATTGGATAGGTTAATTAATTTATAATTTTAGGTTAGTTAATTTGGTAATCTAAGTAAATGTGAATGAAAACTGAGTTATACAGTTTTAGGATAAGTTTAGAAGAACGGACTAGTAATATTCCTCGTAAAATCTTCGTAGGCTGCCCACTTTTTCAGGACCTACTGAATTTTTTTGGACTTAAATAATATTATGACTACGATAAGTTTTATGATGTATAATCTAACAAAACCATTTAATTTTGTTTCGACTATGGAAACTACCTATATTTTGAGATAATGTATATATCCAGAAACCAAATATCTTTGCAAATAAAGTCAATGAATAATTTAGCTAGATTCTTAGTAATAAACTATAATCAATCCAAAATTCCTTGATACAACCATAAAATAAGCCAATAATTTTCCAAACTATTTCTTAACCAATTTTAAATATAGTATTTGTCATTAAGTCCATAGTCTCCTACATCGATCTTAAGACCTTTTGGTTAAGGCCGCATGCGCCCGCGCACCTCAGTCCACCAACCGACACAACAACGCGCGGCCGCGATGCGAGTCCCAACGAACAATTCAAAAATCGAACTCGAATTTAAATTAAAAAATTGATATTCTATCAATAAAAATTACAAATTTTGAATGTGTAGGACGTGTATTCCAAATTTAAATTATATAATGTGAATAGTTTTTTATTTAATTTTTTTTATTTTTAAAGTGTTGGAATGTGGTAGTGTCCATGCACAAAACGAGTGTTGTGTGATATTTTTTATTGTTTTTTTTAATGAGGTTTTCTTGTGCTTGTGTGGGATTAAGTTAAAGGTAAGGTTTTATTGATTTGCGAAACATCTGTCCATTGATAATTGTGGGTATAAAAAGCCTTCGATTCTAAGGTCAGTTAATATGGCTTGACGGTTCGAGTTTTTGTACCCATCGTAGTATTTTGTTTTTGTAACTAGTTGTGTAGTATTGATCATTAAGATGACTATCGATGGATTGATAGCTGGATATTAATAAATGAACTGAGATTAACGATTGGTATTTGTAAATTTTTATAAGTTTTAGGTTTGTTATTTTTACCGCCTTATCTTAAATTTCATCAATATAGGTATTTGACTATTTTAATCCTAGGATTTGAATTGTTTCTTTAAATCTTTTGGCTTGAGCTATGGCTACTTCTACAATATATAACTGTTCCTATGATAAAGAGTTGTAGTATGTACTATCGAACCAAGTAAATCATGACCCACCAAGCTTATTTTGGTAATTAATTTATTGCAATTAGTGTGTAATGCAGTGACATTTTACTGAGTAAACTGATGAAAAGTTCGAGTTAAAAACCTCAGTGCATTGTTTATAAAGATCTTACAATTTGACAGTTTTAAGCGAAATATTAGCATAATGGGTCATCATGATTCAGTTGTTTCGACAGTACATAATTGTGCTTATTACAAAATTACTAATCGTTGCATAGACTAGACTTTACTGCAGACATTGAAAATGCCCATAACCCATTATTTCTTAATAGTTATGTGTACCTGTATCATATGCTAGCGGTTCAATAACATGTTAATACCAATGTGTTTTTTTAAAGTTATGTGATTAAATTTATCTTGAACATTATTCACTTGGTGAAGAAAGAAAACAACGCGCAATAAATTTGGACTAAAGCATATAAATCTCACGGTTCTACTGGCAACAACAATTGCCTAAATCATCAAGTTTATTGTGTGTTTGTGAGCACATTGGTAAATAACGAAAATATCCTTATTTTATTTTTATTTTATTTATTTATTTATTGATTCTTATATTGACTTTTTAAATTTACTCTCAAGCCGAAAGATGTCCACGGCTGGACATAGAAAGAAAGAAGAAAGAAACATTTTATTTGCGTAGAATACAGTTGATACCGGGTATATTCTGCCTGTATTAGTTATGCAAATATTTATCATACGAGTAAGTTGTAACGATCTGACATTACCACAACTGTCATTTTTGTGTTCGTAATCAGAAGGTCAGAAAAAATGGATGGGATTGACATAAATAAGCTAACAACAATGTTGGCGTTAGCTTATGTCAATCTCATACATTTTTTTATCTATTCTATTAGCATATATGCCACTTGTCTTGGCCCTCTGGCAAAGAGTGTAGCCCTTTGGGCTGGTAGATACGTACTAAATCAATATGAGTATATTATTATGTTGTTCAAACTTTATAGATCTTTTGTGCTATCTCAAATGTTGGAGACATCTGGTTGTTACAACCCGAACCCTTAAATAAGATATTAACGAGATTATTTTGCATCAAATTGAATATATTGATCAGACTTAGTTAATTAAACCATAATGTGATGCTGTTTTTATAATAAGCACGGTCAACAGTTGATTAAACCGGTTCCTCCTCAACCTTCAACTGTTTATAGCAGTAACCTGGTGTATTATTAGATGTGAGATATATTACCTACAATGTGATATTGTGCTTTGAAATAGTATTTTAAGTTTGTTTTTTTTTTGGTTTATATGACTTGGATTGAGTACAACATACGGCCTACTTAACAGTTAGTGGTTATCGTTACCTATAGATATAGCTGTAAAATATACCAAAAAGACAAAAACCTTGAGAGAATAATTTAGCCTTTAATATTTTAACACGCCGAATGAAACGCAAAAGTATGAAACATAGGTGGATATTTTTTAAAGGGCAATTACTAATTGGGTAAGTACAATAAATAATTTTCTATTCTATTTTAAACTTACCCAAACAAAAAAAAGAAAATTAAATTATTATTCATTTTCATATAATTATTTTACGTTGTCAGACAAACGCACGTAGAAATCAAGTCAAGTTTATAAAACTATTCATCATCATATCATTCAAAAGACGTTCTCTGCTAGATATATCCACCAGTAATCTCTTCTGTAGGAATGATTCCGAGCTGCTCATATCTATTGACAACAACTACGACATTACGACGAAAAATGTATGCGATTGACATAAGCTAACGCCAACATTATCGTTAGCTTAAGTCAGTCCTATATATTTTTATTCTATTCTATTCTATTAACGTTTATGCGACTTGTCTAGGCCCTAAGGAGTGAAGTCTAACTGATTTCTCCTAGAGCAGAAAAAAATGCACAATGTCGAAAGATTTCATACTGTTGCAATAGCTTAATTAAATGCTAGCAATCATTAAATGGTATTTATTAACATTTTTAACTCTGGTATAAGTTCTAATTTTAAAAAGTTTGTTTTAATATCATTATAATCATACCATCTCGTTATTATCCCACTGCAGCTAAAGGCCTCTTCTCATACAGAGGAGGCATGAGCATTGATCACAACGCTTACTCAACGCTACGGATTGGCATCTTCAGACATCCTCAAAAGTCCAGGTTTCCTCATGATGTTTTCCTTCACCGTCAGTCAGAAATGTCCACATCAACTTAGAAAGTACCACTAGGCCATTACGACTCACATACTTATTGCTATTTATTGGGCGAATTTGTTGCCTTCTATCTACCAGGCATTCTATCTATATCTATATACCAGGCACAATTCTAAACTTCGGGCTAGTACTTAAAATTTCAAGACAAAAGCACCAAATAGCACTGAAACAACAGCATCACCAAACCCTCAAACGCAATCATACCATCATAACAATGGCTACCTATTCGCCAACGCCGTAGCTTGCGTGCTCTCACTACACTCTATTCTATTCTTAACTCTCCTTGTTCCCCATCTTACTTAGCTCCTTACTTCCAATACTTGTGCTCAATACATGACAGAAACCTTCGCTCGTCACAAAACCTCCTTCTTGCTTGTCATTCACATTTGACAGATTTCATTCACTCCTCTTTCATAGTCCAAGCTGTTCTTCTTTGGAATAACCTTCCTCTAGAAGTCAGGATGTCCACTAACCGTTTGACATTCAAGCTGAAAGTTCGTGCTCTTCTCTTCGAGAAATTGTTGCAATCATCTCGCTAATTATCCATACTATGATATATGTATATATATAATATATATTTATTTATGTATATTGTAATAATAAAATAGTATATAATATTATATGTTAGTTTTATGTACTAGTGTATATGTTAGTTACATATTATATAAATTTAATTGCCATGTTTTATCCTTCGTAAACTGTGTTCTTTTACAAACAATTAATATCACATTGCTTCATTTACTGCACCTACTTCAAATGTCTCTTCACCACCTTGGGTTGACTGGTAGAGAATGCTTTAGCATTAAGTCCGCCGTTGTACTTTCGTGCATGAAGTTCAATAAATAAAAAAATAAATAAATAACAGCGGAAAGAAGACTGCTGGGCATGGGCTTCCCCTAATGTTCGCTACCTTGGCTGGTTGTTAGCCACTCTCAGAGGCCTTAGACAAATGTATGGGATTGACATAAGCCATGTTAAAACACTGTGCAAACTTTGGTGGTCTAAAATCCAGCACAGTTTATCTGTTAACGTCTCAGAATAATGAATTACTATCATTGTTCTATTCACACATAAATTATTTTTTTATTACAGTGTCTTTATATTGTTGTAATGTGTATTCGGATTTAATATTTTGACTGTTGTGAATTTTATGCCTAAATACTTAACTAAGTTACATTTTAAAATATTTTTCGCTAATTCACTTCGTAGCACGAGGTTCAAAGTCGTTTATGGCTTAAAAACATCTCTACCTACCCTTTAATCTCAAAACGCGTGATATTATATCGGAACGTATCTCGAACTGCAGAAGATACGTACGCAACGATCGCTTGTAAACACGCAATACTTAAGTAACCAATGGAAAGACAAAACGATTGCGTCCTCTAACGTTCACTTGTATTAAGTGCATTCACACGATTTTATATGAGGTTTATAAAAACACAGCTTTAAGAGTAAATTATCTTATCGGTCTTCTTGCCTTCTCCTCCCTCATCCCCTTCTAGCATTGTTTTTATTGTACTTGACACCTCATGTCCAAAGTTACGTGTACCATTTATCATCAGGTGGGCCGTATGTATGACTATCATTGCATAGGTATAGGTATATCTCACAGAGTCCTCTTAATGAAATGACAATGGGCACGACATATCTCCAATTTCCTCCCTTTCCCTTTTCCTCACCTCTCTCAATCCCTTCACTTAGAGCAGCGACTTTGCGGGGCTAAAGACTAGGAGTCGTCCATAAGCGACAGTTACCACTTGCTACATGGACAGTTTGCTCGCCACTGCCGGCAATAAAAAAAAATTATAACTCGCTGAATTGATAACCGTTGAAGCAAAAAGGCTCTATAGTGACTATCACGAACTGGAAAATGCAGTTTAGGTAAACTCCTTATAAGGTTAATCGACGATCTGAAAAAGGGTGTTGGGCAACCTGTGGATGATCAGGGTGACGGACAACCGGCGAATGAGAGAGGCTCTCGACCGGAGAAGGTGGCGAAAATTGGGGTAGACTTTTGTCCAGCAGACGTCTTTTAGCTGATGTGATGATGAAGCGCCATATATCGAATAATTTGCAACTTTTAGTATTAATTAAATATCTTGATAACAACAAGACGGGTGAGTTCCGGCTTACGTCAGTACGTAGGCGCCTGCGCAGTGGGTGTAGCCTTGACTACGACTCGCTCACGTTATGCTCGACGAAGCAGCGATTATGTTAGCTGTTCGCTTGAGTTGGTGCACTTTGGAACAGGGGAAGATCATGTCTTTTAATGGAGAAGCACCGACTTTGAAACGTGCCAAAAATATTCCTCGAAATGCACCAGTTTGATGTGCGAACAATAAAATAATACTGGCGCGTTTCGAGAAAAACTTTTGGTGTGCTTTATTTGATGCGTTGCAATATTGTACTTCGTATATACTCCTCTCTTTAGTCTTTTTACCCATATTACGGCTATATATGCTTAGTTTGGGTTTAGATAGAATTGTGTATTTGTTGTGTTATTTTTGTTAATTAAGCTTGTGTGGTTTTGATCGGGATAATATTACATATCCATGAACCCATCACTGTGAATCTTGCTTACCTACATACTACTATATCCCTGTTTGGCCTCTAAAGTCGAGAAATACGAATTGTGGCCAATAACTTGCAACAGGCTCGCCTTCTGTAAAATAATGGGATTCAGTTAGCGAAACGTGATATGTTTTATACCTACCTCTGCTTACCTCTTTAGGGAATAGGCGTGATCTTGCGTTACACGTTTGACAAAATGCTGCACTAAAGAACAAGCCTTATATCTTAGGGTGATTTCACAAATATGTATTAAGTATCAAACGCAGATTTTAAGCAAATATTTAAGGATTAACATGTGTATTTGAATTGGTTTGGGTGTTTATATGTATAATCATATGTATTTACAAAAAAAAGTATTTAAGTATGTATATCCGCATTCTAGAACCCATTACACAAGATATAATATATGCTTACTTTGGGTCTAGATGGCGTTGTGTAGTTGTTGTGATATTATTTAATTTAGGGATAGAACAAATATTGAAAGATAAAGTTTTGTCCCATTTGGGTTTGACAACCTCTTAAGAAAATTTCATTATCTACCTATACGGTTATATAAAGCAGAATAGTTTGTTTGCTTGTTTATTTGAACGCGCTAATCTCTAGAACTACCAGTCGAATTTGAATAATTCTTAGTTAGTCCAGGTTTTGAGGAAGGTTATAGGCTGTGTAACATCACGCTACTAGCGACGGGAGCAGAGCAGTAAGCAATCACGCGGGAAAAACCGCGCCGACGGAAGCGAGTCATCTAAATAAACCAAATATGACCCTGCCTCTATACCTATAGGTATATAAACTAAAAGAATTTAATTGTCCTACTATTGGTTTAAAAGTTATACTCGTAAAACATGTTGAAATACCACAACATGTGGGTAATATTGCATAATGTTAGGAAACTAAACATCACATACATATGTAAATACTTCATTAATATGGAGGCTTTTAGTTAATTCTTAATTAATGCTTTGTCAATAGAGCATTTGCTTTGTTAAAGGTCCTACTGCCTTAATTTATTTAAGATCCGAAATGTAAAACATTTAATTTTATAATCTGATATTTACTTGTAAGTTAAGAATCTATAAAAAGTATTTTCGAATTTGTCGAATCGGCAACCGGCATTGGCATTCATACACGTGGCGGCTTTTTAGCTAAGAATACAGCTTGTAAATTTGATAGTTAACTTTCTTGGAAAACCCCTAATATCCTTAATAACCCATAATTCATCATTCATCTAAGGAAACATAATAAATCTTGTATTTTTAACACCTACTAGAACATCATCTGATTGCATTACTTTAAAAGGAACTAAAGCCTCTAAAGGTGTATGAATCACTAACTGTCCGCAGCGCGGTTTTATCTGCGTTAAAATACGTCTTTTATTACTGTTCCGCTCTCATGGCACATAGCGTGATATTACATACCCTATAACCTTCCTCAAGAATTGGACTGTCAAATGCAAAATGAGTTATTAAAATGGAACTGGTAGTTCCAGAGATCAGCGCGATCAAACAAACAAACTCTTCCGTTTTATATAATATTAGTATAGATATGAATCACGAGTAGAAACCAATTAATTGATTTTGGGAAATTAAAAATTTATATGGAGTGTATGTTATTAAATTACTTATATAGGTAAAGTCGTTAACTTGGCAAATAATTAATAGTTACGTTTTTGAGGTTGATTACATTTATGTATAAGGCTGAGCTAAGTGATGATTTCACTACCCACTAGTCTACATTAATATTATAAAGAGGAAAGATTTGTATTTTTGTATGTATGTAATAAACTCAAAAACTACTGGACTGATTTCAAAAATTCTTTTACCTGTAGAAAGCTATATTATCAGTATCACTGAGTAACATAGGCTATTTTTTAACTGTCACGGGAACGTGAACCACGCAGGTGAAACCGCGTGAGATCCGCTAGTATATAATAAAAACAAAAAGAGTTGGACTTGCGCATGAATGGTTCCGTACCATTATGTATAAAAAACAAGCAAAAACAATCACGTTCATTGCATTAATTATTTGTTCTATTTTAATTATTTATTTTTAAAGTGAATGTATAATTAAATGACGATTGGTGAAAAACTGACCTGGTATGCCCATTATTATGCCCATATCAAGACAAGTGATATTACAGTCATCACCACTTAACGCTAGCATGGTTGTGGGCAGAAGTCTACACCCACTGTCATATTAACATAAAAACATATCAAAAGGCCTTGTCATAATAACAAGTAACATTTCGCACCATAACTGGAAAAGAGTCATAACTCGAAATACATGTATTTAAGCCATTTTAACTGCAGTATAGTTTTTTTAATAATAATAAAATCTTTATTTGTCTTACATAGACTTACATATAGTAGGTAGTTAGAACAATTACAGCTTAATCTATGTGAGAGACTGGTGCCTGTACTAGGGGACCTGTATCAATTAATTAATCAAATTATTAATAAATATAAATTACATGCAATATAAGTAGTTTCCCTTTGGTTACAAACTAAGCCAGTGCTTGTATCTTGGGCACTATCAGGATTATATAATAAATATAAATTACATACAATTTAGATAGGTTTCCTTTGGTTCCAAACTAAGCAAATGCTAAATTATGTATCACAGATTATCAATCTCTCCAACTCTGGACTATTAGGTTCTAGGTTGGCAATATTTTATTAGTGTGTTTTTGATGTGTGTAAGGTCAATGATTTGCGGGGAGTTAACTTAAGATTGAATATTGTGTAACAAAGTCTATTTATTTATATTATTTTGCCGCTAAAAGTGCAACCGCAAAATTAGCCCTCTCAAAAAATATAGTCGTAAACTATTACCTAGTTTACATACTAATGCGTTCCGACCGATGAGTAAGAGTGCTGAAGGTCCAATTATCCCTCGGTAGTCTTTCTTTTGTTGTGACATTAAAAGATCCTTCTTTTGTCTTTAAGTTTCTTTTTTAGTATGGTTTCAGTGACACGCGTAAGCTCAAAGGCCAACTAAGACAAAGAGGTATAAGACAAAATATACTTCCACAGAAAAGTTCATCTTACTGTCAATACGATAAGGTTTAAAGTATCAAATTTGGGCGCAATCAAAATATCTGTATGTGTAATATTTGCTCTATTTATTAGTAAAGCCGGAATCGAACGCGTTGTTTCATTAATACGTTCGTGTTAAATATGAGTCGATTCCTCTGTTTCAAAAGTTACGAAATGGTTTTTGAGATTTTGTTCATCATCATATACTAGACAAAGCATGGTTATCACCAAAGGCAAGAAATACACCACTATTCCTGAACCATATTGACTGCTTACCATAGATATTGTGCAGAGCAAGCATGCGGGCAAACGAAACAACAGCACACCTACTACTACACTGCCCTGGGCTCGCCACTTATAAGGCAAAGAACTTCACGGATTCACTCCATCGCCAGGGACATCAAGAGTCTGCTGGTCTTGGGATGGATCAAGTGATCGCTGCCCACCCACACGCAAAATACGCGCCTAGTCGTATAATTCTGCCTACCCGTTTGAGGAAAACTGGAATGAAGCTATTATGTTATTTTACTAAGTTTATTTAAATATATGATTGATGTTTGTTATTTTTATATAACCATTCGTCAACATCTCTTGTAATGACAGCTTCAGGTCAAACGCTATAGGCTTTACGTCTAAAACATGTAACAAGTTTTGCAATTATTACCTACAAAAAGAAACAGGTTACGCAATTACCTATCACTGAAGGCATCAACCTGTCAATAGATGACTTTATATGGTGCTCATAGTAACTTCTATGGTTATTTAAAATAATTGCAAATCCTCTTCAATTTGTCTATTGATGGCTTAATGTCCTATGATCATTTAGGGATATTTGGGCTGCCGCATGCTGTAGCAAAACATATTAGCTAAAGACTAATATTACTTCTACTCTCACGTCGATCTTCTATGAGAGGGTAGTACTTCCTCGGTCGATCCGGCCCATTTATGCTGAAACCAGCGTGGATCTACTACCGTATAAAGCCTACAGTCTGTATGCTTAAGTCTTCTACTAACAATGGAGTTTTCACGATCATTCGGAGCTTTTCTTTTTAAAAGTTTATATCTATACTATTATGCAAAGCGGAAAGAGTTTGTTTGTTTGTTTAAACGCGCTAATCTCTGGAGCTACCAGTCAGATTTGAATAATTATTTTGTATTTGACAGCCCAGTTCTTGAGGAAGGTAGGCTATGTAACATCACGCTATTGGTGACGGGAGCAGAGCAGTAAGCAAATACGCGAATAAAACCGCGCCGCGGAAAGCTAGTCTTGATAATCTAATAATTTATTTACAAGTAATGCATTAATATTCTTATAAATAACAGTAACAGACCAAAACTTAATAAATCATTAGCAATGCAACTTCGGTCGTCAAACTCCACTCTCGCCATATTTTTTACAATTCGCTACTTAATGAGGCAACATGACCATAAATTTATAGTTTTATTAAATACCATGTTATTGCAAAATGGATCTTGTCTTCTTTATACGGAGAAGTGGCTTTACACAATCACTTGTCCAAATAAGGAAGGTTTCTGCCTAATTTTTCTTAATGTCAATCGGTGACAAACGTTAACTCACATTAGAGCTCTACAGTTATCAGTATATTTTAAAGCGAAGTAGTTTGTTTGTTCAAACGCACTAATATCTGAAACTACCAGTAGGATTTGAATAATTCTTTTTGCAATTGATAGCTATAACATCATGCTACTGGCGACGGGAACAGAGCAGTAACCAATTATTAACGCCGGTATTACCGCGCTGCTGGAAGGTAGAAGCAGTATACGATGTTAGAAAGCAAACACAGAGAACCGTAAGTGCGCCTAATATTTTATTTATTTTTTTGTTATGCGCTCATTGACCGCTGCGCTTCCTGATCGGCTGACTCAGCGGGTTAAGTAACAAAGAGCGCGGCTGGCGCATGGATGGGTAACCTTATAGTGGTGTTTGATCTGAGCGTCTCTGTGCTTCGGAGGGCACGTCGCTATGTTAATAACATTCGTTAAGTCAAGTCAGATGCCTCTATACTTAATAAATTATAGGTGACCTAACTTTACTACTAATCACAATAAAGAATGTATGCATTCACAGCATATTTTTTTACGAATGCAACATTTATACCGTGTGTAAATCGAAATCCACGACCTTCTCGTACAATCGCACGTGCTCCTCAAAATAATTAACAAACAACAATTTACAGTAGGAATTACATTACCACCTGTTACTTGACAAATCACTTGTCCATCACCTAACTAAAATGGTAGTTTACTCCAATTCCACACAGAAGATTCTACTGTGGGTGTATTTCACAAGCCGCCCTCGCTTGCCCTTGTACCGAGTTCGACCTCAGTTCTTAAATAGGCAGAGTTGAGTAATTATATCTTGCATCAATTTACGTGACATTGTCATCATGCGTGGTTTATTCGATAGGTTGCAACGAGTCGTGGTTTTAATAGATTGTAGCAGTCCGTATCATCGGAAGCCCAGAAGTAAGTTACTTGAGCCTTTATTGTGTAGAGATGTCGCATCAGGCAGTCTTTTGTCACTGTGTTTACTGTTAATCACTGTGTTTATTATCAGATTAAAGTAGATTAACATACAATACAAATGGAAAAAGTCATTAAAATCAGTCCCACAGCGCCGCCACCAGAACGTTCGAAATTCATGGAGGGAGTATTCGCTATCCTCTTCCCTCAAAACGAACGTTTGTATGAAGTGACAGTTCTTCACAGTCACCTCGTGCCTCGTGCCATCTCAATCTATTAAAGAATGTTTAAACCCTTATAACTTCGACAATTTTCGGAATAATTCAATTATTTTTTTGCTGCTGGTATTATTTCTTCGTAGAGATTGAAATAACAATAAAAAAAAATTAGTCAACATGCCTATTTTTTGAATTAATAGTATCGTCTCTCTTTCTATCCAGAACGACAGGTGCGGGACTGAAGCGCCACTATTTCACGATTTAATCTAAAGGTTCTCTAATCAAAAAGTTAGTACTTCATATTTCTAAACTACACGTACAGGAATGAAGTGTCAGCCTTTCAAAGTTTATTATAAAGGGTATCAAGCAAACCTTTTTTGAATGCATGATGTTTTTGTAGATTTTATTACCTACTTTGTTTTCATTGTGCTCTGTTATTTTTTATTCATAGGTTATTTTATGTTACTGTTCTTTTTTTGTGTGTCGTGTGTTATCAAAATATTTTATTTTCTTTTTTTTCTTTTAAACAGTTTAGTATTTAATATGTATGTATGTAATTTAATTAACACCTGAAACTCTTTACTAACGCATGTGTTTTACACTGCTGACCTGTGTCATCCTACTGTTGTGCGATGACCTCCATATTCTGCATAAAGCTAATGCAGACCATTTTTAGATTTTTCGTACTATTCCACTATCAAAAAGTCGAAATGGCCTAGTGGATTTATAAACACGAGGTAGTGGGTTCGAATCCGGGAAAGTACCAATGTAATTTTTCAAATAACATGTACTTTATAAGTTTATCTTGGACATTTCTAACTGACGGCGAAGGAAAACATCGTAAGAAAACCTGGACTTAAACTTCTGAAATTGCCAATCCGCCTTGAGCAGGCGTGGTGATTAATGCTCATACCTTCTCTATATGAGAAAAGGCCTTTGTCCTGCAGTGGGACAGTAAACAAGCTGGTACTATTATTACTATTTTATCACGCCATCTTTTTCTTGTTCTGCCTCGGGCTAATTCACTGTTTCAAGACACTACATGAAACAATAAATTATAATCATAATCTTATACAATACCCTCATCTCAATAAATAATTATTCTGTAATTATATAACTAACAAAAAACGTTACAAAACTTCATCAATAAAGCCATACAAAACCCGACCTTATGTTTAAGCCTTTACGGTTCAACAAAACAACAGTAAAGTTAAATTATTTTATGTATTTTGTTGCACAATATTAAATCTTATGTCGTCGTGATACGGTGTATTGATTTGTTTGGTATGTCCTCGATGCGAGGTCGTGTATAATAGGTAGTGCCTTCTGCTATAGCCTTATTAATATAAGGAGGTTCGTGTACAGAAATCAATGTAATCATTTTTACCGACACGTCCATAGATTATAATACTCTTATATACTGATAGAAACGACTACTGCTGAGACTCTCAAACGTCACCGCTTTAAGACGCTGTCATTTTTCGTTTGCCTTGAGGAGATGACTTTCTTGATTTATCATGATGCATCTGCACTGTATCCTAGAACAACCATAGCTTTTCGCCTCCGTTGTTCAAACTGGTCCACTCTCAAGGATACACACGAAGACCGTCTCAGATTATTCATTCATACATACAACTTCAAGTCTGTCTTCCGTTAATGGGCTAAGCAGAGACTATAGATATAATACCTCCTTTGTCTCTTTAACATTAATCTTTTCATACACACGCGTCGCATAGGGGTGCTTGTAAGATTATCCGTAAATTCTTAATATAAAGCCGTAATTTATTTAGGTTTAAAATTATATGTAGTTTAAATTAAATGATTAATTATTTAAAAAATAAAGACAAATTTTCGTAAGTATGTAGATAATTAAATTACACAGTAAAAGTTTAAATTCAAATTCAAAGTTTTATCTCCATAAAATGTAGAATATTATTTTAATTTCACATCTCATTAGTCCTGTATAAGCCCAAGTTACATTTTATCGTAGATTTAATTATTGTATATAGTCTCGAATAAAATCCTCCTTCAGAATTATAAAAATCTCAATTTCTTTTGAGAAATATTTCTCCTTTGTTATAGCTATGTGTTTGCTCTCATCACTGAATTAAGAAAGCGTAAAACTTGACGTAATATTTCTTCCACTATGCTAGTATTTTATAGAGGTAAAGTTTGTGAGTTTTGTGAACTTTTATTGAGTAATCTCTGGATATACTAAACCAATTTTGATAATTCTTATTGCATTTGAAAGCCCAGTTCTTCAGAAAGGTTATAGGCTATGTAACATCACGCTATGCACGAAGGGAGCAAAGCAGTTACCAAAGATGTAACTTAGGGCAGGTGAAACGAGTATTCAATATATCTGTGTTTCAGTGTAAGTCATTCCTATAGTCGCATGATGTCACTGCCTGACGTCATGCTCGCGTAATACCCGCACATGTCATGCCTGACGATCACTTGCTATAACGAATAGGTAAATTACATGAGCTACCTATTTAGTTCTGTGCTCTTAGTATTTTATATGACGGCTCTATGAAAATACGGTTTTCTAAAGGTTGCATCTTTATAAATACTTAACTAATAGGAGTGTTATATGTATTATACAAGTGACCTACCTTAACTTTTTATTTTTTACGGCCCTCTTCCTCTTCCCTATTCCTTACTCATCCCCGTCTCCATGGTCAGCAACGACTTAGTTGTGTTTCCTAAGCATTATTATTACTGCGATGCTTTGAAAACACAGCCATCTCTATAGGTTACAGTTGCCATTTACCGGGTGGCCCGTATGCTTGTTTGTTACCAAACTTGTATAAAAAAATGTCCTGTAGTGGTCGCTTTCTGTCTAAAGACATTAGCTTTCCGCAGCGCGATTTCACCCGCGTGTTTGCTTACTGTTCTGCTCCCGTCGCCAGTAGCGTGCTGTTACATAGCCTCCTCGAGAACTGGACTATTAAAGAATTTTCAAATCCGACTGGTAGTGCCAGAGATTAGCACGTTCAAACAAACAAACTCTTCCGCTTTATATAATAGTATAGATAACAACAATTAATTCATTTGCCGCTAAAAGCTACAAAATGTCATCGCTTCTTTAGTAGAAAACATTCTAAGTGAGAAATTAGGCTGTGCAATTTTTAACTTTATAGCAATCGGCACATTATAAATATTGTTACGTGTCAGGATGGGGTTCGATGTAAAATGCCAGTTACGCGTTAATGAGTTTATTAGAGACTCGCACAATACACTAACAGTAACAAAATAATGCAACAAACACTTATACTGCACTATCACGCTTCGTATATCGCTCTTCGTAAACTTCCGTATCGCTTCAATGTTCGCTCGAGATCGCTGTATTCACAACTGAACGAAGTGCCGACGTTCGAATCCTTTTTATAGTCCTTCAATAGATTTCTAGGACCTTCCAGTTATTACTACAAAGATGCCGACAATTCTCGAAAACAGAACAATGAGTGTAGGTACTTAGCTGCGACGCGTAGGTATGCCTACCGCCGTTGATCTATTGTTATACGTGTAGGTAGGTACATGCAAACGTTCTAGCGTAGGTATTTGTTGTATACGTGTAGGTAGGTACTTGCGAATGTTCTAGAGCGTAGGTATTTGTCGTACACGAGTAGGTAGGTACTTGCGAACGTTCTAGCATAGGTATTCTTCGCAACATTGCCCCCCTCTTAATCATGCTCGTCCCGAGCAGCGTTAGAACCGTGATAGGGTGCTAGTCGATCGATGTGGACGATCTTCGGCTTCTTTCTATCGCCCTGTCTTATGCGATAGGTCACGTCATTGATCCTTGTGATCACTTTATAGGGACCCTCCCAGCGGGCCTGTAGCTTCGGTGACTTGCCTATTTTCCTGGGAGGATTATGTAACCACACGAGCGTACCTTCCTCGAAGCCATGATTACTTGCTTTCCTGTCATAGCGAGTTTTCATCTTCTCATTAGCCTTGAGGTTGTTATCTCGCACTAGATCATGTGTCTTATCCAGCTGTGCTTGCAAGTTTGCGACGTATTCTACTGTCGGCTTTGGCGTATCAGGAGGTGTTCCGGTAATCAAGTCTACTGGTAGGCGTATCTCTCTTCCAAAGTTGACTTTGGCCGGCGTAAATCCTGTAGTGTCATGAACCGCGGACCGATATGATAGCAGGAAGAGTTGAATGTAACGGTCCCAGTCTCGTTGATGGTCTTCGACAACCTTGGCCAGATGGTTTTCCAAAGTCTGGTTGAACCGTTCTACCATGCCGTCAGACTGCGGGTGCGCTGGTGTTGTCCGTGTTTTATGTATGCCGAGTAAATTACACATCTCTTGAAATAGGGCTGACTCGAAATTTCTTCCCTGGTCACTATGCAGTTCCAACGGCACACCAAATCGACACACTACTTCCTGGATCAACTTTTTAGCCACGGTCTGAGCCTCTTGGTTTGGTGTCGCAAACACTTCAGGCCATTTGGTGAAGTAATCTTGGACTACTACTATATAGCGGTTGCCGTCTTCTGTCACGGGAAATGGTCCAGCTACGTCAATGGCAATCCTCTCCCATGGGGCCCCGACACTGTACAACTGTGAGCCTCTTGATCTAGTACGAGGTCCTTTTACCGAAGCACACGTAGAGCACTTTCTGCACCACTCCTCGATGTCTTCCCGACAGCGTACCCAGTAGAAGCGTTCTCTCACCTTCACCAAAGTCTTCTTTACACCAAGATGCCCACCCGATGCACCATCATGCACCAAGCGCAGAACAGGTGCAACTTTGTCTCTCGGGATCACCATCTGTAGAACTTGCTCCTTGCCGTTAGGTGATTCCCACTTTCTATATAGCACGTCTTGTTCCAAAGTCAGACTGTCCCACTGAGCCCAGTAGGCCTTCGTGATTGGGCTTGCGGCTGATACGTCCTGCCATTTTGGTTTCCGACCCTGAGCCTTCCAGTCCATTATTAGCTTCAGGTCTCTGTCCTCTTTTTGTGCCTTACTGACTTCGTCTTTGTCCCAGGATTCATCGGTCCCCTGAGTCCTGACAATTTTCACTACCTCCTTGGACTCATGCTTCAAACAGTGTTTACAATCCTGGGAGCATGGAGGTCGCGATAAGGCATCAGCATTGGAGTGAATCCTTCCACTGCGGTGTTCTATTACAAAGTTGTACTCCTGTAGTTGTTCGATCCATCTCGCGACTTGGCCTTCAGGATTCTTAAACTGGAGTAGCCACTTCAGTGCCGCATGATCTGTTCGTAGTGTGAATTCTCTTCCCAGCAAGTATTTATTAAAATGTTGTAAGGTCTTCACAACTGCTAGTAATTCACGCCGAGTTACACAGTAGTTTCTCTCAGGCTTCGATAAAGACTTGCTGAAGTAGGCGATGACCACTTGCTGTCCATTTTGCTCCTGAGATAACACACCTCCGATTCCAGTATTGCTGGCGTCTGTGTCCACAATAAATCTGCCTTCTCTATTAGGGTAGCACAGGACTGGAGCCGAACACAGTAAATCTTTGAGTCGTGTAAACGCACGTTGACAATCCGAGTCCCAAACGAAGTTCCTCTTTTCTTCTGTAAGGTGGTGTAATGGCTTAGCTATTTCAGAGAAGTTCTTCACAAAACGCCGGTAGTAAGCACTGAGGCCCAGGAAAGCTCTTACTTCGGTTTTAGTTTTTGGTACAGGCCATTCTTGCACCGCTTTTATTTTCTCTGGATCCGTTTGAACACCTCTATCCGAAATAATGTGGCCTAAGAACGAAACTTCTTTCTTGAAAAAGGCGCACTTCTTCGGATTAAGTTTCAGGTTTGATTCACGAAATCTCTTGAACACTTTCTCAAGATTCTTGCGATGTTCCGTGAAACTGCGTCCCATAACTATGACGTCATCCAAGTACACCAGACAGGCATCTCCCAAAAGACCCACTAGTACGCGTTCCATAAGCCTTTCGAACGTAGCTGGTGCATTACACAATCCAAATGGCATTACCCGGAACTGCCACAGGCCTTTGCCAGTACCGGTGGTAAATGCAGTCTTCTCCTTATCTTCTGGTCGGAGTTCCACTTGCCAGTAGCCACTTTTCAGATCTACCGTAGAGAACCACTTCATGCCTCCAAGCATGTCCAAAGTGTCGTCAATACGGGGCAAAGGATAGCTGTCTTTCTTGGTCACGTTATTCAGCATCCTGTAGTCTACACAAAACCTGGTACTACCATCTTTCTTCTTCACGAGTACCACCGGTGAAGACCATGGGCTGGATGAGGGCTCTATGATCTTGGTTCGTGCCATATTCTCAATCAGCTCGGCTACTTCTTGTTCTTTTGCTAGTGGCACTCGTCTAGGTCTTTGTTTGATAGGCTGTGTAGTACCTGTGTCGATCGGATGTTTCACTAACCCCGTTCTTCCAAGGTCGTTTTCTTCTTTGGTGAAAATGTCCTTGTAGTCCAGCAGCAGCTTCTCTGCTTCCCGATATTCGTTGGGTGACAAACTTTTCTTCGTGGTCTCTAATAACGGGCCCATATGGTTTGCGGAAGAGGCAGTCTGGACGTTCTCTTGGATCTTCCTCAGACTGCTCACAGCCTCACATCGTCCCACGATCACGTTCTTCCGTAACAACATCGCCGAATTGCTAAGGTTGGCAATTTTAACTTTTGCTCCACTTCTAGTCATTACCAAAGTTCTGGCTGTAATTCGACTGGTATGGCGCCCAGGATCTTCCACTATGACGCAACGATCAGCCGCTATACCCTCAGGAAACCTTACATCGACTAAGGTTTCTGACCTTGGTGCCAAGGTTATCGTTTTGGCACTGTAGACCGCTATCGAAGAACAGCCTTCCAGAAAGACTTCTTGATCTGGGAAGCTTAGAACACCTTTAGCAATATCGACAACGCACTGCTGCATTCGTAGGAAGTCTAAGCCGATAATGCAGTCATCCGTTATGCTCGCCACCAAAACAGATTGATGATAAATCTTCTCTCCTAGTTTGATCTTCACATCTGTAGCTCCGAGGACGGTCACTGGCTGGCCAGTCGCTGTTTGCAGTTTGCAAGATGGTCGTGCGTCTTCCCACGGAATTGTTCGCCGCAGAAGTTCTGGTCGTACGATGGTCTTTGACGCGCCCGTATCTATTGTAAAGCGAACAGGTTTACCATTTATTTCTCCAGCTGTTACCAGGCTATTACCGTCACATGCCTGTGATACTTGCACTGTGGGGGTTTGACGTAACGGATCTTGACTAGCATCAACCTGAGTAGTAGCTGACACCATTCTACTTCTTCTCTGGTCCGGACAGTTGATTCGGATATGTCCACGCTTGCCGCATCCGTAGCACATAGGCTCACCTCGTGGTCTAACAGCTGCAACCACTTCCCTTACTTTATACGACTTGTAGTCATTTCGCACAGCTTCCACCTCAAGGGCATGTGCTAAAGCCGCTTCTAAAGTGGTATGGTGTGCCAACCGAACAGTTGCTCTGACCTCGAAGTCTCTTATGCCATCCACGAAAGCTTGCACAACTATGTGGTCCACAGATGATGTACTGGAGGCATAGGCTCGTCGTACCAGGCGTTCAATTTCAGCAGCCCATTGTTGAAGTCCCTCACTCGAATTCTGAGTTCGATCCTTCAGCTGAGCTCGATAAACATGCTCCAGGTGCTTATCGCCAAATCGAGCTTCCAAAGCCTTAAGGAGTGCGTCTAAGCTTCTTCGGTCTGCAGGTAAGTTCTCTAGGATCAGCAGTGCATCCCCTCTAAGTGCCAAAGTAAGCGCCGTCAGTGCGTGACCATCTTCCCATCCATTTCCTTTGGCAACTACTTCGAACTGGTGACGAAAGGCCGTCCAGGAAGACGAGCCGTCAAAGGAGGGAAGTTTAAACTTGGGACCTCCGGAAGTAACTGCCGCGGCCACAGGCGTAGCACTTGAATAAAGAAGCTTGGTCTTCTGCAGCTCTTTAATCATTTTGTCATGATGGTTCATGGTGGTCTGGACATCTTCGAGAATTTCATCATGTTTGCTGGTACGTTTTTTCATCACTTCAACGTCTTCTTGAAGAGAACTGATGACGGTGCTGAACCCTTCCCACTTAGAGTCCATCATTTCTTGAAGGTCCTCACGGATAGCCCCCTTAAGATCCAGAAAAGCTTGACGTTGGCGCTCTTCAGCTTGGCGTTGGAGCTCTTCAGCTTGGCGTTGGCGCTCTTGAGCTTGGCGTTGGCCTTCCTTCAACTCCTCCATGGCTTGACGTTGCCGTTCTTCAGCTTGGCGTTGGCGCTCTTCAGCTTGGCGTTGGCCCTCCTGTATAACGGCTAAAAGGGACGACATGTCAAAGCCAGAGCCTATACCCGTCGACGCCGCAGAAGTGCCGGGACCACTAAATACTGCTGCGCTAGACTCTTCAGTATCGGCCATAATCGATGGTTCACGAGTTTCGTCTACCGCCGCCTGTCGTCGAGTGCGTACTCCCTCGTCGCGTGGTGTGACTGGCATTCTCACTTCTATCACCAATTGTTACGTGTCAGGATGGGGTTCGATGTAAAATGCCAGTTACGCGATGATGAGTTTATTCAAGACTCGCACAATACACTAACAGTAACAAAATAATGCAACAAACACTTATACTGCACTATCACGCTTCGTATATCGCTCTTCGTAAACTTCCGTATCGCTTCAATGTTCGCTCGAGATCGCTGTATTCACAACTGAACGAAGTGCCGACGTTCGAATCCTTTTTATAGTCCTTCAATAGATTTCTAGGACCTTCCAGTTATTACTACAAAGATGCCGACAATTCTCGAAAACAGAACAATGAGTGTAGGTACTTAGCTGCGACGCGTAGGTATGCCTACCGCCGTTGATCTATTGTTATACGTGTAGGTAGGTACATGCAAACGTTCTAGCGTAGGTATTTGTTGTATACGTGTAGGTAGGTACTTGCGAATGTTCTAGAGCGTAGGTATTTGTCGTACACGAGTAGGTAGGTACTTGCGAACGTTCTAGCATAGGTATTCTTCGCAACAATATTAACTCAAAGACTACTTATTTTTATGACCTTTTTTAACTAAAGATACGTCTTGGTTCTGCTATCTGACATGATTGGGCTACTCATCATCATCGTCATTCCAGTCCGTTATTATGATCTCACTCCAAGGAAAGGCCTCCTCTCATACAAAGAAGTTCGCCACGCTTACTCAAGGCGGATTGGCGATTTCAAACTTCCTCAGAAGTTCAGGTTTTCTCACGATGTTTTCCTTCACCGCAAGTCAGTAATACCCAGGATTAACAAAGTCACATTGGTACTTGCCTGGATTCTAACCTACGACATCGTGTTTAAAAGCGGAGGCCTTAACCACTGGGCTATCACGATTGGAGCACTAATCGTCACTCATCCAAGGCTAACCAAATAAAACGAAGGCGTTAGTGACCTGTCGATCAAATTACATGGTTTAGCAATAGTCTGTATTTGCTTGTATAATTATGGTAGTGACGAATTAGTGGCTAAGATAGACGCCTTGTAAGGAGGAGGTCGTGGATTCGAAATAGAACGAGTACCAACTTAAGCATTTGCCTGCATGGTATTTGATTTCGAGTGAAGCAACACGAAATTTATCCTGTACTAGCTTTCTGCGACACGGTTTCATCCGCGTCTTTCCTTACTGCTCTGCTCTTATCGCCAGTACCGTGATGTTACATAGCCTATAACCTTCCTCGAGAACTAAGCTGTCATACGCAAAAAGAATTTTTCAAATCCGAATGGTGGCTTCCTCTTATCACTGGTTGCTACTGTCTGACTTGTATTGCATAATTATACAATATGATCCTCATTGTGTGATTATGAGATGGCAGGTCGATTCCAATTTTAAAGTTTGCATACGTAACGAGATATAACCTGGGACGGAACGTGATCCTGTACGCTCGACCCCGTACGTGTCTTAGTGAGATATACACTTTTACATACATTTTGTATGAAACGATTTTAAAAAAAAAATATATTTGTGTAAAAACCCGTCACGTATGTAACGGCCTTAATCTGCCTGTCAATCGTGGCTACCTTAAACCCTATGTTAGTACTCATAACTCTACTCTGTATAATGTTAGGCAAATAATGGGATATTCCAAAAGACATCTCACAAGAAAACTTACTTTTGAGTTAAGCTCGCCTTGTACATAATATTTCTTACCAATTATGTAATATGTTTTTATGTGTTTACAATAAACAATATATGAATATACACATATTACAAAATTACACTAACTTGATGATGTTTTTATAACAAACCGATGTTCATAACATTATTTGTCTGGCCTGTTGGTCCAGTGGTTAGTGACCCTGACTGCTAAGCCGGGGGTCGTGGGTACGATTCCCATGCAGGACAAACCTTTGTGTGATGAGCATGATTGTTAGTTCTGTGTCTGGGTGTAATTTATCTATAATATGTATGTATTTACAAAATAAAAAGGTATATAAGTAGTTTGTCAGTTGTTTAGTACCCATAACACAAGCAAATATAATTGCTTAATTTGGGGCTAGATGACGCTGCGTGAATGTGGTAGAATATTATTATTATTATTATTATTTTACCTATTTAATCCAAACAATACTAATATAATTGACACATTATCAGGAACAAAAGGTATTTAGCATGTCAAAGCCTTACGTTATATCATATTTAACATAGATATGTTATAAACAAGGCTTTGTTAAATGTTATATAAGATTGACAGGGACGGATGTCGCTAAGGTTGTATTCTGATTCATAGATTGACCTTAAATATAAGAATTTGAATAGAGGAATGTCAATCTATGTTTTGGAAAAATCGATCTTATAGTATAGTATAGGTTTCATACCAATGAGTTCCTTCGTAAGCATCTGAGACATGATTGGAAAGCCTCTGGTGCCAGCGATCGGTGCTGTTACGATGCTGGGTAGCAGGACTTTCAACCTTTATATATTGCTTGACTGCCTCTGTGGTTCGGTGGTACTTTGTACGGGTTACCACGCAGGGGTCTCGGACTCGATTCCCGTGTCGGGTATTGGGTTTTTCTGTCGAAAAATTCTCAGTATTAGCCCGAAGTCTGGAATTGTGCCAGATTTATGGCAACTTGCTCGCCCATGTTACATGGGACCAAAAATAAAAATGGCGAAAAGTGGGGGATTATATATATGTATGTATGTATATATATATATCTATACATATATACATATAATAAAAATGTAACCGATCGCTGTCTGTACATGGAAGATATATGAGAAAAAATACTATTGGGACCTATATCAACGCAAATAGAACCCAAAACAATGATTTTTAAAATTTTTGTCTGTTTGTCTGTTTGTCTGTTTGTCTGTTTGTCTGTTTGTCTGTTTGTCTGTGCGTTTGTGCACGCTAATCTCAGAAACGGCTTATCCGATTTAAATATGGTTTTCACTAATATATTGTGGCAAGCTTCACTTAACATTTAGTGTTTGTTTCATGTCAATCGGTTCATAAATAAAAAAGTTATGCCAATTTAAAGAATCACATCGAACATTCGTTAATTTACTACGAAATCTTATAGAAGCAGATATTTTAACAGGTTGCGGAATAGCTGATAGTGTTTTTATTCCTCGGATTCCTGTCATTCTAAACAGTCTTTCATTTAGTTTTAAACGAGTCCAGTTTCCAGTGAGCCTATGTTTTGCGATGACTAATTAAAGTAATTAATTAATTAAGTAATTAAAGTAAAGGTAAGACACTAAAAGTTGTGGGTGTGGATCTAAGTATTAGCTGTTTTTCGGTCAACTTTATGTGGCTCTATCACGTGTTAGCATTACTAGCAGCCTGTATGCTTTGATCCCTGATGGCTATACGTCTAATCCATACATCTATACATATTATAAAAGGCTTTGTCCTGACTGACTGACTGACTGACTGACAGACAACGTAAAGCCTAAACCGCTGGTCGTAGCAACTTGAAATTTGGAGGGTGTGTTTGTCTTAATGTCTAGAAGTGTACAAAGAAAGGGTTATTAAAAATTCAACCCTTAAGTGTATGAAAAGGGATGAAATCGATTGTATGAAACGTTTTCATTTTTTAAGTTACAGCTTTGAAATTTTGTTTTGGAATACTTTTATTTAAATAAAAAATACGCTCATAACTTTTTTTTTACTGGGGTGGATTTATAGGAGTGAAATAAGGGATGAAATATTGTATGGAAAGATCTTTGCTTTTGAAGTTGGCGACTTGAATTTGGAGGGAGGGGGAAAGCAAGGGAAAAGTGAGGGGAAAGGGAGGGGAAAGTCAGGGGGAAATCGACTGCCTCTGTATTTCGGTGGTACTGTGTATGGACTGTGAGGTCGCGGGTTCGATTCCCGCTCAGTGCAAATATTTGTAGCATGAACATGTCTATTTGCATTGGTCTGGGTGTTTATATGTATAATATGTATCTATTTACAAAAATAAAAGTATTTAAGTATGTTTATCCGTATTCTAGAACCCATAATACAAGCATATAATATGCTTACTTTGGGTCTAGATGGCGTTGTGTAAAAATAAAAAAGGAAGAGGAAACTTAGGGGGTGTGAGGAGGCAGTGAAGGGCAAGTGAGGGGCAAGTGAAGGGCAAGTGAAGGGGACGTAAGGGAAAGTGAGGGAAAGTGAGGAGTCAGAAGTGGTGGTGAGTGAGTGGGAAGTGAGGGAAAGTGAGGGAGATGGGAGGGAGACGGGAGGGGAAGGAAGGGGAGGGGAGGGGAAGGGGAAAGTTATTGTAGTGAAAATTTGCCTTTGTGTATTGTATGTTGTTTTACGGGGGATATCTTTAGGTAGGTGAAAGAGGGTTTGTACGAATGGTGATGATGATGAGATTAGAAATAGTATGCAAAACAGTATTTAAACAATATAAAAATGTCTATTGAAAAAAGATATTCATGCGAGCGAAGCGGCGGGCAAAAGCTATACATATATAAAAACGAAAGGTCACTCACTCACTTACTCATCTCATCACGAAATCTCAAAAACTACAAGTGCTAGGAGTTTAAAATTTTGGAAATAGGTGCTCTCTAAGACGGGATTTTGCGAAATTTATTTCCCTGGAGTATAAAGGTGAACAAAATTTGTATGGAGCTTCTATAGTTTTTTACTGATATTTATTACTAATATACAATGTACGATTGCCGTAAGATTAGGTAAAAAATATTCTCATACAGGCACACATCTGAATTTTCACGCGAACGAAGTCTCGGGCAACAGCTATCTATACATATAATAAAAATGTAACCGGTCGCTGTCTGTACATGGAAGATATATGAGAAAAAATATTATTGGGACCTTTATAAACGCAAGTAGAACCCAAAACAAAGATTGTTAATTTTTTTGTCTGTTTGTCTGTTTGTCTGTTTGTCTGTTAGTCTGTTTGTCTGTTTGTCTGTTTGTCTGTGCGTTTGTTCATGCTAATCTCAAAAACGGCTTATCCGATTTAAATATGGTTTTCACCGATACATTGTGGTAAGCTTTACTTAACATTTAGTGTTTGTTTTATGTCAATCGGTTCATAAATAAAAAAGTTATGCCAATTTAAAGAATCACATCGAACATTCGTTAATTTACTACGAAATCTTATAGAAGCAGAGATTTTAACAGGTTGCGGAATAGCTGATAGTGTTTTTATTCCTCTCTAAACAATATTTTGTTTAGTTTTAAACGAGTCCAGTTTCCAGTGAGCCTATGTTTTGCGATGACTAATTAATAAAGCCCAAGGTAAGACACTAAAAGTTGTGGGTGTGGATCTAAATATTAGCTGTTTTTCGCACGGTCAGCTTTATGTGGCTCTATCACGTGTTAGCATTCCTAGCAGCCTGTATGCTTAGATCCCTGATGGCTCTACGTCTAATCCATACATCCATACATATTATAAAAGGCTTTGTCCTGACTGACTGACTAACAGACAACGTACAGCCAAAACCGCTGGTCGTAGCGACTTTAGAGTTAGAATTTGGAGGGTGTGTTTGTATTAATGTCTAGAAGTGTACTAAGAAAGGGTTTTTAAAAATTCAACCCTTAAGTGTATGAAAAGGGATAAAAACGATTGTATGAAACGTCTTCATTATTTAACTTACAGCTTTGAAATTTTCTTTGGAATAATTTTACTTAAATAAAAAATACTCTCATTTTTTTTTTTAACTGGGGTGGATTTATGTGGGTGAAATAAGAGATGAAATATTGTATGGAAAGATCTTTGTTTTTGAAGTTGGCGACTTGAATATTGGAAGGGACGGGAAGGGGAGGGGGAAAAGGGGGAGAGGAAATGAGGGAAAGGGGAAAGTTATCGTAGTGAAAATTTGCCTTTGTGTATTGTATATTGTTTTACGCGGGATGTCTTTAGGTTAAAGAGTGAGATTAGAAATAGTATGCAAAACAGTATTTAAACAATATAAAAATGTCCATTGGAGAAACTATATTCATGCGAACGAAGGTCACTCACTCACTCACTCATCACGAAATCTCAGAAACTACAAGTGCTAGGAGTTTCAAACTTTGGAAATAGGTGCTCTCAAAGACGGGATTTTGCGAAATTCATTTCCCTGGATTATAAAGGGGAACAAAATTTGTATAAAGCTTCTATAGTTTTTAAACGGGAGTTTTGATAATATGATTTCCAAACTAGGAACTATTCTTATTAAGTGGGAAAATAAGAGTGGCAAGTTTCGTTAAATATCGCAAAATTTCGTCTGTTTTAGTGGTAGCGGGTGAATAGATTTAAATCGGATTCGCCTTAGAGATGGATTATACTGATATTTATTACTAATACAATGTACGATTGCCGTAAGATTAGGTAAGAAATATTCTCATACAGGCCACATCTGAATTTTCACGCGAACGAAGTCGCGGGCAACAGCTAGTATATATATATATTGCTTAAAGACGTCCGCTTCTAGACATGAGCCTTGTCCAATATGAGGTTATTGCTATTTAATTTGATATTATTATTTAATATTTTATTAATATTATATTAAATTTAATTATTAAATATGATTAGGTTGAAGGACCGGGTAGACTTCACGATGATGGTGGCAAATCACAAATATAATAATGTGTATGTGAGCGATAGATTCTATTTGAATCTTGACTTCGTAGTCTAGTGAATCTTATATAAAAATAGACTATGTTGCACTTGTAATAAATTCGTTGGTTATGTTAAGAGTAGTGACTACAAACCCTGTCACGAAAGACGACTTCATATGCAGCTTATATCAATATTTAAGACGATGCGATTGTTAATACGAGTATGTGTACATTTTGGTACAAAACTTAACATCGACGCGTAACTTTGATTTAATAAAAGAAAACCTTATAAATATCAAATATTATTTTGTATTCTAAAACAACGTTTAACCAGCTAGTTAGAATTCGCATAACAATGTCATATACTTATAATTCTCGCCCACAAGGAAGACAGCGCGAGGTAAAACAGATACGTGGGATTGGTTCGAACAACAATTTATTCGAAGGTTTTATTTTGCCGGATTTTAATAGTTAGACATTAGGAAGAAGGTTAAAGACTACACGCTAGTAGATCTTCACTGGTTTCAGCATGAATGTACCGGATCGACCGAGGAAGTACTACCCTGTCATAGAAGATCGACGTAAGAAGTTTTCATGCTATAATTTGTTTTGTACGGTGAGTGAGAGTGCAGGCAGTTTAATAAACTCCTCGATTCTCATCCTTTTTCCTTTTCCTTCTTGATCCTTTTCTTCCTACATGATCTATATGATGCCTGCAGTGCTTAGAAAACATAGCCATGTCTGTAGGTTACGGTTACCACATAGTGTGGGCAGTATACAACCAGCCTGATGGTAAACAGTTACTGAAATGGATGTTTCTAACACCAGAGAGCCTAGACAACTGGCATAAATTGTCAATATTCTATTCTATTCATAGAACAGGTTACAAAAATGTATGAGATTGATATAAGCCAACATTGACGTTAGCTTATGTCAATCCGATACAATTTTTAATCTATTCTATGAATAGAATTCTATGCCACTTTTCGAGGCCCTCAGGAGTGTCACACGTTGTCGACTCTGTAAAAAAAACTTTTAACTCCTTTTTTGAAGAGCGTATAATTTTCGCAAAAGCCTTGAGATTCCACAACCCTACTGTTTACGAGGAAGTTTCTTTGAAAACTCACTGTAGAGTATAAAAGAAAAGTTCTCGTCATGTAGAAAGCTTGATTTAATCTTAATATCCTCTTCATAATTCCGTTACATATGGATGCATCATACATAACATATTATTAAATATTTACCGTTTTTGTTACACTTACCTCATAAATAATAAAACCGTGACTACTTGGTAAAACAGATACAATCTGGTTTCTAAACGATTACCATTTATAAAAATTAAACCAAAGGTTATTAATTATACTTATATTATATTCTGTCGAAGTTTAGGGCACCATGTTCTCATCGATGACACGCAGAAACTTTAGTTTTAAAAGCAAATACTAGAGGCGCTGTTCACTTATTACATAAGCTGGTGAAAAAGTTCGACAGGTGGCTACGAGCCCATACGACCCTTAAGATTCGACCCTGCATTAAAAGTTGTAGATTCGACCCTTTTTTAAGAGCCCATTCGTACCTTTTTTAGGTACGAATCCAGAAAAAATAAAATTAATATTTATTTTAGAGCCCTTACGTACGTACCTCAATATGTTTTCTACAATTTTAGAAGGAAACCAGTACAGTCAGAGAAAAAAATCACTTCAAATTATGTTAAAATATTTAAGTTGTGTTACTTTAACAATAAATTGATTTTTAGATCTTTTCGTTCGCCTTAAGAATGTTGAGAAATAATCCGAGGTTATGTATGATACTCTGAATAAAGAGCTTTTTACTAAAAGAAAAACTTACTAGAATAATGGGAAAAATATAAATATTGTTTTAAAGAATGTTTTATAATTTTACAAATTATTTTATATAATTCTAACTAAAATTAAACTGAGTGAAAAAACTTTTTTTTTTTATTTAGCATCGACGTCGGCTTGTCACTGGTTCATTCTAAGCGTCATTTTAGCACTGTCCTAATTTATCATTGCTTATTTCAAGTGCTTTACAAGTGTGTGGTGCAGAGTGATTATAGTGATTAATAATTTTAAGTGGATTGTGAATTTTTTGACGTTTATACATGTATGTATAATTAAAATGTTATTTTCCTCTCGTAATATACTGTGAAAACAGTTGATCATATAGTTCATTAGTATACACAATATGTTTTTACGAATACCTATTTTATTGATGATTGATATATAAAACCGAGTAATAATTTTATTGTAAGCCAAATCACTTGAAGCCATTTTTCAAGGATTTGTTCTTACTTATTATGCAATTAAATATTTTTTACAAATACAATAATTAGTCCTGGCATCGTTTCACTAGTCTGCTTGTGATATATTTGTGATTTTAATTATAAAAAGTTATTTTAAATAAATGACTTAATATATTTTTGGTATAATAGCCAAGTGCTTTTTTAAAATAACATGATACTGATACTATAATATTTTAATACTGACTGTACTATGTACGTACTCGCAAAAAGAAAGTAATGGCTGTGATTTGAATTATTAATGCTCTTTGTATGTAATTTATAACTGATTTCTGACTTCTGAACAAATCTCTGATTTAAATTATATACAGAAGTTATATTAAATATACCACTTAAAGTATTTTTGGTTGTATTGCTGAGTGCCTATTTTAAATAACATTAACCTGATACAGATTTTTATACCATCTGTACTTTATACGTACTCGCGAAAAGGAACGAATGGGTGTTGCTGTTATCCCAGGGGTCGAACGGGTACTCAAACCAAGAAAGGGTCAAATCTTTAGGGTCGAAAGGGCTCGTAGCCGACAGGTAACAAATATTACAAGCAATAGCCATATTATAAAGGTAATAATATAAAAATTACTGGACAAATAGTTTTATACATAAAAGACGAGTGCCTTATCCGCTGGTCTATGTCGAATAAATTACGCCTTTACTAAATTAACATAAATAATAACAAGCAAACTATTAAAATAAATTATTAAACTTAAAAAAGAACAGCAATTAAAAAGTAATAAAAAAAATATTTTAAGCTATTTTAAATTATACTGGTAAAATTTAATTTATTCTAGAACAATGTAACTTGACATTAACTTTTTTTTTATTGCTGACAGTGGCAGACGAGCAAACAGCCCACGTGATGATAAGTGGTAACTGTCGCTCATGGACGACTCAGAGTCCCTAGCATTGCTTCTGCAATGCCAGGGACTCTGTGACCCTGACTGCTAAGCCGGAGGTTGATTCCCACCCAGGACAAACCTTTGTGTGATGAGCATGATTGTTTGTTCTGTGTCTGGGTGTAATTTTATCTATAATATGTATGTATTTACAAAAAAAAAAAAATGTATATAAGTAGTTTATCAGTTGTTTAGTACCCATAACACAAGCAAATATAATTGCTTAATCTGGGGCTAGATGGCGCTGTGTGAATGTGGTAGAATATTATTATTATTATTATTATTATTTCTTGAGGAAGTTTTTGGGCTTGGCAATATAACGCTACGAGCCACGGGAGTACAGCATTAATCAAAGATGGAACTTAAAACACTTATTTTGCATGCGTTTTGGTTTAATTTAAGTTATTTAATACCATACAATTTCAGACTATTTTTAAGTCCAGGTTTCCTAGTGATGTTTTTTTAGAGTGTAATGAGTCTCAATTATATGATAATAGCTGCGTCCCACAGCTTCGCCTGCTCGTGATATTTATGTATTACCAATATTTTCAAATAAATAGAGATCTTTAGAGTGGGTGAAACCACGCTGCTGAAGGCTCGTAGGATTTAAAGAAATAAATTAATAAAACGATACGTGACCCATCCAAAGATGTTATCAAATAGAAATTATATAACGTGTCATGTAACATAACTAGAAGAAAAACGGGTTCAATCGCAGCATAGTGTTATTACAAAAGCATTTCTTAATATTCCCATACAACAATGGGGGTCGGCCTGTGAAACCATTCCATACATACCACACTATCTTTTACATCTATCATTCAAAAATCAACCTTAAGGTTAAAGTGATAAGGTTGTAAGAATAATTTTGATAAGCAAATTAATTTTGCTCTCTATATATGCGAAAACGCTCGACCTTGGGTGTAAAAAGTTGCGTTCTGATATTTCTTGTGGGTGTTGAGGTTGTTCCGTGAATGGTTGATGAATCAGATTCGAGTTATTATCATATTTATTAAATATACATACGTTGTATTTACGGTACCTATGTTTTAACAAATAAAATATTTTAGTTCTGGTAGTAGATCTTTGCTGGGATATCGATCGGCCCTTACATAGAATATCGATGCCTAACCTAAAAGAAGAGGGGGTCTTTTACGTTCGGCAACAACTTAGTGTGTTTTTAGCACTGTTTGTAGTGCTTAGAAAATACAGCAATGTCCAATTGCGGATACCACTTACTTACCACTACTATTATTAGAGATAAGGAAAAAAGAACTAAGTATCAGAAAATAAATGTTCTATTGAATAGTTTCTGATTATATTTGATTTATATGTGCTTTAAGCCTTATGTGTTCGGTTTTTGCACATATTTGCCGTCAACATTACATCAGCACGGAACTGGTTTTGCCAATGAAACATACAAACATTTAAATAATATAAACGTTACGTACGTGTATTCTTCTGAAGAGAAATCGGTAAAATATCCTTGTATTTACAGATGTATTCATAAAGTGGGTGTTTTTTATTTTGGTTTTTATACAATGTTATTGGCAAACATACAGAGAGTCGATTGCATAGCAGTTTATACTACACGAGATTATAGGTTCGAAACCGGGCAAGAATCAATGTAACTTTCAAATACGTTGGATGTTACTGGCTAAGTGGTGAAGGAAAACATCGTAAGTAAACCTAGACTTATAAAAAAAACCAGCCAAGTGCGAATTTGACTCGCGCACGTAGGGTTCCAATAAAATCATGTCTGTTGTATGAGAGCCCCAATCAGTATTTATTTTATTCTGTTTTTTAAGTATTGTTGTTATAGCGACAACAGAAAACATCATCTATGAAAATTTCAACTGTCTTACTATTACGGTTCATGAGATTACAGCCTGGTGACAGATGGACTGACAGACAGACAGACGGAGGGACAGCGGAGTCTTAATAACAGAGTCCCGTTTTTTTTTTGAGTGGCTACGTCACAATTTATTGTCATATTTCGTGGTTTTAAAGTATCTTAGCTATATTTTATTTTTTTCCACTAGCATGCTAGAATTAGGTGAAAGCTGTATATAAAGTACAAACCATAATGCCCTTAGTTATTTTACTATGAAAATAATGCAACTTACGCTTCAAATGTATTATTTGCATATAAACTAACTAACTATAAACGCAATGATTCTCTGAAACTATCAGTGGGATTTAAAAAAATCTCTTTTCCGCATGATAGCCCAGATCTCGAGGAAGGTTATAGGCTATGTAACATCATGCTACTGACGAAGGGATTAGAGCAGTAAGCAAAGACGCGGGTGAAACCGCGCCGCGGATAGCAAGTAATAATATGTATGAAACATTCTAGTTTACTATGTCTAGTTCTGTGATATTTGCGTGACATTAGTCAACCGTGTCAATACGAGTATAACGCAAGACCTCTATCATGCAAGAAGAAGGTCATTATCAATGTGTCCGTCAGTCCTGGCTATTGTTAGTTTATTCTGAAAGAACATTCTTTCAAACGAGTTTTACCCCCACTTTCTGAAAAGCTGATCAACGATAAAATAATTTCAAACAAATCAAAAACCGACTTCAAACGGGAAGGAAACTAAAAAGTTAAAAATAAGTTTACTTAGCAGAAAGTAATTCGTATTTTGATTTAGTTAATCAGAATTTTGAAGTTGGTGCCAAGCAAATACTATAAGAACCTTACTACAATATCAAATTAGGATTGATTATACATATAGGTAGCTAGTTATTATTTTACTTGGAGTAAGCCCGACATGACTTCTGTTAAGAAATTACCTCGACAGTCTATGATCACCTGTAATGGCACTTAAGCCCATATGGGTGCAAAGTTCTCATCATTAGAAATGATTTAAGTCCAAACACCAAGTAATATCTGTAAATCGTTGTCGAGTTCCCTCGACTGTCTTTCGGCTTCATCATCAGATCGACTCCAAACCTTTACTAAATAGTAGTGCCTTAAAATACTTAATGAAAAAAGTAACAAATGCGCTAGTCTTCAGTACGATTTTCGAAAGTTCATTTTGATTTCCCTGAGATGCCATCATCAGATCCTGGTTTCCTTATCATGGTACTACACTTGGGATATCTACTTTCCAACAAAAAAAGAATCATTGAAATCGGTTCATAAACGACGACGTTATCGACGTACACAAATAAAAAAAAAATATATATACGGTCGAATTGGGAAACCTCCTCCTTTTTTTGACGTCGGTAAAAAAATTAATTAATCACCTCACGTGAAGTACCTAAAAGCATGGATATTTAGTTTAATTTGATCTAATTAGTTATTAATTAGAACAAATCAAACCAATTATTCATGCTTTTATCAACCCAATTTGTCTTCACAAGAGATTTAAATGGTGATTAGTTAATTGTTTGTTAATCAGCCTCTCAGAAACTGGGAGTTAGACAATAAGAATTATTATTAAATAGAGACTTATGGAAAACTATAAGTAAGAATAGAATAGAAAATTCTTTATTGTACTGACACCGATTATTATTTTTACATTATTTTTGGGATCAATGGCCCACTCTACACACTCTTTCCTCTTATCACTGTTCAAACCTTTTTTTACGTTACTTGTTAGAAATTACCTATCCAGACTCAGTGTCAATGTGGAGTCCATTTGTAAGATGTGCCCTATCTACTTGTCTGACGCTTATCCTCAACCACCTGCACCTTCCAGGACCTGAACGTGGCCCACGTACTAAGCGGGAAAAGTTCATCGACACGAAAAGAAGAAGAAGAAATTATACTAACTAAAGTTAATAGAGTGCAATTTAATCTCTACTAAAGCAAACAATTTATATTACAAGTAATAATAATAAAATAATACAAGCCTGTTTACTGTCCCACTGCAGGGCAAAGGCCTCTTCTCATAGAGAAGGAATGAGCATTAATCACCACGCTTGCTCAAGGCGGATTGGCAATTTCAGACATTTAAGTCCAGGTTTCCTCACGATGTTTTCCTTCACCGTCAGTCAGAAATGTCCAAGATAAACTTAGAAAGTATATATGATTCGAAAAATCACATTGGTACTTGCCCGGATTCGAACCCACTACCTCGTGTTTACGAATCGGATGCCTTATCCACAGGGCCATTTCGGCTGTCCATATTACAAGTACAACAAATTAATATAATAACTACATTCATAAATTTAGTCACCAACTCGTTTATGGTAGCGCCATGTAGCAATATTAAGTATGTCAATGTCACTATCTTGTCATATGATCCGTTTCCTTGACGCTGACTTTATGGATGACGGGTCTTGTATACAGATATAATTTAGAACCATTCACAATGGGGGATTAGGGTGCGTTTCCACTGAAGCGGAGCTGGGTGGAACGGAGAGGACAAGAGCAGTGAAAAGTGGCAAGTGTTTCTATTGGTTAGAAGCTGGGCTGAATAGAGAGAAGAAGAGCAGTGAAAAGTATTGTAGCAGAGTAGGGACACCACAGTCCACTCGACTCCGCTATGTCAAGCTAAATATTTACCTATTTCATTTAGAAGTCTGCTCAGCTAAGCTCGGCTTCGCTTGAACTGTTGAAGATTTCGAGCATTGTGATTGGCCAATTTACGGTCCGCTCCTCTCCACGCCGCCTAACTCCGCTTCATTGGCAACGGATCCTTATTCTGTCGACCAGCTCTTCATCAAATGATACTCCTGGTGTTGCGGTTACGGTAACTGCTTACTACCGCTCGGGCCGTATACTTATTCGCCTCCTTCAAAAACATTCAAGACTGAGGTTTCTCTTGGTACTAACACACAGCACAGTTTTAGCTTTAGTTTGGCCAGATACTCTGACCCGTCCATGAGCGACAGTTACCACTTACCATTACGTGGACTGTTTTCTCGTCTGCTACTGTCAGCAATAAATAATAAAAAGATCCTTGCAAAACAGCAAGGATCAGCATGATTGAGCTGGATCGGCTGGTATATTACTACCCACTCATAGAATATCGTTTTATAGTATTAGTTTCCATACTACCATGAATCGCATGTCTCTTTCCATCCAAAAGTAGTTTAAAAAAAGTGTAGCGTACCTAATTACCCATTTATTGTTTTTATTAGTATTTAATATATTTTATTGATACTTATTATTTATTTAAACACCTATTCACATACGTATTAAACTATACCAAACAACTTACAATGTAGGTCGGTCTGCGTGGTATAGGAACTACATGAAGAAATATAAAGTATAGAGGAGGGATATTAAAAAGAAAAACTGTCACTCGGACTTACTTCTTCTATTTTTATGTGTAATTTTGTGAAGATGGAAAAATCACATCATACGAAAATACATGTATAATAGTAATCTTATTTCCACAAAAGAATTAGTTTCATCACTAAACAAGCTAAGCCACATACAATCATCTTAACCGCAAAACGTAAATTACAAAACCATCATTTACAAAATCACTAGTTTCTAGGATTTAGCAAAGTCATCTTCACATTGACAAATACATAGATGGAATATGATTGCCTCCGTGATGCAGTAGGAGCGCAAGCTATTGCTGTGCATGAGATTGTGGGTTCGATTCCTAAACTTTGTAAGCTCCATAAATATTTGTTTCGAGTCTGGGTGTACTTTGTGTCTGTCAATTGTATGTTTGTAAAGCTCCCAGTGACACATGTTCACTATTGCGGGAGTCATCTTTTTAAAAAAACAACAAAACAGCAGTGTAGTGAAATTGAAAATGAAAATTTATTTATTCATGCCTATAGGTAAATGAAATTAATACTTATAAACGTTACATTAAAAAAAATACAAAATGTCAGCCAATTAACCTACAGCGAGTTTGCTGACTTAGGGTAGGACTAGAGAAAAACTGGCAAAAAACTCAGGCCACTCTTTTTAATCGCCAGGTTATTACAATTTTTGTAAGTAAAGAACATTCTACGCTATGCTTAGCGAAAGGACAAATTAAGTACTCCCTTGATTCCCTTCTACTTCCCCTTGGCAATGGCTTAGTTGTGTTTTCTTATCATTATTTCTACAATGCATAGATTTCTTGTTTAATTAAACCCTAGAACTCTTTACCAGCGCATGTGTTTTCATCTAATTATGATCATGGATCCTTTAAGCGGTGCGTGAAAAAACATCTCACTAAGCCGCCATAATGGAGGCCACCATATCAGTAGTTTGACTTTTGGAATGGTGTTCACCACTTTTGGATTCCACTGACTGCTTACCATCAGGCAAAGTGGAGTCACATTGGTAGGCTAAAAAAAACTCCATAGCTTAAGGTTACCACTTACAATTACCTAGCTTGTGTGCGTTGTATAAAAAGCCAGTTATACAAGATAAAAATAAAGGTATACAAACAGGTTACAATATCAAACAAGACGTTACAAATTGATATAATATAACGGTATACTAAATAACGTTTATTACAGAACTTATCAACAGAGGTCATTGAAATTATAACTGTATCGCATGTCTTTGGTCTAGTTTTCTATCACGCTAAAAAACTCCCAATAAGTGGCTTTAATAAGTATTTTAACGTTATTTCAAGCTTAAAGTTAAATCCTAAGTCTTTGCGCATTATTCAGTTATTGATTAACACATATAATGTTTCATGTTTAAAGTATTATTACAATTTTTTTACCAAATGTATCCTGAGAGTACTGTAGGTGTTTGTCAGCACCCTACTGAACATCAGCAAAGCTAAAATACCAGTACGGTACTACTTAAAAACTTGTTTTTAGTTGCCTCACTTTTGATTTTGTACAATGTAAAGTACTGAAATAATTTTGCCGAATTGAAAACAAATATCGTAATTTTGGCTATGTTTAATGAAATACATAAACTACCCATAAATAAAAGAAAAACATCGTTATCGTGCAGCCATTAGTTTAACCATACTATTGTTATATAGCGGTATAATAATGCGAGCGACATTAGGGAGCTTATACCGACCGGTGTAGGGGCCGTGGTTGTCGAAAACGGTCGCAGTGACGTAACAACGCAACCTTGTGCAACCGGTGTGCCGACTGGTATAAGTGAGTAGGCAAGTGTTGATAAATTGATTGTTTAATTTGTGTTACGAGTAGTAACTAATTCGCAAATCTTTTTTTTTAGGAAATAGTATTACACATAAATATACATAGCCGTCGCCATGTTTTTTGTAATAACAATCTATGGATAATAAAATAACTATTAATAATAATAATAATAATAATAATATTCTACCACATTCACACAGCGCCATCTAGCCCCAAATTAAGCAATTATATTTGCTTGTGTTATGGGTACTAAACAACTGATAAACTACTTATATACATTTTTTTTCTGTAAATACATACATATTATGGATAAATTATACCCAGACACAGAACTAACAATCATGCTCATCACACAAAGGTTTGTCCTGGGTGGGAATCGAACCCACGACCTCCGGCTTAGCAGTCAGGGTCACTAACCACTAGACCAACAGGCCAGTCATGTCTTACTATTATTATACGAATATGAGCTCGAAATTATCCCACTGTAGTGTAAAATAGCATTCGCATAATATAGAATATAGATAGAATGAATGAAATGAAAATCCAAATCAAATCATTTTATTCATTTTATCATTATTTGACTGGCCTGTTGGTCTAGTGGTTAGTGACCCTGACTGCTAAGCCGGAGGTCGTGGGTTCGATTCCCACCCAGGACAAACCTTTGTGTGATGAGCAAGATTGTTTGTTCTGTGTCTGGGTGTAATTTATCTATAATATGTATGTATTTACAAAAAAAAAATGTATATAAGTAGTATATCAGTTGTTTAGTACCCATAACACAAGCAAATATAATTGCTTAATTTGGGGCTAGATGGCGCTGTGTGAATGTGGTAGAATATTATTAATATTATATTATTATTATTAATTCATTTTAAATACACAATTTTTTAAGGTCTTCAAATTAATAAAAGTACTAGGAATAGTCCTGTATGACAGCGCGCAGTGGTTTATGTGCTAATATACTATTATTGGATGCATGTGTAGGTACAAATGTTTTATTTAATTAAAAGAAATCTGGCTTTTAAAAACAGTGCTCAAAAATATAAAATACCCGCAAAGTTGTTTTCACCCTAAATATCCAATGTAAGTTTCGAACCCGTTTGTAACTATGCAAATACCTATCATTGAAGATTTTGAAAAAGTTTCAATTATATTTGCTTGCTTTCGAACCCATAACTTTGTAAGGCCATCACGATGATCAATAATCAATAATAGTTATATTTTTGAACAGTAGCACTTTTGCCACTACCAGTACACGCGCATAAGCAGCTCGGCGCGAGCGCAGCTTTTCGAGTTACTTTTTCATAACAAACGACATTGGCGCACGTTGCGTGCTCAAACTTATTATTGTGTACCGAATTTTAGTTTACATTTTAATTATTTTCGCTTCTTAATGTTTTTTTCGTTTGTATATGTTGTATTAAAAGTAATTCGTTGAATTGAAATATGAACCATGGTAGACATTTTGAATATTTATAAATATATCATTTGGTAGAGTATACAGACTGCCACACACTGGTCTCTGGTTCGATCCTCGGACTGAGATTTTCTTATAAGAATTCTACAGTGGAGTTGGCTTTGTGCCCGGTTAATGACAACAGTTTTGCCCTTTTATATTGAACCCAACATTGTGAAATGTGTGTGTCTCTGTCTACCCTTTTGGAGAAAATGCGTGATGTTATGCTATGCTAACATCACGCATTTTCGACATAAGAAGATTGACTTAAGAGAAGTAGTATCCTTACTACTGCGTTTCGTTCGGTGAGTGAGAGTGCCGCAGGCCCGATTTCCCCCTTTCCTCTTTCCTCACCTCCCTCATTCCTTCCTCTAACCCTATTCCCAGCCGCCATAGTGGAGGCCACCATTCCAGCAGTTTAAGACGATAGCTTTTGGTATGGTGGCCACCACTTCTGGATTCCACTGACTGCTTACCATCAGGCGAGGTGGAGTCACTTTGGTAGGCTAATATAAAATATATAAAAAAAAAAATGTTATGTAAATTAAAAATACCAGCCACTAAATCAAGAGCTTACCACGATGACTTTTGGAATGATGTCCACCACTTATAATTGACTGTTTATCATCACTACCCTTAGGGCTTAGACAAGTGGCATTAATGTGAGAATTGAATAGATTAAAAAATGTATGGGATGGACATAAGCTTACGACAATGTTGGTGTTAGCTTATGTCTATCTCATACATTTTTTAATCTCTATTCTAATAACATTTAAAATGCCAATCGTCTACGGCTTCTGCAAGGTACTACATATTATAATTATAACTATAGCATAGAATTCGCACGAAAATGGTCTTAAAGAGTAATAATATAGTGGTGTTTTTTCTTGTCACGTGTGGTATAGTTACTCCTTTTTCTTAAGTGCGGTAAATCAGGCAGAACGGTTGGTAGGCTAATATAAATAAAAATAAAAAAAAAATTCTCACCTTCAAAGTTATAGCCCAGGTAGCCTACAGCATACCGCCACGTCTGTTTCTTAGAAGATTTATCTCATTGGATGCTGCATATTTCACGATAAACATCTTTCTAACAGCATTTATTGCTTTTTATGTATTAATTTAACTTTAAATATACCTTTGGTGTATTTTATGGTCCATAAACTACAGTACGTTGTTTCATATAGGGGTATACAGAAGTGTAAGTTTACCACGTAGCCAAGTTTTTTACGTTTCTTCGGAATGAATATAAATTAATTTAGGGTTTTGTGCTTGATACCTTTATCATCATTTAACACCTAGTTACATTTTGCTACATATTTTAAATTTAATATCAATCATAATGAATAGTTACTATGTATTTCGTAGTTACTTGTGTCGCCTCTGGGCAGAAATAAATACTTTTTCTTGTCTTTTATTATCTACGAAATTATAAACTGTAAATCAGTTAATTAAACAGATATGTAAGGTTAATCGCACTAGAGGTGATTATTCTTTGGATGAATTAAACTTCATAACTTTGTGTAATACATTAATATTAGTGCCAAGTCCCGGTATAGGTATTTTCCTTTCGGCCGTCATCGCAACTAAGTTTCGCAACCAGTTGCAAAGGAGGAATTTACATTTTTTGTTAGCAACTAGGCACAATAGAAGAGTAATATCTCCTAGTATACAACCAGTTGCCAACAAGGAATTTTCAATAACATTGTGTCTGTCATTAAAAAACCCAAAAGACACAGACAGGACTTATTCAATTTCTTGAAAAAAAATTGTGACTTGTAACTTGTGCTTATCCTTCGCAGGATAACGGCATGACTATTATATCTCAATTCTAGAAATAGTACATAATAATGTTGAAACAAGTATAATTTGCGCAATATTTCTTGCAAACATCTCTTAGTCCATTAGGTGCACTCATTGTATTCATAATTCGTTCCTATTCTTGTTTAAATCGTCAACATCAACATCATTGCAACACTTTGTAATTCATTTTATGATTTTATACACGAACTAGCTTTCCGCGGCGCGGTTTCACCCGCGTCTTTGCTTACTGCTCTGCTCCCGTCGCCAGTAGCGTGATGTTATATAATCTATAACCTTCCTCAAGAACAGGGCTATCATACGCAAAAAGAATTTTTCAAATCCGACTGTTAGTTTCTGAGATTAGCGCGTTCAAACAAACTAACAAACTCTTCCGCTTTATATAATAGTATAGATATTTTAAATTTCAATAACATAATTACCAAGCCTATGTCGGTCACGAGTAAGTCAAACCGTTTTTATATAGATCAATACTTTATACTTAATAAACGACTTAACTCATAAATAACCAAAGAAATGAGAGTAGAGAAAAGCCGAGTGGGGAATGGAAGAGGATAGTTGTATGCAAAAGCAAGAATATTACTACTTTACTTCGAAATTTTATAATAACAGGGTACATGTTTCTTCGCACTGCCATCATGCTGAACCCAGTAAAAATCTACTACTGTAAAGCTGTACAAAATCGCAAAATTAACACTAAAGAACAAACCTTGCTTTAAATACAATCAACGGGACACAATCACACCCAGAATAACAGTAAGAAACGCTTCAAATATTTCATCACAAAATTATTTTGAGGACGTAGTTTACTCAGAGCACACATCCGAAAAGCACCAGCGCGAATAGCACCTAGCCTTATCCAATATTTATTCATATAGGTTAATTAAATTAACACTTATAAACGTCAAAGCTTACAAAATGTCATCAAATTAACCTACAGTCAGTTCGCTGATGAAGTAGAGCCATGAGAAGAACTCGCAAGAAACTCAGGCCACTCTTTTTAATCGCCAGGTTATTACAATTTTTGTTAGTTACAATTTCAAGTAGCATGCAAAGTGACACAGGCAATAAATACACTTAACTCTATAGGTAATTAATTACAGCTATCTATGTTGTAAAGAAAAAATAAAAGGTAAAATGTGTGCTTTACAGGCTGCCTCATTTTGCATATTGCTACAAAAGGTAAAGGCAACATGTGTCCGTGTGAGACCGAATAAACCGTCTTGCAGGCAGTCACAAGTTATTGAATATACCTGAAACATTACCTACCTTTACTAGGCTATCTGTCCTTGAACATTCGATAAAAAAGTAGTACAGATAACTTGCTTACGTACTGTACGTAACTAAAAGTGTTACGATTGCTTAAAACTCCGTGAGGCAGATAAGTCACATACAAGCTGTTAGGTCTTAGGCCAGTTGTACACGGACATAATTATACCGCAGTGAATCTTTAAATATAAAACAGAGTGTGTGTACTCATGTACGCACGTAAGAAGTTATACTTCTTTGGCGTAACAATCCAAAAATACCAAATAATAACACAACGCATACATATATAAATATACATAAATAGCATGCAACAATAATGAAAAATCATAAAATATAATTAAAATAAAAGAAAACAAAAAAAAATAATGTAATAATTTATAATTTGCCATGTAAATAAATTATTCATACCGACAGTTAACCTCAAATCTATAAATGCACTTATAACAGTATATTAAAACCACTATTACCACTAATATTCAAAATAAATATTTTTACTGATAAATGATCAATAAAAAATATCTATCACCGTCATAAATATAATTGAATTGATATAAAAGCCAATAAATTTTTTATTTATTCACACTGATAATTTGTACTGATACGACACACAAAGGTTCGCAACTAACTTCAGGGTGTAAAAGGTTCGCAACAAACTTCAGGGTGTTGCTTTTTTCTGTCGGTGTGCGCGCGCATCGTAAAAATTCACTCTCATCGTTTTTCCCAATCGCGCCAAAAGAAGTAACTTCAATAATAATGTAATAACTCAACAACTAGGTACACATAACGCCATCTAGACCCAAAGTAAGCATATATTAGGTAATTCTATGTTAAATACGTATAATATATATTCACAAAAAAGGATTTAAGTACCTATGTATATCCGCATTCTAGAACCCATTACACAAGCTATATAAAAACTCTTACTTTGGGTCTAGATGGCGTTGTGTGTAGTTGTTGTGATATTAATATTATATTTATATCCAGCACCGAATCTATCTACACACCAATTTTCAACGAAATCAGTTCAACCGTTTAGGCGCTGAGTGCTAAACAAACTATCGCATTTATATTATTAGTAGCATCACATTAAGTATTGACCCATATGGATAATACCTCTTCAATTGTGCTGTAATCAAAAATAACAGGCTGTTTCTTAAGCAGCGTATAACTCCCTTAAGTTTAGCAGTCAAGTAACTTTGTTTGAAACATTTTGTGCGTGCAAGTTTATCGCTATACCATAAACATTAATGTTTGTATTTTGTCTGTGAAGTCGTAAACTGGGTGTTACTGATGTTTACTGCAAGGAGCATTATTATGCAGTTTAGTCAATGACTTATTGTATAAAACTTTGTATCAGATATGTGGTAACCTATTATAGGTAATAAGTTAAAAGTCAAAATTTTCCAATAGACTTACTTATGCCCAAATTGATCTGGTAGAAGTGGAGTACAATCGATGATAGCAGGAAAATTATTTGGGCCTTTCTCTGTACGTATCTAAAATGTGACTAAAATAATATACCTTTTATCACCGAAAGGGTAGACATAAGTGTTTAACCACCTCCTTTTCGCCAATTTTTCTTAGGTCCCATGTAACAGGTGGCCTCTTGCCATTTATCGGGCACAATTCCAGGCTCCGGGCTTACACTGAGAATTTTTCAACAGAAGAACCCAAAACTATAAGACTTTAAAAATAAAATTAAAGCTGAGAATTTTTATTATTCTGTTGATATAAGTATACTGTTACTATGCGGCATATCAATGATATAAACAATGGCTTAAATTGATGTCTCATAATAAGAGGACGTTTTTTTTTTATTAGATTACATACGCCGGCTTCGAACCCGGAACGTGTCAAGGTTGGCTAAGCGTGACATTATGTAGTATATTGCTAGCTAACTACTACTATGAGGCCGTATTAAAATACAAAGATGATTTGATAAGACGAGGAAATAATTTATAAGAGCTATAAATAATACCATATTACGAGTATATTATTATTTCACGTGTCTTCTATGTCTTCCGTAATCGCATTTATTAATATTTTTCAAAAGTGGTAACCTCAAATAATAATAATGCAACGTCTGTTCAAATCTTAAAAGAAGGAAGTGTCTATTTTTTAATTCTTAAGGAAAACAGTAGTTAGGTAGTTCTAGTTTACATTAGCCATTGCAAATTTGTATTCTATTTCATAATACCCGCTCTAAAATATATATTTGCTACGTAATACATTTTAAATAAAATGTTTTTCTTTTTGTAGCTTTTACTCGCATGCTCATGATATTTTAACCATTATTAAGTATAACTTGTATTTCTTAATAGTACGTGAATTGTGCCTATTCTTACCTCCAGAATATTCGCATTCAGAATGTCTAGACCAGCCGATAGTTTAGACCGCGTTCGTCTCCTTATTAAGTAGTTAGTGGTCAAGCCTAACACTAGGATCTGAACAAATTCTGACACTAGGATTTGTTCAGGTCGCCCACAATTTATAATAGAGGCATCCGACTTGACCTAACAACTGTTATCAAAATGATAATAGCTGGGAGCAACTTTTAACGTGTCCTCCAAAGAACGGTTTCTTTCTTTTTAGTTTGGCAGGCGGGTTTTTGCTTTTTCATAATATTACTAGCTTGCCACGGCACGGTTTCACCCACTTTGGTTACTGCTCTACTCTCGTCGTCATTAGCGTGATGTTACATAGCCTATAACCTACCTGAATAACTGGGCTATCATACGCAAAAAGAATAATTCAAATCCGACTGGTAATCGTAGTTCCAAAGATTAAACGAAAAAACAAAACTTCCGCTTTATTTTGGCTTGTTTTCTAAGTAATAGTTAAACAACTAACATTGACTGCTAGTCAGTAGCTCGTATATTATCATTGTTTATATTTTTTTAATACAAGATTCCAAAAAATATTAAGTTAGAACTTTACTAAGAAACAACTTCAAAGTTGCCAATTCTGATAAACAAAACTATAGGTAGTGAACGGCTTGTACACCTTGCATAATATTATCAGTGCTTTCTCTGTAAGGCTGTTTGTGTAATATTTTATAGTCACTGTAGTTCAGATGCAAACTTACATTTTATTACTTCATAGTCTTCATTTGACTACCTCTGTGGTTCGGTGGTACTGTGTACTACCACGCTGAAGTCGTGGGTTCGATTCCAGCACGGTGCAAATATTTGTGTGATAACATGACGATTTGTGTTGGTCTTGGTGTTTATATGTAGTATGTAGTATTTTAGTATATTTATCCGTATTCTAGAACCCATATCACAAGCTTAACGAGCTTACTAGAGAATCCAACCGGAATAACTCTTACTTTGAGCCTAAATAGCGTTGTTATTGTAATTTTTTTTATACAGAACATGGTCTAGTAATTTTTAATAATGACATAAGTTTCTCGTTTGAGAAAATAATTACCTGACAAAAATTGTAAGCGCAGAGAGCGTGGCAATCCGCCACAGGACAGAGCCACTCCAAAGCGCTTATTAAAGGCCGTAACAACAAACGTACCAAAGAGTTGTTCCAACTTAGTAGGTACAAAACGTCGTCGGTGATAAGAATACTAACCAGCCACTGTAAATTAAAGTACCACATGTTTAAACTCAACCCAAGCCGGTCCAAAATGTACAGATTTTGCCAAGAGTCTGAGGAGACTACAATGCATGTCTTCTGCTCTTGTGGAACACTCTTGTACAAAAGAAGCATCCATTGAGGACAGCCAAAGCGCAACCAAATGCGATACAGTCTCGCTGCTCAGAATATCTGGAACTTCCTAGACTCTATAGAACTAAGCAGGGAACTATTATAATAAGGGCACTGGAGCAGCGGAGGGACTTTGGCTCTCTATGCGTGCTCTATCGTATGTTTAACGGGGAGTGCTCTAAGGAACTGTTTGACTTCGTGCCATCGTCTCCTTTCTATCATCGCACCACTCGACATCGCAGCAAAGTTCATCCATACTACCTGGACACGATCTCGTCTAGCACGGTTCGTTTTCAGCGTTCATTTCTCCCACGTACGTGCAGGCTCTGGAACGAACTACCAGCTGCGGTGTTTCCCGAGCGCTATGACATGTCCTTCTTCAAACGAGGTTTAAATAGAGCATTAATATCACGACTAGCCCAACAAATAATAATGATAACAATAAGTGATTGGTATAGGTTAAATGCGGCTGCTATCTATCGGTCTCTCTCCCTTCATCTGTGAATGTGTTACGGCTAAGATGATTTTAAACGAGGTGGAAATAGCATCTTAAAAAGCGTACATATAACTTCGGAAATTATTAGCTAGAATCCATTTTATTAGATAAAACTTGTATATTTTATATTTTTAAACTAGCTGTTGCCAGCGACTTTGTCAGCGTGGGTAGTCATACTACAAAAAATATATTGAAATTTTAAAAAAATTGGTTATATATATATTTTGAGTTTATCCATAACGAACAAACATACATAAAATCATTTTTCTCTTTATAATATTAATATAGATAGGTACAGTAGTTTTAGAGATTACCCGTCAAATGCATACAAACTTACATAACTTGCGCTCTCTATGTATTATAGATATATTAAAATAATCCATTTTTGTCATCAACTAACAGTTACATGATAGTCATATGGGACAAAACAAAAGCAAAACTGAAAGTCGACGGTTACCAAACTCCTTAGAGGATTTAATAACGGAATAGGATATGACGTATTACATTTCTAAGCACGTCACATTTCACTACAGACGGGTCGTTCCGTTTCCGGTGTGGACAGGTGACGACCATTATTCTCGTATTACTTGTCTACCTGCGAGGGATAATATTTGGGGTTTTTACACCTGCCGTCTACTGACCGATATTCTTTATTTTTATACCTTATAAAAGAAAAATAATATCACATAATAAGGCTGTAGCTCTGTTATGAGTATAAATAGTTGGTTTTGTACAAAAATTAAAAGCGCTTTCAGTGTTCACTTTGAGAACAAAATTTTGTCTTGCAAATTTTTATTTTTCATTACCGAAAATACCCGATTTGGTCTGAAGTACCTAAGTATTTAGTTGAGTTCATGGTACATGGTTCATGGTGGTTGTATTCAAATTAAACAGTGGCCTTGGTGAACTAAATTGCCTCTTACAAATAATTCCTACGAACAGGGTGCAAATAAAAACGTAGTGGTGAAAAGAAACGGAACACAAATGGTATTCTTGCAAAATTGATTATGAAGAATTTCCCAATAAGAATTTCGTATCTAATCACTCCTGCGTTTTTCTATCCACCTTCTACGTCAGTTTTCATTGTCAAAGCCCCACGCGCCTCTAAAAAAAGCCTCTAAAATGTTGTCATATTTTGTCACGTAGTCCAGTTGACAGGACAACTGAACTGTATTACGGGCAAATAATCTATAAACATTTTACTCTGTCAATAACTAAAATAACTAAATCATAGTAAAGCAAAAAATAACATTTAAAAGGAAACCACACCGCATTCGTTTGTATGTTGTAACAACTAGTACTATATGGTCACAAGTGTGACCCACTTTGACCACTTGAATAAATAGTCTGAATGTATTGGAATAGTTTACACTCAGGGCTGTCCAAAGCAAGGCCCGCGGGCTACTTGCGGCCCGCAGTTCATCTTTGTGCGGCCTGCATTTTTTTAAAATATTATAACGAAAGAATAAATTCTAGCTGAAAACCCCAGCAGGCTAAAAAAAGCTATAAAATTCTTTATTTAAAAAATGTGATAGGTATTAATTTGTGCGGTCCTTCAATCTATTTAGTATTTTGATATTGGCTCTCGGTCTTGACAGCCCTGGTTTAGACCATACATAGGTTTACAAAACTGTATAATATTTTATAATGGGTAAAAAATATTTGTGTTACAGTATTGTGCGACTGCTATACAAATGAGATTTCATTTAAAAGTTAACCTAATTTGAATTTATTTATATTATTATTCTACCAAAGTGACTCCACTCTCCTGGTAAGCAGTCAGTAGAATCCAGAAGCCACCATTCCTAAAGCCATCTCCACTATGGCGGCTTACTGAGATGAAAATGTACCAAATTTGTTATTTGCATGATGTGTTTGCCTGTAGTTCTAATGTAGTAATCGATACTACTCGTATTATATAAAGCGGAAGAATTTGTTTGTTTGAACGCGCTAATCTCTGGAACTACCAGTCGATAGGCTAGTTCCCGAGTAAGGTTATAAACTATGTAATATCACGCTACTGGCGACGGGAGCAGAGCAGTAAGCAAAACGCGGGTGAAATCAAGCCGCGGATAACTAGTGTAGTATAAAGAAATGCTATTGTGCTTCATTCTGAGTGAACCACAATTTGTTCCCTAGTCTTCCTCTTTTTCCTTCTCCTCTGTTATTTCCTACTTTCAGACGGTTGACAACAGAGTGTTTGTGCTTAGGGCTTTTAAATCACAAGCAATATATATTATTAAAAAACAAAGATTCCGCCTGACTAAAACAAAGTAAATATAAAAAACCCATTTTTTTTTTCGTGCTCACGCTTTATTGAATTTATATACCCTATCACTTCCACTATCAAAACGAATCTAATGACACCTCATACGTTAAAAATTCATGAAGCCATTTAGGCTGTAGAGCGTGCCAAAGAAATAGACATCGATACTCACATACACACATACGCTCGAAACACACTACCCTCCTTATCTACATCAGTCGGGCAAAAATTAATAATTCAGTGAAAATAAAACTGCACTTTCAACAATGTAATATTTCATTTTAACCGATTTCAAAAGTTGTTTTCAATCAATTTATCAGATAATTACTTGATTCCTCTCACTATGCTCTTAGTGGCTCATTGCCAAGCCTTTCATATTTATATCCCTTACTACTTTTACCGATTACTAAATAAACAGGTGTACTATTGTATAATGAGTTTAGTAATTGTATCTTAAGGACAAGACATATTATAAAAATACGTAGAAAATTATACTACTCTCCTATTAATCCTATTAACACTTTCCGGGACAGTAAACTTATATAGCCGTGATGACAATAGAACATCTGTTATGTCTACAGTAGTCTCCATGAAAGAAAACTTTGATTGTTTGTTACCACTTAGCGGCTAAACGGCTGAAGAGCTCTTTGAATTAATCCCACCCGCTACCTTTTTATCTAGAACGACACGTGCGGAACTAAAGTGCCACTCTTTCACAGTGGAATCTAAAGGGTCTTGAACCAAACGGTTTAGCACTTCATACTTTTGTCGCTCAATTAAAGCCTCTTTGCCAACGCATGTGTTCCCATCTAATTTTGATCCTGGGTCTTTTAAGCGGGGCGTGAAAAAGCATCTCACTAAGCCGCCATAGTGGAGGCTACCATACTAGTAGTTTGGCTTTTGTAATGGTGTCCGCCACTTCTGGATTTCACTGAGTGCTTACCAACTTAAAAAAAAATTATGTAGATAGATTTGTTGCTGGAGACGAACATAGGCTACTTTATATCCCGAAAATCGGCCTGGTTCCCGAGGTAGACAAAATACATTTTAGGCGCGGGCGAAGACATAGAAATAGAATATCGGTGTAAAATATTAGTTTAACAAAACTGCGCTGGAGGTCCAATCACTTAATTTATCCACTTCGCTTTTCGTCCTTCATTCCCTTCGTCTTTTTAAACACATTGGCTATTTTACATATCAGCAGTTCGACAGCGATGACTTTTAATATAGTTACCACCACTGCTTGAAACCACTGACTGCTTACTATGAGACTGAGTGGAGTCACTTTGTTAGGATAAAAAACCGGCAAAGTGCGAGTTGGACTCGAACATTAAGAGTTCCATACCATTATCTATAGAAACGGCAAAAAAAATCATGCTCTGTTGTATGGAAGCTTTTTTAAATATTTATTTGATTTAGATTTTTAGTATTTGTTGTTATAGCGGCAACAGAAATACATTATCTATTAAAATTTCAACTGTCCTAACTATCACGGTTCATGAGATACAGCCTGGTGACAGACGGACAGACAGACAGACGGACAGCAGAGTTTTAGTAATAGGGTCCCGTTTTACCTTTTGGGTTCGTAACTCTAAAAAAATGCTATATGAGATTAGTTCATATGTAAATTAAAAAATTCTCACCTAATATTATTTTCTGATTTTCAAAACTTATGTACTTTCTAAGTTTATGTATGACATTTCTGACTGACGGTAAAGGAAAACATCGTGAGGAAACCTGGACTTAAAAGTCTGAAATTGCCAATCCGCCTTGAGCAAGCGTGGTGATTAATGCTCATGCCTTCTCTATATGAGAAGAGACCTTTGCCCTGCAGTGGGACAGTAAAGAGGCTGGTAAAAAAATACTGCGCTTCGCCAGCGTGCGTTGATCCGTAATACAGTCTTTATATTAGGCTTTGTCCCTGAATTGGTATACTTACCTTATATGTACATAGTTTGTAGGTTATGTAATCAGTCTAACAACGTAGTTAAGAAAATACATTCCATGTAAAAAACGTTCCTATTGTTACTACATTTAGAATAATTTTTCTAAAACTTGTTAAGTACGGCGTTCTTTGGATATGTAGTATGTTTGATAATTACTTAATACTTTGTTCACTATGGGCTATGTGTATGATGTATATAATATGTAAGATTTTGTTGATTGTTTATTGGTATGGGTATTTTAAAATCAGTCTATTAAGTACTGCGAGGAATGGCCGCTTCTTGTACAGAAAAGGAAATGAACATTGATATTCACGTTTAATCTTATATTTGTTGTAAATCTAGGTTCTCCCGTAGATGTTTTCCCTTTACTATAATTATATGAATAATATCCAAGGTCATCGTATTAAAAAGCACTTGTGATTTTAAAAAAATATTTATTAACTTGCAATCTCTTGCACGTTTTCAAACTTGCGTTCGACCAACTTTAACACTGAGTAGTAAATAAATTCTTGAATGCTGTGCTATCTCTAATAAGTAAATTCAATAATTAATATTCTAAATGCGAAAGTTTGTGTGTATATATGAGTGTGAGCATGTTTGTAACCACTCGGCCCCCTAAAAAGCTGAACTGATTTCGTTAAAAATTTGTATGTAGGTAGTACATAAATTCGGTGCCGGAGACAGACATATATAATACTTTTTATCCCAAAAATCGATCTGGTTACATTAATTAAACATATACCATTTTCCGCGAGAACAAAGCCGCAGGGCGTAGCTAGTTCAATAATAAGTACAGAAGCAAAAGTTGTTTTTACAACTGGAGAATAAGTTTGCTTTAGAATCATATCTGTACCTCTCTCTCTGTAACTCTCCCTCGTTCTATTTAATATCTCTCTCTACTTTGACTCTATAAAAAGCTTATAATCAACTCTAATTTTACATTTCTATAAACCTCTAAATAGTCCAGTTGCAATACTTATTTTAGACCACCTTCTATTTTTGTACTTGTGTTGACCGAAGGCGTTTGTCCTTTCACTAAAGCTACGCTGTTACAATTCGAGATATTATCTACACCCTACGGCCTTGTTATATAACTTACTGTACTTAGTGACGAATTTTATATATTACTAGCTTGCCGCAGTGCGGTTTCACCCGCGTTTTTTGCTTATTGCTCTTCTCCCGTCGCCAATGGCGTGGTGTTACATAACCTATAACCTTCTTCAGGAACTGGGCTATCATACGCAAAAATAACTATTCAAATCCGACTGGTAGTTTTATAGATTAGCGCGTTAAAACAAACAAACTCTTTCGCTTTATTATTAGTACAGATTACTGTTATTTCTTAGGTGCCTATGTGCAATAAGAATGAGTGTGGATGCTGTGCAAAAAGTTGCAGGTCTGACTTTTACACAGATTTGTGCAATCTTAAATTATTTATGTGCCAAGTTTAAGTGTGTATCTCAGATTCATTAATTGTATGTTGCCCAAGGTGCTTGGCTAGATTTTTAATGTGGATATTTGCACATCATCATACTATAATGACCGGAATGATATGCCCATACCTATATACTCAATTCGCTGACTAGAGTCCTGAGAAAATCTGCCTAGAAAGTCGGACCAGTCTCTTTAATTCACAGATTTATATTTGTAAAGGAAAATAAAAGAAATATTAATTTTATTTGTTATGTAGTGCTGTTATTTCATATTACCAAATATTATATATACTATTAGCAAAAATCAGAAGAATTAGTTTGTTTGTTTGAGAGCTCTGGTACCCATACCACAAGTTAAATCTTACTTTGGGTACCAGTGTTCAACTAATTATTGTATAAAACTAAAATTGTTTAAATTCATGTGCCATACATCTGTATATCTTTTTGAGATAAATAATAATTATTATTATATTATTATTTAAACGCGCTAATCTCTGGAACTACCAGTCAATTTGAAAAATTCTTTTTGCGTATGATAGCCCGTTCTTGAGGAAGGTATATACTATAGTTATAGGCTATGTAACCTCACGCTACTGGCGACGGGAGTAGAGCAGTAAGCAAAGACGCGAGTGAAACCGCGCTGCGGAAAGCTAGTATGTAATATGTAAGAAAAAGCATCTCAAAAAATCGCCATAGTGAACTCCAACTCCAGTTTGTCACAGTGGCTTTTAAGATAGGATCCACCCCTCCTGTAAGTAAGCAGTGAGTGTGGCCTGACTGCTTATTAACAGTCAAAATGGAGTCAAGTTATTTGTCTATGTTATTGTTATATTACATAGATATGTTAAAGTGTTTATTATTATTGTTTCAGACTGAACAATGTGGCGGATACTTCTATTTATTCTGCTAGCGACCGCGCGTTCCAAGCAGCTACCCTCGTCCACTGGTGAGATATTCATTTAATTTACTTTATTCCCTGCAAGACTACTACAAGAAATGAATCCCTGTTAAGACACGAATAAGCTATATCGACCGTTAAAGTTTGTACTTATCTCATAGACTCCGATCCCCTCATAAATCAAACTTCTAAGTTAATTCAATTAAAAATACGAATAATTATTTTTACATATTCGCAAGTATATCAAAAACCTATAGGTAATTTCACGCTGACTCATAAAAATGAAATTTAACAAAAAGATGGACCAATTAACGAAAATGAACTAAAGGTAAAATCAAATACATACATCGTTGTATGGAAGAATATTTTTTTAACTAGAGACTTAACATAACTTTCAAAAAGTGATTTCTAATAAAAAATAACAAAAATCTTTGAGGCTCAATTTTCATAGTCTCTGACCTATTTATGTTTTTAAAGGATTATATCTATAAAGACTCTTCTTATGATAACGATACAATTAGTATGACTAACATTCCAAAAGGTTTTTCCAAATCATACCTTTACTTTACCTTAAATTTTCTTACTCCCACATTTACATTGTAAATGCCCATACAGTGCCGGTCAAAGCCACCTTTGCCATAAAAAGTGACACCTATACGTACTATATAAACTCGTAGTGTCCGGCCAGAGGGCGTTGACCGAACGCGCGCGACGACTCGCCTTTTTTTATATGAGACTGTCTTTGTCTTGCCATTTTAAATTTAAAATACTATTTGTTCTTGCAGGGGTCCTACAATAACCTCATAAAGCAATCTAATTAAAGCCTTACTCAGTCTCTATCCTTGTTTTTAATGGAGCAAAAGAAAAAGACAAAACACAAAGTATGATTAAAATAATACTGCTGTAAGAGGTGGTGGTTAGCCCCCTGAGATACACACAAAGTTAAATTCGTTTGGGTACTCATCGGTCAATCCCATATATTTTATAATCTATTCGTAGAAATCTATGCCACTTGTCTAGGCTCTCTGGACTTGCAAACTAAGAGTCGGTAATTATCTGTCTTGAGCACGCGTGAACTACTAAGAAGAGACCTTTGTCCTGCAGTGGGATCTTAATAGGGCTCGTATGATGTTAATGATTTGTAAATGACTGCCGTAATAGTTTAGTAGTACTGTGTTCAAAATGCCACGTCTTATATTTGATTATTGATAAGGTAAAGTGATATTTTTATTTATTAATTTTTTTTATTTATTATTCTTTGGGAAACAAACAGATGCTACATAACATAAAAACTATCACTATACAGATAAAACATAATCCAAAGCAGTTTCCACACATTACTTTACAATTTGTGACGGATATTAGATTATTAAAATAGTAATAAATAAGAGAGAAAAAAATTATGAAGATATATTTTTTATTTATATACCTAGTGTTTATATTATTGTTATTATTATTTACATTAGCTTATCAAAATGACACCACTCTTGCTCGATGGTAAACAGTGAATGGGATCCAGATGAGCACTTTTCTAAAAGCTACTGTGATAACGCTACCATGACGGCTTTATGAGATGGTTTTTTACAGGACTGCCGAAGTATAAGTTACTGCCTAAGTTAAAAGTTATAAGATCCGAAACAAAATTGCGAGGACAAGTCTTGGTAAAAATTCCAAATTTTAATTGCGCAATATAATTGTGAAATGTTGAAACCTTAGACCAGCAGGCCTATTGCGTATCTCAGTTGACAGTTAAAGAGTTAATCACCGGTTGTAAGCCAACTTTTAGCTGTCAAATTACTGATTTCGTATTGGCTAACGTCAGTATTCAACTAGAATGACAGCAACCTGTTGTGTTGAAAATCTTATATGACTTATAGTTCTAAAATCGAACCAACCGATAACCCACTCTGCTGAACAGTCAAAATTGTAAGATCTATCGTGTATGCACCTACTTAGCATGTTTTTAATACTAACATACCAACAGTGTACTCAGTAAAATGCCAGTGTCTAATAATATGGTATTGGCTGATTGCCAAGCGTCGGTAAACAAATCTGTCTTTAGGCGAATTTCGACCTACTTGTATTTAGATGGCTTGACAAAATGATGTCTAACATCCAAATTTTCTTATATACTTAATATTATTATATCAAAAGTACTCTTTAGGCCTGAGGGCTAAGGTAAATGGCATAAATTCTAATATAATAGTATAGATTAAAAAATGCATTTATGCCACTTGTTTAGGCTCTCGAGGCTCTCTGTTGTTCTGCCTTATCAAAGAAAAACAATGTATCTGCTAGCTTTAGGAAATTTAGTCGTAACATACTTACATACATAACTTAAAGACGTTTATGCTACGTACAACGATCTGTCTTATGATGTGTTATACAATATTTTACGCAAAATATCTTTTAACTAGGTATAATAATTTAGAAAGCAATGGAGTTTGTTTGTTTATTTGAATGCGCTAATTTCTGAAATCACTGGTTGTATTTGAATAATTCCATTTTGTATTTGGTAGTCTAAATCTTTAGGAGGGTTATAGGCTATTTAACATCACGCTGGGATCCACGGGAGCGAAGCAGTAACCTAAAATGTAAGTGAACGCGATTAAAACCACACACAAACAGCTAGTAATTAAAATGTATTACGTTTGAAATACCTTTCATAAAATATAAATATTAACAAGCTTTGAATGATGTCGAATGTTATGTCAGAGTAACAGTATTTCACATAATAATCAGTGCCTGTAAAGACGTTCCTTCCGGCTGCTTTTAATTTAGACGCGACAAGACACGCTTCGTCGAGAAAATATAATGTAAGATACAATCATGGTAAAGGAAGTATAAGGTATAATTATGGGATATTAACTTTGAAGAGGGTAAAGCACAGACTTTTTCATCGTTTACCGAGACCGAACAACTTTGCATTAACTTAAGAATATTGAAGAAGCAATAATACAATACCAAGAAGCTATTTGCAACAGTGAATGAGGAGACATAAGAAAAGAGAAGAGGATTATATATAGTACCCATAATATCTTTGAGATAGATATTTCCACGAACTGTCCTTTAATGCTGTAGCCAGTTACGTCAATGGTAAAATTCTCACCAAGTTTCGCGACAGAATGTCATGAGGTTGATAAAGCATGTGCAGTCACTTTTATTCCCGATTTGAAAAAATTCCCAACCCGTGAATGTCTGACGAGAAATTATTTAAAAATCGACACATTTTTTTAGATTTTAGTTTAGTAGATTTTAGTTCCATGTATACAGAGTGTATACGACGGTTTGACATTAAATGAAAAGGCAGGTGTTACTAGCCCATATAATGATTTCTAATTAATCACAAAAGTAATTTGACGAAAAACATAAATTTGAAATTTTCTAACAAAATAAATAATATTTTAATAGTAACGAAGTAATACACCATTTTATTATGACAAGTTCACTGAACTGTAATGAACGGCAACGTTTATCCTTCGACGTGGACTATGACTTAAGTCAGTGACCGTTTGACGTACTTACATAGTGTTAATTTAGAATTAAAGAAATTAAAAAATTTGTCCTGTGTCTAAACTATTGAAGATATTTAGTAGATTTTTTTTGTCTCGCTTTATAATGTCACATACTATACGTAATTGCATTTAATGTCATACCGTCGTATACACTCTGTATATATTTTGATGTAATTATAATGGATTTATTTTGATGGCCAAAAGATAATAAGATCAAGTCCCTTGCCTGTGTAGACTTTCAATTGCAAGTTGTCAACTGAAAACGTGTCTTGCTGTTTATAAAAAAAATTATCTTCAAAAAATCAAAAACGTTATACCGTTGTACTTTCCATTTAAATAAATACATTATCAGTTCCATGTATAATTTGTAATGCTTTCTGCACTTGTTATACTTATGAGTGATTTGATATAAACAAAGCCTCTGTTACGGAAAAATAACGTTTATATACTTCTCTTAAGGCTGTTTTCTCTCTGAGGTATTACAGTTTTTGGGTCAGTTTATTATGATTAATTATGTAGTTAGTGATTAAATAATACTGTTATTTAAAGCTGTTATGTTTTATGATATATTTAACTTAATGAAAGGGGTGTTCATGTTATGGTCGGCCGAGCTTTTTTGGGTTGATAGTTACATAAAGTCTGTCATTTGTTTTATTAACCTTGGAGCATATAGTATTTCATAAAATCACCGTAGTAGAGGCCACTATGCTTGCTGTGAATTATCATCATTTCTGTCAAAAGTTTCTGCCGTCCTCAGCTGGGCATTGGTCTTACCCAATTTTCGCCACTTTGACCGGTCGGTGATCGCTGTCATACATTGGTTGCCTGCCACAATTATCAGGGTTGTTGGCTCATCTTGTAACCCTTAGCGTACACCAAAACCGATTTTTGTCGGCCGATGGACAGAACTACCCGGACGAGTAACCCGGACGTGTATGTGCTTACACTGTAACAATGTTGTGCAGGACTTGGACTATAAATACAATCAATTTGACGCAGACGCTTGACGAGAAATCCAAGCAATTTCGTACTCGTCAGATGATCGTGTTTGTGTACGCGCTCTCAAAGAGTTTATGATATCAATCGTCTGAGTTCGGCCGTCATCGCCCGAGCAGACTTCGGCCGATGACAGATTAGGTGTAAGCGAAGCCTTAGGGTCCCACGCTGCGCCTTTCGCTTTTGTTCTCCAATTTTAAATCCTTAGATAGAAGCAGCGACTCTACTCACAATCCGTGCCTTCCAAGCATGGTAACTACTATAGCAAACTGATCCATTTGGGCGAGACCTTTTTGCAACAGTGAATCCCTTCAACCTAATGGTGATAATAATAACGTGATCTGAAAAATAAAATAAAATGTTTTGTTTTTATTTTAAAACTAGAGTGCCGCCGTCGCTTTGTTTCGGTATCAAAAGTTTCATTCGATCTCAAAACAAACTCCTACGAAAAATATTATAGCATAGTGTCGTATTGCCTCATTTAGATTCACAAAGGCGCTTAAAATCTTGAAATTTTGTAAATGACTGAAAATGATATGTTAAACATAATAAAATATAGCATATGTTACCCGCCCAATTTATTAATTTCAAAGGTGAAAGATTTTTAAATCAGTGACATAGATTTTTAGTTAAACCGTTGCAAACAAACAAACATACAAAAAAATCTAATCTTTTTAAATTTTGTATAGATATTAGTACTTTTACATATTTAGAAATAAGGCATATTATTATTTATTCTTCTTCTCTTCTAACTTCAATCCTCTTCCGCAGAACTATCAACGACAGTGGGTACAGCGACGGAGGCTGAGACGACAGCATGGCCAGGGTCTGTGGCACCGCTCGACACCCTCACCGTGGCCTGCGAGAAGGACAGCATGCACGTTACTGTAGGACTCGCTAGGAGCCCTACAAGGTAAGCTATGATTTTTGAACTTTTATTTATTTATTATTTTATTTTGTTATAATTTTTTTCGGAATTTAGCATTAGTTCATTGTATAACAAAAGTTTAATAAATAATATAACACATAACTTCCCTCATATTTTTCCTGAATAAAACAAAGATGTATTACATCCACATTTTGCCAGTTATTTTAGATCGCATGTAATAGTTCCACGAAATGTTCAGCATGAATGGGCCGGATCGACCGGGGAAGTACTAATGGGAAGGGAGCAAATCTGTTGTCATTTATTTTATCGGCGATAATTTTCGACGCTGGACTAATACTGAGAATTTCTTTCTATAAATATAATAATATAATTATAACGAACAAGGATAAAATCCGAGGCATCTGCATGGTAGTTTGACAAAGCACCACCGAAACACTGATACAGCCTTTACTACCACTACACTAGGCCATATATTATATAAAATAAAATCAAGCTTACGGATAGAGTAATTAATAGCGTAATAAACTAATAAGTGAAGAATGTGGATTGAATGATGTTAAAGTAACAAAAATTGAAAGAAGTACGTTAAGGTTGTTTGGACCTGTGGACAGGACGGATGGAAATAGAATAACGAAAGAGATTTATGGATCGAAAATGCCTAGGAAAGTTGCTAGACGGACCTACACTGACTAAATAGGAGATGTGTTGACAAAGGACACAATTACAAGCACCCGTAACCGACGTGTGTGTATGAACAGATTAATGAATGTTGAACAGGCAAAGGTGGATTTTAATCGCAGCAAATGGTGTTCTATAGTCTCTGCTTACCCCATTAATGGGAGACTGGCGTAAAGTTATGTATGTATGTATGTAATAAAATGCATTAATTACTGAGACCGAGAGTATATATTAGCGGTAGTCGTTAGAGCACCGGCGCCGTTAATTCTAATATCTTCAGTATACTCTTTACGTCTACTGGCGACATTGCGGCTATATGCAGAACTAAATTGACAGTAATGGCAGTTACGAAAGTGACAGCTAGGGCGTGTTGTCGTGACAATATTAAATTAGTTCTAATAACTAATTAAATAATTAGACTCTAATATTTCGCACTGGTTACGTTTGTACTTGTAATTGCGTTCGTATTGGTCATACATAAAGCGTAATGGAAGTTACAACAAAATTATTAGTTAATATCGAATTGCTATCACTTTATGTGAATACACCTTATATACAACGTCTAGACACAATATTAACTTGAGTTTCACAGCTATGTCACATACGGGAAAGGTACATTAAATATTTAAGATTTTTTACTGAAAAAAGTCATTATTTTATTTAAAAGTCTTAATTTATTCATTTTGTGTCTTTCACAGTACATACGAACTTTTCAACGGCATCGTTTACCCAGCTGGATTGGGCAGTAACTCCACCTGCCTCCGGGAGTACGTGTCCGAAAGAGGAGACCTGCAGTACACGCTTCCACTCAGAGGATGCAATACTATGTCCAATGATAATGTGAGTACTAATCTACTTATTCTTAGCGCTTCTATGGTAAACTAGGTTTTATAAATATAAAACCTTGACGACCTCTGTGGTTCGGTAGTACTGTGTATGGACTGCCACGCAGAGGTTGCGGGTTCGATTCCCGGTCAGTGTAAATATTTATGAGCATGAACATGTCTATTTGCATTGGTCTGGAAGTTTTATATATAATAATATGTAAGTATTTAGATATTGTCTGTCCCCTTGACTGTTGATCGAACTTATAAAGTCTGATGTCAAAAAGCCCTTGTCTATTGAGCAGACTTTATAAATTCGACGCAAGATGGCGGCCGAAAAAAAAAATTCTGAAATCGCTAATACTCAAACTGTGTAATTCGGTAGAAATCCCTGATTTTTACGGTTATAGTCGACTAAATACAGATAAAGAACACATAAAGAAAGAAAAGAAAGAAAGAAAAAGTATTTATTCTACCCAAAGGCGACATACAAAAAACAGGAAATAACACAAGCTATAAAATATATGCTTACTTTGTGTCTAGATGGCGTAGTGTGTGGTTGTTGTGATATTATATTATTATATTATTTGTTTACCTTCTGGGCTAGCACAATCGCTGGCCCAGAAGGCGACTACATTAACTGCATTGTCAGAAGCAGCCATTAAATTTACCCGCGTGCAGGTGTCAGTGCATGCAGGACACGATGTAAGGTGGGATATCGTTTGTGGTATACCACACAAACACTCCAAATGGATACCATCTGCAAAACCTCACCTACTTTACTTACCTACTACTACTATTGAGTACTAATAAATAGTAAAGTAGTCGTTAAATATAATGACCTAACTACATTAGATAAGTTTAAAGAAAATAATTCTTACTTAGGTTATCTTAAAGACGGTTATTGTTTATTTTATTTAGGCCTTCTACTTATCTAGTATACAATTGGCAAATATGTCGTGTTAATAAATGTCGTAACTGCGTTAGAAGTTTAGGCAAATGTGACTTAATGCAGATATTTTAAAGGTGTTTGTTCTGTAATTTGTGCTGTCTGCTTAATTCTTCTTAGTTCAGCATTTATCTATATCGTAGATAGTTTTTTGTTAGGTATCCATAATGGAAGTTATCGTATTTTCCTTATAAGCAGTAATCTAAGTTACTTATTTTAAAGTAATACTTCACGTAGTTCAAATCCGTATTCAAATCGATTAAGTAATTACTGCATAATGCATACATGCACTTACAAGAAGGGCTATTGTTCTGCTTATACCAGCCTACATAAAGTTCAACCTACACCTACACTATTGATGCTAAGTTATTGTGCGTTTACGTGGTTACGATTTTATTTAGGCTTATATATTATTTATACTTTGATTTTGAATTTTATTGGTGCTTGTATTTAGGTATGTAGAATCTTGAGGTTTTTTGTGCTTTTATCATATTATGTCAATACTAGCTATCGCCAGGAGTTTCACTTGCGTCAATTAATAAACTACAAATAAGGTATAAGGCGCTCATAGCTCGTTGCGCTCACTGATCGGTAAACGATTAGCGGGTTAAGCAACTAATACTGCGGCTGGCCCATGGATGGGTGACCGCATAGTGGTATTTGATCTGAGCGTCGCCGTGCTTCGGACGGCACGTTAAAAGTCGGTCCCGGTTGTTACCATGTTGATAGCAGTCGTTAGGTCAAGTCGGATGCCTCTATGGGCGACCTGAACAAATCCTGACACTAGGTTGACCACTAACCACTCGATAAGTAGTAGTAGTAATAAGGTATGTTTTATTCTGGTAGGTAAGCTATATTGTTGCAAAGTTTCATTACAATCTATCAGTAGTTACTGCATAAACAAGTAACAAACTTACATTCAAACTTTCGCGTTTTAATATTAGTAAGATGTAGTATAACTTACCCAATTCACCCAAGACTCTGGCATTCTGTTTACATCTAATATATATCGTTAATTCAATTAGTAGTAGTTCGTTAAAACCTAAAAAGAAAAACTTATTGCGACTTACTCAGTATCGAACTTATTACTTTGTGTACAGCAGGCATAATCTAATATTCAAATAAACGAAAGATACACTTTTAACCACACACCCACCGTCTACACTCGATAACATACAATACTTAAACATTTTGTTCAATGTCCGTTGCTCTTTAAACTTAGTCGTTGCGTAACATGCGATCAGGAAAATCGTGCCACGCATGCATGCATGTAGTATCATGCAACGGGCATGCGCTGCTTAAATACGTAGATAGTAATTAGGTTTATATTAAGTTCTGCACATTATTGAATTTTTATCATCATCATAATATCAGCCAAAAGACGTCCACTGCTGGACATGGCCTGTCTCAATTTTTGCCACATTGACTGTGAGCCGCCCTCATCCATCGGTTGCTCGTCACCCTTTACAGGTCGTCGGTCAACCTTGTGAGGGGTCTCCTCACGTTGCATCTGTAATTTTCACACTGTTCACCTGTCACTTAAAACAAACTCCCACGGAAAATATCATAGCAATAGTGTCATATTGCATCATTTATATTTACAAAAGCGCTTCAAATATTGAAATTCTGAAAATGACTGAAAATAACTTGTTAAACATAATAAAATATGGTCTATGTTACCCGCTGAATTTATTGATTACTAAAAGTGAAAGAATTTTTAGAAATGGGTACCTAACGTAGATTTTTAGTTAAATCGTTGCAAACATAAGAAAAATTTAAATCTTTTCTATTAATAATATTAATTTAGATATATATGAATCAATGGATGAGGGTAGCTTACGACCGGTTAAGGTGGCGAAACTTGAGGGAGGCCTATTTCGAGCAATTCACGTCAATCGGCTTATGTAATGTTGTAAAAAAGTCTACCTCAGTAGTTATCATCGATAAAAAAGTAAGCAAAAGCAGCTTTAAATCCGTTTATTGCTAAATTTTAACACTTCTAATACAACTTTTCCTCGTACAATAAAAGTTCGTGATCAACAATTTACTTTTAAAAGCCCGAGCGTGATGTTTACGCAACCGTGACTAAGGCATAAACTCATACAGCCTTCACATAACGTGAACATACTTCATAGTTCGATTTATCTAATTATGTACTTATATTTCCTTATTGTTTAATGGATATTTTTTATATTGGTCTACGAATAGCAACATTCTAACTGCTAGTAAAAAGAAGAAGACGTCTTCTGGATATAATATAAGGCTCGCCTAAAAGGCAAAGATTTTCATAGTACCTAAGTAGGTGGGATTTTATACACCGCTTAAATGCCCGAAACTATTGAAAAGAAAACCAGCAAAAAATGACCGCAAAAATGGTTCAGATTATGGATAATAAAGTGTTCACCTCGCTTCTACTGTTTCACAGAGTGATGTAGGTACAAACCTGTTAGATTGCTTGGTTTTGAAAAACAACCTTTTATTTATTTATTAAAAAACTCAAATCAATAACTAGATCAAATACTTGTATCCTTACAGTAATAAATTTATCTTTGTCAGCAAATTGACTGTATGCAAATTGACATCGTATTTAATCATTTTTTAATGAATATATTATATAATGATATTGGGTTTTTCTGTCAAGGAATTCTCAGTATTAGCCCGGAGTCGACAACAGCATCTTTGTGACATGGGACCCAAAATAAAAATGGCGAAACGTAAGTGGTTAAACACCTCTACCTACCCCTTCGGGGATAAAGGGCGTGAAGCTTGTATGTATGTAATATATTATAATTTAAACTTGTGACATCACCTGATTCTTTTCGTTGGTGTCGTAAGAGAAAAGAATAACAGGAAATAGACTGCAGCATTATTAACCCACCTGCTAAGCGTAGGCCTAAGATATTCCCCTGCAATGAACGTTTACAGGCTATTACTGCTGACTTTGACGTTTATACCGATTATGACTGTACAATAGCGCATATATACAACGTAATATTTAGTGTGTTTACGTTATTCAGTTAACTGAAGGCTATAGTCATTATCAAACGTATGATGTTTGGGACCTCGATAGATAATTCTTATGTCACTGACTTGATTTGTTTTGTTTATTTGCCTTATTAGAAATACGGTACTAAAGATGGATTGATGTTTATGTGATACATCGATATTTTTAAAGGATTCAAAAAGTGGAAAGCAAATTATATTATGTCACAGGATGGTCATTCTGTCATAAGCTATCCACCTGCAGTGACTATTATAACAAAATTTCCAAATGTATGAGATTCTCGTATTAAGCTGTAAAAATTTTTTGAATGAATTATATTTACGACTCTTTTCTCAAGAAAGCAGGCAGAGCTATTAATTTTTTGCCGATCGTTAGTTCTTTATGATTTTCTTTGAGATAATATTGAGCAAACCGAAATAGAACTCGGGTCATCAATATTAATAACTAGCTTAGCCCGCGTCTTTGTTTACTGCTCTACTCCCGTCGCCAGTAGCGTGATGTTACGTAACCTACCGAGAAATGGGCTATCATACGCAAAAGAATTTTTAGTTCCAGAGATTAGAGCGTTCAAACAAACAAACTCTTCTGCTTTATATAATAGTATAGATTGCCTACTTGTTTGTTGGTTTGTTTATTATATTATGTCATTTACTAACTTTAGGATTTAGAAAATTGTTACTAACTCTATTTAATTTTATTTGTTTAAGACGATGGCTTTTGGTATGGTGGCCGCCACTGACTGCTTACCATCAGGCGGGGTGGAGTCACTTTGGTAGGCTATAATATAAAAAAAAAAAAAAAAAAAAAAAAAATATAAACCCGCTGGTAGAAAATAAATAAATTTGAATTACAAATACTACTCTCGAATAGTATCAACATAATAGACTCTACATTCGCACTTTGTCAACTTTATACTTTGTACAAACCACACAAGCCATATTTTCGAATACCCGTATTTTGTCATATGCCTTAATTTTCTCTACTGAAGGTGCCACATAAAAGTTCAGATCATAATTAATGCACATATACTAAAATGGCGAATTGCAATAAAAATGTGACATTTCGTTTAAGGATAAAATTGCGAAATAGCAGTATATCATTAAGCAAAGTTTATAACGAACATTAGTTCCACCTACATGGATACGAACATGTTAAATCCATACTAATATTATAAATGCGAAAGTAACTCTGTCTGTCTGTCTGTTACGCTTTCACGCCTAAACCACTGAACCGATTATGATGAATTTTGGTACTTAGATTAGACCTCAGGAAACAACATGGCTAAAGGGGTTGAAATAAGGGATGGAAGTTTGTATGAAAAATCGTCAATGTGAACAGTGATATAACCGACATTCACGCGGGCGCAGCTGCGGGCAACAGCTAGTGTGGAATATGTTTATCGCAGTACCTACGTACTTAATATTAAATTTCTAATACTTATTCCTGATTCATCATTTTCTTCAACCCTCCTATATACTTGGTGTCTTTGATATTCGTAAAGATTTTTATGAACAAACATGTTTGCGCTCGATCGCCCATCTGACACTAACCCTTTTTAAGTTGTAGTAACTTTGCACTGAAGTTTGGAAAACTTTCTACGCGGAGAAGTTTACCTATTTTATTTAAATTTACTATAGCAATAAAATAATAAAAACTCATAGTAAAAATATAATAAATAGTGGATTATTCATCCACTATTTATTATATTTATATTTATCTATTTATGTATATTGATGCCTTTACCGCCTACTAAGGCTGTTGGTAGCTCTGCGTATGTGTGCACAGATGCTCCAGATAATAGGTTAGTTGTGACAATACAAAAATATTACAAAAAAAATTATGGATCACACAAAGTTTTGTTCCACGTGAGGGTTGAACCCACTCCCGCTCCCGCTGCACTGCGGAGGCAGTTAAATCCTTCTAATATTCCCTTTGGGGGAGACTTCGCAGTGAATATCGTTCGATTGAAATGATAATAAAGATGCTGTATATTATCCCACAAGAATAATAAAACATGATGATAACTCACCAGTAGCGTCTGCCTTTCGAACATTACATAACTACTTAGTAAACGAGGTCATCATCGAACGGCAACAACTTTTGGCGATCATGTGGGACGCAAAGTAGGGTATGCGAATTAACTTGTACTTTTAAATTTTCTGTAAGTAAAACACTTGACGACCTTCGTGCCAATGGAATTTTTATAAATTATAGTTGTTTTCTTGAATATTACAGAAATATAGGGAAAGAAAAGTTTTTAAGACAAACTGAACTAAAAGAAAATTATACATACATACATAACTGCACGCCTATCTCCCATTAATGAGGTAAGCAGAGACTATAGAACGCCAATTGCTGCGATCCAAACATACCCTTTGCCTCTTCAACATTCATTAATCTTTTCATACACACACGTCATCAAAATTATAGTACATTAAATTTTAGGCAATGGAATGCTTCGACTTATTATAAACAGCTGGTATAAAAGTAGACACCCACTTGCGAAGCAGGATCGGGTTTCTGGTATTGTATTTTGTTTTATATTACCGTACAAAAGTGACTTCACCATTCATGGTAGCAGTCAGCGGAATCCAGAAGTGGTGGCCACAGTTTTCGTCTCAAACTGCTGGTATGGTGGCTTCCACTATGGCGGCTGAGAATGGGGTAGGAAAGGGGATAGGAAGAAAATTGCACCTCCGGCGTTCTCTCTCACCGAACGAAACGCAATAGTACGGACACTAGGTACTACTCTTACGTCAATCTTCTATGAGAGGGTAGTACTTCCCCATTCGAACCAGCTACTACCATCAAATAAACACAGACGTAGCATTTTAATAATTACTAAGAAGACATTAGCTAGTTGAAGGTCGAGCATATAAATAGATACTTAGATGTTTGCTCGGTCCAAGATAAATAACATAGTACTTAATGGATATGTGGGAACTTAATATTTTGTTCGTATTGTTTTGTTTTTGTTCTACCTTGTTTCCGGATATTACCGCTTATTGTATGTCACAGGATTGTTAAAATTTATTTATAAGGTTTGCTGTTTTTATTGCCAATAAAGTTTTTTATTTTTTTTATTTTATTTATTAATCTATAATTCTTTTGTTATAGCTTCATAACATTAAATACGATAAGTAAAGTTATGTGATACGTAAAGATTGGTACAAATAAGTCTGATGTTGCCAATGCTCCTTGAGCAAGCGTGGCGAACAATGCTCATGTTTTCTGTGTTTAAAAAGAGGCTTTTCTCTGCAGTAAATCAAAAACAAACTGGTCTGATGATAATGAAACATTCTTAAAAGAACCTCGTTCTTAAATCAATGTGCATTTTTAGGGTAGGTTTTGCAAAGTGTCTAGAAAGGCAGCTGATTTAATACCTACCATGATTCAATCTATAATTTAAAAATGAATCACTAAATGTGTTGCTAAGCGCAAATCTCAAGAGCAGCTGAACCGATTTCGCTAATACTTTTTTTATAATATTCCTTGAAGTACGAGGATGGTTCTTACGAAGAGAAAAAATTAAAAAATTGCCCGAAAAAAAAAGAAACACTTTTTTATATTCCCATACAAAAGTATCTTTTTTTTATCCCAAAATGTTTAAAAAAATGTCCACCCGTGCGAAGCCGGGGCGGGCCGCTAGTGGTTTACAAATTCCTGTTATCATGAGTTTTATAAGAATTGAACAACACCTCTAGTGTTTACTTTGAGAACTAAACTTGCTTCATTTGTCACTTTCCTAAGTTTGCCCTGGTTCATATTACCAGGTAAAACGGGGTGACTAGGGTTGCAGGGATGAATAGGGACAAATTCGGGAAATTTTTGAATTTACTGGTATTCTCGCATACCCATCGAAATTTTTTTGATTAAGATTTATTTGTGAAGTATAACATTTATTTTATCCATGCGGGAAATATCGAGTGTCGTAGATTCAATGCGACAGTAAAAAAGCTAATCAAAGTAAAGCTGTGAAAAGCGCTAAAATTTGGTTATGAAAAACTTTTAAAATGGTAGATAATTTAAGCTATAAGTTTGCAAACTTATTAAAAAAAAAACATTTCTAAGTAGTCCTGAACTTTGATGCAGTTTATGAGTCCGTCAGTTTACTTATTAAAAAGCAACAGATTAGCTATATTTTGTTTCTTTTCCTCTCAGTAATTTCTGACCTTCAAGAAAGAGACAAAATACTGAATAATTATCTATATATATAAAAATGAATCCCTATTTCCCTTGGTCATGGCATCACGCGTAAACGGCTAGATCAATTTCGTTAATTCTTTTTTGTTGTGTGTGTTATTGACAGGAGAAGGTTCTTATGAAAGAAAACTAAGAAAATTGCGGGGTGATATAGAAAGTTTAAGATACTTAACCACCATATTAAATTTAAGCCGCTGAACTAATTTCGGTGAAAATTGGTATGTAGATAGATTTGGTTTCGAGACATAGGCTACTTTTTATCCCGAAAATCGCTCTGATGCCCGAGTTACATTAATTAAACATATATCAATTTTCGCGCGGGCGAAGCCGCGGGGTGCAGCTAGTATAATATAATATAATATTTCAACAACTACACACAACGCCATCTAGACCCAAAGTAAGCATATTATATGCTTGTGTAATGGATTCTAGAATGCGGATATACATACTTATGTATATACGTTTTTTTTTGTAAATACGTACATAATTATTATACATAGAAACACCCAAACCAATGCAAGTAGACATGTTCATGCACACAAATATTTGCACTAAGCGGGAATTGAACCTCTGCGTGGCAGTCCACACACAGTACCACCGAACCACAGAGGCAAATTATTCAGACTGTAGCACTTTAGTATAGTAATTAGACACTATATAGGTGTAGGATTAAGTATAATTATGTAAGCGGTCTTATACATTAGAATAACATTTTTTAATTATAAGTATGGATGGAAAACGAAGCTTATTATAGTTTGAGTCATCAAAACACAAAACTGGTTCCACATTTAAATAATGTTTGGCGCGAAACAAGTGACTTTTATATGACCTTGATATGATGAAAAGGCGAATGAGGACGCGTTAAATCTATATTGGGTTCCTCTAAATTTTTTTATTGGTAGTACATTGATGGATAGGTTTTATGCCTTTCATGCAATAAGGTTCTTTTTCAAATTTGAAATTTTCTAAAGACTACGATGTAGATCTTATATATAACAAAAATATAAGTACCGCTAAAAATACCAGTAGTTGAAGTGCTCTAGCTTATCGCAAGTTTTTTATTTCCATAGCAACAAACAGGTAGGTAGGTCTCCCCCAAAAGAAAGGGATTTGTCATATTCACCCCGGTTAGTGGACGAAGTAGTGACTGCAATATCATTTTGCCGCTGCTCGTTACGTGTATTTTTTTTTTTTATATTGCCTACCAAAGTGACTCCACCCTGCCTGATGGTAAGCTTTCAGTGCAATCCAGAAGTGGTGGACACCATTCCAAAAGTCAAACTACTGGTATGGTAGCCTCCACTATGGCGGCATAATGAGATGCTTATTCACGCTCTGCTTAAAAGACCCAGGATCATAATTAAATGGGAGACGCGCTGGTAACGAGTTCCAGGCTTACTTACAGGAAGATGTGAAGTGGTTCCATATTTTTGACTGAGATGGACACCACATTATGATACCAAAATCTACAGAACTCTAAAAACCAGTTAATATAATTATACCGACAACATTTTGCTATAGAATAACATGTTGATGTAACGTAGACTATACATGGAATTTGTGATAAAATAATTTGTACCTTACGGGGAAATAATCATAAAATGTAATTTGCAGTAAAGATGTATCTTAACTTACGACCTTTTGGCAGCTGTTTCAAAATTATGACGAAACAGAAATCCTCAATTTTCTTTATTAAGATAAATGATTTGTTTTATGCAATATATGACAAATAAGCACTTATCTGAAGGTGGTAACCGTAGCTTATTTATTTATTTAATTATGGAATAACAACAGCTGTTACAAATAAATTAGGTAACATAGTTTAAATAACTTCGTATAGCCAATTACAGTTATCCGCTAAATGTCTAACTAGTAGAACATGTAAAGGTACACAAAAAATAAATATAGGCACAATATTAAATTTCCCTTACATATGTTAAAAAAAGGTAAAATAAAAAAGTATATGTAATATACATGCAAATGTAAATAATAGTAGGTAGCTTGATTACTATATGAAGTTGAGTTGACGGTAACAGTGAAAACTTGTGTATCAAAGTTTCTATAATGTGCACGAAGACACGGGAGTGTCATTCTGCAATAACAAAGCCTCAACAATTTTATAAATAATTTTATCTAATGTTTAGTAATGTAATGTTTTTATATTTTAACATTATGTACTTATGGACACGTGTGTGGCTTTAAAGAATTGTAAAAACAACACAATTATAAGTACTACTGTCTTATAAGTTATTCTGATGCTGAACGGCAACTTTTGCGTCTGCCACTAATAAAAATAGTAACACAAAAAACAGGCTGAACACGAGATATCTCAACAACTACACACAACGCCATCTAGATTCAAAGTAAGCATATATACATACTTAAATACTTTTTTTTGGAAATACATACATTATACATAGATACACCCAGACCAATACAAATAGACATGTTCATGCACACAAATATTTGCACTGAGCGGGAATCGAAGCCGCGTCCTCTGCGAAGCAGTCCGTACACAGTACCACCAAACCACAGAGGCAGTCGAAGAAGACCCAGACTGCAATTAGGCATTTAAAAAAAAAATATTCTAATATAGTGAATCCGAAATTTTAAAAGACGCAGACTGGTAAAGAAGCTATTCCAATACTTTTAAACAAACCTTTCTTTTAAAGCCCTTTTAACCTTAAATCGTGTTCCAGAATATGAAACAGTTGAACAATAGTAGGAGATGACGTCATATCCTTTGTTGAACCACTGCGTACGGGTCACGAAATTTGTAAGGAAATTGACTCGCCGGGTCGTTATTATGCAGAGTTTTACTTTAGTATTATAACAAACATACCGCTTTACACTTCGATGATAATGTTAAATTATCGTGTTGTTTGATCGTGTTAAGACTTCGGGTTCAATCGCTAAATCAAATTAGTAGTTCTTTTTAGATATTTCTAGTAAAGGTTGTAACTATATCCTTACTTCTTTCCTGCTGGTTTTAGCATGAATGTGGCGGATCGACCGGAAAAGTACCACCTTCTCATAGACCGTAATTTTTTGGATGCGCAAATTTTCGCGAATTACGTCACGGGAAGGGATTGACAGACGCGCTAATTTTTCAAAATGGCCGCGTCAGAGTAGGATTAGTTTACTGTAAAGTCATAAGATGACCGTTGTGACCATGGTCAGTTCCATAAATGTATGTTTGTTTCGCATTGTCATAACAACTAGGTATGTTGTTAAATGAAATGAAAAGTTATGTAGGTTTACAAGGATTTGTACTTAATTGCGTCATGCTAAAGATGTGTGCCTACGATCATTAAACGGGCTTATCGTCGTGTTTTAGAGATACGTATTCCAAAGGAAAAAACAAAACCAATGTAGAATCGACAATATTTGTTGTCTATCTGTTTGTCAGCAATAACCATTTTTCTCAAAAACGTGTGGAGATAACATACTGATATTAATAGCAAATAGATATTAGTCATACAACTGAAAAATGTCTCCAAATCAATCAAAATTACGGCTATTTTTTTGCAACACACGACAGCACAATGACATCAATATTTGCAAGGAAATAAAAGCTTTGGTAAAGTAAGTAGGTACCTACTCGATGCTTTAGAAAATTTGCCTTGAAAATAGCGAAAAATCGTTAATTAATATCACTAAGGCCGTGCCACAAAATGAGACATTACTTTTTATGTATTTGCAGTTAGAATATTAACTATGATTTAAATTGAAATATGGGAAAATTTCCATAGCAAAATAAATATCAACGATTTTATGTAGGGTAGAGAACTGTTGCAAATTAAAACAAAAATTAACATGATCTCATTTTTCTTCTCCAGGAGGACGGTACAGTGGAATACTTCAACAACATAATAGTGCAACCCCATCTTCGCCTGGTGACTGGCCAGGGTCGAGGGTATCACGTGCGCTGCAGGTACAAGCGCCGAGACCTCACCCACTTCCATCTGTTAAGACCACGAGCTGATCGACTTACTAACTCTTTGAGTGATGATTTTAATGAGAAGTAAGTATTTTGTTTTACCTAAGTAATTCAAATGTACAAAATTGGTTGAGAAACGAAGAAATCCGAAGAGAAACCAAAGTAACTGACGTGGCTCGCAGAGTTGCTTCTCTGAAGTAGCAATGGGCAGGACACATAGCTCGAAGAACTGACGGCCGTTGGGGCAGAAAGATTCTAGACGACTACGAACCGGAAGACGCAGCGTGGGCAGATCCCTCACAAGGTGGACCGACGACCTTATAAGGGTGACGGGCAACCGATGGATAAGGGTGGCAAACGACTGGCCACGGTGGTGAAAATTGGGGAGGAGTATGTCCAGCAGTAGACAGTCTTTTGGTTGATATGATGATGATGATGATGTAATTGGTAGTGTACTCAAATATCTAAAATTGCTAATCTGCCTTCTGTGAGCTAAGAATTTGTGTGTCTTTGTGTCTATGTTGAATAAATATACTTTCTTTCTCTGCGGGGTATAATAACGCTGGTATAGTGATGATGGATGATGAAGCGTCACGATCAATGCCCATGTCTTCTCTTTATGAGAAATGGTTGCGACCAAGGGCCAACACAGGGCGTGTACCCTGGTGAGTTTTCCCTTTATGTCAAGTCCCTTTACATCGAGTCTGAGAATCTATTGCTCTAGAATAGTAGGCTCTATTAAATATCTCGACACAAAGACTCGACGTAGGGGGACTCGACGTAGGGGGACTCGACATAGAGGACATTCCACATAATATAGAAAATTGTTAAGAAACCGCACAGTCTTACTAGTGGTCTAAACAAACTTACTAAACAACCGTTTATTAAACCGTAAGCATGTTATTGCTCATCAAAGGATCATGCATTCGTCACAGCTCTTGACAGATTTATTACAATTTGTGTAGGTAACGGTGCGCGATGGTTTAATAAAAGAAATTGCTCTTGTTTGAAGAAGCGTTTATTTATTGAGAATGAGAACTAGCTTGACTTGACATGAGAGTTCACAGAAAAGAGTGGGTTGCCACTCTTTTGTGCGAACTCTCTATGAATGTGAATGCTTACAGTTACTTTACTATGAAAATAACGCCATGAAAGTTTCCAATCTATTATTTGTGTATAAATAGAACTGTAACCAATATGGTTACTTACTTTTTATACAGCTTTCACGTAATTCTAAAAAGTGTTCTGAAAACATTTTTAAAATTTATCTCTGATTAAATGATAAAAATTAAAAGCCATGAAAACACTAAATGGCGGCGTTGCCACTCTTTTGTGTGAACGCTCTTAGGCTTTGTTTGTGTGGTTTTAGAGTAAATTAATATCTAGCATGGTCGACCGTGATAATTAGGTCTTCTTCTTTCGTTTTAATTTCTTCCTCAAATAGTTTTTGGACTAAAATTAAGCATCTTTCAATGCAGAGTTTTATGCAGTGCATAGATCATCCATAGTGCGAGTAGTGGGGCACTATGGACATAGCAGTAGATGTACCATATTTTGTTCAGGAGCTATACATTTTCACTGGATTTTTAATTCATCAATTAGGTATTTATTATTAAATTAAAAGATAAATTACTTCATAGGTCGCTGTGTATTCATAAAATCGTGGACTATTTCTGCGATACCGTAGGTCATAAAAGAATAAAAATAAAAAAGAATAAAAAAATATTGAAATTCAGTCCAATATATGCAATTATGCATACAGCTTCGAAACCTGTGAGTTGTTCTTGCTTCGCTCAATATTTGACTTCATATTTTAATTAATCTATGCGTTTACTTGTGTTACAGCAACGAATTCGACGAGGAATCGGGACTACTGCCATCCGTGTCTATGAAGATTTACAAAGGGGATCCAGAAGATAAACAAGTGAGTTATTAAAATAATAAAACAAGAATCAAAATTAGTTAATTATCAGTGATTGATGAAACGAAAGTGATGAAAACTTGCATTTATCAGTTGAAGATTAAGTAACAAAATCAACGGATCAAATCAAATAAATTATTTATCCTTTCTCTTATTATGTTTCTGTATAATATCGACGTAAATATTATAATACCTAGCTACTACTACTTTTCGCTTAGTGAGTGCCGTGAGCCCGACTACACCATTGGTTCGCTTTCCTTTTCCATGTTTTGTTTAGTTGTTTTGTTTTGTTTCTTAGCATTATTTTTGCTTCTGATAAACCATGTCCGTAATTTACCTACATTAACTATTAATCAACAGCTCAATCCTCAAACCATTGATCACGTTCCAGGTGGCATCCAACGTCCGTATCGGCGACACCCTAAGTCTCGTGGTCTCGTTAGAGAAGCAGCGACAGTTCGGTCTACTAGTGTCAGAGTGCTCCGTGAGAGACGGCTTGGGATGGGCCGAGCAGAGCTTGATAGCTGACGATGGGTAACTTCAATTAATTTATACGATTACTGAACTGAATATTAGATAGTGTACCTAGGCATCGTTCAGTAGACTAATTAAATATTTAGCTAATGAGCGATGTTCAAGACGCCTTCTAACTACATTTTCTGTTCCCAGCTGCCCGTTAGATGGAGAAATAATGGGTCTGTTCCAGTACTCCAGCGATAGACAGACCGCTCGTGTGTCCTTCCCCGCACACAAGTTTCCCTATACCGCCAGTGTGTACTACACCTGTGAAGTTAAGCTGTGCGATCTCAATCATCCTACAGATTGCGTAAGTTTTTGTCTATAACGCGTATTTTGACCCTTGAGATCTGTGCTATTTTGCTATTTTAAGTATTAGCAATAAATAGGATGAATTTTAGGTCAGCATTATTATTTTATTACGACTTAAGGCTAAGCTTTTCTTCGCCTTATATCGAGTAAACGAAATACCTATGTTTATCTAAAGATGACGAGGTGAACATTAAATATTTTCTCTAGGAAAGATAAGTATAATCTGATAAACAGGCGTAAATAAGTAGATACCTACTTGTAACCTGGTGATGAAAGTGACTATTTTAACAAAATAACTCCACTCACACAAAAGTCAATAAAGTTAAGGTCCTCTAGTCTAATTTGATTACTACTTACCATGTCAAACACGCAATGTTTTTTTTTTTTAACATGGTCATGTGGCAGATGTGCACCAGTGCAACGTCATATTTTTAACCGACTTCAAAAAAAGAGGAGGTTTTCAATTCGACCGTATATATTTTTCTATCAAATCTTTCGTAACTGGTAACCTTCATTACCGTACTGGTAGGTTTAGTCCCTACTGAAGTCTTTGCTCGTAAACGAGCACCGTTGACCTTAGCAGTTCCATATACTGCTGCAAACCTATAAAATAAAAGGGTCTTAATGTTCTTTTCCTCCTACCAATGTAAAAATAAAAGGTTACCACTGTTCTTTCCCTTCTACCAATATACCTAATCTATGAAGTTTTATATCCATTGTATGTTATAACTTCAGGAGCCGTGCTCGCACAAGCGCCGCGTACGCCGTGACGATGAAGGCTCGCCAGCGACCGTGGAGGTGTTTAAGGGGTTATACGTCAATGAAGCTGACTCGTTAGAAAACAATGAGGTTACTAGCGAAAAGGTAATATTGCATTTCTCTTCTTTATGAATGTAATTTAAGTAAAGGAGAGGAAACATCTTAAGATGTTATTGAAACCCTTAAGAGGTAGTGTTTGATTAGCACTTATTAATTAATTTCTTCTACAGAAGGAAGACGAAATTTGCATATCACAGCGGAACTTCGCTATCGGAATCTGCATAGCGGGTGTCATTCTGATGATCTGTGTTATCGCGGCCATCGCCTGCATCTTGGCCAGAAGACGGAACCCCAAGACGTACTCACGAACAGGCAGCTCTTTATACAGCGGACCATATACTAATACAGGCTATTCGCACACCAGTTAAGATTTTGGTACATATTTAACGCAAGACATACATTTTAAACGGCGTATGGTATCACTAGTTTGATAAATTGGTCTTTAAGTTTAACGGTATAGAGTGGGAAATTGTGAAAATGGTTTTTATTTTAAATTTGTATACAACGAATTTTTTAGTTACTTTTAAATGAAATGCCTTTTTTGTAATTAGGTACCTAGAAGGATTTTTTTATTGAAAACTTGCAGAAATAATATACAAAGAAATTAAAGTACTACTAATATTTTGTAGTACAACTTAATTTATTTTAATTAAATACCTAAATTTTGAATATTTTTCTTCTTAAAATATTTCAAAGTAAAAATTGATGCTGCTCGTTAAGTGTATGTCTATGCCTAGTGCCATTTAATATTGGACTATTTTAGTAATTGGTTTCACAAAACATCGAATTTTTATTATAAAAAAAATGAATAAGGTGTGGAAAATGTATATAAATATTTATTTTAACAATGTTTCGCCCAATTTTTTTTAAAACGCCGCGCGATTTTTTCGCATTTGTTTTTATATATCAGAAAAAAATATTATTAAGAGAAAATACAATTTTCATTAAATTTTTAAGAGTGATTTAATAACCGTTGTGTTCATTTTCACAACTTTTGAGTCATATTTTAGTTAGTATTTTTAGTTAGGTACCATATGTATTAAATTTACCATTTTACAATTATTCAGTGTAGGAGTGAATCGACGTCAAAATATTTTATATTTTCATTCTTTAATTGTAATCCATGAGAAATTGTGGAAAATGTGATTTAAAGTAACGGAAAACTTAAACTTTAAAAATTAAATGGCAATATTTGATGACATGTCAATTCAATGTGAATTCAATATTGACAATTTTAAAAGAGTCAAAAAAATTCCTAACTACATGGTTTTTTTTAATCACATTTTCTCAATTATAGCAATTATTTGTGATAATTATTCGTCTTCTTATACGTCCTAATTATATTTTATAATAATTATCATAAGTAACTACGTTACTGACGTTTTATACTGGTTGCCTTGCATTACGTAAAAATATAGATTAGATGACCATAGTCATAAATCTTACTTAGGGTGGCATAAAGGCCTGTAATACTAGTTTTTCAGTTCCTTAATTACTAAGTAAAAAATAATTTTACATTTTTCATAATAAATCAAAGAGTACTTACAATAAATTTTACAATATTTTTTTTAAGTTTTAGACATTTTGTTCGAAATTTAATCTTATCGCATCTAGATAACAGGCCTTTAATTTTCTTTATCGGTGGCGGGAACTAGTTCTTCAGCGATTGCAATTTTAGTTCATTCAAATGAACCAGAAATATTGGACAATGATGGATGCCATATTTTTTAAGTTACATTTAAGTTTCCTTCTACCAGTAATCCGTCCAAACGGTGCTATTGTTAATCTGGGCTTTTGTGTTGCTTTTTTGCTTGTACTAGCGATTATTGTCCATTGTCATTTTTTATATTTACTCCTTATATTTAAGTCCTTGTTTCATTTTAGTTACATTTAACTTGTAAAGACAGTTACCTCAGTAGGTATATTTTTAAATGTTGACTTTAAAAAATCAACTATCACACTAGCATTCAGCGCAGACTTGCATCAAATATTTATTCAAAAGTTATGTCATTTAAAATTGAGTAATTTTATTAAATTTCAATGGACAATACTATTATCTATGTATGTAAAGTAACAACGAAATATATCGATATCCGTTTCATACTATCCCATTGTTTGTTTTTGTTTAGTTTTCTTAACTAATTATGGTTTAATACAATGGGGTTCTGGAACGATACCGCAATAAGACAGTGTACAATTATTTTTTTAACAAATATACTGATTTGATAAGAATTTGTGACGTTTTATTTTATCTTTAATCCAGTACAGACCTACTACGTATATATTCTAAATGAAAGTAAAAAATTATAGACCGAAGTAAAAAGAAAAAAGGATAGCGAGTTAGCGCAGATAAGCTGATACCCTTTTCCCGGTATTCCCTAGGTCGTCTCTTACAATGTTACGACATGATAATAAAATTTATAAATATTTAAAAATTACCAAATTAAAATTAATTACAAAACCAGACCTTGTCTTTTACAATAGGCGAAATCGTTTATTATAACAAGCGGTATTCCCGCATGTCTAAAATAAAATAATCAAACACCATTTTTTTTTTCGTGCTGACATTGAAATTTTATATACCTTAAGTCACTCCCACAATTAATACTAATCGAATGACACCTCATACGTTAAAATCTATTAAGCCATTTAGGTTGCAGAGCATGCTAAAGAAATAGTCACTTATATACATACATACGCTCGAAAAACATTACCCTCCCTGACTTCGGCAGTCGGGCAATAATAATTAAAAACCATGCCATGCTTTATTATCTATCAACCCCTTACAATGTTTTGCTGCCCTAGTACTCTAAATAACACTCGAGCATCAAAAACTATACTAGTAGCTAAGTAGGGTAGGTCACAAAATATAACTTTAATACAATGACATGTTAACCTCTTACAACATTCTGCTACCCTAGTACTTTTATAAGATATTGCTACAAATTGTATTAACAAACTAAGCCTAAGTAGGGTTAATAAAATTTTATATCATAGCAACCTCTTACACGATTCTGCTACCCTGGTACTTACTGTGGCAACAATGCTACAAATTGCTTTAAAAACTGTTAATTATGTTAAGTTCGTTACAAATAACTTTATTTCATAGCAACCTCCTACAATGTTCTGCTGCCCTAGTACTTACTATGGCAACAACACCGCAAATTATAATAATTATAATTATTATGAAGTAGGGTAGGTCACACACAAACAATTTTATTTCAAAGCACCTTCTTACACGATTCTGCTACTACTTTTAATTGTAGGGATTACTATAAATTGTATTACAAATGATTCTATTTTTAACCAAATTCAAAAAGGAGGAGGTTCTATTCGTCGGAGTTTTTTTTTTTACAGTAACCTATTACACGATTCGGCACCCTAGTAATTACTATGGCAACAACAATACAAATTGTATTAAAAACTATGCCAAAATAAATAGATCACAATATAATTTTATTTCATTGCAACCTCCTACAAAATTCTGCTACCCTAGTACTTTTGTGAGATTGCTGCAAATTGTATTAAAAACTGGGCTAAGTGGGGTAGGTCACAAATTATTTTCTTTTTGATCAACCTTACAATATTCTGCTACCCTAGTACTTTTTAAGCGTATTAAAAACTAAGCTAAATAGGTGGGGCATAAAGGGTAGAAAAAGGGAAAAGTAAAGGGAAGGGATATTTTATTTCAGAGTGGCCTCCTACAAGATTCTGCTATAGTAAAACTTTTATTTTATTTGTACAGGATTTCGTGGGTGGTCACTATTAATTTTATTTTTGATCACCCTCTTACAATGTTCTGCTACCCTAGTACTTTTTTTAAAGTGTAGACGTGGTCTAGATTCAATTTATCTTTAATATTTTCAGAACTAGCTTATTAGTTGTAATCAACATCATCATTTTAGCCGATATACATTCATTGCTGGACATAGGCTTCAAGTAGCGTCATTTTGATCGGTTGTAAGATGCCTTTCATCCATCGGATCCACATTTTAGGTTATTTAATAAAACTTCAAATAAACTGTTTACGTATTATATTGGCCTCAAACCTTTGTATACAATAAAAAAACATAAATATAAACGTATAATACACAATACAATCAATAAATTATTTTAGCTACTAAAACACATTAAAGTAGATTATGCATTCATATACAATTACAGTCATAAAAATTAAGGTATTATACAGACCGTTTATATTATGCATAGATTACCCCTAATAGACATCGCATTAACATTGATTTGTTTTGATTTTCACAAAAGCAGTAGCGGGATGCGCGAAAAGTAAAAGCTGTACTGGGATTACTATTTTACGAACAAGAATGCACCAATAGTGTCTTTAGTAGGCTTTATGATCCGATTTAAAGACTCAGAATCAAAATTAGATGGGAATGTTTACTAAGTTTGCATCAATTGAATAATACTATAGACAGTTTTAAAGTTCTTATAAAACTAGACAGCGATATTTATATTTTGTGCTAGAATGAGACAAATTAACTATACACTGCTGCATTATTCTCAACCGTAAGTATTTGATATCGATTTGGTAAAAAAAACAAAACATTTTATCAGAAGCTTTCAAAATCGTTTCGGATAGAACTGTCGTAATTTAAGATTTTGGATTTATCTTTACTTACCGATTCGGAAAAGACCGTTTCCGACGATTAAAAATGAAGCATTGTTTTCTTAATGAAACGAATTAACAACTGTAATTAAATACAATGTGGGTGGACTTTATATCAGCTCTGCAATATAGGAAAAGGTCTTAAGTGACAAATTAGTTACAGGAAAGCCACTTTTAGGACATAGAATTTAAGGCCTATTTTCAAAAACTTGAATAGTATTGCAGAACAATAAAAGTATAATTATTATACAATGAAAATGGTACTATACTAGGTAAATTAAATTTTTTGAACTTAATCCTATATAGGGTTCAGTCTTAATAATAGTTAATATTATGCTTACTATACAGTATGTCTAACATTATGCTATTTTATAATTAAAATTTATGTATATTTATATATTTTGAACCTACTCGGTTCAAAATATAATTTGAACTGTGAGATGAAAAATGAAATTTCGTGAATCATGAATGCATTTGAAATCATTCCGTAGCATATTTTGGGCAAAAATTTTAATAGCTTTTACATTTTATGAAGTACTATCGAACAAACTGAATCATGACCCAACATAAGCATAATTTTGCTAATCTATCTAAATGCAAGTAGATCGAAATTAGTCCGAAGACAGCTTTCCTTGGCAACGAGCATTTAATCATTTTATTAGACACTGACATTTTACTGAGTACACTGTTGTTATGTTAGTATTCAAAACGTCATAAGTGCAATAAATACGAAAGATCTTACAAGTTTGACTGTTTTAAGCGAAATATTAGCTTAATAGGTCATGATTCAGTTGGTTTGATAGTACATGAAACTAATTTTTTTTTCAAATAGTTTCTAAATATCGTAGTATTTTGTGGCCGAGACAGCAGTAAAAACTAAATAATATTATATTTATTTCACTATAATCAATAAATAACATGGCATAGTGTATTATTATAGCCATCTTAATATTACAATAAGTATCTATATAAATATTAAGAGCCTGTTTTACGCATAATGTAAGGTTCTGTCGCAGAATATTGTAATCAGAGAACGAAGACTGCCTGCACCAATTTGCTGACATTTTGTAAACTTTGACGTTCATAAGTGTTAATTTAATTAACTTAAATGAATAAACATATATTTCATTTCATTTCATTTCATTTCAATTGAATAGACTATAGTTATAGTAATATACAATATAATTATATGACATCTTGTTAGCAAATTTGCGATTTTAAGACACCGTAATAAAACCAAAATTATTTGACTAATTTATATACATATAACGAAACAGGCCCCATATTCCATTTAAAATAATCACAGAGTTTTCAGGCATCTAGTTATAAAACGAATACTTTTATTCATACATTAAAAATATAGATATATACTTACGACCCGCCCCGGCTTCCCATGAGACTTCCTCATTACAAATCTTTGAAATTATCATTACCTCGATTATATTAGCTGAAAGACGTCCACTGCTGGACATAGGCCTCCTCCAATTTTCGCCACCTTGATCGGTTGCCCGCCACCCTTATCAGATCGTCGGCGCACCTTGTGAGGGGTCTGCCCACGCACAAAACTTTTATTCTCTTAGCACTTAAATTAGTAAAAAATCTCTCTATTTAGGCGTAAAAGAAGGACATCAATTGTGGTATACACTAATTGGAATAATAATTATATTTTAAGTTAATGAGGGTGTTTAGCAAAATTTTCACCACCATTTGGCGCCACTTTGTTAAAAGGTCTACAATTTTGACAACGCTATAAAAACAAATATTTTTCCCAGTGTATTTCGGAAATTTTAATGTATAATTTACAAAATGGATAATTCACATGCTTAGGGACGCGGACGAAAAGAAAATGCTGAGAGGGTTTTCTAACCTGGCGCCCGCAAGGTTGCAGCACCGGCACGTGAGGTGTAACTGTAAAGCGCTTTTAGAAAGTTAACCCTGATTGGCCCAATGTGAAAGTGAAAGTGCACACCCTCACTGTAAAAAGGTAAAGAAATTCTAACAATTACTAAGAAATAATTCATCCCTATTGTATATTACCTAAATAAGATGTTTTTTAAAATCTAAGCCAACGCGAATTATGTTCAATAAAAGTTCATGCCTACACATAGCACACAATGCAATAGTTAATTAAGTCGTATTGCGACTTACAATACGTACAAAATCGAATTATTGACAATCATTTCTACACACAATAAAATAGCTATTTAGGTCTTGCTTAAAATATAAACTAAAGTGTAATTTCTTTTACTATTAATATAAATCACTGTACAAATTACTCTGTATGCCGCGATTAATTTGCTAAGAACCTTGGCCAGTATTGTATTATCTATTATTGCAATTTCTATGTTCATAAATTGTTACAATGTTTGTACAATAACTTAAGTTATATTTTGCTACTAAGTTTTTCATATCACCACAAGTAAGCTTAAGTATTATGTAATATGTCGTCTATACACACTGTCATTAGGGAGTCATCAAAATGTATTAGCGGTGAATCCACTTGGATACTACTGTGAATCCACTTGGTTGCTACTATGAATCCATTTAGTTACTTCTGTGAATCCTATGGGTATTACTGTGTATCCACTTGAGTGTACTCACTGTTACTTTTACAGTCACTCAATGATGTAATTTGTCGTCCATACACACTGTCATTAAAGAATCTTCTGGATGTATTTCTAGTAATGCTTCGGTGCCATCGTTGAAAGGGAAAGATACGCTGCCGTCTACGACTAGGCCTGTAACAAATTAGGGTTTTTATTATTGGAATTTTTTGTTATATATTTAAACTACGAGTAAACCATACTTCAGGTGTGTTAGAGTATTTGGAGATTGGATACACGATTCAAATAGCAAAATCGCGCGCTGTTCGGTAATAAAATGTGCCGGTGTAAAGTTGCTTATTATTTTATAGAGCAAATAGCAGAAAGATTGGAAGAAATCGCTTTTAGCGACAAGACCGTTCATTGTACTATTATATTGTTTTGTGACTTTATAACATAATAGCTTCTCACGGCGCGGTTTCATCCGCATGTTTGCTTAATGCTCTCCTCCTGTCGCCAGTAGCGTGATGTTACATAGCCTATAACCTTCCTCAAGAACTTGGCTATCATACGCAATAAGAATTTTTCAAATCCGACTGGTAGTTCTAGAGATTAGCGCGTACAAACAAACAAACACTTCCGCTTTATATAATAGTATAGATAACATTGGATTATCAGGGAGGATATAAGGTATAACATACCGGCATCAGTGCAGTGCGATTTCACTTGTACGGAGCTCGCTCTGTCGCGAACTCGCAAGCCGCGCGGCGTCGGCCATTCCTCGAATGTTATGTACTCGCGCACTGAGTATGCTAGCTGGTCCGAATCTGAGGAATTAAGGAGTTTATTGTACACAAAACAAAGATAATATTATTGCAAAGTATATGATATATAGTCGACCACATTGCTTTACTACTTTAAACAAAAATTTCTATCAAATTTAAAATTCAATAAGAATCATTATGACAGTGACAACTGTCACTGTACTGAGGTAACTTGCAAGCAAATAAAGACATTATTGCTTTGTGATATATAAACGACATTTACTCTAAGGGTGATAACAATTTTTTTTTTTTATTTTTTTTTTATTGCTTATAGTGGCAGACGAGCCAACAGCCCACCTGATGGTAAGTGGAAACTGTCGCTCATAGACTTCTGCAATGCCAGGGGCTCTGCGAAGCCGCTGCCTACCGTGATATTAATGCTCTCTTTAAACCTCGTTTGAAGAAGGACATGTCATAGCGCTCGGGAAACACCGCAGCTGGTAGTTCGTTCCAGAGCCTGCACGTACGTGGGAGAAATGAACGCTGAAAACGAACCGTGCTAGACGAGATCGTGTCCAGGTAGTATGGATGAACTTTGCTGCGATGTCGAGTGGTGCGATGATAGAAAGGAGACGATGGCACCAAGTCAAACAGTTCCTCAGAGCACTCCCCGTTGAACATACGATAGAGCACGCATAGAGAGCCAAAGTCCCTCCGCTGCTCCAGTGACTCCAATTTGTCTGTGAGATTGGGATCATCGACGATTCGAACAGCTCGCCGTTGGAGGGAGTCAAGTGGGTCGAGCTGGTATTTGGGGGCTCCTGCCCACAGGTGAGAACAGTACTCCACGTGCGGTCGGACTTGTGCTTTGTATAGCACAAGCCGTTGAGATGACGTAAAGTACCGTCTGGCTCTGTTCAGGACGCCCAGCTTTTTGCTCGCCAGTTTGGCTTTGTCTTCCAAATGACTCCCAAATTGGACCTTGCTGGATATTTGAACGCCGAGGATCCCAATGTCATCGGAGATACGGAGAGAAACTCCTTGGAACTGAGGCGCCATAACAAAAGGGTCCTTCTTCGCAGTGAACGCGCATACTTGTGTCTTCGTGGGGTTGAAATGAACTAAGTTCTTCTCACCCCATTCGAGAGCCCGCCCGAGAGAGCCCTCAACTTCAGACACAAGTTGTAACCGTCTCTCATGCACGGAGCTCCGAGGGACATTCTGTTGGCTAGTGTACCGCGCGTCACCCGTGCTGTCATCTGCATAGCAATGCATGTTCTCAATGGTTAACATGTCATTGATATGCAGAATAAACAGCGTTGGGGAAAGCACTGAGCCTTGTGGTACGCCAGCATTAACCATCATGGTATCGGAGCAAGCACCATCAACAACGACCCTAATGCTCCGACCATCCAGGAAGCTGGCGATCCATCTGCAGAGTCCCTCGGGGATTCCATAGGATGGTAGCTTCGATAGAAGTGCTTTGTGCCAGACCCTGTCAAACGCCTTGGCAATATCAAGGCTGACAGCCAGAGCTTCACCCTTGCCCTCCAAGGTTTCTGCCCAACGGTGTGTGAGGTACACGAGAAGATCACCAGCTGACCGACCGTTACGGAAACCGTACTGGCGGTCGCTTATCAGCTGGTGCTCCTCAAGGTACCTCAGGAGTTGGGAGTTGATAACTCGTTCCAGAACCTTGGACAGCAAGGATGTTATCGCTATCGGTCTGTAGTTTGAGGGGTCCGACCGGTCACCCTTTTTAGGGATCGGGTGGACGTTAGCTACCTTCCACGAAGATGGAACCCTATTAGCGGTATATGAGAGACGATAAAGGCGCGTTAAAACGGGAGTCAACTCAGGGGCGCACGTCTTCAGAACCACTGCGGGGACGCCATCTGGTCCACTCGACTTGTTGACATCTAGGAGCCTGAGCTCTCGCCTGACCGCGCGTTGAGTGATGCGATTTCCGGCATTGAGCTTTCACACCGCGAGATGTTGGGTGGTGTGACTCCCCCGTCGTCTAGAGTCGAGTTCGAGGCAAAGAATTGGCCTAAAGTGTCAGCCTTTTCCTTTGCACTATGGACCAGTATGTCGTCTTGTTTGCGCAGTGGCGGGAGATTGGACGAGCAGAAGTTGCCTTGGGCAGCCTTGGCGAGAGACCAGAATGCACGGCTCCCTGAAGGATAGCTTTCTAGCCTCTCGCCAATTCTGGCAACGTGTTCTGCTTTGGCCTCAGCGATAACCTTCTTGTTGAATCTGGAAGCGGCATTGAACTTACGCTTCTCTTCCCTGACCCGCGGGTCCTGGCGTTGCCTAGCACTGTTCCAGGCCCTATATGCGGACTGCTTAAGGTGCGTCGCCTGCCTGCAGGTTTTGTTAAACCAGGGGCGACTGCGACCGCCGACCGGAATTTTTGCGTTGGGGATGAATAATTCCATCCCCTGAAGCACCGTATCGGTAATGCAGTCCGCACATGTGTCAGGATTTCCGGAGGAGAAGCAAAGCCGCTTCCATGGGTAGGACGCGAAAAATTCACGAAGCCCATCCCAATCTGCTGAGCTATATCGCCAGACTCTGCGAGACCCGGTTGCCGAAGAGCGATCGGGTCTCACAACAGGGGCTTTACTACGGATAAGGCAGTGGTCAGATGATCCGAGTGGAGCATCGACCACTACCCCATAGCCGTTTGGGTGAGTAGTCAGCAGAAGATCCAACAAATTATTTTAATTATTTATGATCGATTATACAAAGGCGAGCGATCAAGAGTGAGAAATATTAATTTTGTGGTGGTGGTGTATTAGAAACTCCTTCGAACGGTGTCTTTATGCTAAAGAAGATATAAAACACTGTCATGTAAATGTTCTGCCACAATGAATAAATAATTTTACGAATTAACAATATTTATTAGTGTTTGAGACAACATTTAAAATTGCCGAGCCACTATTCTCATTATGCATCACATTTTAAAGAAAGTTATAAGTTTATTATGGTATAAATTAAATTTAATAATTATTTCTTCACCATGGCACAATGATTTCATGTCACCATTCTAAAGTGTATTTGGATTTAATGGCTAATTTATATATAAGCATAAACATAATACTAGTGTGCCTCTATCGAGATACCAATTTTTATTGAAATCGGTTCAGCCGTTTAGGCGCGGAGTGGTACGCACGCACGCACGCACGCACGCACGCAAGCACGCACGCACGCACGCACGCAAGCAAGCAAGCACGCACGCACGCACGCACGCACGTACGCACTCACGCACGCACGCATGCAGGCACGCACGCACGCACGCACGTACGCACTCACGCACACACGCATGCAGGCACGCACGCAGGTACGCACACAGGCAGGCACGTACGCACTCACGCACGCACGCACATACGCATGCAGGCACGCACACAGGCAGGCATTCACGCACGCACGCAAGCACGCACGCACGCAAACTTTCACAATAATAATAGGATATCAATGTTTTATTTAAGAAATAGTACGTCAATTGTCTGATTTCTTACCTGGTGCAAACATAAGCTTCTGGTTATATTTCTCAGTGATCGCTCTAGCTTTCTCCAACGACGTGTCGAGATCAACTCCGCATTCTTTTGATAATATGTTCATGAGTTCCAACACTGAATGGGTTCGGAGGCAGTTTATGCTGAAATAAACCATGTCAGCATGTTAATACGGTTCATTTTACTTTAGCAGAGTGTGGTCTAATGTCTAATATTTGACAGTTTATGCTGAAATAAACCATGTTGGTTGTTAACAACATTATAAGTTACATTTAATTAATTTAATTTAATTTTAATTTACGTGTGTTGTGTCTGGTCAATGTTTAGAGTAGTGAGTCCTCGCTGGTTTCAGCATGAATGGATCGGATCGAGTTAAGAAGTGTTACCCTCTTATAGAGTATACATCCTAATGAGTTTTATCCGGTAAGTAGGAGCGCCGGAGACCCACATACCCCTTCGGTCCTCTCTTTTGCCTTTACTTGCCTCAACCTCTTAGAAAATACAGCCATATTACGGTTACCGCTTACTATCACGTGGGTATGCTTGATTGCCACCAAAGATTTATAAAAAAAATTAGGACCTCAGTCCTCTTACTTTTCCTCCCTCGTTTCCTTCTCCCTTTCAAAGCCGCTTTATTCGATGGCCACCATGCTGTTGAGAGAAGGAGATGAGGAAGGAAAAGGAAAAAGGAAGACCGAGGGGGTAATTGCACCGCCGGCTCCCTTTAGAGGCCCAATCCTATATAGTTCATACCTAAAATGCCAAGAAGTACTGCCAGTACCAGTAGTAACACAAAGCCCTGAACTTTTAGTGTGTGTCCACGCGCCATTGTCGATTTGTAGCCGGAGGAGAGAAACGCGGGATGTTACGCTCTCACCGATAAATACCTGGAACAAAAAACAAAAATATTGAAAAACCAAATCCCAATTTTTAATGTTAAAAAAGTCGTGATGGCTCAGTGGTTGAGGGTGCCACAAGGCTTCGTATACACGAGGGTTCGAAACCGGGCAAGTACCAATGAACTTGAAAATTCCTATGTACTTTCTAAGTATTCTTTGAAGCACTTCGACATTACTGACATTCGGTAAAGGAAAACATCGTGAAGAAACCTGGACTAATAAAAAAATGTCTAAAATCGGTAATCCGCCTTGAGCGCACATGGCACTCAATGCTCATGCCTTCTCTTTAAGAGAAGTGGCCTTTCCCTGCAGTGGGATAGTAGTTCAAACGCAATTTCTCGGAATCCGCGCGCGATACTTTTCAGCCTACCCGTGGTTTATGCTATCAGTCTTTCTCTTATTCATCTAAATAATTATGCCAACACTTTTACAATAGCTTTTTATATACCGATATTTATTTGAAAACACGATTTTATGCAATAGATCGTTTAGCGCTGAATCGCTTTTACAATGCCAATATGTATTTTATTGACAGCGCTTTAACGCCGAATGAAGAGACGAGATTTTCAAGAATCTTGGATTAAAGTTTCTACTTATATAGAAAGTCACTATTAGACAACACTCCTCTTTAATGCTTCCCTTTTTTTGTATTCCCTCACCTCGTTAATAAATCTAAAGTTTAACAGTGACTTACCTCATTGAGCGCTAAATACGGTAGTACTTTAGTAGCGAGTGTACATTTGTCGTCGACACAGGACGCCTCAGTGTTCCTCGCGTCTTGCTCTGCAGTATCGTGTGTGTTCCGTACTGGTGGATATCTAAAACAAATGTTTAATATTAAACCTTATTAGTTGCGGCATAAGGTTCGAAGTCTACTGCTGGATATACGGCTTTTTAAAAGGAAAGATTAATTATTCTATAATATAAAAACATGCAAATAATATTATATACCGTTGCAAGACTTTTTAAAAATAAATATATATAAATTATATACTTTATTTTTTTTTTATTTTTTACAAACAGTCTTTTATAAAAACAACAAAATCATTTTAAAATGTAATAACTGCAAAAAGGTTTTGAGATTATTTTGTTACTTGATTTTTGCTGATATTTTTCCACAGCTTCAAGGACAAGAATTTTCGATAGTAAACGACAACTAACAAAAACGAAATATAAAACAAACTAAAAAGCACTTTAACACAACACAATAAAGTTTAAAATCAACCATTTTCAATTCTGGGGCAATACATACCTACAAAAATGTAGTGTGTGCAGATCGACTGGTGTGATGCTGTCGAGTAGATTGGGGTCGCACGTGATCGTTGTACGTATCCTGGAGCGTCTCATCCAGGTGAATCTACCCTGAAATGTGACAAAATGTAGCTTAATTCCAAAACTCCAAATTGTCTCAATTTTAATTGAGTGATGTCACTTTGACGTCAATTTAAAGTTTGAGTATCGAGGTAAGCTTAAGATAAGATAAGATAAGATAAGATAAGATAAGATAAGATAAGATAAGATAATTTTATTGGCTTAAACATGTGTGTACATATAATTGCATGCAAGATGTTACAGTTTGTTTTGATCCAACATGTTTGTCATTATACAATGGCGTGCAAATGTTATCAGGTAATTATTCATTAAATTAATTCAATCACAATTTAACATTTTCATAAATTTGATGACTACGTTTAAAATATAATATTGTTGATATTAATAATTATGAATTACAATCATATAAAAATTCTGTAATGTTATAATATCTTTATCAATTAATACTAATTTCAGCTTGCTTTTAAAAGCCACATTTGTAAGTTCTTTCCAACCCATTTTAATAAATATTGTCGGTACCATGCATATAACACTCTTGCGCATAAGTGCAGTTTTAGCAGGATGTAGACATAATATACCTTTATCACGTCTGCTTCGTGGTACAACATCTGTCAGTCTTAGAAACAAATCAGGATTTGAATTATTTATTTATTTATATTTAAGGATCTCCAACAAAGGATGTACACAATTGTAACTTAAAAGTAAATAGGACACAAATATATTTCAATGTACTCCTTCAATTAGAGGAGACCACATCATGCAAATACTGATAACAATAATTAATAATTAATTAAATCTATGTATTATATAAAATATTACTAACAGAAATTGAACATATGACATATTGACTTCGCAAACATCAGAACTTCTAAGATGTATATAGACGGCAAAGTCAATATTTTATACTGTTTAAAGTAAGGTTTACAGCTATCTGTCATATTGAGGTTAAACATTGATCTTAAAAATCTCTTTTGGGCTTTGAATATAATTTCTCAATCTGTAGAGTTGCCCCAAAATATTACTCCGTATCTTAGAACCGATTCAACTCATCCATAATAAGCAGTAAGGAGTGCATCCTTGCTAAGAGTTTTCGATACCTTAGACATTAATGTCAAACAGTGAAGGAATATATCGTGGAACAACGCGAGGTTATATCCTCCAAAGGAGCATTAAGACGCTCACGGTAGGGCATATAAAGGTGTTTTTTTTTTATATTAGCCTTCTAAAGTGATTTCACTCTGACTGAGATGGTAAGCAAGATAGTAAGTCAGTGGAATTTAGAAGTGATGGACACCATACCAAAAGCTAAGCTACTGGTGTGATGGCCTCAACTAATGCAGCTTAGTGAGATGCTTTTCCACGCTCCGCTTAAAAACCCAGGATCATAATTAGGTAGAAACACATGCACTGGTACACAGTTCCAGGCTTTAATTGAGCGACAAAAATATGAAGTGCTGAACGCTGGTATTTGCTGTAGTCAGCACATTTGCCGGATGGATTATTGACCTACAATCATATACATTCGAAATTGCCTACCAGCCTTGAACACAAAGAAGCCTTTACCCAAACTGGTATTTTTTTTTTTTTTTATAATTATTTGAATGATTGACAAACTTCTGGGCAATAGGTATACTAAAGAAAATAACTAAAGCATACTGTACCTCCTTTAGCGCCTGAAACGCTCCCTTGACATCGTTCGAACACCAAGTGGGTAAGCAGAGTCTTCCGACAGACTTGTGTGGGGAACTGTTGAAGCCTATCACTGGTTTGCTGAAAGAAAAATATAAGCTTTACCAGTTTTCATACATAAACCCACTAATAGTTCAAATACAGACACACACAACTTATACCTGCATTCTCTAGCGTAAAAACTCACTACGGACACAGCGATTGCTGCATTTTTTTGCATTCGAGTGCTTGTCTCTAGTCACGAATCAGACAAATCGCTCCGCCAATGGGCTCAAATTTTGCATATCTCAAACGAAAAAATTCGCTGTAGTAGCCCGGTCTCTGGAACTGTACCCGGTAAATGACACAAGATTAGCCACTATTACATGGCTGGCGAAACATCGATATCGTACACCTCTGCGTACCTCTCCAGCGAAAAAGGCTACATGATTATTCAATACTTCCAATTGTATACAAAATTATCTCGTAAAAAATCTATTATCCACTTTATATTCGACAATAAATAAAATAAACATAACTTACTTAGCATCTCTAACTCTAGAAGCAGCTAGAAGGAATGTACCATCCCCACCACACGGTACCACCACGTCGCACCATTTTATTAAATCATCTTTATATGTTAACCTGCAGACAAAGAAACAAAATGCAATAAATCGGGAATGCGGCACACCAAGACCACATATTACCTTATGGACTAAAGCACATTTTGCAAAGGAAAAGTGTACATCACTCGCACTTTGACGAACATTTAAATACCTTTTTTTAAGAACCAACAAAATATCAGCGATCAACTCCGGCCACACATGGACCCGATTCCGTTGAGATATCAGGATATAAAATAGCCTATGTTACTCGCTAATAATATAGCTTTTTCTAGGTGAAATTTAAGTTGTCCATTAAGCACGATCTTCACAGTTGGAAACACGCCCACAAGCTAAGATGACCGTGCTTTAACACCGCCTACTTTGGTTGAAAGCACGAGCTCACAAACCAAGATTATATTGTAATTTGGTCTACAACAGTCACACAGTTTGCAATCAAGCAAGGTCACCTTGGTTTGTGGGTTTGGTTCCAACTGAGAAGATCTTGTTTTTCTAACTAATATACATATATACATCCAAATAACCTATTTTTCTTTATAAAATATTAGTTTTCAATCACAGATTTTTGTTATTAATTTGGTAACAGTACGGTACCTGCTTGCCATTTCCACCTTCAGCCCCATATTTTTGAGTGAACTAGCGACATTTTCTTCAAAAGCCTTCTGCTTTCTATGAGTGGCCATCATCGCATCGAAGTCTGATCCTCTCTTCCTCAATATCTTTTCCAGTTCTGCGTCTGATATATTGTCGTGACAGTGTCTGCAAGAAGATAGAACACTTTTTAGTTAGGTAGTATGACGGATGGAGGTCAAAACGGTCCAGTGGGAGTCCTCTCATTATCCGAAGATACTACTATTACTTGACGTCAATATTCTGTGAGGGTAAGTAGGGATATCGCCGATCACACGGAATAAAATTGCGCTAAATAAAAATTACTATAACGATGAAACCCGCGATGCATAGCTCATTTGAAACCGACTTCAAAAAGGAGGTTATTAATCCGGGTCGTATGTTTTTTTTTGTATGTTTGTTACGTCATATCTCGGTCATTTATGAACCGATTTGAAAAATTCTAAAGCAACACGTTGATGTCTTTTGCGACGAATTTTCTGACATTGACATGTCCATGCTACAAGTGTTAAGTAATTTTCAAAATAAATTTTTCGTTAGAAACGAAGTGGCCCTGGACGGGTGACCATTTGTGTCATTTCATTTTCAGCGTCTTCATTCTTTAGAAGCAGTGGACTATGGTTATCACTATAATTTGGTAGTCGTTAAGCCAAGTTGGAGGTCTTATGGTCGTGAGAAATAACTTCAACAACGGGCGGCCATAAACCTGCCTTTACAGCAGCACTGTTTACTTTTTGTATATCTGTTAAGCGATTGCTAGGTCAGTTAAATTATGACTTTTGATGATTCTTTATAGTTGGTAGATCATCACTGTTTGTTTTGATTTGAGGTTTCTGTGATTCAGGGTCTAGCGATCAGCAAAAGTGTTGACAAGGACTTTATATCTCTATTTACAATCTCACCTCTCGTATCTACTTTCTTTCAAACGGCGCGGCGCTGTCTCATTTGCGCAGCACGTTTAGTAGGTCTACTCATATTGAATATATTTATACACAATTAATTCCCACTAAAAGTTTAAAAATAAAATAATTTTTAGAAAAAAATGAAAACCGACTTCAAACAATAGCTACATGTTTAATCCTTAACTAAAAAATTTGTAAATAATATTTTAATTACTTCATAGCAAAGAACATCAAAAGGAAATCAACGCAATCCTTGATACCTATAATACTTTACTATTTATAGTTTTTAATCACTAATCAGTTATTTTGGTAGTCAGTTTTCATTTTTTTTAATAATTTTATCTAATGCAGGAGTTATATTTTTAGAACAAAAAACAACTAAAACATCTTATGTTTGTAAATGTGTTTGTTCAATTACCATACGAGTGTCTTTTTTATCTATTCTTATCTTTGAAGCTTAATTTAACACGCGTTTTAGTTCATCAACAATTTGCAGTGTGGGAAAAACCTATTTTATAATTAGATCGCAGTAAAGTGATTAAATTATATAAGGTGAAGGAAACTATAATAAAATTATAATGAATAGATATGATTGCTTTACCAATAACTTATGTTATTTATTTAATTGAGATGATTAAGAATACAAACATCGCTACACCGCGTAGTCCCGAAAGAGTTAGGTTGAGGTGTATAGTAGGTTGGATCACTCCATAGCTGACGAAACATGGATGTCTACCCTTTTGGGGAAAATGAGATTAAATAAAGAGAATAAAAATGCATGATGATCAGTTTAGTTCATAATCATCAGACCAGCCGAAAATCGTACACTGCTGGACAAAGGCCTCCTCCACATTTCCCCATTAAGACCGGGCCTTATTTATAAGACTATATTAGATAATAATTATGAATGTTTATCTATAAAGTAATTTCTGCTATATCATACAAATATCTGTTTGTTTGCTAAAATAAAAAGACGTCAGAACTGAGTATGCAGGTCTATACGCAACTAAAAAAGTAAATATGTGCAAAGAATTACTGTAACAGTGGGATTAGATTTTACGCGCAAATACAGAATCAAAGTTCATCATCATCATCATATCAGCCGGAAGACGTCCACTGCTGGGCATAGACCTTCCCCAATTTTCACCATCTTGACCGGTCGTGAGTCGCCCTTATCCATCGGTTGCCCGGCACCCTTATTAGGTAGTCGGTCCACTTTTAAAGGTATAAGTTACTGCAAGGGTATTATGTCTTACAAGTGACCAGCCCCTGCTTCGCATGTGGGTAGTTACTAATATGTTTTCACAACATGATTACAAACACAAATCGTTGGAATTCCTGTCTTTTCTCTACTACATGTATTATACTTAAAAACCTTCTAAAATAATCGCTCTATGTATGAAAACCGTATCATAATTTGCAGATTATTTTAGAAAAAGTTATCGGAGAAAAATACAAGAAAATCCTGCGTCTTTATACTGTTTCTTCTTTTTATTAGTCTACCAAAGTGAATCTACTTTAACTGATTGTAAGGAGTCAAATAATCGTAATGGACCAGCGGTTGGCTTCGTAAAGACGAGCTCGGGGTTGCCATGCAAGTACCAATGTGATTTTTTAAATTATATATTATGTACTTTCTAAGTTTATCTGGACATTACTGACTGACGGTGAAGGAAAACATCTTAAGAAAACCTGGACTTCTGAGGAATTCTGAAATCGCCGATCCGCCTTGAGCAATCGTGGCGATTAATGCTCGTACTTTCTCAGTATAAGAAGAGGTCTTCCCTGCAGTGGGATAATAATGGGCCGATATGACTATATGATGAAGCAGTCAGTAGCATCCAAGACTGGTGTGAACACCATTCCAAAAGCAATCATGTCAGACAACTGGTATGGTGGCCTGAACTATAGAAGCTTTTAATATAACATGTGCGTATCTCCTCGGATGACAAAAACGTGTTATACCCATGTGTTTGTTGTAAATCACACTCAATTACAATAATCTTTTTAAAGCCCATATCTTACTTATCATTTGTTTATCACCTCGTAGGTCAAAAAACACATGTAGGTTGATTGAGCCGTTGACAACCGTGTGCAGATTGTTCAACATTCCTCTGATAAAGCTTTACGTTGATTTCAATATTTTCTGCCCCAATTTTATTCGTAGTGATATATTGGCTACTTTAATAATTTGCTATCCTAATGATACTGTCAAAATCAACTACCTCTAAATGTAATTTTATAGCTTTTGACAAAGACAAATTCTGCTCTAGTCATTCACGGCCACCAATACAAAAATAAGCAGACGAGATATTTATAATTCGCATCAAGTTTATAGAAGAAAGGATCTTGGAAGGTCAAGGATTTAATAAATATCGTAAATGATGACTTCATACGAAATATTAAATTACAACTAATAAACGGCGAAATAACATTAGGACAAATGCTAGATAAATTAGGTACGTTAAATTAAATTAAATTGTATCATATAACAACATGTATAATTTGATTGGGTTTCACGGCCAAGGGTACAGCGGTTAAAATTAATTTTCCACTGTACCATCAAGGGAACAGCTGAGGGTACAAAGGAAAATCATCGCCTCACCACCGGTCAGTGTCGAAACATGGGAGAAGCATTTAGGACCAGCAGTGGACGTCTTTTAGCTGCTAATGATGACGAAAGATCTCAAGGGTTAAGCAAAGCTGCAATATAATCTTCATAGATAAAAAAAACTATTAATATTCACTCATTTAATAAGATGTTCTCTACATTTTTGCGCTTATTATCAAGTCATTGTACTTTATCAGGAGGTCACGAAACAAATCAGCGGCAATCGGAATACTTCATAAGTAATTAATTCATGATACAATAACATTATGATATCGATTATATAAACTGGCCTATATATTTTGTTTCATAAAAATGGATACGTTTTACATATGATAAAGTGAGATGGAAATATCTGACGATATCGGATTGTGACGCTGAGTTAAAAGTTAGAATCTGCTAAGTATCTATATCAGATTGTAGACATCTACTTTTGGATATAACTGTCTCCCAAAAGAAGAAGTTTACTATAGTCGCTGTTTTCAACTCGTCGATTCTCAAATTTTGCGTGCCAGAACAAAATGAAATAAATGCTTTGAGTTTGATACTATCGCGTTTCGTCTGCTGAAAAAAAAGAGAGCCGAGGGCCACACGCCCTGTCAGTGCTTGCCCTTTTCTCAATCAATCTCGAGAATTGACTACACGGTCGACAACAGATGAATGTGTTTTTTTAGTTTGTTCCTGTGATGCTTACAGAATACAGCTGTGTCCACAGGTACAGTTACCACTTACCACCAGGTGGGAAGTATGCTTGATTGAAGGTGTATATAAAAAAGCCTTAAAGTTGTAAGATAACTAGATAAGTACTTACTTCTCATACTCGAATTTGGTGACTTTGGACACGATGAGACATTTTTCCATACTAAGTCTGAGTTCATCTTTGTTTGCCGCACTGCCTCGTCGTCTAGTCGTGTTAGGGGCTAGTTCACGAAGCTCTTGTTTTTGCCGCAGACCTGGAAGTAAATAGGATTTGTTTAAATCTGGAAAAAGGTGTGTTGATAGTGAGTACTTTCGGTTGACGTAACATTTCATGTTCTTTGATTAAGGCAACTGGGCCGTCAAATGCCAATTTCGTCAAAGGCCCAATTTTCCTCCCTTTCCTTTTTCCTCAGATCCCTCAATGCCTACACCTACCCACTCCCTTCACCTACCCCACGCCCTTCACTGTAGGCAGCGGCTTCGCAGTCCCTAACATTGTGGTAGCAATGCCAGAGACTCTTGAATCGTCCATGAGCGACAGTTACCACTTACGGGGGCTGTTTGCTCGTCTGCCATTGTCGGCAATAAAAAAAATGGGTTGACTATATTTGTCAGCGTCAGGGATAAATTAATGTTCTTATTGATGAATTTTAAATAAAGCTTATAGAGTAGCTTTATTTGAGTAGCGAAATAAAGCCTGCAGATAAGGCAGGAAAATTCAGAATAAACAATCTCGAACTGAAAGACGCAGCATGGAAGGTGAATCACCTGGTATATCTATACCACTTCCCTTCATTCCTTTCGGGGAAAAGGGCGTAAAAAGTTTATATCATTAGGTGAACTAGTTCAGGTCTGCTCTTTTGCTTCAACTACACCAATAGACAAAAACCAGTACATTCAGTACAATCTACAATTATTATTGACATTGACACTATCACACATTTTTCTCAAGTCCACATTCGAACAGGTTTATAGCAAATATTTATAGATAAAACAACGGTACCCTTTGACCGTTGATATGATAAACAGTGGGTCAATAAGGGACTCATCAATGGAATGTTTTACTACGATAAGGGCTTCTTAATAAACTGCTAGTAGTTTGTCAGTTAACTTGATCGCCTTGCTATATTACAGGTACCCGCGTCATTTAGGGTTGCTACACACATTAGTGGGCTGGATCGAATACCTATAGGTAGATGAATTATCAGATAAATTGCCGCTTGGCTTTGCTGAAAGAATGATGCCGTACGTAATGTAATAGTTGCTATGATATACGCCGAATGAACTAACTCTCGACACGAGCCGATTGAAGCCGGACAAGTAGTTGCTTTGGGTCCGCTTTGTTGTTCACCAAACTGACAATGTCGACCCGCTTATGTTCGTAACAACCACAGACATAGGTAGCAACCCTTAAGATTTTTACACACACAAAAACACTTGCGCAAATTAGTCGGCTGTAGTATGTGCTAGCCTTGATAAAACGCTTCCTCACTACGCCACCTCTTGATCTTTGGTCTGAGACGCCACTGAAGGACTCATGAGTGTTTAAAGACTCGAAAACAGGCATATGCCTCTTCCGAGCATATCTACTTCGACCGTGTTCTTTTTCTCGACGTTTGTCCCAGGTAATTTACTAAACAGATTCGAGCGTAGAGCCTTCAACCGTAATAGGAGTGTGCCTACACATGGACATTTGCCACATCTTGTTATTAATTTAGACCCACTTGTTATACTGAGGCCATCAAACATTACTTAAGATCTATAGTTCTATACTATTTAATTATTTAACTAATGCTTGTGTAGTAAACAATACAATAATTCCTGTTGAAACCAATATTGTATACTATCATTATACAAACATTGTTGTTAATTCTAAGTAGTGTGGAAAACTTCTACATACTTGTTATTTGATATCGATATTACAAAATACTTTTTAATATTTTTACGTCGCTCGCTTTGATAATTTCTTTGGTGTGATACAGATTGGAAAAGCTTTATGTTTAGAAGTAGGAGTTTTTCGGCTGAATCTAAATAATATAAAACGACATTCAAAATATATTATTTAAAAAAAAAGGAAAGTAAAAAATAAATTAGTTACCACAAAGTAATTTGTGTTGAGATTTTAGTTAATCAGAAATGATTAAATAAGTATTTTATAATTTTAAAGTCGGTGCCAAGTAAAACAATAACTAGGTGTAGGTATTATCAATCTTAATTTGCTAGCAGTAAGGTTCTTGTAGTATTTATTTTTATGTAGTATTTAATACGGATTTCTTTTGAAGATTTGTGTATAATACATGCGTAGATATTATACGAGAGAAACGACGATTTTACAAGAATTTGTATTACGTCGTAAATAGCATACTTAGCAGTACCCACTGTACCCAGGCACTCAGCTGGTATGAGTTGCAAGTTTGCAAGTTATGTACCTAATAATGAAAAACATATGAAAAACACGTATAAGCCAGTTTTCTTGGAAATCAATCTTATCTCAGATTTTCAAAATTTTCCATTCGTAATCGATTTTTATCGATTATCTGATTATCATCGCCTTTCTGCTAATTTGACTGGCTTATTGGCGCAGTGGGAGTGTATTGCATTCTATTGCAAAAAATTACGCGCAAATTTTCATACGGAACACAATTTCAAAACGCACTGTTTGTTCGTAGTTTGTATGAAAATGCAAAATTATGACGTCATCGATTTTAGAGACACTTCTTCATCCTTCCTTTTCCTCACTCATTCTCTTCTCCATACATGGTCGGCAATAACTTTGTTGTATTGCTTTAGCGTTGTTTCTGCCATTCTTAGAAAACACAGTCGCACTTAAACATCGTTAGGCCGTTGGCTTGTTTGCGACCTAGACCAAAAAAAACATTTACCACCCATCCGAATGACGCACTGAGTAAGATAAACAAATAAAATATTTTACAGCAATCACAAAAATATATTAAAAATACAATACACTGCAGATAGAAGTACAAAAACAAATATCTTAAGCTTATATGACCCACATTTCCTAAATCTTATCGTACAAGATTCACTGTGTAGAAATGATACGTAGGAACCTATAGTGATGCGCTGATGCGTAATTTAATTGTTATCATTATAAGTGACAATGATAACTAGGAAGTGTTAAAATAACATTTATAAAGGCTTATCTATACTAATATTGTGTCGGTTGAACTGTATTGCGTATTGACTGACGGACGAAGGCTTCGATCCTCGGATCATAATGAGAAAATGTTTCTTTTTTTTATAATGCACCTACGAATTTTGTTTCTGCGTCCCCCAAAGGTTGACTGGTAGAGAATGCCTATGGCAATAAGTCCGCTTTCGTGAATTTATTTTGTGCAAGAACGTAAATAAAATAAAAAGAAATGTCATAATGGAAGTCTGTTGTGTGAATGGTAACAGGCCAAACTCCACGCTTTTTTGTCACTCTCATTCATTTTCGACCCGTGATAGTTGTGATATCATCCATGTATAATATAAACCAGTTATTATAAAATAATGCAATTAATTATGCTATAATTAAGATACTTATTTTATCTGCTGATATATAATATCAGCAGACAAAATAAGTACTAATTAATTAGGTACAGGAAAACGTAAAGTGGGAGGCTTCATCGCTAGATGGAGCGACAGGTGGCTGGCAAAAATTGGTTGCAGTTTGCCAAAAATCGGGCAAGATTTTTAGGAAATTTGAGGAGGACTATGTCCAGCAGTGAACTGCCATTTATGGCGATGAATTAATATGGTGGCAAAGGGTAAGACACAACTAAGACATATAAATATAATTTTCTTTATTGATATCTTATTATTTATAGCAAAGAGATCATAGGTTACGTTAATGATTCTCGTTTAAAAACAATAACATCATCATATAGTATAAAGTTGTTTTCATCTATCTCTGCTGACTACTTCTAATAAACCACGCAACACATTTTGGTACGGTTTTCACTATCGTTCAAAGAATTTCTTTGGTGCTATTCCCACCTCGACTGCAGGCTGCGATTACAAACAGAACATGCGGCGGCTGCACAAAACATTCCGAAAACAGTCGCGTTCGGAATGTTTTCGCAGAAATCCATACTACTATGAGGGCTGCTATTTATATATCTATATATATATAGAGGTTTTATTGATTTTCAAAATATTCGCCGTGATGATCGATGCACTTTTGCATTCGGTGAAACCAGTTTTCATCGCACCATCGGCTTTATGTCGGGTTAAAAATCGTTGACCACTTAATTTATTCTTCACTGTTTGGAAAAAAAAAGAAGTCGTTAGATGCCAAATAAGGGCTATATGCCGGTTGACCCGTTAACTCCACTGTTTCATCCTCCAAATATCGGGTCGTTTCACTCGAAGTGTGACAGCTTGCATTGTCCTGATAGAGCACGATAGGTATTGCGTTGTGGATTGTTCTTCCGAATTTCTGCAGACTTCTCCGAATTAACAGATTTACGATTTTCTAGTGGTACAGGAGCCACGTGTCGTGCAAAAAGTCGAGCAACTTTTGTTGGGTTCGGCTCATGTTGGACCACCCAAACTGTTGATTGTTGCTTAGTTTTGGGATCATATGCATAAATCTAAGATTCATCATCTGTGTAGATTGTATTTTTTATCATTTTTTTGCACCAATCGACACGAGCCTGTTTTTGATCTATTGTGAAGTTGTGCGGTATCCAACGCGAACAAACTTTTGTTGCAGCCAAGTGTTCGTGTAATATCTTATGTATACTCGTCATACTAATACCCAAGGATGCCTCTATCTCTTGATATGTAACATGACGATCTTGCATTATTAGTTCCCGCACTACGTCGATGTTTCATGGCACAACAACTGATTTAAGCGGACCATCTATAATTTCGTTCGTGAGCATACGACGTTACGACAGTGGTTTTCGATGGTGCTTGATCTTCAAAAGTCTAACTGAGTTAATCAATGCACTGCTGTTGAGTTAGACCACGTCGAAAATCATAATAAATCATCGCACGAAAATTTTCTTGACTTTAACACTAGTTATAATCCATTGATATATAACACGTAATTTTAAAGTCGCGCCATACAATAAAAACAATTGACAGTCTGATTAAACAAACTGCATTCTACAGCCAAAGAGCTCCATTTTCAAATGTAATGATTACTTTTTAAATATTATTTATGTAGTGGCCAGTTCCAGATTCTTAAATAGCAGCCTATGTACATAGATAGCCAATCATGCAGCCGTAACCGGCTTTGTGCAGCCTCCGCATGTGCTGCCTGCATCTGCAGCCTGCAGACGAGGTTAGAATAGCACCTTTAAGGTGCTATTCGTACCGAAAGAATTATATTATTCGATCGAATCATTAATGTTTTTAAATGATTTTATTCAAAAAAATCTTACCTAATTTACATTTTAGTTATTTGACAAACTGCTCAGCAATTTCAGAATATCTATCGTTGCAGCGCTTTTCGCCATGTGTCGACCCTTGTTCATCATTAATATACCTAGTGTTTATTTTAGTTTCATTTTAATCATGTGACTCACTATAATAAATGTTGTAATCATAAACATGTTTGTCGGCATTAAGTAATGTTATGTAAATAAGCAATGTACTTATTATTTCAGTATAATATTATTATTAAAAAACGCACGGATAAAATTGATCGCTTAACTACCAGTCACTTGTGACTACACGCCTAGTGTGGCCAAGCATCGTCATCTTCGTCAAGGAGCTCGGCATTCGGCAACTACCCTCACTTGATTTTGCACTGATTAAACACTCACGACTTTACATGGCCTAAGCACTTTGTCGCAACAAAGCTACACAAGTATACCACGATCGGTAATTTGACTGAAACATCAAAAAGATACAAAACCTTATTATAGTAATATTAACACGAGTAAACCCATCTAGCTACCAGCTAGTCAACGTCAGGGCATACCTAAGCCTCACTCAATGGAAGAATTTATAGAAATTTGCCATTCCGAAAACATCAATTGCTGTACACAAACCTCTCTGAAATCGAGGAATATTCCACGCAGGATTAGTGAACGTAATAATTCAGGTCACAGTCATACATAACAACATCTCAATGTCATTTCTTATCACAACAACGCACATAGGGGGTATTTAGGAAATGGCTAGATAGGAATTATCTTAGAACTCATAATTATTATCTTTAAAATGTTGTGCAAAATGTCCTGTTATCATAAAAGGCGTGGAATTTTTTTTAGATGATATACTACTTAAAAATGTATCGTATGCAAATTGGTGAATTGTTTTAAAAACTGCCATTTAATTTAATTTGAATTTGAACCACGTCTTCATTTTTATCTTTTTTTTTTGTTTTTGTGTTAAAATGCACACTTTTTTGCACACATTCAGCACACACTCACAAAACCTCACACATGTTTACATATTATGCTATAGTTAATACTTTTTGGTGAATTTTGAATTCTTTTCTTTTTCTTTTTTTAATTATGACCCTCTATTTTTCTCCCAAATTCACAGTCATTCAGACAACAGCTTATGTTTTAGCATTTCTTTTTTTGCAATGCTTAGAAAATATTACTACTATCTAAAACGTTTTTATTGTTCTAAATTAGGTACTTGTTTTGTTCACACGGTATTTTTGCAATACTGCGGACATGTTATCTACAATCTATAAAACAATAAGGTAATTAAATTTTAAAACGTCATAAAGGTGAACTACGTAAATAAAGAGCATAGTCATACTTTTCATCAAGTTTAGAAAAAATAATAACTGATATTATTTGAGGTGTGTGCTCGATAAGGTTTTACGATAAAATGGAAAATACTGGAAAAATTATTACAATTCGTTATACTTATTGCAAAAATGATCTAATTATGTAGGTACCTACTAGCGATCACGGCTTCACGTGTGGATACTCAAATATTTACGAAATATTACAAATTATTGTAAATGGCGCTGTGTGCATGTGGTAGAATATTATTATTATTATTATTATTATTGTATTTTTTCATTTTAAATTGTAAGTATTTTTAATTCATTAAATTATTATGCATATATTACATACATAAAAATCTTCAAAAAGAAGTTCTCTGAACGATAGTAAAAGTCGTATCAAATTTATTCTAAATCCGATGCGGGATTTAGAAGTTCGCGGAGAAACAAAGCGAAGAAAACAGAGACTGCTTTTAATATTATTCAGAGATGCCCATGAAAATTCAAAAAAAGGTCTTTTGCAAAGTGGACATTTCGCTCGTCACCTTTCAATAACATCGCTAATAAAAACTGAAGTGCTCTTAAATGATAAAGTGCGTATTGTCCAAGGTCAAGACGTCGTCGTGAAGGTTAATTCAACTTTTGCGTAATAGAACAACATAACAATTTACTTCCCACTTTATAAGAGCACAAGACTCTAAAGCCACGAGTTGCACAGAAAGGGTATAAAGAACTAATAAGCCTTAATACTTTAATGCACTTAGATCATGAGAATGACAAGATCACTAAATAGAAGATGCCAAGCCATCGGCATACGATCATACGGTTAATTCGCCGTCTGAGTGGTATCTGGTCTACAATATAGAACCTAAATTTTTTCTTTCTTATCCGTGGATGTCGTAAGAGAATACCAAGAAACTACCAGCAATATAATCTGCGTATTAAGTATAAACTGACTGAGGAACCTCCTGCCAAAAGGAACTAGGACAAACCCTGTAGAAGTGGCTTATAACCAGCGCTGCTGGCTGTCTGAACCAAAGAAGAGAGTGGGAATGCACAAATTTTTAGACTGATTTATAACCGCATGCTGGCTGTGTTATCTTTCTTGAATCGCCTCTTACGACATTGACGCCGACGGGCAAAAATGGGGTAATTAATTCTTAACCGAACACATTTGTCCAGTAAGGTACAAGTTTATTTGTCTATTTAATTGTCCTTTATTATAACTCTATTGTCAAGGGTAAAGAAACTTATATGATTGATTTGACAGTTATTACAAACAACCGATAGCAGATAACAAATGGACATAATCTATGAATAATGACAAGAATATTTGGCACATTTATAAATATTTATTATCGTTATTTTTATGATATACGTGTTGATTACTATTTTATGTTTTGTGACGTCAGTGCACTTAACTAATAATAAAATACAGTTGTTATAATCCTTAGAAAATTAAATTAGCCTTCGCGTGTATTATCCTCTCGGCACATGACAATTTTTGTCGTCTGTTCTATGTTAGTGTGAGCGATGTGTTTGGTAGTTTGGTTTAGTGTGCTTGTGACACGACATTTTCTTTAAAAGTATATGTGATATGATAGTGTTGTCGTGTACACACGTAAAATCGTTGTTTTTATGATTTACGATTCGATATTTTTTAATGTTTTATGATATCAGTGCACTAAAATGATAAGAAAATTGACAATTGCCTTATTCTTAAACATTCGTGAAGTTTCTTTCGTTTTGAAAACTCAGTCAAACTCCGATTGAAGATTCGATAGAAAACTCATAAATTTCGTACTTACAGAAATTTAAATACGAGAAACCTTTTTAATGCTCTAAGCGAGAAACACTACAAAGGCGAGCTTACTGGTAAGGGCAACCAACTAGGCCTTAGGAAAAGACCTTTCCCGACGGATGGAAAATAACGCAGCATGAATTACTTTCTTAAAGAAACTTCCTTTTTTTGGTAGTAAACCCTTGCCGATTTCAGCTCAAATGCGCCAGATCTACTATATCATACAATGTCGACTGGACATAAATCTTTCGGAAAATTTCTTTGAACGGTAATGATAAATATGTCGCAGGCAAATTGTATTAATCGGCCTGCTTCGGCATATTACATAACACCGGATTTGTTATGTTAGCTATGTGTATATAGCTAGTTTGACAACAAAAGATTCGTTTAAAGCACTTGCCGTAACAGTTCTAACCTTCGGCTTATTAGGCACTTATCGCTGATGACAGCGAGCGTGACAAAATGCCAGGGCAGTATGTAAACGGCGGATTTATTTAATTTGCCTGGGACATAATTATATACTTATAACTGTAACAAAACCCGTTACGTGTGGCTTAGAAGTTATAAATTAACAGCGACTTTGTTTTATACCATTAGAAATTAGAAGTAAGTACCTAATAAATAAACATTAATTAAATTCAAACGCTTAATGATTACAGTCGAATTTCGAATACTAGGTAACTAGGTGTTAACATTAAAAATATCTTCAATTGTCTTAATCAAAGAAAATAGGTCACTAACACTAGTATGCATTGGCACCGTGACAAAATGAATGCGACAGTCTACTGAACTTGGTACTTTTTACATAATATATCATTACGGTTTTCTACGAGGTAGGCAGAAAAGCATCACACGCATTTCGCTAGCCAGTTTTAAAGTATCTTCTCTATAATAGGTTATAGCAAAGTGGCTATTCTAATTTCTCTGTACCTAATACCTCCTAGTATCTACAGATACCAGTCTCCCACACAGAACAACATTCGCTACTGCTACTACTTTCTTTTATGGACTCGCATAAATATATAAATAATTGTGTAGGTACTGTGTGAGAGAACAAATAAAGTATTTCGTATTTTAGAACGTAGGTAATTCTGCTCTCCGATACCTGGTAATAACTGTACCTAGCTTCGACACCCACGGAAAGACGTACAGTGATACAATATTTTAGAACTAAGACCACACGGTCCTATTCTTGTTTGTCATGAACGACACTAGTCCGCATGTATTTTTATTATCTGTGTGCATATGACCTCTAAATTGTAATAAAAATAATAAGTTCCATTATTTTCCAATATTTATTATTGTTTTTAAGTTATTTATAGAATGTTTTGATAACATATTATTATTAAAACAAAATAACACATATAAATGTCATCATAACAAGTTGTGTTTAATAGATTGTAAATGGTTGAAAAGTTCTGGACTATACCCAATATCCTATTAATATTGATTAATTAATTATAAATTGATTTTAATTTTATAAAATGTAGGTTGGAGACCTGGTGTCCCGAAACACAGGCCTTTGAACTTAGTTCAGGCACCAGTCTCCCACAATATATTTACATATACCTATTTATAATTTATTATGTAAGTAAGTCATGTAAAAACCATTTTTAATGTGGAGAGAAAATAAATGATTATTATTATTATTATCCTACTAATAATATAAATGCGACAGTTTGAGTGTGTGTGTGTTACGACTCAGCGCCTAAACGGCTGAACCGATTTCGATGAAAATTGGTATGTAAATAGATTCGGTGCCGGAGACTATACATAGGATATTTTTGATCCCGATAATTGGTCTGGTTCCTGAGGGATAAAAAAATATGTTCGTACATATTTTACGCGCGAGCGAGACCATGGGGCGCAGCTAGTAACAAATAAGACTTGTCTGGAGCGCGGTTTCACCCGCGTTAAGTTACCTACATCTTTGGTTACTGCACTGCTCCCAAGGCTCGTAGCGCGATGGTTACTTTAATCATCCTCAAGAATTGGGTTATTAAATGTAAAAAGAATTATTCAACTACAACTGCTATTTCCAGAGATTAGCGCGTTCAAACAAACAAACTCTTCTACTTTATATAAGTATCTACTAGCTTGCCGCGGCGCGTTTTCACCCGCGTCTTTGCTTACTACTCTGCTCCCGTCACCAGTAGCTTGAAATTACATAGCATATAGGTACTATAACCTTCCTCGAGAACTGAGCTATCATACGCAAAAAGAATTTTTCAAATCAGACTGGAAGTTCCAGGGATTAGTGCGTGAGCACAGACCACACAACAAAAAAATTATATAAAATTGTAGTTTAATGTAATTGCAAAAATCACACCAGTTCAGAAATTTAAAATTATGCTTAATTTATACCATTTAAGCTTTGAGTATTCACAGTTTTATTGTTGCTATTTACTTGAAGCTAAGACGAATACAGGTGTGTGGTAGCAAAGATAGGCCTACACTTACGAATTAATCCTTTCTTTCTTTTAACACATTAAAATGTTTTTACCAGTTGATTTGACCTACTGTTGGCGTGTTTATGTTAATTAAATAATTTAATGAATTTATTCATGTCACATTTGCTTATTATCTAACTAGAAATAAAAACAAAATTACTAGTTTGTAATTAATTACAAAATTACGTTCTAACTCTTCACCTACATTTAATTTTAGACTAGTTTAATTTTAGTGTGTCAGTGACCTCAATTTATCAGTCATTTGTTTTAATTTTCAACTACTAATGTTGAAGAAAGTAGGACTGTCTGAAACTCATTAGTTGCAGGTATGGGTTTCATTTTTGTATGTATACATCTATACATAGTATAAAATAAAGTAGGTTCTCTTGTCTGTAAGCTTAGATCCTATAAAGTACTCGACAGATTTTGATGGGGTTTTGCTCTTTTTTCTCTTGTAAATTTCTCTATAATACATGTAATTAATATCTAAAATTATTTGTACACAAGCACTAGCTAGTTACTTGTGTATTTATTGTAAACTCTGAAATGTTACCTAGGTATTACAAAATTTGTCTCTAAATAAGTAACTATAATTCATAAAAGTTTACATTGTTTTAAAATTTGTCTTTTGGCCAGTAGAATACTATAATACCTACTTAATAAGTTAACCAAATAATGGCAGCCCAACCATCACATAGGCAAGCTATTACAACAACAGAATGGCAGTGTCCTATAATAATGATAATACCACAACAACCACACAATGCCATCTAGATCCAAAGTAAACATATATTAATAGCTTGTGGGTTCTAGAATATGGATAAACATACTTATACACTTTTTTTTTGTTAATACAATACATATATTATACATAGAAACACCCAGACCAATGCAAATAGCCATGTTCATGCACACAATTATTTGCACTGAGCTGGAATCGAACCTGCGAACTTTGCATGGCAGTCCTTACATCAAGAACCACAGAGGTTGTCAAATATATATTATATACATAGATTGATTCATCAATATTGCAATCTGCCTTTTAAGCCAAATACTTATCAAATGTAGTACTTCAAGCAAATCATTGATTAGCAGTAAACACATTTCCACTATATTATTAATGAATGATGCAGTAATACCTATTTAACTTTGGTAGATTTACAAGTGTAAAGTATAGGACAAAATAAATTATTTACAGCTTTTATAATTCACTAAGATTCTAGAATATTCTAAATCTAAAAAATAATTGTGTAGGTATTGTTGTTTGTAAAATTAATGGAGTATTGGTATTATTTTCAGTAACAAAGCTCACTTTTATTATGAACTGAAACAAAACAATGTTAAAATAAGAGGAAGTTGAAAAAAGTTTTAGTCTTGCAACAAAAGGGAAATGTGTAAGTATTGTTTTTATTAATTAAATAATAAACAAAAACAAACAATGTTTACGAAAATAATGTCCATGGCAAAGCAGACATGTTCTGTTTATGTATAAAAAAATAGAGAACAGCTTTTTTGTAAAAGACAGTAAAAGGTGTCTAGTAAAAATGATTTTTGTCCCAAGTAACAACACTTTCACAAAAAAAATACAATAATTTTAGAAGTTCGGTAACAAATAGTTTACTTACGTCTCAGTCCCCTCGCAACAGACACCGTAAAATTGTTCAAGACAGACATTTCAGAATTCCACTTCAATAAAAAAAGTTAGGTTACACTAATGCTAATCTATTGTCTATTCACCTTACGTCTAATCTTAGTTCAAAACACCAATCTTAATAGCTATTAATGTCTGATATCACGGATATCACGCACACAAACCACAAATTTATTGAACAAAACACGTTAGATCCCTATCGCTTAAACAGGGCTACTGATGTTTATTCATAAAAGTGATATTCATTAATACAAGAGGCGTGGCATTCAAAGTTCTGATTAAATAGCCAGCGCCTATTTCTCGTGTAAACGAACGTTGATAAGCTATCGTTTTATTTATAGAAATCTCGTTGCTCGTTGCTCACTTGCTCAGAAATTCTTTGCAAATTGTTTCAAATCAAATTAACAAAGTAACAAAGTGACAATTAGTGACAAACGTCAGTTTAGTTCACAGAGTAAATAAGTAAAATAAAAAAAGTAAAAAAAAACTCGCATTATTAAACAGGACCAAGTACTCGCAGCTAATAAACGAGCCGAGCGTGATAAGTACGTGCTATACGTTGTGCTGAGGCCGTGTCTCACTTTCTAATAGGATGACAATGGTATTTTTACTAAGTGAGACAAATTTAAAATAGTGGCTTAATGCTATAGTTTGGGTGTTTCTATTGTTTAATATGTATATCCGCACCCATAACACAAGCTTTAATAAGCTTGTATGAGTCTAGATAGAGTAGTGATATATTGTCATGTTTGTTACTGTTTGCCGCAAAACCTGAACTAGTACAAACTGAATGTGTTGAAATGAAACTTAATAGTAATAGGTATATACCAGAATAAGAGAAAATACAAATAGAATACCTAACTATCCCCACAATACTAGAATTTATGGTCAACATAGGTTTTCGATCTAGAATATTAATTTAGGCTTACCTCTCTGCCATGACCCATGACACTTTAAAAGTTACCAATAAAAAAATATAGAAAATAGGCTATATATAGAAATAATTATTGCTTATTGCATTGTAAGAATTTAAAGAGAAAATAAAATAATTATAACACACTGGCTCTGAATTATTAAAATGCGGTTAAAATAGATACTAGTGTTATAACAAAGTTTTTCGAGTTTCAATTTTTTATCAAAAATATTTTTGAGTCTGGCAAGATGAAAGAAAGGGACACGGATGGCGATATCTCTTTGTGCAACGAAAAATGGACTATAATACAGTTACTTTTCGTTTATACAAGTTCTAAGAGTTACTGTTTAGTTTTAATACGTACATAGTAATTCTGCTCTCAATTTGTTTCGTTTAGAAATACAATAAAAGGTATTTTTTTTTTGCCGAAACAGTGGCACACGAAATAACAGCCCACGTGATTGTAAGTAGTAGTAAAGGTATGCGCAGACGAAGGATTTTTGTCCGCGTACTTTTTTATCCGCTAAAATAGATCGCTTACAACTGTATCGAGTAACGCAAACGGGGGATTAAAAGTACCGCGTACAAAAAGTCGCCCGAATAACTGAGGGCATGCAGGGAGCGGACCGGACAAAAGTACGGGAGAGTCCCCGAAAAAAATAGCACTCTTGTGACTAGGCGAAGCAACGCACATGGAGGCCTTTAGTCCGCGTTGTGCGCTCGATCTGATATAAGGGGATGGACCCAGTATTTTCTTTTAAAATGTCTTTTCTTTTTCTTAAACTTGCAAGTAAATTGCAACACAACGTAACCTCTGAATATTTGTTTCCATAGCGTGCACTTCTCTACAATTTCGGGCAACAAATGATCGCACGCCGTGTGCGTTGAGTTCGCGGTAAATCCGCGGCGAACTTTTTATTCGCGGAGCATACTTTTTTCTCCGCCGCGGAGGAAAGTGCGTCGTCTGCGCAGGCTATAACTGTCGCTGAAGGCTAGTTTCCACTTTGATTAGTGCGAGTGCAGGTTATTAGCAATTAGTAAATAAAATGTGTAGTGCGAGTCATGTCCAATTCTGTTCAGTCAAAACAAGCGAGTCAAAACATGTCCACACGTGATTTCTGCAGGCACGCTGCGAGTGAATGGGATGGAAATGGAAGGGCGCGCAAGGCGTGGCTACTCGCAAAAAAATCCAACATGCTTCTGTATCCTTTACTTCACTGATTACTAATCACTCGCACTGATCACTTGCTGTCAACACGTGTTTTATCCTAAACACTACGCGCTTGCACTAATCACCTACACTCGCACTAATCAAAGTGAAACTCTAGTCTCTGGCATTGCTCCTGCCATACCAGGAATGCAATGTATTGTACTTGTATTATTTGTATGTCCTAGTGACAAAAGAAAGTGCGCGATATGATGTAACTAATTTTATAATTTTTATTTATTCAAGTAGGTATGTCCAATTTCTGTTAATAATATTTTATGTAATACAGATTTAATTAATTATTAATTGTTACCAATATTTGCATGCTTTGGTCTCTTAGTAGGCACGCTGAAAGATGATTGATGAGCCTTTGTTGATGATCCTTAAATTTAAATAAATAAATAACTTTTTACCTACTTATCATAAAACTACCATTTATATATCTACCCATGTTTTACAAAGAAACGTTCATTCATCAACAGCCTACTGCACGAAGGCATTATTAGTTTTTATATTAAGTATAGCGTTTCATTCAATGAGTGAGAGAACGCCGGCGGTTTACCTCTCTTCTTCTCCTATATCGCCTTCTTACCATAGATTCTTCTTCCAAAAAAATAATTTTGAAAACAACAGACGAGTGTATCGTCTGTTGTTTTCAAAATTATTTTTTTGCAATGCTTACCATCAACACTATTTACCATCGGGTGGACACGCTTGTTTCCCCCCGAAAATGTATAAATAAAAAGTTTGAAATAAAACAACTTATAACTGGGTACTTGTATATTAGTTTCATTATAAAATAGCTAATTAACGATACAAGCAATAAATAACAAATTCAACAACACTATTCACTTGACTCACATTATTTACAATATTATGAGAATTCTTTAAAAACTACCATCCCTAAAACATTTTGTATTTATTCCGCCAATTTCCGGTCACCAAAGAGGTTACTACTCATTATATTGTCAAATTTGTGAAGAGAATAGATTCCAAAATTCTTATAAACAACATGGAAATTAATTTTAGATTAGAAATTTTATTACTTTGAAGAAAAATGACATCAAACTCGATAAAGTAAAAACCTTAGACTAATTTTATGACCGCACTCAGAAGGAGCCTATTATCGCGCTACAGTATATGGAAAAAGAACGACCAGTCGTCAAATTTCTAAAGTTCTTTCTTCATATATTTTTTTAATTTAATGCCAGGACATTTCTATTGTGCGAGAATAGACAGCCTAAAGAGTTAAAGCATTTCTTTTCACTATACCTCCAGGAATGGGTAGGAATGTCTATATTTTCTTCAAAGTAAACCAATTTACAAGTGTCAATGTATAATGCGTGCATAATTTTGTTATCAATCAAAATAATTGTATTTGTTATTTTCAATAAAAATTACTATTATACAAAACATAAAACTCCATGGATGATATCTAACATAGACTACATACTCCATAGATTATTCCCTAATAGAAACCGCACTATCATTTATTTGCTTTGATTCGAGTTCACAAAATGGCAGGCGCGGAAAGCGCGAAACCCTGCGCTGTGATTGGCTATATCAAGATACGATTACACTGAAATGCACCAATCGTAGTTAGTTCTTATACTAGCAAATACCGGTATTAGTGGTGCGCATGTTGCCCTGAATGCGAAATGTATTAGGAGATCATCTGTGACATTCTCTAACAATGCTAAAAAGGTTAATTTAGGAATGTCTAGGGTTTAAACAAATTCTATTCTACTATAAATAAATTAAACGCTCTCTTCCAACTTTGCTATCCGCGTACATAAATAGTATCACGCTTTTATGCGGATGGGTATAAACAGGGGTATGTTACAATTTTCACTATTTTAACTCGCCCTTTGTTCCACGAGTTGGTAGCCCATGTAAGCAACATACTCGGTATTTCAATAAAACTTCAGTGACCGAGTTAGAAGACGCGTTCTGTTTAATATGTCAAATAAAAGGGCGAGTCTATTGTTGTATTCTGAGCAATATTCCAAAGATTTATGTATTTTTCTCACATACTTAGTCGCTATTACGACTTAAGGAGGAAGTTCTTGTCTCTGGCCTTATATTTGTGCAACTACAACTACAAATATTTGCAGTTTTAAAAACAATTAATTTATTTGCAAAGTCGACCATGACACTCATGACAGATCATTATTAACGTCATCTTTAATCCTTTTTTAAACTATAAAGTGGTATATTTTTATAGCATTTTTGGTGACAATATTTTTTTATAAACCAAATCCAATAAATATATATTTATTGTATGTAATGTACCGTGAAGTAATAGTTCATCACAGCTTGTTAACAATTGACGTTGTTTTTATTAAATGCGTTTATATCTTTAGTTTTTGAAAAGCAAATTAGGAATTTGACTAGAAAAAGAAAGCATTGAGTATACATTTCTGAAGAAAGTTAGAACTTTGAATGTAGATATAAGAAATGGTTAAATAGTAGTAGAAGTTTAGGCGAAAACTATTCTCGCGCGCATGAGTGTTGCCATATAATTTTTCAAATCACTACATTCAAATTTCTCAATAAATTACTAGAATAAATTAATATGGTATTTTTGCATATCAACTGTTATAATAAATCGAAGAAAATAAATTCCCCTACCATAAACTAAAATAATATATCTTATATCGGAAAATACTAGGAAAACTTAACATTTTATTTATAAAATAATTCTATAAAAAATTAATTGGTCAAAAAGGTCTGATATGCCTGCATGGATGAATTTCTTTGTGAAAGTTACCCGAGGCGATCAAGTACTTTTTGTTACCATGCAGTTGCTACCGACCTTATTGGGTATAAGGTCAAAACTGACATGTTCTTTCAATATATTTATGTTATCTGTGAATTGGAAGGCGTAAGGAGGAATGTAATAAGGATAGATTATGGGTGCATTACTGATGAATTTAATTAGAACATAGGTGATTTAAAATAGCCTATCAAAATTATTATCTCTTGATGGTCAGCAGTCAGTGGGATCTGTCAAACTGATGTCAAAAGTGGACAGCTTTACGACGCTGGACCAAAATTAAATAGAAATACATCCGCTGGTAAAAACTTGCAGTTTCTAATTGAACGAGAGCAGTATGAAGTACTTTAGTAGTATTTTTGCATGTTGTGGCATTAGGTATGACACACAACATGCAAAAATAAATTATATATATTGTACACCCTGTGGGTATGTTACAGTAAAACATTTATCTACTACCACCTGTATGTTTCATAACCTACCTGTAACAAACAATAAAGTTTCATTTCATTTCATTTAACCCTTTGATTCCACTGTGAAAAGATGGTACTACAGGTCTACACGTGTGTTCTGAAGATGGATTTTATGAGACGTAGAACTACATAATTATAATGATAATGTTACCAAATTTGTTAATACATTTTAATACATTAATCGACACAAAAATAAGCATCTTTAAAAAATTATTATTGTTATAGATTTATAACATAAGCAGAGCTATATTGGGTCTGTTTTTCGAGAACGAAGTTTTGTATCGAAATGTAAAATTCTAGTTTATCCGGAATAGGATTTTCGACCTTATTACAATAAGCATTGATATGAATGTCCGTTGCACCCAAAATCTACCTGACTACATCCCATATTAGGTTAGTGAAATAAATTAACTATGATTACATACATTTAAGTACCAGCCAGACTGTAGTTTAAATCGATTAAATTCAAGTACATTCGGCATTCAAAAATGTGTTCTATCACCTTACGGTTAAGCTTCATTTGAACGTCATGAAACAAGTAGGTAGATTACCCTTACACTCTGTTAGAAAAGTCGACCTTAGCGATAATTAGATGTCACAGAACTGGTAGACCACATTTTTGGCCGACCGTACCAATTCATTTATATAGGAGAGGAATGTGGGATATATCGATATTATATTGACCATATTTATCGATAAAAGCCACATCTGTTTCCATTGTTCATTTGTTGAATGGCCGCACTAATTAGTGCGACCCCTCCTACGTAAACTATGATAAACCATATTCTTAAATATTGATTATGATAATTTCCGTGGGAGGCATCGATTTATCGTATTAACCGTATCATTCACATCGTCAACTGACGCGTGACCTTCCTTTGACCTTGCGAGGTGTATTTTGTTAGCCCTAGTCTTGTATTAAAAGAAAATAGAAAATGTGTTTCTCGCGATTATTTGGCTCATAGATACATTTTCTAAATCTTCTAGTGTCATTGTTTACTCTTTATATTTTCTTTTATAATGAATAGCTATTACACTTTTCATTAAGCGCCAGAAATGGCAGCTTTATATCTTAACCGATGGTGAGATATAAATCTAGATGTTATATTCTAACGTATCTACGAATGGGGCAGGTGTGTTTACTTGACAATTATAAAATAGCCCTTGCCTTGAATAATAATATAATTAAGTTGTATTATATCAAAAAAAATGGCGAAATGAAACAAAATAAAAACAAATTTCATGAAGTTTATATTTTGGTTTGAGACTCTTCAGATTGTATTAAAAAAGGTGTAATATTTAAGAGACTATTTAACTTGACTTTAAACCTCATGAGACAACTTGTACTTAGTATTAAATCGAGGCGTTCATAGCTCGTTGCGCTCACTGATCGGTAAACGATTAGCGGGTTAAGCAACTTAAAATGCGGCTGACCCATGGATGGGTGACCGCATAGTGGTATTTGATCCGTGCTTCGGAAGGCACGTTAAAAGTCGGTGCCGGTTTTTACCAAGTTGATAACAGTCGTTAGGTCAAGTCGGAAGACTCTTTAGCGACCTGAACAAATCCTACCAATCGATATTTGATTTTGAGTATTAAATCGCCAATCAGCACTGAGCAAGCGTGTCGATCAATGGTCATGCCTTCTCTTTGTGAGTAGGAGTAGTAATATACCATTATTTATTTGCTATAATTTTATATTTGTCAAGTAGTAAAAAATTGGACAAAAATTAATGTAAAATGATCATAATTTACACATTAGCAAGGCACATAAATTTTTGTATAAACTTATTATATTTTGTTATTTACTCTTCTGGTAAAAAGCTAATTCATATGTGTGATAGTATTAGAACGGACATACATAGTAACTGCCATCGGATATGCCTTTTTTAGTGAAGTTGAATATTTGACTTGCTACTTATAATCCCTCATTTGACTATACAAGGTTAATCATAGCCCATCTGCATTAAAACTGGTAATCGAAACCCCATTAAATGTTTTTGTACAAAAATTGTATCAGAATTACCATTACTGTGTGTTTTAGTTTTGTTTTAATTAATTATTTTGTCATACGCTTTGACAGTAACTCCCTCTCTCTCTCTTTCTCGCTCGCTTACTCTCTCTTTCTCGCTCGCTTACTCTCTCTTTCTCGCTTATTTCTCTCTTTCTCGCTCTCTCTATCTTTCTCCCTCTCTCTCTATCTCTCTCTCTATCTCTCTCTCTCTCTCTCGCTCTCTATCTCTCTCCCTCCCTCCCTCTCGTTTCTTCACTCTCCATCTCGCATCTGACGTAATTTATTGCGATTTCCAAAGCTGGTATAGCAATTCTTTTAACTGCTTAGTGTCATAGTTCAATTTTTGTATGAGATCTTTACTATTATTCCTGGCATATAAGGACTACAGTTAACGGATAAGTAGTAGATGTATTATTTTATAAATCTTTGCGAGGTTTTTATTATGTTTTTATTACAATGCCCGTTCTAACACAATCGTATATGACACAACACCAAAATGACAGTAATATTATTGTCAGTTGTCATTAAGACCGCCAATCGTGATCTATAGAATATCTCAATATAGAACAAACATGTTTTATCCAAAAATGAACCTTACGCATACCAAGTAAGGTCCTATTCACACTAAAGCTAGTATCAAACTAGCATTTTTATACGGGCGTATCAGCTCATTTTTGAAAGCGAGTGTAGGCGCGCCTTTTGTCACAAGCGCAACTCGTACGAGCGATAACGCGCTTATACGCGAACACTACTCGCGTCTAGTTTTTTAAAGCGCAAGATGTGTAAGCGCATATGCTGAAACGACCGTATACGCGCAGAAAGAAACGCTAATCTGAAACCACCATAGAAGAAAATCGTAACTAAAATACACGCGGTTTCAGAAAAATCACCCTTATATTATTCTTAAGGCTTATTTTTCTGATACATAGTTACATAAGTCTTTCTTAGCAGGACAGCTTTATAAAACACCGTTTACTACATTAAGAGATGAACACAAATAAATAAATAAGACTTGGTATTAACTCTTCATATTTAACAGAAAAAAATGGACTTTAATGCCTACCTAATAAACTTTATTCTGCCTTTATCATGCCTCGTTTAAAAGACTATAGATCAAAATTGTAAAGAACATCAATGGCAAAGAAATGTACCGTTTAGTTCAAGAAAAATTCCAATTTCGCACTTTAAGTACAGATAATAAAGTCCATTTTCGCTAATCAAATACGTACAATGTTTACCTTACACTGGCTGTTCGATAATGAGTCTTAAATAGTGATAATAAGAGCTAAATTATATCACTCAGTCTTCTTTCTTCTCCTGATCGGGTTTCAGCGTGCATTCTGCTGAGGGAGGGCGATCGGATTCTGTTCCTGAGCCTGTCGAATATATAATATCTATAAGAGTTTGTTTGTTTGTTTGAACGTGCTAATCTCTGGAACTAATGATCAGATTTGAATAATTCTTTCTGCGTACGATAGGCTAGTTCTTGTCAACATCACGCTACTGGCGACGGGAGCAGAGCAGTAACCAAAGACGCGGTTAAAACCGCGCTGCGGGAAGTTAGTATTAATATAATGTATGTAATGTATGTTGTATTATACATATAAACCTTCTAGATAAAATAACTAAATGTGAAAACCGTATCAAAATCTGTTGCATGGTTTAGAAGATGTTAGCGGAGAAACAGACAGAAGATATCAGTGGCTTTGCACACTATCATAAGTAATTTATTAAAGGCATAAAACAAAAAATATAACCTATGTAACTCGCTGATATTGTAGCTTTCTGTTTGTGTTTCTATTTTTTTAAATAGGATACTTAGATTTTGAGTTTATCCATAACAAACAAACATACAAAAAATCTTTTCTCTTTATAATATCAGTTTAAATGTAAAGTTATACTAACCAGGTATTATAGAAGCCACGCCATTATTTTTTTCGTCTTCACTATCGCTAGCTGAGCTTGCTATAGAAGATTCATCAGCACTGCCTGTAAGATTAATTTATCAGTTAATTTATTAATTTAAAGGCTTAAAGAACCAAAAAGTCTTGGCAGGAGGACCTAGATGTCTAGATGTCATTAAATAGAGAGGTGTGAAAAATTGTAGCAGATACCTTTGCTTAACAGTGGGAAACTGTAGATAAAAAAAAAAACTACTTTGGTAACGCAGTGGGAATATGTTGTAAAAAAAGTTGCGATTTCCCTCCTTTCCTCTTTCCTCACCCTCTCATTCCCTTTCCCTAACCCATTCTCAGCCGCCATGGTGGCGGCCACCATACAAGCAGTTTAAGACGATGGCTTTTGGTATAGTGGCCCAACACTTCTATATTCTACTGACTGGCGTACCATCATGCGAGATGGAGTCACTTAGGTAGTAGGCTAATATAAAAAAAAAATTGTAGTGTGGTTTTGCCCAGCAGTGGGCATACATACCAGATCTATTCATAAGCGCAGGCAGCGCCCTCTGCGGTAAAAGCGGCGCGGCCGGCCTCTGCTTGCGCGCGGGGTTCATGCGGCCGCAGTACGCACACACATATGATACGTACTCGAACTCTTCTACCATCGCCATACCTATAGCAATAGATAATTAAAATAATATCTCTTTTCATACAGAAAACCTGGATCTCTACCAGTGCATGTGTTGCCATATAACTTTGATTCTGGGTCTTTTAAGCAAGGCGTGAAAAAACATCCCAATAAGCCGCCATAGTGGAGGCCACCATACCAGTAGTTTGAGAGGATGGCTTTAGGAATGGTAGCCACCAATTCTGCTTACCATCAGGCAGAATGAAGTCACTTTGGTAGTTTAATGTAAAAATAAACAAAGAAGAAGGCTATCATGTTGCAGTCGTTATGCCTATTTACTAATGACAAGAATTTTACAGTTGAGAGGGCGGCAACATTGTTTTGACGTTCTATGACAACGTCACCGCTGTCCCTGTCACTGTCAGGAGCGTCATGAGGGGGGCCGCGCACCGTTCTTTATAGAGATGAGATATACTTGCAAAATTCAATACCAGGGCTTCAAGTACAAGTACGTAAAAATACGAGGGTCGAAAACCAGGTTTTAAAATACTTGCGAGTATTTGTCGTCCCATCCGCTAAAGGTCGTGTTCGAGTATGGCAACCCGCTCCACGCTGGACGCGAGCGCCTTACCTAAAATACTTGCATAGGAATTCAACCTATATTCCCAGTAAGATAAGGAACAAATTCGTATAAATAAAAAAATACTTTGAAGATAAAAGTATTTATTATTAACAAAGTACAAGTGTGTTTCTTATCTGCATTGAAATATGAATAATTTTTCTATGCTATGCTATCGCTCGTTCGCCTTGTAGCACATACTTTCATACTTGCAAGTATTGTCTGCTCGCACCAGGGCGCCGTACTTCGAAGCGAAACCCTGGTTTTAAAACCTGGTAGCGTAAATACGTCTCATTTCCAGTTATTTACCGTGGTAATGGCGGCTTGGACGCGACAGACGTGTACTACGTGTAGTGACAATCATATTTTGTTATAAATGCTGTAGTAACATTTGATTATATCCTCAGTTAAACAAATAGTTCAGTATTACGTGTTCAACTTTTAAAAGCTAATCACTTGATAACTCACCATTATGAGAGAAACATTCAGAACATATAAGAGCCATGCGATGATTGGGTCCATCTTTGAGTAGGTAGTCCACTACTTTGTCTAATGCTGAGCGGTTCTTGTCTGCCAATGGCCGGGGTAGCTGATCAGACTGTAATACATTAGACTACTATGAATCCTCCCCTGCTTCACACATAAAAGTACCTTTAATGTTTTATGATTCCTTCATTATTTTTTTGATATTAAATGAATTTTGCAGTGAAGGAAAACATCGTAAGAAAACCTGGACACATAAAAAGATATTGTCCGTCAAAGTCAAAGATATTAAATTTATTTATGTGTTAATTGAATTAACAGTAATGAATGTCAAAATTACAAAATATCAGCTAATTAACCTAAGCCAGTTAGCTGACGTAGGGTAGTGCCATTAGAAGAACGAGCAAAAAAACTCAGGCTACTTTTTTAAATCACCAGGTTTACAGGGTACAATTTAAGTAAGGTACAATTATTCCAAGTAGCATGCAAAGTGAAGCAAGCAAAATCTGAAATAGCCAATCCACCTTAAGCTAAATCAATGCTCATTACTATGAGAAAAGGCCTTTGCCCTCCAGGGGTTCAGTAATGGGCTAGTATTATTATACACTGTTTTCTTCCGTCTGTTTGTTCGCTAAATTCTTCTAAATTACGCAACAGGTTTTGATACGGTTTTCAATATCGTTTAAACCATTTCATCCATAAATTTTATAATACATGCATAGATACTACTGCAAAGAAATTTTTGCGACCTGCACATTACAAGATCTGCACATTTTGCGAGCTGCACTGTTTGGACATGGTAACTGTCGCTCATGGACTTCTGCCATGCAAGAGGCTCCGCGAAGCCGCTGCCTACTGTTGTATTAATGCTCTATTAAAACCTCGTTTTATCTATACTTCACTTACCCTTAGCCTGGGACCCTTATACATAGCTGTAGGTGAATTGAGAACCGGCACTAAATTCCTGTTATTGGATATCGGAGTGGAGGTCAGCGCGAGCTGTCTTTGACGTAGCTGGCCTGGAGTAGCTGAAATAGTTGAAGAAATATTTTGGAAAAAATAATAATTGGAGATGGGACTGAGTTAATATATTATACTGGCGGACGTTCACATTCCTGTGGGAGTACAAGGATAAAATATAGCCTTTGTTCCTCAGTGATAACGTAGGTTTCCAAGCGAAAAGAATTTTTGAAATTGGTTTAGAAATTTTTGAGTTTATTCGTTGCATACAAAAATACAATTTTTTCCTGTTTATAATATTAGTGTAAATGGAAACGTGTATTATGGAATAACGTGGTATATGATAGGTTAATTAGTAGTTACGTCTTTTAGGATATTAAACACAAACTGGTTTCAAATTCAAAAGCACACATTGAAAAAGAGATTGCGAATTTAATTCCATCTTGCAAGCCCCAAAAAGATTGATCAGGAGTTTTCACGACACACTTAGACTGTATATGTTTTTTAAACTATGACAAATAACAGTTCATAGAGAAAACGTATTCCTATATAATATACATTATCCCTATTTTCTTACAATTCTCCATATTTAATTAATTCATACTTTTTAATTAGTAAAAACTAATTAGTCTGTATGTTTTCAGTAGTATGAGTAAATGGCTGAATGGATCTTAATTTTTATTCCTTTTTTTTATTACTCTCGCACTAGGGAACAAGCCCTGTGTCGCGGGAGACTTTACAAACAACTCAAAGTAATAATATAATAATAATAATAAAATATTTTGTCCCGTGTGGGGATCGAGCCCACAACCTCGTGCACAGCAGTCGCTTGCGCTCCCACTGCACCACGGAGGCAATCATTGACAGTCATTGACTGTCTATACATAGTATAGTACACTCAAAATAATCGTGAAGCAGGTTAATTAATTATATTTTAAAGTAATATGAAATCTAAATTAGGATTATTTACAAAGGTGAGCTACCTGGGATTGGCGTGCTAGGGGTATTACCGGGGATGTTGACAGTAGGCACGAACGGCTTTAAAGCTTTAAATTGTTCCTCAGGGCTGCCGTATTTGTCCAGTATTTCTTTTGCTATCTGCAATTTAAAAGTTAAATATAACAGCATCACGACATCTAACTGAAAGAGGTAGGCATAGGTGTGTAATATGCACATTTCATAGCTATGTTTGAGTCCCATATAACAGGGCGATTATTGTTATGTTGCAGTTTCAGACCAGGGTAATAATGATATTTATCGGGTCCAATACCTGATATAGTTTTAACTGCACAAAGGTCTGATAAGAAACTCAGGCCACTCTATTTAATGGCTGTACACAATCCATTGATGAACATAGGCCTCATTCAAAGGCAGGCATACTTCATATTATACAAAACAAGGTTAAATACAAAACCGTTAATAATTTTCTTTAGAATTGTTCCTTCTGAGTCGTTTTTGTTATTTTTAAGTTATTCATTTTGTGGCTTTCTTTTTAAACGTTTCATTAGATTGTACTTGAAGCATGAGGTCAAGAACATCACAAAACACAGCACTCTCTAAATTTTTTTTGAAATTTCTGTAAATGGAATGTCGCATTAAACCTTTATATACAGTTTTTGGTCTATTCCAATTAATATCTAGTTTTTTGGGTTAATTGGATTTTGTTAAACTTCTACTGAATTAAACTGATTAAATTTATAAATACGTTTTAACTTCAAAAGTTCAAGTTCGTATATTGTTAATTATTTTTTTAAGAAAGTATTGTGTAGGCGTCAAAGTTCATCCAAGAAAACAATGTGTGCGTCTTGGTTGCTTCATTTAAATGTATAATTCAATACTCGTTTATATATGCTACGCTGTTATATATGAGAGTTTTAAGTAGTGAAACATTACGCCTTTATGAAGAGGTAGGGAAGTTTTAGTTTCAGGCGTAAATATTATATAGAAATGGCAAAGCGCGTCTGGCATACTGACTAAAACCTACGGTGTTCCTCCAGACAGCCAGAGTGTCGGGGTCACGGGCAACGCTCGCATTCATCACACGGGAGCGGGCCCCGTCGGATTTGGGGGACCTAGCCCCCCCCCCCCCTCTCCCTCGAGAAGCGTGTGCGGAACACGCGCACTTCCGTCTCAGGCGTGCTGCTTCTGCCTGAACTCCTCTACGCAACTACTGAAACAGGTACACATACCTTATAAGTCTCCGTATTCATAACTTCTTCAAGTATTTTCTTTTTCTCTTCTCTCATTTTATTGAGTTTAATCCTGTTTTTGTTCAATGTCCAGTTGTAGTACCACGATATAGCTGATCTTAGGAATATTACTCTGGAATAGAACAGGAGATAGAGTTTTTAAGGAAAGGTTTTTATATTTGATTGAATTGGAGTCAACAGAAATCGATCCAAGTAGAGCGGATCTTACGAGGCTGCACTGCGTGTGAAGCACAGCTCCATAAAGTCAAAACCAAAGTTAAACACGTCTCTTCATTTAGATCGGAAATGCTGACAAAGGTAGAACTATGAGAATAAGTTCGGTTGCCTCATGGAAACCACAAACTGGCAAGCACAGGGTAGCTTAATGGACAACAAATTTAAGGTACAGGTAATGAGGGTGTTTAGAAAAATTTTCGCCACCAGTTGGCGCCACATTGGTAAAAGGTCTTCCATTTTAACAGCGCTATCAAAACAAATATTTTCAATGTTCATTTCGAAAATTTTAATGTTTATTTTACAAAATGGATAATTCACGTGGACAAAAGAAAATTGCTGAGAGGGCTTTCTAAAATGGCGCCCACGAGGTGGCAGTACCGATGCGTCAGGTCTAGCTGTCAAGCGCTTTTAGAAAGTTAAACCCTGATTGGCCCAATCTGAAAGTGAAAGTGGCGCCAACTAGTGGCGAAAATTTTCCATATTACTACTATTATCAACATAGTACAAACAGCAAAGTTGTATGATAAGACTGTAGCAACAGCGATCGCACATTTGCTTGCCGATCGTGGTAGCTATGGAAAATATCTCCCTTTGTATGACGGCTATGTCTAATAGCGGACGTAATTTCACTAAAATGATGTGATAGTAAATCTATATAAGTACCTATAAATACTTACAAAACAGGCAACACCAATAGCGGCGAGGCATGCAGCAGCGAATGAATCCAGTACTGACTTCTTCCTACATACATATAGTAGTACAATACCGCAAACAATACATAAAGACCCACGGAATACGCCATGACATAACCGATGACCCGCTTGTGGGTCTGTTCTTTGTATAAACCATCTCGTTCTATGCTTTTGATATCAGTTTCGAGGCGATCGAGGACTTCTGTCGTCGTTTTCTTACGCTATGGACAAAAAAAAAAAATCTATGATATTATATAAAGCGGAAGAGTTTGTTTGTTTGTTTGAACGCTGTATCTCAGGAACTACCAGTCAGATTTGAATTTTTTTTGCGTATGATAGTCCAGTTTCTAAAGGTTATAGGCTATGAAACATCACGCTTTTGGCGACGACAGTAGAGCAGTAAGCAAAGACGCGGGTGAAACCGCACCGCAGAAAGCTGGTATTTAATATAATAGAACACTGATGTCATTTATTGAGCACTTTCTTTACAGAAACATCTGGACCGAGGATCGAACCTCAGATTTCTACGAAGCGACCCGTACCACATAGGCAATCATCAATCATCAAATCAAAGGCAGAGAACAACAAAAGGCAATAATAAATTAATACTATATAAATAAGACAATGACAAATGGTCTCCAGTTTGGACCACCCCTCTTTTTACAGCGAGTATCGCGACTAAAAAGTCAGTAAATAAGAGAATCACAAACTTCATCGTAAATATAAAAAATACCGTATCCTATCGCCATACCACCAATCGCTGATATAATACTAGCAAATGACGTCACAGGTCGTCACAGTTCACTAAGTATAATGTACGATTATGCTGAATATTGCCATTGTTTGTGTATAATACATACAGAATATGCACCTGTGTATACTACAGGTGAAAAGTATGATAGGTATTTACAATGTTAGAAAATAAGACAATAGTTTTAGATCATCATCTTTTCAGCTGAAATATGTCGGCTGCTGGATGTAGGTATGCCTGTCAAGATGCAGCGGTTACATTTACGAATACATACAATAAGGTTTATTATAAAACTTCTGATTGCCATCACAATTATGATGCGTATTTCGCAAGTCGTGAAGTAGCGGCCAATATTATACTAAAATAACCAAGTGCTTGATTAGCAGACTCCTAACTGTACTATATTTAGCTTAAAGATCAAGGAAAATACACTCATTCCACATAAATATTCCATTTTAATTGAATATTACTATAGCTAATGCAATGGTATGGAAGAGTTTGGAACATTTGGTTGGCGCTGAATAAGATATTCGAGAGCGCTTCAACTACTGCAATCTTTTGTGCTATATTCGATTAAGTCCATGTTTTCTCACTATGTTTTCTTTTACCGTCTATCAGGAACTTATATAAAGCGGAAGAGTTTGTTTGTTTGTTTGAACGCGCTAATCTCAGGAACTACCAGACGGATTTAAATTTATTTTTGCGTATGATAGCCCAGTTTCAGTTAAGGAAGGTTATATGCTATAAAACATCACGCTACTGGCGACGGGAGCAAAGCAATAAGAAAAGACGTTGGTGAAACCGCGCCGCGGAAAGCTAGTAATATCCAGATAAGCTTGCTAAGTACGTAGTATTACTTTGAAAGTGTAGTTGCCCACTTTCAAAGACAACCACTAGACCATCACGACTGCATGTCCAAAAGAACTTAAAGCGCAAAAAAGGTTACATTATAAATATTAAAATATACCAACAGTCAACAAATCTTATGATGTTTTTTCTATCTTTTTCATTTACACGGTCATTGACTGAACGAACCTATCTCTTCAGAGACATTCACTTTCCTTGAAAGTTTTAAGTTACTGGGGCATGAACCGTCATACTATTATAACTCTAATAAATATGGTAATAAGGCTGCAATTTAAATGATCTTATTATAACGATACAGTATGCCTTATGATTATAAGAATAAGGGTGAATTTTAATTGTAGTGAAGAGGTTTATGAAAATGATAGTTTTGTATAAACCTTGCTCGCAAGAAAGTGAATGGTTTCAGTGAAATAACAATTTTGGTTGTACATAAACAATAGATAGAAATAGAAAATTGATATTTCTATTTGTTTGAACCGGAAAATGCGTAAGCAAAGACAAGACTCCTTGCAAAGAAGATGGACGACCAGATAAGGACAGCCGGCAACTGATACATGAGGGCGACTCACTACTAGCCAAGGTGGCAAAAATTAAAGGAGGCCTGTTTAGCCGTGAAAGTGTTACGCAGTGGATGATTTGTTAAGTAATAAAATGATTTTGTTATATTCGAACAGCAAGAAAAATCAGCAAAAAATATTTTGATTGCATAATGTTTGTCGGCCATGCAAAAAACCACCAGTAATACCTGGTCAGCAAATAAATCAAGTACCTATTATCAAAAAAATATAGATATTCCGTTAATTTGATAATGAATAGTGAGCAAAATGAAGTCCTAATAAAAATATAATAATGCCAGCATCGCAGATCTCATACAGAAAAGGCATGAGCCTTGATCACTAAGCTTACTCAAGGTGAAGTGGCAATTTGAGACTTCAGACTGTAGATATATTACACTTATAATGTCACAAGTATTTATAAGGACTGATATCTATATCGGGTAATATTCAATTCCATACACCAAATACACCTACCAAATACAATCAGTACTCTAAACTGCTGTTTTATTCCGTCGTCGGAAAAGACGCTTTCCAAATCCAACAGAAACGTTCACTACAGCTAAAATCAAAAACTTTTTATATGTCTATTCGAAACAAAGGCCTTGTGAGTGAGTTTCTGATAAGATTATGTGTTTTCCAATCTGTCGTATCAGTTATCGACATGGAAATGATGTCGAAAATTCTTTTGAGAAAACCCGTAATCAAAACTTATCACTAGGCCGGTATTATTGGCCAAAATATCTCGTCGTCAAAGGAATAAGAAGCCTCTTTGGTAATATCACTTTTATGATGATTAACACAAAGTTAAAATTATCAAATTGCATTTCTCATCTATACATATAATAAAAATGTAACCGATCGCTGTCTGTACATGGAAGATATATGAGAAAAAAATTATTGGGGCCTTTATCAACGCAAATAGAACCCAAAACAATGATTGTTACAATTTTTGTCTGTTTGTCTGTTTGTCTGTGGGTTTGTTCACGCTAATCTCAGAAACGGCTTATCCGATTTAGATACATTGTGGTAAGCTTCACTTAACATTTAGTGTTTGTTTCATGTCAATCGGTTCATAAATAAAAAAGTTATGCCAATTTAAAGAATCACGTCGAACATTTGTTAATTTACTACGAAATCTGATAGAAACAGAGACTTTAACAGGTTACGGAATAGCTGATAGCGTTTTTATTTTTCGGATTCCTCTCATTCTAAACAATCTTCCGTTTAGTTTTAAATGAGTCCAGTGAGCCTATGTTTCGCGATGACAATAATAAAGCCCAAGGTCAGACACAACTAAAAGTTGTGGGCGTGGATCTAAGTATTAGCTGTTTTTCGCACGGTCAGCTTTATGTGGCTCTATCACGTGTTAGCATTCCTAGCAGCCTGTATGCTTTGATCCCCGATGGCTATACGTCTAATCCATACATCCATACACCCACACATATTATATAAGGCTTTGTCCTGACTGACTGACTGACTAACAGAAAACGCACAGTCTAAACTGCTGGTCGTAGTGACTTGAAATTTGGAGGGTGTGTTTGTCTAAATGTCTTGAAATTTTATTTTGGAATACTTCTATTTAAATAAAAAAAAAACCTTATAATTTTATTTTAACAGGGGTGGATTTAGAGGGGTGAAATTAGGGATGAAATATTCTATACAAAGATCTTTAGCTTTTGAAGCTAGCAGCTTGAAATTTACAGGGAGGGGGAGGGAAGGGGGAAGGAGGGAGGAAAAGGAGGAATTAAGGATAAGGAGGCAGGGAGGGGAAAGTAAGAGGGAAGTGATGGGGAAGTGAGAGGAAAGTGATGGGTAAGTGAAGAGGAAGTGTGGGGGAAATGCAGGAGAAGTGAAGGGAAAGTCAGGGAGAAGTCAGAGGGAAGTAAGGGAAAAGCCAGGGAGAAGTGAGGGGAAAGCGAGGGGAAGTGAGGGGAAGTGAGGAGAAAGTGACGGAGAAGTAACGGGAAGTGAGGGGGAAGTGATGGGAAATTGAGGGGGAAGTGAGGTGGATGAGGGGGCAGTGAGGGGGAAGTGAGAGGGTAGTGAGGGGGGATTGAGGGGAAGTGAGGGGGAGTGAGGCGAAAGTAAGAGAGGGGGTGAGGGGAAGTAAGGGGGAAGTGAGGGGTGAATGAGGGGAAAATGAGAGGAAAGTGAGGAGGAAGTGAGAGAGACGGTAGAGGAAGGGAGGGGGAAGGAACGCGGCAAGTAAGGAGTTCTCGAATGGTGGAAAAAGGGAGGGGAAGGTATAGGAAGCGATAGGAAGGGAGAGAAAAGGAGGACAGGAAGGAGAAGGAAGGCGGAAGAGAGGGGAAAGCGAGGAGGCAAGATAGAGGGAAGTAGAGGAAAGAGCAAGAGATGCTGGAGGAGGGGCAAGGGATGCTGCGGATGTGAAGATAAGAAGGGGGAGGGGAGGAGAGGAAGGAGGAAACTGTGGAGAGTGGAGAAAAAGTGCAATAGGGAAGAAGGGCTTCCCCTTCCTAACTTTCCCCTTCGGGAAAGTTATTGTAGTGAAAATTTGCCTTTGTGTATTGTATATTGATTTACGAGGGATATCTTTAGGTAGATGAAAGAGGATTTGTATGAATAGGAGATTAAAAATAGTATAAAAAACAGTATTTAAACAATATAAAAATGTCTATTGGAAAAAACGACATTCATGCGAGCGAAGCCCAAAAGGCCACTCACTCACTTATCACGAAATCTCAGAAACAACAAGTGCTAGGAATCCCAAACTTTGCATTGTCATTCCTATAATAATAATATAGGAGATATAAGAATATATGTGCTCACTTAGACGAAATTTTGCGAAATCCATCCCCTAAGGGGGTGAAACTTCTATAGTTTTTATAGTAGGATTACCAAATTACTAGAAAATACTCTTTTTTTAATATTCAGAAACCACCCTTATTAAATGGGCAAATAAGAGTCGCAAGTTTGTGTGAAAGTGGTTTGTCAGTTTTAGCGGTAGCGGGCTTAAACTGGATTCGCCATAGAGACGGGATAATACTGATATTTATTACTGATACAATGTACGATTTAGATTTATATTTAGATTTAGATTTATATCGTAAAATCACAACTTTTTATTAGAAAAATAAGAAACTACAAATCTAAGCCTAAATTATACGGAATAATATATTATTATAAGCTTAAATTATACGGAATCAAGTAATTAAAACATTGGAAACTATGGCGAACCAAAACGTTACTATAAGAAATAAGAATAAAAACAAAAATAACAGTTACTTTGAATTGGACAACAGCTGTCTATCATCTAGTCTGTCAAGTTTGAACCGGAGCTTGCCTGATTTATCGACATTAGACTACGATGAAATAATAACACGACAAAAAGAAAAAATAAACTCACTTCAAGCAAGATTAGAAAGCGCAGACAAAGAAGTAGAAAACTTATTACTTGAAAACACAAATCTCCAAAAAATCCTAAAAGAACAACAAACAAAAATTCAACAGCTAACGACAATCTGTTCCTCAAATAAAAAAGATGTAAAGAAAATTCAAAAAAAGAATAGTGTAATTAAACGTCGAATAGCTTTTAATGATAATTTGGAATCTCCGAGACTAGTATCGCCATCAACATCAACCGAATCCAACAAACAAAATGACCAATTAAACGGTAAAATACAATGTGCACAAAAGGAGATTGCAAATACACCCACAAGTAGGACCAACTTACCTGCCTCAAACACTACTCGAACAACATCACAGAGCACATATTACAACAATTCATCACTTGTGTCATCATTGTCTTCAAAGCACAAATTACATATGATCAGTAGTGAAACTTCTAATAGGTTATATAACATAATTGACAGAACTCATTTACATAATACTGAAATATGTCACTACCGTATGCCTAAATGTGGTTTAAAAATTCTATTGAACAATATTGAAAAAAAAGTAGAACACTTAACGTACTCTGATTACTGTATAATTTTTATTGGTGAAGAAGATTTTCAAAGAACACACAATTATATAGAACTTGTCACCTTTATCCGCGATAAACTAATGTCATTACAACACACAAATTTTATATTATGTCTACCCACATTTAAATATATGGAGAATACAAATATAATGTATAATAGCCGAGTAGATACTTTTAATAACTTGCTTTACTTAGACCTAGAAACATATAATTATGCGTATATCCTAGACTCGAATTATAACTTACCGTACACTTTTAATACATACAATTCATCAGGCAACTTAAATTATAAAGGATTAAGAATTATAATATCAGATTTAGTAGATCTTATTTTGTACATAAATTCACTGCAAATAAAACATATAGGGGTTGACTGTTTCCAAAAAAATAGAACACTTTGCTTGTCAGACATACAAACACAGACAGATTCTCAGTTTTTTCTATAGCTATCTCAATATTTTACATCAAAATATTGCAGGTCTAGTTAATAAATCAGATGCCCTAGTAGTAAGATTGAACGAGCTGGCTCATAAAGGAACAAATATAGATGTCATCTGTATTACAGAACACTTTGTAGAATCAGGTTATGAACACTTATTATACATACCTAATTATAGACTGGCAGCTTACTTCTCAAGAAATGGAAAGAGAGGTGGCACATGTATTTTTGTTAGAACAGGTTATCTATATAAAGAAATAACTGATATATCTAAACAATCTGTTTCAGGAGTGTTTGAATGTTGTGCTTTGGAATTAATATCACTTAACGTTATTATTATTTGTATATACAGGGTGCCTAAGCACAATTATACATTATTCTATGAAAAATTAGAATATATATTGAAAAAAATTAACTTTACGAATAAGAAAGTAATTTTAACAGGAGACTATAATATTGATGTGCTAAAGAGAAACAAAACTACACTAGAATTAGAATATTTTCTTTTACAGTATAACTTGAAATTAGCACTTTACATGCCTACTAGATTAAGCAGTAAAACGTGCATCGATAATTTTGCTCACAATTATCAAAAGGGGTGTAAAGCAGAAATCATAGATTTAGTTCTTTCGGACCATACGTCTCAGATACTTAAAATCCCTACTAAAAGAATCAGTTTGTTAAAATCTTGGAAAATTGAAAAGCAAGAAATTTCAATAGATAATTTAATAAAATTTAAAAATTATTTAGAATGTCTTTATTTTACGCGAGTATTCAACACTCATGATGCAAACGAATCCTATGATAACTTTATGGAAGATTTTCTACTCATGTATAAATTGTGTTTCCCCAAAAAAATCATAACTATAAAATGTAACAAACCGGCAAAATGGATTTCTCGAGGCATAAAAATATGCAGCCAAAAACAAAGACAGTTACTTTGGACGTACCGATTCAATCCTAATTCAAAAAATAAACAAGTTTTAAAAAACTACACAAAGTTATATAAAAAAATTATAAACCTAACAAAAAAAGCACAAAATAACCATTACATTAATACGTCTCAAAATAAAACAAAATCTGCTTGGCAAATAATTAATAATTCAAAAACATGCTACCCACATGAATCTATTTTGACAATAAAAAAAGATTACTTATTTATAAAAAATCCTGTTGACATAGCTAATGAATTTAATAACCATTTTATTGATGATATTGAGCATAATATTAAAAATGACATTTCGTATAATATGAATAGACACAATTTTGGTAATTTAACATCACAATCTTTATTCATGTGGCCTGTATCAAACAATGACGTAATTAAAACGATTAATAGCCTAAAAAATACAAATACTGTTGGTTATGACGGTGTGGCCACTAAAGTACTAAAATATGTAAAAGAAGTAATAGCACCACCACTGACTTTCATTATCAATTTATGTATTACCGAGGGCGTATATCCAAATAGTCTCAAAAACGTTATTATTAAACCGTTACACAAAAAATATGATAAAACAGATATCAAAAACTATAGACCAATAGCAAAAATTTCAGTAATGTCAAAAGTAATAGAGAAAATAATTTACCAGTCCCTTTACACTTATTTTGAAAAGTTTGAATTATTCTGTAACGAACAAAAGGGATTCCGGAAAAATAAAACAATTAATATGGCACTATTTGAACTAATATCTAAAATTATAACGTCAGTGGATAAAAGAAATCCTATATGTGCTATTTACACAGACATGACCAAGGCATTTGACTATGTTGACCATAAGATACTACTTCAAAAACTGTATGGTTATGGTATCAGAGGAAACGTCCTGAAACTAGTAGAATCGTATCTAAGCGACAGATATCAGTGCACAGAGGTTACTAGAATTTGTCCTAAGACTAAATTGGTTACAACGTATACATCTGAACCAAGGCGCATAAATTATGGCGTGCCTCAAGGAAGTGTTTTGGGCCCATTACTGTTTTTAATATACATTAACGATCTTCCGAAAGCTACATGTCATAAAATGGTTCTATTCGCAGATGATAGCACTGCCATAGTTGAATGCAATAATCCACACAATTATCAAAACGATATTAACAATTCTCTTTCTGAAATCATTAATTGGCTTGATAACAACAATTTGATTATAAACTTAAATAAGACAAAAGTAATGCACTTTTATCAGCGACGAAAGAATCATCCTGTAAATGTTGCATATAAATGTAGCAAAATAGAAGAATCTAATCATGTCAAGTTCTTAGGTATTACGATTGACAATAAACTTACATGGAAGCCTCATACTGAAGAATTATGCAAGCGATTAAGCCAATCTGCATATGCACTCTTTCAGTTGTCGAAAAAAGTAAATGTTGAAACTTTACTAATAGCATATCATGGACTAGTTGGTTCAGTTTTACGATACGGGCTTATTTTTTGGGGGCAGTCTACTAACAGAGAACTTGTTTTCAAAATGCAAAAGCGATGTATAAGGTCAATGTGTAATATAAAAGTAACAGATAGTTGTATACCTTTCTTCAAATCTTTAAAATTACTTACACTGCCATCACTGTATATTTTGGAAACATCATGTTTTGTGAAAACCAATTTGAACTTATTCGTTAAATTGTCAGATGTTAAAAAAACTCCTATGCGTGCTAAATATGTAAATCAATTATGTCATACAAAATGTAAATCATCTCTTATGTACAAAAGTTTCTTTGGCATTGCTCCAAGAATTTATAATAAAGTACCTGATCAGATAAAAAGTCTACCTGTTCACAAGTTCAAGATAATTTTACAAAAAATTCTAATTGATAAATGTTATTATACGGTTGACGAGTTCTTTAACGACAATATTTGTAACAATTAATGTGACATTGTAATAATTTATATGTAATAATTAATTGGACATTGTAATAATAATAGGTAATTTATTTGTTATAATTAATGTGACATTATAATAATTTATTTGTAATAATTAATGTGACATAGTAATATTCTTTTTTTTTTAATTTTATTGTAGACCTATAAATTAGCCATATTTGTATGTCTTTACATAGACAAAACATAGCGCACTTTAACGTATTTATAAGATCTGCATTTTTTCGTTTACCTATGTTTTACAAATAATAAATGATTTGATTTGATTTGATTTGATTTGATTGCCATAAAATCAGGCACGCAATATTCTCATAGAGGCACCCATCTGAATTTTCACGCGAACGAAGTCGCGGGCGACAGCTAGTGTCTAAATATGTATAAATATGTAATCACGTCGTAAAAATAACATAAAAGTGCCCACGTTTGAAGCAGCCATTTGGGAAGCCAAGCCGAAGAACAACAAGAAGGCATTGTTGTATGGACTACGCGTTTTTAGGAATCTAAATATATTTAAAAAAACGACACAGTATCAGACTCCTTAACGCCTTTTCAATATAATATAATTAAGAAGTTTCATTAATACCACCAAATAGCATCAGAAATGTAGTAAAATCTGCAACAATTATCGAGGAATGAAACTCAATCAGCCTATCTGAGTCTTAGTATTTCGATACTTAGAGTCAGGAACGAGAGGCGCGGAGGTTGAAATATTTACAAATTTATTCAGTGCAAGGCTGATTGCAATAAAATTTATTATTTTCCTTCCATCTTAATAATTCAGAACCCTTTAATTTAGCTATTTGTATGCTAATTATTCTATCGATACCACAAGAATTCTTTGTCCGATCATAAGTTTGATACCAAACAAAGGAATCTCAATCATCTCTTGACCTCATATCCGATGTCGAATGACGTCAATTAATAGTTGCATCAGTATAATATCATTACATACCTTAGCTGGTATTAGACATTTGAGTAAACCACAGGTATTTTAACATGGACTACAATTGAATCGATAAATCTAAGAATTAAGCAGCATATTTTATTGTCTTCAGATACAGACAAGCCAACAGAACATCTGATGATAAGTGGTAATTGTCGCTCATGGACTTACTGTGAAATTAATGGTCTCGTTTAACCTCATTTGAAGAAGCTCGTATCATAGCGCTGGGATAATACCGCAACTGGAATTTCGTATGAGACGTGCATGGTCGATCGACGAAAGTAAGGTCGCAAAGTTCTCGGACGTAACATGGACTGGAAAGCTAAGGATACGATGTCTACCAACAAAATGGGCAGAAAATAAAAGTAGCCGTGTAAAGCAGAATGAAGACAATGTTCTGTACTCTACTAGTCTCCGATAAACCAATGAGAATGGTATACGCGATCATATCTGAGTTCGGTTTCTAAACAGATCGAAAAATTTCCGTAGTTTGGGAACTGCTATAATATAAATACTTACCTACTCATATTCTTGTTGTGAAAACTAAAATGGCATCCGATCCTGAATTGATATTAGGTAATATTCAAGAACAAACAAATAAATAAAATTGAACAGTCGTTGAATGAAGTGTTTTAATAAATAGGTATGCATTGTTTTCTGATAGCAGTAATGCCACAACAACAATTTAAAATTCAATCAACTGGTTCTGTTCGTTGGCTTCGGATCGACCAGTTGTATCTACTCTCTAATAGGATACATAAATAGCTTCACACATTTTACCCCGAAATGGTAGGCAGATGTGCGTAGCACCCACGTTTCAGCAGTTATATTTATCCCATGTGGCGAACTTATTGCCATTTACCGGGCCCATATCACACAGGGGTTTGCAGTGGCAGTAATGTATCAGAGAACGATGCTACGTAATTTTATTTTCTGCTGCTTTTTCATGATGATTTACCTTCCTTCATTTGGCTTAAGTGAACTTTATGCGATCATTAGGGTGCTAGTATCAGTTTCCTACGCCAAAAGATGATCCCACTTAAGTCTAGTACTGACACAACCAAAATCCGTGACCTTGACTTGATTTTAGGCTAAGAAGTTTCAAGTTTTCTACTTATCAAAGTATTACACTTTTAACATAGGTATATATTTGTCACTCAACCACCAATGTTAGTCACAGCACAAATATCGCTCTATAGTACACACAATAGTCGATTAAACCTGTAGAAGACAATGTGCAATAGATACAATGGTTTGTCAGGTAGCTACAGATCATTGATTATAACTTGTTGGTTGATCACCTGTAGATTCAAACATGAATATGGCATAGGCCTCTTCTTGTATAGAGAAGACAGAAAATTCACCACCACGGATTGGCAGTTTGGACATTATTCTGAGAAAACACAGACTTTTAAAAGACATCAATATTTTGGCTTTGAGTATTTACAAATCTTCAATTCATATAAAGATTCTTGCTACCACTTTATAAAAATTAAATTAGTATTTAATCGCCTTTCGTGAAACTCGGAAGTGCCAGGAATACTGCTGGCTATGACTGTATCAACACTTTCATAAGTAAAGCAAGAAAATACTGTACTTGCAGCTGAAAACATAATTTCTACTATTGTGAATACAATACAATGTTATTGGGGTATCTATATTTACTTCAAGCATCCTTTTATTTAAGCTTGTGGCCTTTGAACAAGATCTAAAGAGAGCACCAATGTTAGAAGCAGTGTGCAAACTAGAAAAGGTTAAATCAAACACTGAGATTCAAATTTATCTACATTCTAATTTCATATTGAACGCTGAAAACTTATATTTAAAGTTTAGTTTAAGAGGTCATTTAGGTTTAGTAGCAAGGTCATAGTTGGCTTTGCTCTAATATAAAGTTAACTGATTGGTTAGCAGACAGCTTTATTTCATTTATTTTTTTTGAAGACAGAGCAATAGTTTATTTAATTCAAAGTTAGTTTAAATATAAAGTAAAGTAAAATATAAATTAAAATAGCCTTTATTTCTTCCAAAATTGACAATAAAACTATGATTACAATTACAAAAATGCAAACTAAATTGTGTCTCTAATTTTGGAGTGCCTATTGGCAAAGGTGTCCTCTAATTCTCTCCAGTGAGCTCGATAAAGAGCCATCCTAGTCCAGTATGTACCAAGAGTATAGCGGAGCTCGTCTTCCCAGCGTCTTATGGGTCGTCCTTGATTATGCTTATCATCCCGTGGATACCAAAGAGTAACTTGCTTTGACCATTTTTCGACATTAAAGCTTAGCATGTGGCCTGTCCATCTCCATTTTTGTTGATCAATTCGAGTGAGTATGTCAGGGATTTTGGTCTTTTCTCTGATCTCAGTGCTAGAGATTCTATCTTTAATTTTTATCCCCAACATAGGTACCTACTTCTCTCCATTGCCCGCTGTCACACTGCTAGTTTGTTCCTATGTTGTTCAGTGAGGGCCCAGGTTTCACAGGCATAAGTTATGCTGGGAATGACACAGGTGGTATAAGCTTTCTTTTTAATGTTTGTTTAGCTCCTTGCTTTTCATGATATTATTACATATTATTTACTAATTTATTTCTAAAACTTTGTATATTATAGGTAAATAATCCTTCAAGGTTTCACTCAATATTCATAGAATAGTCCAGGAATAAATATATTTATTTTATGTTTTTTGTATTATTCTCAAATGCAACTAAGGAACTATACAGAAAAGAATATTAATGATGATAATTTCAAGTAGGTAACTGATTTTGTTGTAATTTGCAAGACACATTTTAGAAGGCATTAATTTTTTTTAAGAAGAACATTATTTTTATTTGCCAGATGAGTAACTTAAAAATACTAATAACATTTCTTAACATAAAGACAAGTGTGTTTGGTAGAAAGTTATATTACTTCAAATTCATACAAAAGCGATGAAGATGAAGATTAGGAAATTTTTAACAAAACTTCAGTAGAAATTTTGTTTTAAAAAGAGAAAGGTTTGATACTATATTGTAAAAGAACTTTTCGCTTATAAGTTTAGGTGGTAGATTAGGCTCGTGTATAGAACCGGATAGGTCAGGGACAGAAATTTGAATTGCCGCCAAAAGAATAATCGAAACGTATAGAAATAGTTTTGGCTCTATTACAAAACATATGTAAAATCAATCAAAAATACTCACGCGTATTCTGGATATGATGAGACCCATTTTCTTGACTTTCTAACTTTAACTAGCAGGCGTATTTATCGTAAAACACTTTAAGCACTTAATACAACCCTGTTTTAGCGTTTTTCGTAGCTAAAAATAAGTTTGGCATAACCAGACTTACGTTGATGACGACTGTACTATATTATAACCTATAACGCCGATTAGAGAACATTACAAAAAAATTATAATGTATGTAAATGGCAGTGTTATAAATCGTCAAATCACATATCCACTAAATATTTTCTATTCAATAACATTCACAAAATTCATCAACAAGAACTCGGAACAAATACTTGTGTTGTGAAAAAAACATTTACTTTCAATAATCATCCACAGCTAAAAAATATCGTTTTGAATGTGTCAGCCATAGAGTATACACATATAGGTCAGATCTTGATTATGATGATGACATGACTGACTGACTTCATTGATGATATTGAAAGTTTTTTATAAACTATTTTTAACTTTCTGCACATGATTGTTACGCATAAGCAGTAAGTGCAGAAGTATTAATCCGCGTACTGGAATAAAATCTATCATGGTTTGATTATTTAGTCTGTTTACGACACTGACTACCAATATGCAATATCTAAGGGGTGAACAAAATTATTGACAATGCGAGGTTTTCGACGAAACCAGTGTTAATAAATCGTCGACTCACTTCCGGAACATAAATTATTGTTACTAATACATTTCACTGTGCACAACATAGAATTTTACTTATTTTGTATTAGGATTTTATGTCTCAGCATGAATGGGCCGGATCGTCTGGGGATATACTCTCGTAGAAGATCGACGTAAGAGTAGTAGTACCTATCTGTACTACTGAGTGAGAGCGCCGGAGGCCCAATTTCTCCCCTTGCCTCTTTCCTCACCTCCCTCATTTCTTTCCCCATTCCCAGCCACCATAGTGAAGGCTACCATACCAGCAGTTTAAGACGATGGCTTTTGGTATGTTGGCCACCACTTCTAGATTCCACTGACTGTACTCCCCAATTGACTCCTTTGAAAATCGATGCTGCTGAGGAAATGACGATAAAGAACTAAAACTTACAAGTGAAAAAAGCTTAAAGGTGAATCAAAATCATTTAGGCAATATTGACATATTTTAATTTCCATTAATGTTTCAAACGTAATTTCAAAACTATTTTCGTAATAAACATAGGTCTGCTTGTTGCCTCTTGCTGGACATCCTGACAAACTTATGAAAAGTTATAACACACCATATTCAGCTTATCATATTAAGTAAGTATCGGTAAATTAAACAACAATATTTTTTAAAATGAAAACCATTATTATTTCAGAATGATAGCTGATAAATTATTTAACAATCTCTCCAATCATGAGTAAAACACGGCAATAACATGACATTGGCGTTTTCTCTTGCTGTCTGTCTACCATCAGAGTCCACACAACGGCACAACCCTCGTCTACATTGTATACTTCGGAAGTTACCATTCTTGCAGCATACTGGCTTCTCTGCTGCTAATCCCATTAAATGTGAGGTTACTGCACATTCTGGTAAAAAGAGTAAGTAAATTGTATTATTAACTTTTAGTAGTAACCTTGCAGTCACATGTGAACACGTGACTGCAAGCAGGCAGAGCACAGGGTGATTTCTTTATATTTTGCGTGCAATGTGGTCTTAGAAAATACCACTGACCTACGAAAAAACCGCAGTCCCTGAAATAGTATAAATGGTTACCAGAGCTTTGTAAGGAAATACGTAGGGAGTGACAAAAATTAGGTATATCATATATCAATAGTGTTTCTTTCTACAAATGGTGCAAGAACAGTCATCTATAAATCTGAAAGTTTTGGAGGTACACACAGGAGCGGCAGGTACTATTTACCTACTTGCTAGCATTGGTGATCAACGCTCATGCCTTCTTTGTACGAGTAGAGGCACCCTGCGGTGAGCACTAATAAACGGATATTTTAATCTACTTACTGCAATCCATTGTATCGTATGCTGTAGTTCCTGGTAGTGCCTTGTAGTTGCTAATTTGACGATCACGCTTGTCAACACATATTTTCCTACAAAGTAACACATTATTGATAGAGAAATAAAATAAAACACTGGATTTAGTTTTTAGTTTTAGGAAACTTAAAAAGATAGAAAGAGAGTGGTTGAGTCAATTTTGAAACTTTTGACAAATTGTCAATATGATTAAACATTTTAGTGTGATAGTGTTAGCAAGATACTAAATAATATTTACACTTACGCCCCTGTCCTCGTAATAACAATCCTAGAATAAGTTCCATCAGGTAAACACTCATTAAACCCTCCTCCGAAGTCGACGTTGTATCCCTCCTCTTTACTTTGTTCTATCACATCAATCCTCTCTTCAATTTCCTCAAAACATGTGGTTGTGTAATTATACGGGCGTTCACCACCACTGTGTTGCGGGAATAGGTCTAAATTTGGATTGTCTGTAACATATTAAAGATGAGAAATCGATATTTTGATATAAATATATTATTATGTTTTCTGATGATAAATAAAGTACCTACTGATCTAAGTTGCTGCCAAGAGGCTTGTAGATAAAACTTAACAAGCTTTTCAATAGTTTTGTACCCGTCTATGACTCTTACAGTAAGTCCTTGTTCTATGGAAACTACCTTAAAAAGTACTGGTGTTTTCTAAACTGACCTCTAATAAATACGCGAAACCATCCAAGTAGTTTATTTAGCTAATCCTAGATGGCGTTAGTCAACGTTAACACAAAGTCGCTGGGCTAGTTGTGTAAAAATTAAAAAATATCCAATGTCCAATCATGAGGCTAGGCTTGCAGTCACACACGCCTAATAAGGTAGGTACTAATTAATATTACTGTTTAAAAAGTACTTACAACAATCCAACTTAGTAATAGGATCATAATCTAAGTCAATCTGCTTAAACTCCTCTATTACAACTCCAGTGATGACATTCACACAGAAACAGATCCTTTCGATGCATTGCACTGGATTAAAGTTACCGTCTTCTGTGCAGCGAGGACCGACGATTGGTACTGATACTCCTGGAGCTATATTCTTTTTGATCTTCTCGTGGAAGCGGGAGCAGCCTGAAAGTAATTTAGTAAAATATCTCTATGAAGGTACTTACTTACTTACCTATCTTTAGTCTAAAAGGATTCGTGTCTCGCTTTTTTATATCTTCGTCATTCATTTCAACGCTGGCTTAGGCGTCCCCTAAGTATAACGATCTTGATCAGTTCATCAGTTAGGTACATCTTGTGAGGAGTCTACCCACGCCTACCCATGTTCGTAGCCGCCACTCAAGAACCTTTCTGCCCCGACGACCACCCGTATTATCATAAACATTAATGATGGTTACCTACACAGAATATATATCAGAAAAATAAAAATAAGTATGGACACGTACCACATTGCATGTGCCGTAATGTAGTTGTACCTAGGTACAGAGCTTCCCCGAAGATCCTCTTGCCTTCTTCTGATTGACAAAAACATCTGAAAAACAAGATTATTTTAAACAAAACGCCTAGTATTATTATAATAGCAAAGTCTTTTGTGGGTGTAGGTGAAATTGAAATTAGCTCTGTGACTGCAATGAAATATCAAGAATTCATAATTGCCTGACGAAAAAGGACGCAAACTAAAGTTTTTAAGGTCGGCAATGGGCCAATGATATACTAGGCTTACAAACGTATGCTACGATAACTACTAAGCAAAACTCTGCTTGTTTGTCACTTTACCCCTAAACACTGAATGTTACCCAATTTTATGTGGCCTTTAAGTCTCATTTTATCTTTGTTCTTTAAATATGATTTTATAAGTTCTTCATCGTTTGAGTAAAAATGTATCTACGTACGTGTGAGCCGGTACACATTCAACGGGTCCATATTTTCCTTTTCCGTCACAGATTGGTCGGTGCTCTAGCGCGCCAATTTCACCCCTTGCTTCTCTTGCGTCGTAGTCATCTTGTGCTGAATGGCAGTCAGATGTCACTGTAAAAGGAGTAAGAGCATAATACAATGAAATTGTGCTTTAGTGAGACGAAGGTCAAACGCCATCAATAAAGAAATGGGCGTGCCTTAAATTACGAATAGTACCCAAGATACGGTACACGTAGCTTCAATCATCAGTAAATCAAAGAAAGATTTTTACCAAGCTGTTGTTCACATAGAGAGGCGAAAGTCAGTTGCGATGATGGCCGAAAGGGGAGAATGGATGTGAAAGGAAAAGGGAAAGGAACAGAAGGAAGGAGGGAAGAGGACCGAGAGGCTAATTGGGCTGCGGAGATATGGAGGCATCTACGCCTCTGTCTAAAACTGACACGATGATTTCACTTACTTCTAGTACACCTCGTATCACCGTCTTCAGCAACAGCACAAGTAAGTCCATCTCCACATCTTCCAATCGTGGTTCCTGTGCCAGGACCCCCAGTACTGCAGTGATCTCCTTCCACTGAAATGCATAAATTTTACTATTAAAACTGTATAAAAACACTTAATATCTTGGGACAGATTTCTTGGGTCTGCCATTACTAGATCTAGCGTAAGGACCAATTTTAGTGGCAAACAGTCGATAATGGGCTTCCGCAATTCCAAAGATTCTGCGAAGCGGCTGCTTACCGTCAAATTAATGCTCTCTTAGAACCTCGTTTGAGTAAGAACATATCAGCGCTTCCTTTCATGATGAGGGGTGAAACACTGCTATATGGAGTTCACTCTAGAGCATTTTTTTTGTAGTGTGGGTTGTTAGTCTTCGATGGCTTTTACAACCTTACGCGGACTGTCGGTGAGCAGAAGGCTCTCAACCGTTAACTCTAAAGCCTATACTCCTAAATTGTTGTGTAGCTTGTCTTACGATGTCTTCTGTATCAAAGTTCATCCAGGGGTCCTTATGCGGAGAAGCCCAAAAGACGTCGGGCCCTCTGTTTACAGCGAGCCCAATATCATTGATTTTTCCCTGGTCCTCAGCTCAGTTAATATCGGTACTTACGAAAGAACGGCAGACAATATTCACAGCAGTTGCATGTCGTAGGTGATGGTAGACTTAAGCCTGTATGTGTCTCATTGTTGATCCTGCAATGAGGTGCAGTCGGTGGACATCCTGTCTCTGCTACGAATGCCTGAAAATAGATTTCTTGGACGTAGACTTTCATCCGCTTTGACAAGTCCTGAGCTGCATCCATTGGTTGTATGTACCAATAGCTCTATTCCTCATCATCTGACATCATTCATCATAGACATTTTTCCTACTCTTCTAATGATGGTGATTTACCAATCAGAAATTTAATGTATTGTATGTAGTACAAACCTATCAAATAGAAGTCAACTGAGTTAGGAAATACGGCTACAGGTCTGCGGTTTTTTATTTGTATCTTAGTTCTCAAATAAAAAAACGCCTAATTGTTTAGCTGATACTCGTAAGGCGCGCGAGCTGTAGTGATGGTTAGTAAAGCCTACAAATTTTAGTTCTCTTCTATATCCTTTGCAAAAAATGCTAAATCACAATCTAACTAATGCCGTGAAGAGAGAAGAGAAAAAAGAGGACACATATTATTTGGATGCTATATTTTTGTCAATTTTTTTTTCTTTTCCGTTAGATCTGGCCTATCCAAACTGAAACCGGTAAGGTCTAATATTGGTCTTTATGTAAGGTAAGAACTTAGGTAGGTACAATTATCTCAATTATACATAAAAATACAAGAATGTAAAGCAGAAGACCATAGACAAACACAACATAGAGTTTTCACACATAGAATGTTTATAAATTTTCAGGCGTAGGTACTTAATTATTGAAACCAATTGTTGTAAACTATTTAAGTGCAACAAAACTAAAGTAAAGACTGTGCATGCAAGCCTTAACTCAAAATTGCACAACATTAGGTACTTACGGTGGTTCAAAGTACTTCTAAGCACATATAGTACACAGTGAAATAAAACACAAAACATTAACTGCTAAAAAGACAGCAAATCTAGATTCCTACTTTAAAAATTGGTGTTCTAAATGGAATTCTACAATTCTTACCTATTCTGTTTAACCAATAAGACGGATTATTCCCATTTGTCCCTTGTGTTTAGTACCTAGAGTACAATCAACGAAACAATTTTCGAAAATCCTAAAAGGAAATTATATTTATTTGAGCACAGACTAATGACGTAAATTCGCACAAGTCAACAACAAAAATGTTGAACGAAAATAATCGTCAGCCTTCGTTTTGATTAACTATAAGTTTAGTACTTATAGTTAACCAACCCAGAAATTTAATTTCAACATATAACTTACCCTACAGAAAGTCAAACTACACAAAAAGGTCGTACTATCATTATAATCAATAAAACAAAACAAAAAAATAAACACAAAATACTTGAAGTCGGCCATTTTTGTTCATGGCTAACAGGCACTGATTTGACGACAATTTTATCATTGTTGTTAATTATCAAGATTATCATCAATTCTAGGATATTTATTGAATTGATTGTATCAATATTATCGTTGAAGTCCATATCCATTCGTCATTACCGATAATTGCTTTGTCGGCGAAGAAAAAACTTAGTAAAGAAACATAACAAAGTTTATAGGACAAAGGACCTCAAAGAGCTTTAGCCTATTGAGAACAGCTCAGCTCCAATCTAGATTATATGACGGCCCTATCTCTTCTCATCGGTGAGCTGGACTATTTGGGGCACATCTAAAGCAGCGTTACCTACACACTTACTAAATAAGACATTATTGCTTATTATTGAAATCGAAGATTTTGCCATTATTTCTACCCTGTTCTATTTGGAATTGCCAAGTAAAGCAAAAATGTCTGATACCTTTATGGTAATCTACATTGCTGGTATTTGGTATATCGATGCTAGCAATGTGTTCAAATTTTTTCTACAGAAATGCACCTCATTTTATAAGAATCGGTGGTATAAAAAACGAGGAAATACTACCGTGCTGATACGTTATCGTCACACTTATCATATCAGTTTATCAGGAACTAGAGTGGCGACGACGTACCTATATGTAAGTATCTATCTATATAAGACAGGTGATTTTCTTGGGTTATAACTATAAAACAATAGTATGCTGGATTTATTTTTAATTTTTTTTTATCTTATCAATCCTACGGCCTATGTTAAGTGATTAGTAGGACATCTATAAGCAAACACGACAAATGACCTATTAACTACTTAACTTACTTATAAGGAAGTGGATAAATATTGTAATTTGCTAAATTTCACTTCTGATTAAATTCGTTACTGCATCTAGACAATAAATTATGCAGTCACCGATACTTCCAATCGTCATTGCTCGGTTGTAAATCCTGACTTACAAGAGGCACAGTGATGGAAGGGATTATTCCGAACAAAACGAACTGAAAAAGTCAGCTGAAAGGAGCTTGCATGGCCTCTTTAAAAATTGTTGGGGAAGTACTGTGTCCAGCAGACCAGAAGTGAATGATGAGGCGTAGACGTCAAATTTAACACGCAATAGTAAGACAACAAAAATTTAAAGCATTTAAATATTTAATACTTGTCAGAATATTTAGATAATGTTATAATACGTCACTCTATATCTTTATGGTACAGATTGCAAAATGTTTAAACCTATTTGTTATCTGTGGTGATAATAAAACAGAATGAAGCTGATTATGCCGTTTATTTGTACGGTTTGCTAATGTTTGGTGAAGTTTATGATATCTAACTATACTTCTTTTTGGAACTAGGTACGTATAACCAGATAATTGGCGCAGCGTAGTCGGACCTCTCACAAGATGAACCTAGCAAAGCTCAAAATTGCGATACTTGAGGCAGGCCTATGTCCAAAAGTGAACATATTCCTTTTCAAACTTTGGGTGAATGATGATCATCGATAATATAAATAAAATACTGGCAGCTTACCGGGAGAGAAAAAGAAAAGGCCAAGGCTCAATTTCTCCCTTTCCTTTTTCCTCACCTCCCTCATTCCTTTAATTTACCGCACTCTCTTCAAGGTTTGCAGCAGCGTTGCAGAGTCCCTGCCATTGCAGAAGTCCACGGTAGTAGATCCAGGCTGGTTTCAGCATAAATGGGCCGGATCGACTGGGGAAGTGCTACCCTCCCATAGAAAATCGACGAAAGAATAGTAGTATCCGTACTAAGTACTGCGTTTGATTCGGTAAGCGAGAGCGCCAGAGGCCCAATTTCCTTCCTTTTACTCTTTCCTCACCTCCCTAATTCCCTTCCCGTATCCCATTCTCCGCCGAAATCATAGTGGAGGCTACCATACCAGCAGTGCTTTTGGTATGGTGGCCACCACTTCTGGATTCCACTGACTGCTCGCCATCAGGTGGGGTGAGGTCACTTTGGTGGGCCAGTATAAAAAAAAGTTCATATGCGAAAGTTACCACTTACCATCAGGTGGGCTGTTGGCCCGTCTGCCACTGTCGGCAATAAAAGCGGACTTTGCAGAGTGAATAATGCTACTTTTACTAAATAATTATAATATGTATAGATAGAACTGTGGTATTTCATCCATTTATCGCTTAAAACTCCGCCATATTATGATACAAAAACTGCGCTCTCATGTAGGTTGTGTACCCACAGCATTCTTGTTATCGTCAGATAACGTTGATAACGTTATCAGGCTATTATAGAGCGTTAATTAAGTTTTGAGGAAATTAAGACTACGCGAGGGCAAATAAGATAGGTACCGCCTAACTGTCGCCGCACCTATTGTTTAGACGATATGCTAGAAGTTATTATTTTGAGCTAAGTAAAGATAGAAAAAAATGATTTATGGTTAACAACACAGTAGCACAGTGGAACGACAATAATATGCTCTTACTAGTTGCACGCCACGGCTTGGCCCGCACACACACACACACACACAGAGATACTTACTTAACAATAGCGTCCGCATCCTGAAATGCAGGATTAGTCAGTCAGTTAGAACACTCAGACCAATGCAAGTAGTCATGTTCATGCTCACAAATATTGCACTAACGGAAATCATTTGACTTAGCAGTCCACTACGCTCTGAGCCACCCAAAGACACGTTTCGATTCTTGAAGCTCTTAACGTGCGATGTTTCAGTTAACAATCTTAGAGATGGCCTTACATAACTTGCATTCCAAATTAAACGCAACTTCTGAATAGTTACCTGAAATATTCTGTTTAATGTCTATAGGTACTACAGTAGTGACGTGCATACGGTTAACCTGATACTGATAGTGAGTCGCTCTCAGACATTAGAAAAGTGAGAAACACTGTCTGTCTACCGCACCGTCTATACTGACTACTGTGTAGGTTTAGTCGAAGGGGAGATCAACAAGACAAAGTATTGATATTAGGACGATTTAATAGCAACTGGTTGAAGGTACAAATACAATGTAACGCGCGGGCGCAGCCGCGAAATACCTAAGTAAGCAAATACAAGTAGAGTACCGTAATAATTATAATTAAATTGCTTATGTGTGCTACATTCCCATATGCACAATGTCGTCTAACAAGAGTATTCTTTAAAATTAGGTTCTTACTCTTCATCAGAAGCATAATACATACTACCTACCTATGTAGTGCCTGCGATCTCAGTAGCTTGTGCTCGTACATTATAAAATAAATAATAAATCCTTAGCTCTTTTCAACTTCCTCGTTGAACTTCCTAGATGCGGTTACGATCGCCTTATCGGCTTGAGGTCAGTTCACAGTGAATATAACTACTAGATTATACTGATAACGTAGTTTGTTTAAAGGAATGATATTAAAGCATAGCTGTAAGCAGTAATAATAATAATAACAGTTTAATACATAGTAACATTTACCACAGTTCCTGTTACCTTTACCTTTTTGTAGCAATATGCAAATTGATGCAGCCTGTAAAGCACACATTTTACTTTTAATTTTTTCTTTACAACATTGAAAGCTGTAATTAATTACCTAGAGTTAAGTGTATTATCTGTGTCACTCTTTGCGTGCTACCTGAAATTGTAACTTACAAAAATTGTAATAATCTGGCGATTAAACAGAGTGGCTAATTGGCTGACATTTTGTAATTTTTACCGTTCATGCGTGTTGATTTAATTAACCTACTTATTGAATAAATACATTTTCATTTTCATACCACAACAATAATACAACACTATCTAAACTCAATGTAAGCATACGAGTAACCGCAGACTAAGTAGAGAACAAGTTCGAGTAACTATAGTAGACAATATAGCTTGTGACATTGGTTCTTTTAGAATGCGGATAAATAAACATAGGTACCTAGGTAATTAATAAATACTTTTTAGTGTAATTATATACTTACCTACTTACATAATACATACAAACACCCAGATTATTATAATTAGTCATATTCATGTATACAAATATTTGTACTGAGCCGGTATCGAACCTTTCATCGAACCACAAAGGTACAAAAAATATTAATGTTAATTGTCAACAACCTACCTGATAGAAAGTGGTAAATGAATTCCAGCGTTACGTTGGCAACGGTTTTGCAGAGCCCCGTTTATTTTAAGACTAGTAAGTTGAAATAAAAATAACAATGACCGTAGAAAACATAATAATTATTACATATCATTTATTATGATAATCTCTATACTTAATACTCGTACAATATATAAGTAAGTACTTACGCGTATATAATTACACCAAATATAAATCTAAAGAAATCAAAAGACTAAAATAGGTACAATAAATTTTGAAAGAACATCTGTAAATTTGCAATAACGGGATCTATAGGTACTTACTAGTAGCTTAACTCATTCCGTGTCGAAGAATAAGACACAATACCTATAGAAAAATAATAAAATTGCTATGAATCAGGGACAGGAAAACTGTCAAAAAAGTTCTATCGGACTAGGACTAGACTTCAATGTATGACTACAAATTTAAATAAAATTCTAAACTACAATACCTTAGAGATAGAAAAAATATATTATGTACTAGCTGCGCCCCACGGATTCGCCCGCATGGAAAATATGTTTTGTTGAATCCCTCGGAAATCACACGAATTTTCGGGATAAAAGTAGCCTATGTCCGTCTCCGGCACCGAATCTATCTACATACCAATTTTCATCGAAATCGGTTTAGCCGTTTAGGCGCTGAGTGGTAACAAACACACACACAAACACACACACACACACACACATACACACATAAACTTTCACATTTATAATATTTGATACAGAAATAGAGAAAATAGGTATATTTAAAACACGGCAAAACAGACAAAAGATTGTAGCGATTTTCTTTTGTAGACTGGTCAAACTTCTTCTGTTCTCTTCTCTTCATCCGTAATGTCGAGCCGTCATCCGTTCATAAAGAGAGCAACTCCATGACAGTGTTTACTGGCAATACTGTCGACGGATAGCTCTCTTCATTAACAGATTATAGGCTTCTTCTTTCTTCTTTTTATCTTCTTTCTACTTCTTATAGCTATATAACTTTAGTATTAGTACATACCTAGCTATAATAATAATGAGAGAATTTATATAGGAGAGTCCTGTCACATCCTATGTCCATCAATGGTCGTCAATAATTATGTAGGTAATCTAAATCTTCTCGTGTGGCTAAATAATACGTGAGTAGCTATATATACTGAAATAAAATTATTATTAGATACTTGCATGTTAGACTTTAGGTACGTGTAAGCTAAGACACTCAAATCTTCTAGAAGAACAAAATTAGGAAGAGCTTTAGTGATACTACCATTTTATCTTCTTAATAGTTGATGTAAGTACCTGTAACAAGACATTATTTAAATTAATTATCACATTGTCTCTACGTCTAAGAAATTAAGTAGCATCGCCTAAATTGATTTGAGTCCATTTATTTTTATACTATTATTATCTTTTGTGAATGACCACTTGCGCAAATTTAGCCATTTTGTAGTTCTGTAATGTGATTTATTCCATCGAATCCACAGCCTCTTACAAAACATTACCAACACACATACTCTTACAGTATCATTAAGGTATATAGTGTTGGTAATCAAATTAAATTCATGAACCTAAAATTAAAGTGGTAGGTATGTATTAGTGCCTAAAATTAGGTCACTGAGTATTTGGATAGGTGTACCTACTGGTAGGACTAGTAGGTACACCTATCCAAATACTCAGTAAAAAACTGCTAGTTTATGTATAAAGCTAGTTTTAATTCAATGCAGCTATTTATTAGTTAACCAACAGTTTCCATACCCCAGTTTATAACTTAAATTATGGTCACTTTACAATTCATTCTGAAGGAGATGGCTCAGATGGCTGTCTTGGTCGTGTGTAAAGGGTAACCATGTGTAGTGTTATGTGGCGGGATAAAATATTTTCGTAATGACGTGAAAATCGTAAAATTGACAGATAAACACTACAAGACACCTTTTTATCTCCTTAATATGCTCTAAGCTCAGATCACATAAAATGTTAAACTAGTACTATTAGCGCCGGCATGTCAATTACTCCCTCAATACTGTACCATTTCGTTCCTTATCCCCTTCTCTCACCTGTTTAGCAATGTCTTGGTTGTTTTCTAAGTATTATTTCTGCAATGCCATGTCCATAGGTTACGGCTACCACTTACCGTCCGGTCGGTCGTTTGCTTGATTTTTTCTTGTCGACTATGACAGACGAGCAAAACGCCCGCGTGATACGGTACGTGGTAATTGTCGCTCATGGACGACTCAGAGTCCCTAGCATTGCTGCTGCAATGCCAGGGACTCTCCAAAGCCGCTGCCTACCGTGAAAGAGGTGGGGTAGGTGAAAGGATGGATTTACCACCAAAGTTCTATTAAAAACATCTCTAAGCTCAGGTCAAATTCTCAACCAGTAATACTTTTCGCGCGGTGTAACATCATGGGACATGAATGTTCACGTCTAAGTGTTAATTGGTGCACCACGATGCTTTAACCAGTGTGTGTTTTGCATTGTTACTTGGTTAACGGAACCTAAGGTTGTCACGATTAGTTAAATGTGATGAATTTTATTTTATGCTTTTATTTAGATAAGTATTACAATTCTTTTGGTGGCACCATTATCTTAATAACAAGTTGAATATTGATTTCATATTAGGTGGTGGACAATCGATGGATAAAAGTGGCTCAAGAGCGATGAAGGTGGAGAACTTTAAGAGAGGCCTATATCCAGTAGTAGACGTCTTTCGGCTTAATATAATTTAGGAAAAGTCTAAGAGTGGATTAAAATGTCATGAAACGCATCATCGTCCTTTCGATGAGGGTGATTTAAACATAAGCGGTATTTGATGCCGCTATGGGTAGATAGAGGTATGTACATACCGCGCGGATTTCGCTCAGGTATTTAGTATGAAGTTCCGCGGTTAGAGCGAAAAGTTAGTAGGATAGTAGTATTACCGCATACTCACTCTGTAGTAGTTAATACCGCTCAGGTCTAAATAGACGTTTAAAAGAGTTATGTATGGGTATTGTAAAGAACTAAAGAGCGAAACCAAAGAAAGGATTGATGCACTCAAGGATGTCATGAAAAGGGAGTATATACTGTAGAAGTAGTCGACTGATGGAAAAGAATGGAAGAGAAAAACATTTTGCGTCGAGACCAAATGATATGAAAAGAAACTTTAATGTGATTAATATTAAAGTAAATTTGACACGCTCAATATAATTATGGTAAGCATTTACTTGTAGTCCATAAACACCTTTTGAAAACCTTAAAATTTCTAATAATACAGCGACAACCCTAACATTTCTCCGTTACACACCGTCATTTTTGTACTACTCTTATTATTTGTTACAACAATATTCCCACATTGATCCATTTTTAGACATTTTGACTTTATCTGTAATGTTCTAAACTGCTGTTTTGAAAAGTATAAAAATAATAACAAAGTTTGTAGTTTGAGTTTGAAGATCATTAACCTCAGGGGCAAAGGACGTAAGACAGAGTAATTATGTTTGGTATATTTATAGATTTAGTTAACTAATATATTGTTACCATTGGTATTTAATATCGTCGCCAAACCAGTATCAAGTATGATGACTTGACCAACACTTTACTTTTGGGAGAGCCTTATAGCTGGCACTGATGAAGTACTATGACTCAATGTCAGCTCAAGATTATAGTCGCGGGACAAATACAGTAAACAATGAGCCGTGAGCCAGCTGTTTTATTTTAACTGTGGCACGACCCTCAGTTAACACTAAAATCTAGCACTTTAGTAACACTAGAAGTTAAGACACAAGATTTTAAACAATCGCAGATAAATAATACCTACTTTAAGCTATGAGTGATTCTTTAATAATTTAGTGTTGGGTGACTAGATAAAGATAGGTACCTACATACCTAATGTTACCACAGGGCCGGATCTAGAAGAAGGGGGGAAGGCAAACCGAAGCACCTGCCCCCTGCCAAATTCAGAGGGCGCCAAAATCATACCGACGCTCATACCACTCATTTTATCAGCCGAATGATGCGTGACTGATCCGTAGCACAATGCAGAACTGGTTTTGTCGTGGACACTTTTAATTCCCGTCGACACAACTAACTTATCAATGGCACAACCAAGACCCACGGCACACCTATTTGAGTTCCCCTCCGCTCATCATATCAACAGAATTACGACCACCTCGCTTACCATCAGCCGAATGATCGTTGGAGTTAGGGGGCACTATTAAGTTCCTGCCCCGGGTTGAAAAAATCATACATGCGGGGCTGTGCTACTATAATAATTTATATGTTACGGCTGAAATGCCGAAGTGCAGCTACCTACTTAGTACGGAGTAACCGTCAGCAGTTAACTTGAACTGTATAACCTATTTATTATCCTTCGTTATAGCAACTTTAACTAAATATAACCAGCCCATAATGGTTATAACAAATATTCTGGATCCGCTACTGCAATCTACTGTGTCTGGCTAATCTTGCTGGTCCGTCTGGCTAAGGTTTGATAACCTGGCAACCCTGGTACCTACTTACTTAATAAAGGGATTAAACTTGGAAGCTCAGCATACCTACATACTAAAATCGCCATCAATAGTCAAAGTGACAAAACTAAAATATCTCATTCCTTCTCATATTTTAACGGTTTTCTTGCTTGAGCAATGTCGACAATCAAATTAGTCCTGCGTGAGAGTTCACTTCTCACGTTTAGAAACGCTATGATAATTGACAAGTTGCGTTCGGAAACGGACCTCGAAAATTGTCTTTTATGAGCAATTTTTTTTACCTAGGTGAATAGTGAAATAGACCAATTGTTTTACTAAAACGATGACGTATTCTAATTCCGTAAATTTAATTTAAAAGAAAGACAATTCTTGCTCTAAAAGGGTATGATAAAGTTTTTACTTTTTTAGAATTAGAATATTAACACGATACAATGTTTGGATAGATAATAAGAGATTTATACAAGTTACGTTTCTTGATTTATAAAACTGTGTATAATACTACTTTAATCATATATTAAGTGTATTGCCTGCTTCGTTGTGCATTTTGCATGCTACTTGACTTGTAACTTTTAAAAAATTGCAACAATCTGCCGATTAAAAAGAGTGGCTTGAATTTCTTGCTAGTACTTCTCATGAGTTGAGTTTACTTCATCAGCAACTGTAGGATAATTGGCCTTCATTTTGTTATTATTATTTTGACGTTCATATGTGTCACCTTTGTGATCTAAATGAAATTCCATCAAAAACAGCTTGTAAAAATAACATTTCTCGCAAGTCAGTTCTTTTACCGTATCTAAATAAAATAAACGTTATTCTACTGGGTGGCGCAAAAGTAAAGACCCTATTTGGTTCAGCTATAACATTTTTTCTAAATTAGAAAACTAGATTTAGATTTTTTTAAATGTATATTTGTGCCATTAAATTTCGTACCATTAGGATTTAAAGATGATGTCTTTTAAATGGTGACCTCCAGAGTTGATACACATTTGAGCCCTATTTATGACATTTTGCATAACTCGTTTTGGCGATTTGCCTTGGCCTGCAAGATCACCCGATCTGACCAGTCCAGACTTCTTTCTTTGGGGTTTTTTGAAATCTCGGGTGTATGTGAACAAGCCACAGACTCTCGCAGCTCTAAAAGAAAACATTCATCAAGAAATAACGAACATATCGCAGGAAGTGTTACGGCAAGTTATGCAAAATGTCATAAATAGGGCAAATGTGTATCAACTCTGGAGGTCACCATTTAAAAGACATCATCTTTAAATCCTAATGGTACGAAATTTAATGGCACAAATATACATTTAAAAAAATCTAAATCTAGTTTTCTAATTTAGAAAAAATGTTATAGCTGAACCAAATAGGGTCTTTACTTTTGCGCCACCCGTTATTATCTTCTGTAGACTACCGGAGACCCGAAAACCGTAATTGTCCATATCAACTCAGAGTCTAGAATCTAAAGAGCAAATGGTTCATTACCGACTAGAATTCTTCATTTCACGACGCCAATCTGAAGTCCCGGGCCCTACCAGAACCTCTTTTAGCAATCTTATTATAACCTTACTTTGTCTCTATCCTTGTTTTGAATTGTACGAAAGAAAAAGACAATACACAAAGTAATGTTATAATAATACTGCTTTATGAGGTGGTGGTCTTAAATGGTTGACGGATTGCTACCAAAATGACCAAAGAGTTATTTATGATGCAAACTTTTTAAAGTTCCAAATTTATCTTGGACATTACTGACGTTACTGACATACGGTGAAGGAAAAAACTGCCTCAGGTGAAGGAAAGTCCACCCACGTCCACGTCCTTTGCCACAGACTCTAGCCATAAATGCTATAATTTTGGTTAGAGTCTCAAACCAAAAGGCCTCCAAGGTCAGCCACAATTATTCAATAAATATAAATTACGTTTATACCTATCTACAATGTTCTTCACCTTTTGTTAGCTCGTCGTTTAAGTCATGTCATTTCTAACGTCACACAGATTATTTCAGTAAATTTTATCCAATTAGTGTAAATCATTTAAAAAGGACGTTTATTGAGAGTACGTAGGTACCTACATATACAGGATTTATTCCGAATAAATACTCCATTTGATTCTAAAAATATGACGTCATAATTTATTACCTTTTAAAAAAAAGCATGTACAGAACAAGTAGGTAAAGAGCGTTTTGACAGTTCTTAAAGAGTGACTTTATTGATACAGTTGTCATCAACCTAAAATCTTTATCAAACTAAAACTTAAAAAGAAAAAACTTTAAATAAACATAGGTACCTACCTAATTCTTTTAAACGGTAGTCTTAGAAAAGCATATTTCGTGTATTGTCACGCAAATTTCATAGAAACGGTCGGCCATTTTGACCGCCATTTGCATTTTCTTTGTTCCTCCGACATATTGTTCAATGTGAGTGATTGTGAACGAAACAAATAACTTATTTCTTATGCAACGGTGTGACCTATTTTTGGTATTTTAGTCTTATTGCACTGGACAATGTCATTTTCTATACTTGTTGGTCGAGTAGGTAAGGTACCTCACCTCTGTAATCTACTGTGTCCAGCCAAACTAGCTGGTCTGTCCCGCAATTAGGTTTATCGACCTGGCAAACCTATTTATTGCAATCAAAGATATAATAATAATAATGCTAATTTTCAGCTTTCTTTATGTATGTTTGTTTTGACCGGACTATTAATAGTCATAATGATTTTTGACTTTAAAAAATAATTACCCTCAATGGTTCAGTGGTAGGTAGATAACCTACCTACTGTGCAGAGATCTTAGGTTCGATCACGGGTCAGGTAAAATAGGTATTTAATTTTTTAGTCGGTAAATTACTAAATTCACATTATTTGCACGGATTTTAGTTACCTATGCCCGCCCTCTTTTATAGCTGGTGATGTGGGTGTTATATTTCCGCCTACCCTTGCGTGTAAAAAAGGCATGATGGTATAAAACTTTGCTTGGTTTAACTGGCCACAAAACCATGCAGGTAACATATTCATATTCTCCATTAAGAAGAACCTTCTTCATTATTATGTTAATTACGTAGAGATGTGGAATGTTAAGTAGACACTATTATTTTACTATATTGTTGCCTAGTTAGCTATGATTTAAGTAATTTGTGTCGAGTTTTACATGCTTGAGACCGTGGTTTTGCTTCATATTATAAGCAAAATGGACTAAGCAATTCGATTTTTATGACGTTTTGTCTTACAAAAGTTTTGATTTAATTGAAACTAGCGATCCACCTCGGCTTTGTCTCAGTTTATTCTTATATTACCTACGTTTTTTACGACATCATTAAGATCATTTCAAATCTTTCCATGATATTCCCGGCTTCTCTCCTACCCATGCTTGTATTAAAGTTACTATGTCCACCCCGATGAATGAGGGCGGCTCTCGACCGGCCACGGGCCAAGATGGCGAAATTTGAGAGAGGCCTATATGTCCAACAGTGAACATCTTTCAGCTGTTATGCTTCAGGAAGAAATTGCATCACTAATAGTAAAAATAAAATGTTTTTTTTATTAATCTACCAAAGTGACTCCACTCTCCTTGATGGTAAGCAGCCAGTGGAATCCAGGAGTGGTGGCTACCATTACAAGAGTTAAACTACTAGTATGGTTGCCTTCACTATGGCGCCTTAGTGAGATGCTTTTTCATGCCTCGGTTAAAAGATCAAAATTAGATGAAAACACATGCAATGTGCTGATAAAGAGAGAGAGAGCGAAAAAAGTATGAAGTGTTGAACCGTTTGGTTCGAAACCCTTTAGGTTTAAACTAAATTAGCAGTAAATTACCCATGTGCAAGATTGTGGCGAGTGGATGCTCAAGTAAGTTAAACGTCGAGCGTCATAATAAACTTATCGCAAAACAAATTCGTGACTAGCAGGCAATTGTTTTATGTTTATTTGTTTTATGATTTAAACATTGTCTACAATAGCTTATACATCTACAATAGTAGGTCTTGAATGTTCTAGAGCGTGTGCCCTAGATCTACGTTGTAATTAAGATTTACTTTGTACTGTAACAGAGTCAAGTAAGTAAATAATAATATCAGGCTGTTACTATGGTAACCTACTTCAGGGAAAGGCCTCTTTTCATATCATGTAAAGAAGGCATGAACATTAAACGCTACTATACGTCTTCATTATAATGGTTTGAAAGATCCCAAAGAATCGAGGTATTTGAGGATATTTGAATAATTATTTTTACGTTTAATAGCCTAGTTCTTGAGGAAGGTTATTATATAACTAGGTCTCTTCTAAAGGTAAATTCCTGATATAAGAAATTACTCATCTAAAAAAATTATCACGACCACTACATAAATACAATACAACGCAATCTAGACCCAAAGTAAGCATTTAATATAGCTTGTGTTATGGTTTTATGTAGATAGATTTATATGGTAAATCCTAAATGTTTCCTTCGTGAGAGATCTATGTCCTAAAGCGGTCATCTTCTAGCTAATGATGAGGTGTTATGGCCTATCGAATAGGCCGCAACTAACACTTAAAATTTAAGTTTAACATTCTTTACCACCACGTCTACAAACCGTCTGTTTCATTTTATAACGTTTAAACAGCTGGTTTTAAACATGGATATGAAATAAACCGTATGTCTAAAAGTTAAAGGTAGGAAATGCAATGAATATACACTTGTATGGACTCATGATTCAGTTTGGAACCCACTGTTTAAATAATTTGTCATTTTATTAAAGGAATGTTTAATTTCTTATGAATCAAACTTAATGCGACTGGAATTTTAAGTTAGGACTGGTTTACTTGAATTTCTACTCCTACAAATCATTAAATCTTCCAAAATTATAAGTAAAATTTAGACAATAAAAGGTACTTAATTCGTAAACTTTTTGGTTTAGCCATTAGCAATGCCCATGTCTGTCAAAGCGGTAGTAAGTAAGTGCTTAATTCTGCAACAACAATTTTCATTATTATATTTTGATCCCTACTTGAATTTTTAAATTTCATTTCTTGGATTGCAGTCATTTTTTCAATACCTAAGTAGATTTATTTATTTGGTGGTTTTTCCTACTACAATATCGATAACTAACTATTTAATTTATCGCATAGATTGTAAATATAGGTAACAGATAACATTTTATGAATATAAGTTAATATCGAAGTGTATAGGAAAATAAATCTCTTTACGGTCTATAGTTGACAAACACGCCTAATAACAGCTGGTAGGCTATAATACCAGCTTAGTTATTGATTGGCAGTGCTAGAGCAATTACCATTACCGACCCTAACCGCCAGTTTCTGAAAGGCTGATCAACGAAAAATTAACTAATCACCTGTTAAATCTCATCTGAAGTAGGTACCAATTAGGTTATTAAAAGCATGAATAATTAGTTTAATTTAATCTAGTAAGTAACTAATTAGATCAAATGAAACTAATTATCCATACTTTAACCATGCTTTTAGGTACTCCACATGAGATTTAACAGGTAATTAGTTAATTTTTCGTTGATTAGCCTTTCAGAAACTGGGGGTAAGTCTTTTGTAATTAAGTTTTTATGCCATCATACAATCCAAGATTGCATCTGTAGTGGTGAGTGCCCATCAAACAGAGTGTACTTAGTTAGTTTAATAGTTTATACAAAAAATACCGTGGCATTTCGTAACGACAATAAATTTTAACAAAATTGATATCTTAGTCTAGAAGCTTGCGTTCAAGGTCTTTTTTAGCCACAATTCAACTCTTACGCATAAAAGTCTATGTACAAAATCAATTACGAACCATATGCAAACCACAACACATTTGTTACAAAATATATTGTTATACAAATCGGAGGCTAGCATAGTTCTATTACATAAATATTGCGTTATCATTATATTCATGTCTATTTGTTTGTTCATTTTGAAATCACCGATGCAAAAGTAAATGGTTGTGGTCTTGGTTAGAACAAGCGTCTGTTAAGTAAGTTGTGATTTATAATTGTTTAGTATAAAGCTAATTACTACACACATAGCTTCGCGACTCGACTGTCTCCCATTAATGGAGTTAGCTGTTACTAAAATGATTTTAAACATGCTTACCTGCTTCAAAAGAAAGAAAGAAGAAAGAAAAGCATTTGTTGTGCTATAAACACGACGTAGGTACATAGGTATAAACAATAATAAGTACATCATTTTTTTTTAAGGAAAACAAATACTTTTTTTTAATAAACAATTTTTCTTAAATAATTATGACCAATAAAATTTAAACTTTAAACTGAAATAATTAAACTAGCAGTCGTAATGTGGTAATATGTAATGTAATGTTGCTCTTCAACATTCACTAATCTTGTCATACACGTTCGTTGGTTGCGTTCTAGTGCTTCAGGTGCTTCCAGTTTGCCACTCTTAGCCTTCTTTAAATTTTAGTTACCTACATAACTACTATAAGTATCATCATTTTAACCATATTTTTCTAACTGACGATTTAACTAAACACATGTTTTTCACTGCTTTTTGAAAATAGTATATTATGTTTAAATTTCTAATACTAAACGCCATAGCAGCTTGTTATTAAATGTTTAATATTAAGTAAACTGGAATCATTAATTTTGCATCATCATAAGCTTATGATCGCTAGTATAGTATCTTAAAATCTAAGAGGCACTGTTGCAATTTGTTACCTATATCTAGCGACTTGTTGCATAAACTATGACCAAAATTTATGACTGTCTTTGATTTAAAAACATAAGTGAGCAGTAAAATGTGCAATATATTGATCATAGGGATCAAACTTTTTATGCGAAAATTTGTTGATGATGTACTAAAACCTATACCAGCGCATGCGTTTCATTTCAATTTTGAACGTTGTTCTTTTAAAAGAGGTGCGAAGAAGAATGTAACTTCTGAAGCCCACTGAATTAGTGAAGTCATATTAGTACTTAGTAGGACCGTACAAAAAAAAATCTAAAGCCAGGACTGAAGGACAAGATCTCGATCAAAGTTTATGTGCTTCGGAGATATACCTAATAGTAACTGTCAGTAAATAGTTACTAAATCAAGAGATCCAATATAATTTTCAATACAACTTCTATCTACCATGTGATGTATATACCTAAAAGTCAGTATGTAGCACAAACTCGCTACCATTTGATACGTTATCTGCCACGTTTACGTTAACGATAGCCTATCGATACACATCTTGATTACGTTACTTATCAATAAAGTGATACTTTAAGTACAATAGTATTCGAATAAATTGTGTAAATTATTTAGCAAATTCTTCATAGCTGTTGATTATTGCTGGTTAAAGAATGAATAGATGGAATCTACGGGATACTCTCTCATAGAATGTCGACTAGTTTTAGTTTCCATACTAATTCGTTTCGTTCAGCCAGCAAGAGAGCCGTAGGCTCCAATTTCTCTTACAAAATCGCTATAGTACCTAAGGCATCATGCTTGCTATTTGTCACGGTGGCTTGTAGGATCCTAGCGCCTACTCATTAGTAGGTACTAACAGGCAGAGTCAAATCATTGGTTGGCGTAGAATCAATAAATATAAGAAATGGTTATTGTATACCTACTAACACTATATTAACTGAAACTGGCTTTAAAATTTAATAGGTATAGGTACCTACAGTACGCAACGATTTTAATTTTGTAAATAGTCTTGTGATTTATGCTTGTCCTCACATCAACCTAGTATGACATAGGCTACATTTCTATGTAAAAGAAAATAAAGTTTTTAAATTAATTTCGTGCCTTGAGAAACTTAAAGATGCCTTATATAATCCGTTCGTTTACAACTAATTATTTTTTGCGTCGTGACAGCCGTTCATTGATGCTATTCCTTAGTCATCTTTAACAATGCTCACTAGTAAAAAGTAACTTTTACTCCAGTTAACTGTTGCTGCAAATTACAATTTTAAATATTGCGATTTTGAAAAGTATGTAACTAATTAGACATTTTGTTGTTAATGAAATGAAATAAGTTTATGGTATACTAAACCTAGCTTCTCTGTATGAAGTCTTTCCTTGCAGTGAAAATAGCTATGAATGATGAAAACTAAACGTGTTATTACTTCTTTAAGAATTTTTCGACAATCAATAAGATGTATTTTTGGTAATATTATAGAGCTAATTCACAGTTAGTATCTCTTACAGTCGATGCAAAAAGTACACTTTTAAAGTTGGAGATAAAAATCAAGATTTAGAATATGAAGATTTAATCTAGTATTATCGAAAGCAAGACCTTTAGGGCCCCTAGTAAATTATTTCTTTATTTGTAAGGGACTTTGTTAAAACTTAGCTTGTTCTCTGCTTACACCAGAATATTAAGAATAAATTACATAACGGTTAGAGTAACAATCTAGAAAAGGAAATAGCCGTATCGTCATAAATTTAACCACTTAAAACTAACTAAATAGTATGTTGTGTTCAACCTGATAACATGTTTGTTATCTCGCAGGGTTTACTGTACTCATAATCTTAGATATCGTTTTTATTTACTGTACCAATGTGACCCCGAAATAGTATTAAAGTGTATTTTCTAAGCAAATGTTTGTTAAGAGTGATAGAAGATAAATTAAGACGTAGTGTGACGATGAAGACAATTGTCATTGCAAGGCAAAAATTACGTTAATGTTAACATTTTTGGATTTATTATGTTTAAACTTTTTGTTTCAGCGTTTGAAATTATTTACTTCATAATTTAATTGTGCTTATAAACATATATTAATACTTTTAGGCCTGGATCCCTATACCTACTCTAAAGATCTTTGAAAAACATTTAGATCTAATGTAAACTACTTTCTTTTTTAGGTATTTTTTTACAGTTATGTACACACAGTAAGTTTGAAATATTAATCAATAAGCCTTATGTATATTATGTAGGTATTTTCGAACTGCCACATTCTTCTTTTTAATATTAAAAATAAATTGAAAAGCAAAATTAAATAATAAATAAAATGGATTTTGGGCCCTTGTTAAAATAAAAATAGCAGTAAATTTTATAATGTTAAAAGTTAAAATACAATTTTGAAGATCTTACCGTTAACGAAGCTTCCACAGCGGTTTTCCCCCTGAAATGAGCGCCATCTTGAGTCACATGTTTATCTCATTAGTTGGTCCATCATCGCTAACGCCCCTGCCGATCATCATGTGACCAATCACAGGCCGAGAAAACTTTAATTGTTATCTATCAACGATTAAACAATCCAATAGTATCCCCTTATCATTATTTTAACAACCATAGTAAATAGACAATTTTCCGCTCAAAAATTAACAGAATTAGGCTGATAAGTCACTTAAATACTTTTTCAAAAGGAACACGACTTAAATTAATTAAATATAAACTGTGAAATAATTTACTCTAATTGGTAATTTTAAAGTATTTTTGTATTTAAATGGGCAATTTAAGTATAATTATAGTGTTAAATAGTATGTGAACTGATTTTGGAAAGAGCGCGCATGGCGTCTAGAAGAAAATGGCGTCTGTTCTTGTATGTCGAGTGTTTTATACAAGTGCACCTGTTACGTCACACTTGTGGATAGGACACGGTGTTAGGGCGTATTCACATGCGTCTCATTATAGAAAATCTGTTATGAATAATTTTACGCCTCATGAGTGGCAATGTCGCAATTTTGAGTCTTATCTCGTGATTTTAATTTTTTATCATAATCATAGCTATATTTAAAAAATATGTTCTGTTAACATTTTAGAATGAGGTGAAAGCTGTTTAAAAAGTAAGTAACCATGATGCTTACAGTTATTTTACCATATAAATAACGCAACTTAAGTTTCAAATGTATTATTTGCGGAACATAATTTAAAAAATTTAGCTTAGATTAAATCAAATGATAAAAATTGAAACCTCGAAATATGACACTAAATTGCGACGTTGTCATATTTTTTTCGTAAAAGTGTGCCCGTTTATATTTCAAATTCAGGTGGGTAATAAAAATGGCGCGCAAATTATTTTTTTTCCGCCAACTACCACGATTTTTTTCTGATATTTTGTTAGTCCGTAGCCTTTTGTAAAATTAAATAGCTACTTAATTAGGAGGAACTTCAGGCCGGCGAACCGCATTACCAATAAATAAATAAAAAATCACTACCTACTTAATAAATTTTCAAATACAGAAATAAAATTTAATAGATTTGCTAAGAGGTTGTTGACCGATAAGAGCAGTACGTACACATGTGCCTGTAAGTTACAAACCGGTAATATATGTTGTGTGAAAGGACTTTTTTTTTTAAAAAGTACTATAATTTAACAGTGTAATCTAAAGGGTCTTAAACCAAAGGGTTCAGATACTTGGTTACGTCGTTCAATTGAAACCTGGAACTCACCTACTGTATGTTTTCTTGCAATTTTGATTCAGACTTAAAATCATCTTATAAAGCAGCAATAGTGGACATCTGGATCCCACTATTTCATTACCACCATACCTTGTGTAACTACCTGGAGTTAAGTCTTCCTAGCATACCTACTCACCAAATCATGGTACAACTTCATAACAACTAGCTGCGCCCTACCACTATTACTACTACAATTAGTATGTCCGTCTCCAGCACCAAATCTATGTAGATATCTACATACCAATTTTTATCGAAATCGTTACAGCCGTTTAGGCATTGAGTGGTAACAAACACACACCACACACACAAACATTCGCATTTATAATATTATATAAATATAGTACATGAGTAACTGTTACCACCTACCATCAGGCTGTTGGCTCACCTGCCACAGCAGGCAATAAAAAAAATCTCCAACCATTTGACACGAGTTTCTTACACGTACCAAGCTTGAAGTTCTTGCTTCTTCGATCGCCTGGAACATTTAGTCGTTACAAAACAAGGCACAGTTCAGTTCACATACATAATTTTACGACAACTATCCAACAAGAATGACTTTACCGTCATAAGTTCATAGTTTCCATTTCTAATAAGTACTTAACTCTTTAACTTTATGTCTAAGTAAAAGTAAAGTTGTTTCAAGCACATTATTGAAGCGCGTCGGGCCAAGTGCTTGCAAGAAATTTGCTTTTTCATTTGCTTCGCTTGCAATGACAGGCATTAAACACATTTGCTGAAATGCAGATTTTAGTAAGTTGGACAAAAGTCTTTTGCAGTGTCAGTGGTTTTAGGTGGCGGTCACTCTACTTTATTAGGTACTCATATTTCCATAACATTACACAAAATCTGTAAATGAAATGTCACTTTAATGACTGTAAGCTAAATATCCACGCATATTAATAGATGTGCGTGCTAAGCGCGCTTGTAAAGACCTTGGATGGCTGCAAATAATAATAATAATAATAATATTCTATCACATTCACACAGCCATCTAGCCCCAAACTAAGCAATTATATTTGCTTGTGTTATGGGTACTAAACAACTGATATACTATATATTATATACATTTTTTTTTTGTATTTACATACGTATTATAGATAAATTACACCCAGACACAGAACAAAAAATCATGCTCATCACACAAAGGTTTGTCCTGGGTGGGAATCGAACCCACAACCTCCGGCTTAGCAGTCAGGGTCACTTACCACTAGACCAACAGGCCAGTCTGAAAAAAATAGCAATTTATAAAACGTTTCTTTGAGCTTCTTCAAGATCTTTCTCATTTTTCAAGTCTACAAACGGTTTTTAATAACAGAGATTATAAAACAAAAACGTCTGCAAGAACTTGGCTTAGTTTTTCGTGCGTGTTATTTGTAACGAAAGTAGTTTCCGATATTTGTGTACAATGACAAAAACGATAAAGTGAGATGGTATAATAGCGACTATACCAATAAACGTAGGTTCGACTTCCGTTTAAGGTAAATATTTGTTGAGCGTTCCTTTGGCTTGCCGCGACTCGCGAGAAATAACAAATGCATTGTCAAAGGTTTGTAACTAGAGGTTAAGGTACCCAACTCTTGGATCTTGAGGGTTCAAAAGAAATTTGTTTAATTTACGAAGTTTTAAGAAGCTGTAACCATTTTACGATTTCTTCGCTATCATAAAACAATACTAGATTACACCTTTGTCCATTAGCATTTAATATAATGACAACCTCCGTGGTGGTGCTACTATGTATGGACTGCCACGCAGAGGTCGCGGATTTTATTCCCGCTGCATTGGTCAGGGTGTTTCTATGTAGGTATAATTATGCATGTATTTACAAAATAAAAGTTAATAAGTCTGTTTATCCGCGTTCTAGAACCCATACCATAAGCTTTATCTGCTTATTTTGAGTCTAGATAGCGTTGTGTAAAAATATAAAAAAAAGTACTTAAGTACATACTTCTTTCTTATTTTATAGCTAGCACACGAAAGGAAAAGCTTTATAAAATGGATGAATTTATAAACTTAAAGGCTCGGATAATATAAGTACCTTCCTATTCTATTCGTATGAGGGACGAGAACGAAGTGAGGTGAACGAACGCCCATTAGTATAGATTACTACTTATCTATTTTATTATATATATATTTTACGCCAATATTTAATGAAAATACTATTTTCCCGCAGCGCGGTTCCAGCTGCGACTTTGGTTACTGGTCTGCTCTCGTCGCAAGTAGCATGATATTACATAGCCTATAACCTTCCTCAAGAACGGAGCTATCACACGCAAAACAAAATTCAAATCCAACGGATAGTTCTAGAGATTAGCACGTTCAAACAAACAAATAAACTCTTATGCTTTTAAAATAGTATAAATAGGTACTTCTTCGAATCACACTAAGTTTTATCCTGTATGGCAATCGAACCCAATACCACGCAGCCTCATACACCGAGGTTATCACAATACGGAGGACGACTCTGATGCAACCACACACTTCTTTCGTAAAAATAAATACAACGGTATGAACACACCTTTACATTTTGTTATCGTCAGGGAAAACAGGTACACACCATAGAAAATACGTTTAAAAACTTTCAGTTTTCAACCTATTGTTGTAACTTGTTAGTTAACAGTTAAAAGCTTAAGTTTTAGTATTACTAACGACATGCCCCGGCTTCGTACGAAATTACTTAGGTACCTACTTAAGTATGTATTTTCCAATATGATTACAAATACTTGAAATTTTTAGATTTTATGTACTATAAACTATAAAGCATACCTATGTAGATATGTATTATATGTTAACACTTCTGATAGATATTCTTTGTATTTTATAGTGAATAGCGTAGGTATGTCATGTTGTGTTAAAATCTGTGTAGTAGTTAGTAGCGCTAGGTAAGTAAGAAGAATACGATAAGTAACTTTACTTCATTATTATTTGGAGAGTAGTTGAAGATATTCATAGCAGGTAGAGGCACAGATTACACAACTTAGTAGGTAAGTATAGGTCACCCAAATTACAAGTAATAATAATCTATTAAATAAATAAGCTTTTAAATAAAAAAAACAATACTTACTATTATATAAAGTGGCAGTTTGTTTGTTTGTACGCACTTATCTCTGGAATTACCCGTCGGATTTGAAAAATTACTTTTGCGAATGATGGCTCAGTTCTCCAGGAAGGTTATAGGCTATGTAACATCACGCTACTGGCGACGGGAGCAGAGCAGTAAGCAAAGACGCGAGTTAAACCGCATTGCGGACAACTAGTTTGAAATTAAAGTTCAAAGGGAGAATAAAATAACTAATACTTAGGTTAGTATTTTACGTGATGGCCTAGCTTACTTTTCACGAGGTACTTACCAGTGAGTTTAAATCCAGACAAGTTAAGTGTACCATTTGTACCTAATTTTAAGACCATTATTTTAGATATTAGATCGAGATGAGTGACATGAACGTCAAAATAACAAAAAAAAATCAGTTCACTGACAAAGAATTGGTAAGACAATCAGGTTGTTTTTCCGTGAGTTAGGAATGCGGATTTTTTTGATATATAAGTCTACCAAAGTGACTCAACCCCGCCTGATTGTAAGCAGTCAGTGGAATCCAAAAGTAGTGGCCACCATACCAAAAGCCATCGTCTTAAACTGCTGGTATGGTGGCCTCCACTATGGCGGCTAAGAATGGGGTAAAGGAAGGGAATGGTGGTGAGGAAAGAGGAAAAGCGGCAAATTGGGCCTCCGGCTCTCTTACTCTCTTACGCACTGAACGAAACGCAGTAGTACGGATACTAATAATCTTACGTCAATCTTCTATGAGAGGGTAGTACATCCCCGGACGCTCCGGCCTATTCATGCTGAAACCAACGTGGATCTACTACCATCTTCTACCATATTTGCTAATCTGCTGAAAGCTAAGAGATCAAATTTATAGTAGGTAGTAAGTACCTAGTTAAATGTCTTTGGCTGAAACCGTGGGGTTTAAATAATGCTGTATGAGACGAGGTCTTCATCCAGTACCGGAAATAATGGACTGTAACGAATTACAAGTACCTGTAGTATTTCACCAACATTCCAACATGATACTCAGCCTCCGTATCATCGTCCCCATTTCTTATCACGCTATCTTTTGAGATAAACTGAGCAAACTGTGGCCATATTTACTCATCATCTAGTTGAGGATAAAAACTATATTAAAATCAACTTTATATTTAAAGAGTTAAGGTTGATATTGAAATTGCTATTGGTGTTATCTTCAATCTTTGAGTTAATGAACAAAAATAAAATTGGATGGTAATAATTTGAGATGTTTTTAGGTGTTCTGATTGTTTTATTTGTCTAATTATCATGTCTCTCTGTAGGTATTAAAGATGATAGTAGATACTTATTCGAAAAGAAGTCTGCATACCTAAAATCGCGAATCTTGAGAATTGCTGTCCTAAGTTAATCTTTCTTTTATATATTAGCCTATCAAAGTGACTCCACCCCGCCTGATGGTAAGCAGTCAGTGGAATCCAGAAGTGGTGGATTCCAAAAGCCGGGCTACTGGTACGGTGGCCTGCACTATGACGGCTTAGTGAGCTGCTTAAAGGACGCAAAGGATCTTGGACTAGCTTGCAGCTGCGCAGTTTCACCCGCGTCTTTGCTTAGGTCTGCTTCCGCCGCTAGTAGCGTGATGTTACATAGCCTATAACCTTCCTCGGAAAACTGGCTTTTCCGAGGAAAGAATTTTTGGATTAGCGCGTTCAAACCAACAAACAAACTCTTCCCGCTTTAAATAACAATAATAATAATATCAGATAATGGACTGATTCCTAAGAGCCTCCATCAACATCTAAAGAGGCTCGCGTTAGGTGGCTGGATCGTGGGCCTGATGCCGAAGGCTGTGCTCCTTGACACGGCTCGATATCGGTGGGTCTCCATATTTTTATATTCTGAATGTATATTTCTGTTATTTTTTATATATATATTTAAAAATGTTAGTTTGTGAGTATGTAAGTCAATGAAGAGAATAATAATATAGATAAAAATAGATAGATACTAAATACTAATATTTACAAAATTACCCTTTAAGTTAAGGCATCTTCAATTATTTATAATAGTTAGTGTAATTACGACCGCTTTGACGTTTTCAACTTGTGTTAAAGCAACCTGCAATTAAAAAATTCTGTAAGTAAGTAGGTTAGTGTTTTTTTAGTGCTTGTCCTTGGTAAAATCTACCCCGGCTGGATCAAGCCCTTCCCCATAAATCGGAGGTCATCACCATCAAGCCGGAAGATGTCTAGTAGGTACTGGACTCCTTCCGCTCCCCTTCGTCACTGGTACCTTAACTTAGTTCATCACTAGATTCTACAAGTAAGTAACCCTCCTTCGGCGTCGCTATAGCGGATATCGTACTTCAGACGTCAAGCTCCTCCTCGAAAAGTACCTACCTACTCAAAATTCGCCAACCTCTATTCAAAAATCCAAACCGCCTCCTGGATCCGATCCGCCTGATTAGAGTGGTAAGCGCCATCTAGAAACAAACGTATGAACTGGTAAATCGACGAGGAAAATAAATAATGCTGGCATTACTCAAATTCGTGAATAATGTGCCAAAAGCCAACAAAATTTCGTAACCATTATAATTTGTTACCAATGTTTTTGAGCTACAAAGCATTTAAATAATATAATTATCTTGCACGTTTTTTTTTTCAGTGTGGCACTAGTTGGACTTTGTGCCAATTTCAGGTGAAAAGGTAGGGAAATTATAAAATAAATAATTACGGGAAGTTATAGAAATTTTGTACGGTATCTTGCACGTTTAAGGCAAGATTGACTGATTTTTTACCATGTGATCGATCAGTACCTAGTCAAATTCTTGCATAAATTAGCACAAAAACAGGACATGTTTATCACACCTACCAAGTGCACGGATTTTGGTTACACGCGGTTTTCACTTTATGATAATAAGATTAACAGGAAAAGTAGTCTATTAAATTTGTAATGTTTTATTATAGTAAGAAATCTGAATTTTATTGCACTGTAATGCCATCTTTTGAATTTTTGTGTAACTATCGGACCAATCACTTTTTAATTTGATCATCGTGAAAACAGGTGAAACGATTAAAGTATGTAATATAGAAATTAGTATATTTTAAATGAATGATAATACAGTCAATACATTTGTTCCATTCATTCATTCATTTTAAAAATAAAAGTTATCGAGTAAAATCATTGTCAATGTAAAGGAAACATTTTATTAGCTTCTGTTGGCTATTCTATGTATAATGTTGCTACTTTATTGTTGCTAACACTAAATAGTAGATATACAAACTACAATAAAAGGAAATTTTAAAAAGTGTAATGTAAGATGTTTATTTAAAAAAACTGATGAATAAAATTCACCTAACGTTTTTTTATTTGTCAAGTGCATAATGCTCTTGTTTCTTCCTCATTTTAAGGGCATGAACAAAGTAATTTGTCATTTTAAAATGCTTTAAAAATTAAGCCTTCGTAAGAAATTTGAATATCATTTAGAATAAATTATGATACACAGATAAGGTTTTATGATACTTTATTTTTTACAATTTTTACTGATGATCATAGTGGTTTAGTAGTTCTTTATTTTTATACAATGGTAACAATATTACTTTACTGTCAAATAATACCAATGCAGTGAACAAATTAGATGTAACTTAACTAGATTTTTCTTTCATTAGCGGTAGTCAGCGGGCGCTAGTACGTAGTATTTTTTTATAATAAAATAGTTCTCGAAAGCTAGAAAAAAATTAATTAAATAACAATAACCTAAAAGTATGCGTAAATTTCAATATTGCTCTAGTCAAAATTTTTATGTTATGACATTTTGAAAAAGAGGTTAGGTATTAAGTAGTGTATTTGAATTTTTCAATTAAACAACCCCTTATTTTTGTTTTTCAGCACACACAGTTCATAATGAGAACAACACAAATTGCCCAGTACGCCCTCAGGCTCACATATTCGCAGGTAAGCTTAATTTTAATTCAATTTTCTTATATAATACTATTTACAGTGCCTGATAATTATGTATCATTAGATAGCTTGTACTTAATTAAAATGAACTACAACGTGTTTAGCTAATAAACATAAATACTCGCCTCTATGATTTTCTGTCATTGAACAGTTAGGTAAACTACAATAATTAAAAACTAAATCTGAGAATGTTGTGTTGGGTTAAAAAAGATAATTCCAAGTAAGTCATTTTTGCTTTTTTAGTTCTCTTGGATGTAACTGACTTACAATGGAATGCATTATCAGGAAACTAGAATTTATAAAATAAAGTTTGTAATATTGAGCAATTTGCTTTTAACAACCGTTATGATCAATGCTCATATTATCTTCTCTGTATGAGAAGAGACAAGGAACAAAATTACAACTAGTATTAAACAGTGTTATTTATTTTAAAGTAAAATATTTTATAACAAAAGTTGGGGCCACATTCATACAAATTGTAGAGTTTGTGGCACTTACAGATTTTTCTACTTTACCTAAGTATAGCTTAGTATTTTATTATTTATATTATAAAAATAAACATATAGTTACCTCTATTAATATTATAAGAATCACAATGAGTGTAAAAAAAAAATAACAATAGCAAGTTGAGGACATAATATTATTATGTAGTATGGGTTCTAGAATGTAGATATACAATACCTAAATACTTTTTGTAAATATACATATAAACTCGCAGACCAATGCAAACAATAATATTTGCACTGAGCGGGAATCGAAACTGCAACTTCTGTGTGGCAGTCTGTACACAGTACCACCGAACCAGAGAAGCAGTCAAATTAAAATAATGTTAGCATGTTTTAAATGTTCTTAATATATAGTAATTTTTCCTTGGTACCATGCGAAACCACTAAATAATGTTAAATGTTTTTCCTTATATATATCAATGTTTTACATTAGTCATACTTTTAAGCTTATTTTCGTTTTTCAATTGTGCATGTAATTTGTTTAAATTATTGTGTGTAGATGCTTTTACGATATCAAAGGATGACGACAGTTGAATTCAATAGGAGGTAGTTTTCAGACATCTGTATATTTACCTATTTTTATCAAAATCGGTTCAGCTGTTTAAGCGCTGAGTAGTAACAATCACACACAGAAACTTTCGCATTTATAATACGTATTAATAGGATTCCGCTAGACAAGCGTGACACTTTTGGCTAAGAGTTTAGTCAATATCAAACTGAATTACGGGAAAGGTCAATAACATTTTATTTGTTACTTACTACTTAGGTATTAACCTACCTAGGAAAGATTTTTTTAACTGACTGCCTTGGCGCAGTGTGTTTAATGTTATTATTTTGGGAGTTCAACTCCCACACGGAACAAAACTTCGTGTGATTCGTAAATGTTTCTTTTGAGTCTGAATGCCATCATCATATCCGCCAAAAGCCGTTCACGTCCACTGCTGGACATAGGCCTTCTCCAATTTTCGCCACCTTGACTGTTTGTGAGCCGCCCTCATCCATCGGTTGCCCGCCAGAGACAGAGAATTTCGTGTTCGTTAATTTTAGATCGTAGCAAATAGCGTTCTATAGTCTCTGCTTACCCCATTAATGGGAAACAGGCGTAAAATTATGTATATATTACATTTCCTAATTTTATTGTCGGAGTTTCGTTTCGAGTGACTACAAAATAATAAATCAGTTCCTAGCAATTACTATGATGCTACTAATAAAACGCACTTGTACGGCTGCATGCGTGCTATGGGAAACGTGAGCCACGTGTCGACAATGACACTGCAATATTGTTGTTTACACCAAGTTAAGTGGGAAGGAGGATTGGAAATTCATTGGTTACGGAAGGAGGATTGGAAATTTATTGGTTAGGTACCTGAGTTTGACGAGACATATAGGTGGCTTTTTTTGTAATCTAAATATACTCTTCTGTAGGCTAATATTAATCAGGTAGTAGTACTTACTTACCTAGTTCCGCAATCATCTGGAGGCTAAAGCCAAGTTGGCCTCCAAAAAGCTCGGTGTGCTCAACAGGGCGAAGCGGTACTTCAGTGCGGGGCAAAGACTATTGCTTTACAAAGCTCAAGTTCGTCCCCACATGGAGTACTGCTGCCATCTTTGGGCGGGAGCACCCGGATACCAACTTGGGCCCCTTGACGCGGTCCAAAGGCGTGCTGTAAGAGTTGTCGACAATCCCAGGCTAACAGGCGGTATTAATTCACTAGGCTTAAGGAGAGACGTTGCCTCCTTATGTGTATTCTATCGCCTGTACAATGGGCTGTGTTCTGAGGAATTGTTTAGGATGGTGCCAACGGCTACTTTTTATTATCGCACCTCCCGCCGTCGGCTGGGAGTTCATCCTCACATCTTAGAACCTCTTAGGTCCCGTACAGTGAGGTTTCAGAGAAACTTTCTCCCTCGTCCGATAAGGTTGTAAAATGAGCTCCCCGTCGAGGTTTTCCCGAGAGACTACAACATGAAGTTCTTCAAGAAAGGAGTTAAAAGGTTTTCACGCGCTAGTGATGCTCCTGGTGTTGCAAGCGTCCATAGGCTACGGTAACTGCTTACCACCAGGCGGGCCGTATGCTTGTTTGTCACATTAGTCGTATAAAAAAAAAATATATATATTTATTTTGTGTGCCAAAGATGCAAATTTTTTTATATTAGTCTACCAAAGTGACTCCACCCCGCCTGTAAAACAGAAGTGGTGGCCACCATACCATCGTCTTAAACTGCTGGTATTGTGGCCTCCACTATGGCGGCTGGGAATGGGGTTAGGGGAAAGGAAACCAGCGTGGATCTACTAACGTAAAAATTTAAATCATCTCAATTCTCACTGTCGGGCAAAAGAACCCTCACAAAGTTGTGGCTGGCTGCTTACCGTCAAGCAGAGTGGAGTCATTTTTTAGAATAGGTATAATAGTTAACCCATTTTGTCACACTGCTGGGCAAAAGTCTCCTCTATAGTGCTCCACACTCCACAGCTCTCTATTCGACGTTAACTTGATCCAGTCGAAGAAAAAAATTATATCTATAATACAATGAAACAAGGTTAATTTACGCATATAAGTTAACGTTACCTATAAATAGTTATCTATTTACGTCTAGACTTATAAGTAGAAATGAGGACAGATATATTATTGATACGCTTTAATTAGTCCTACAATTTAATTATAATAATAATACCAGCCTGTTAACTGTCTTACTGCAGAGCAAAGGCCTCTTCTCATTAAGAGAAGGCATGAGCATTAATCACCACGCTTGCTCAAGGCGGATTGGCAATTTTAGACTTAAGTCCAGGTTTCCTCACGATGTTTTCCTTCACCGTCAGTCAGAAATGTCTTAAGATAAACTTAGAAAGTACCTACATATGATTTGAAAAATCACATTGGTACTTGCCTGAATTCGAACCCTCTTGTTTACAAATCGGGTGCCTTATTCACTGGGCCATTTCGACTATTTAATTACGTTCGTCAGGCTTGCTCCAGGTGGATTGGCCTCGCATGAGCAACAGTTACCACCTACCATCAGGTAGGCTGTTGGTTTGTTTGCCACTGGAGGCAATAAAAAAAAGAAAACCTCATTGCGTATGGCCTATCGTATGTATTTAAAATTAATGCGCTATTTCCTTAAAGGTGACAAAAACAGCCACATAATGATGATTAAACTTTTGACAAGAAAACTGAAATAAGACGATATTTTACGTTTTTGTAATATTTGCTTTTTATTTTGAGGATAACTGAAAAACCATCCATCATCTATACATATAATAAAAATGTATCCGATCGCTGTCTGTACATGGAAGATATATGAGAAAAAATACTATTAGGGCCTATATCAACGCAAATAGAACCCAAAACAATGATTGTTACAATTTTTGTCTGTTTGTCTGTTTGTCTGTGCGTTTGTTCACGCTAATCTCAGAAACGGCTTATCCGATTTAAATATGGTTTTCACTAATATATTGTGGTAAGCTTCACTTAACATTTAGTGTTTGTTTCATGTCAATCGGTTCATAAATAAAAAAGTTATGTCAATTTAAAGAATCACATCGAACATTCGTTAATTTACTACGAAATCTTATAGAAGCAGAGATTTTAACAGGTTTCGGAATAGCTGATAGTGTTTTTATTCCTTGGATTCCTGTCATTCTAAACAATCTTCCGTTAAGTTTTAAACGAGTCCAGTTTCCAGTGAGCCTATGTTTTGCGATGACTAATTAATAAAGCCCAAGGTAAGACACTAAAAGTTGTGGGTGTGGATCTAAGTATTAGCTGTTTTTCTCACGGTCAGCTTTATGTGGCTCTATCACGTGTTAGCATTCCTAGCAGCCTGTGTGCTTTGATCCCTGATGGCTATACGTCTAATCCATACATACATACATATTATAAAAGGCTTTGTCCTGACTGACTGACTGACTGACAGACAACTTACAGCCTAAACCGCTGGTCGTAGCGACTTGAAATTTGGAGGGTGTGTTTGTCTTAATGTCTAGAAGTGTACTTAAAATTTGTGGGTTTTTAAAAATTCAACCTTTAAGTGTATGAAAAGGGATGAAAACGATTGTATGAAACGTCTTTATTTTTTAACTTACAGCTTTTAAATTTTGTTCTGGAATACTTTTATTTAAATAAAAAATACCCTCATAAAGATCTTTGTTTTGGAAGTTGGCGACTTGAAATTTGGAGGGAGGGGGAAGGGAGGGTGAGGAAGAGAATAGGAAGGGAGAAGTGAGGGGAAGTGCGGGGCTAGTGAGGGGGAAGTCAGGGGAAAGGGAGGGGAAAGGGAGAGGAAAGTCAGGGGGAAATCGATTGCCTCTGTATTTCGGTGGTACTGTGTAGGGACTGCCACGCAGAGATCGCGGGTTTGATTCTCGCTCAGTGCAAATATTTGTAGCATGAACATGTTTATTTGCATTGGTCTGGGTGTTTCTATGTATAATATGTATGTATTTACAAAAATTAAAGTATTTAAGTATGTTTATCCGTTTCTAGAACCCATAATACAAGCATTTATTATGCTTACTTTGGGTCTAAAAGGCGTTGTGTAAAAAAAAAAATGGTAACTTAGGGGGATGTGAGGAGGCAGTGAAGGGCAAGTGAGCGGCAAGTGAAGGGCAAGTGAGAGGTAAGTGAGGGGGACGTAAGGGAAAGTGAGGAAAGTGAGGAGTCAGTGAGTGGTAAGTGAGGGGTGACTGAGAGTAAAGTTAGGGAAAGTGAAAGGGAAGTATGGGGAAAGTGAGGGAGATGGGAGGGAGACGGGAGGGGAAGGGGAAAAGGGGGAGAGGAAATGAGGAAAAGGGGAAAGTTATTGTAGTGAAATGTTGCCTTTGTGTATTGTATAGATATTGTTTTACGGAGGATATCTTTCGGTAGGTGAAAGAGGGTTTGTACGAATGGTGATGATGATGAGATTAGAAATAGTATGCAAAACAGTATTTAAACAATACATATAAAAATGTCTATTGGAAATACGATATTCATGCGAGCGACCGCGGCTTCGCTCGCATGAATATCGTATTTCCAATAGACATTTGTTTTTATATATGTATATCAAAAGCTATACATATATAAAAACAAAAGGTCACTCACTCACTCACTCATCACGAAATCTCAGAAACTACAAGTGATAGGAGTTTCAAATTTTGAAAATAAGTGCTCTCTAAGACGGGATTTTGCGAAATTCATTTCCCTGGAGTATAAAGGGGAAAAAAATTTTTATGAAGCTTCTATAGTTTTTAAACGGGAGTTTTGATAATACGATTTCCAAACTAGGAACTATTCTTATTAAGTGGCAAGTTTTGTTAAATATCGCAAAATTTCGTCTGTTTTAGGGGTAGCGGGTGAATAGATTTAAATCGGATTCGCCTTAGAGACGGATTATACTGATATTTATTACTAATACAATGCACGAATGCCGTAAGATTAGGTAAGAAATATTTATTAGGAAGAAAATATTCTGATGTGTGCCTGTATGAACAGGCACACATCAGAATTTTCACGCGAACGAAGTCGCGGGCAACAGCTAGTACGAACTATATGTCCAATTGCATACATTCCTTATCATATTCCAAAAAATATTTTATTTCGAAATATCCCTTATCAGTTCATTCACATAACATACCTATAGAAAATTAATGAGATGTCTTTGAATTATGCAAAATCTTGGCTCTGATCCCAAAATAAGAGTAGGTATTTCACACGTAAATTCTTACGAGATGAATGGGGATAGATTTAATTAGATGACCAGTCATTCTATGTTAATGGGACTATCCCGTGCACACCTATTAGGGAGCATTGCAAATCGAGTACAGTGGTACAGGAAGTGGAACAGGTTTGATGGCACTGTGTACGAACTACCACGTAGAGGTCTCGGGTTCGATTTCCGGGTCGGATAAAGTGAAATTGGGTTATTCTGTCTCCCTACCCCTAAGGAGTAAAAGGCGTGAAGCTATGGTGTAATACATATTACAGTTTCTTTTCAAAGATAGTCTAGAATTTTTAACAAAAAAGAATGACAATTACCATCCAAAAATATATTTTCAATTCGTCATTCCATAATGACATTTACACTTTTAAAATGTATTGGTACTGTATTACCATTCACCTCTAGCTTACAATCAAGGTCGTCTGCATACATTTTATACAAATCAACATCTGTTGCTATCAGTGGCGTGCACTCCATATAGGCAGAAAGGCACTACCTACCTTAATAATTGCTTAAAATCGCAATTTTAGGAACAAAATTAAATAATGCCTACCCTGTTAAAATCTATAATGCCTACCCTGTCTAAAATCTCTGTGCACGCCACTGGTTGCTATGCAATATCGAGTAATAAAACCTTGATAGATCGCATTTTTTGTCATTATTATAAGATTTATTTACTGGAAATGAGCCTCCTTCGACTTCTATATCCAGGGCCAGAAGCTCTCACAAAGGCCGTCACACACACTACGTCACTGTGTCACGATAAAGACTTGGACACCTTACTAATAAAGCTGTTCATCTCTCACGGATGTGGTTTTAGAACCTGGAAAAGTTAGTAAAAAGATGCCAAACGAACTCTGACCAGAAACAGCAGGCATAAGATAGGATATGATCAACTTAAAACAGCTGATTGCTTGGCGCCATTTTGTTTTTGTTTTGTTACAAAGAGGTTTGAGGTTTACCACTTACCAAGTAAACCGTTTTTTCGCCTACCACTATTTACGAAAATTCAAAATATTTTAGATGTTAGATTCATGTTTTAAAATTCAGAATAAAGAATAAGGAATATTTATTTTGCTCAAAACATGGTAACAGGATGTTTACAACTTGTATACAGTACAGCATGTCTTAATATACACAGCAGCTATAGATTATAGGCTACTTTGAAACATACAAGAAAAGTTAACAGACACCTTAGGACTAAATAAAAAATAAATCTATCTATGAATCAATATCTAAATTATAAAACGAGATCATTGTGTTGATACCTATTTAGATCTCCTAGTTACATCAATTTACTTATGAACCTCTAAAAGACCTAATTTATTTATTTTCTATATACATCATAAATTCTTTTATTGTATAAAAACATTTTTTTATAAGCCATTTTCTTAATTGTATTATGAATCTTAAAAGTGGCAATTCTCTTAGAGATTTCGGTATTTTGTTAAATATTTGAATTGCCATACAGTAAATATTTTTTTTATATAGTGTGGTATTCATAATAGGGACAATTTACCATTTTCAATATCGGAACTTTAAAATATGGCCACCTATGTTAACTATATAGCTAACACATGTATAATTTTAATATTATCAGACAAAGAAAGACTAAAGACTTCCATGCCTCGTGTCAGGGTCATTTCCTTAACAGAAATAACTTCCTTCTTCCGATGTTTATTGGCAATCGGCATACTATAAAGTCAAAATCTAATTTTTGTTACGACTAGTGACCCATCCCTGCTTCATATGTGTATATTTTATGCTTTTTACGACTTGATTACAATTTGTTGAAATTCTTGGCTTTTAAACCTTCTCAAAGGAATACTCTAAACGTTATTGAAATTCAACAAATCAAAGTAATGATGTCGTAGTATAGATAATAAATTATTTAATAAAAGATGGCGTTCAGTTTTAACTAATTTTCTCATAGATTAAATTGCCTTTAATCAACGAGCGCGTATGAAGACATTAATTAATGTTGAAGATGCGAAGGAAGTATGTTTGAATGGTAGAAAATAGTTTCTGCTTAGCTCTATAAATATAGATATTTTGTGTATTACAGAAATCAATATCCCATTGCTTATCCCGGGCATCGAACCCGAGATCTCCGTGGCGTACTTAGTTAATCGCCGCCAGTCTAGTTGAAACAAAATATATAATATATTTTATGTAGTAGGTACACTCATTTACGTAAACCTTTCATAATCTGATTTTCTGAGGCTAATATTTTTATAAAATACACATTACGATATAAAAACAACATGTACCGCTGTCAATTGAAAAATACAATTCATGATTGAATAAAAGAACCAATGCGTCACTCTGTTATATTAACACCATTGATTTTTATTGTTCTACGTCACTGGACTATTGACGTATTTTATTTGGTAAACAAATCATCATCGGTCTGATGACTACTGGTTCACTGTTGAACAGAATCCTAAGGAGATACCAGTCACCATCACCAGGCGGTTTGGCAACTGCAGTTTATATACTGCAGATGTTATTTATAGTTTTTTACACAGGTAGTGCTACCTGTTACTTATTGTCTCTTACAGTGGCTTTTCATACACAATTTTTATTTCAAGATTCTTTAAAATCTCGATTTTATGCACTGGATCGTTCAGCGCTGATCCGCTGTCAACAATAGACATATTGACATTTTCGATTCAGCGCTTTAGGAACCATTCACTGCATAAAAAACGAGATTTTTAAAGTCTTCAACGACACCTCGTTTCCTACTAAAGTCAATTTAAAAATAAGTAAAATCTCAATAATTTTTCGAGTAAAGAAGATTTAAAAATAATGTCAACTGAATACACTTTATTACTCTCGGTCTCCGCACTTGTAAATGGCCACGAGCCAGCTTTATTATTGTTGACATTAAAAACAATACAACGTCGTAGTATAGTTCGCGTTTATTGTAAACTTCATACTACCGAAAACAGTTAATGTGAAGTTGGCTGTAACTCACTTGTTCAATGCATTTACTAGTAAAAAGTTATAGTATGTCTGTCTAAATCAAAGCTTTAAGCTGAGCTCTGATTTGTCCTGCACCTTATACCTAGTCGGAAAATCCTGGCCAATGTGCAAACCGTGTATAGCTCTACGTGTTCTTAAATGTACCAGATTATAACTCTACCAGGCGCTGACTCTACAAACTCTAGTTGGTCAAAAAGCGCGGCCAGCGGTTTTATGTTTGTGAAACTATAACATGGCATAACATTTAAGTACTCTCACTCACCCAATGAATCGCAGTAATAGCGAAATTAATACCACGGATTACAATTAATCCCTACATACACTCAAAATTAATAACCTATCTCTAGAGGTGGCCTATCTGAGGTAGTTAGCCTAGGAGTTTTTTGTTAATGACCAAAATAACAACGGTTGCTCAGATCTCAGATAGCCCTATCTATCTCTAGAGATATTAATTTCAGCCGTTAATATGTCGATGTTCTGTTAGAAGGACTACCCCGGTCTCCTACATATTCATACTAAATCCAACTAAGATCTACTAATATAAAAATAGAGTCATGTAATATAGATACATTACGTTCTAACAATATGCGTAGTACCCTCTCAATCATATCCATGTGGCCTCAGTGACGTGTCACACGTCATCGTTTAATACATTTCATTATCAAGGTAATGTTGCGTAATATGGAGTATTTTTGTTACTAGCTCAAACTTAACAGGTAAAACCTGTATAATAGACTAGCTTGCCCCGGCGCGGTTTCACTCACGTCTTTGCTTACTGCTCTACGCCCGTCGCCAGTAGCGTGATGTTAGCCTATATCCTCAAGAACTGGGCTATGATACGCAGCAAGAATTATTCAAATTCGATTGGTATTTCCAGAGATTAGCGCATTAAAACAAACAAACTCTTCCGCTTTATGTAATAGTATTGTCAGGTAAACTCATTGCCACTAGGTATATTCGCTGATGTAGTATCAAGTTCCTGCGGCCCATTCGTTAGGCCAGAGTAGGTGCACAGGGGGGGTTTTAGTCGGTATTTTGGCGTCTCGTTTCCCCGGACGGAGCGATATGCGTAAATGCATTTCCCCCTTTTTCCCTAAAAAAAGGTGTAAAAGGCTGGTAAAGTTATTGACTTATAATCTAGTGCTAAATATTCTCACTGCAGGGTGAAGCTTCTACGTAGAGAGGGCATTAGCGTTGACCACTGTGCTAATTCAAAACGGATTAATGATTTTAAACTTTAAAAAAAACATTGTTGGGGTAGATAAAACGTCTACTGTTAAACTTAATTGGAATGGTCGGCCACAAGCTAATTCCGGTCCCTATATGTTTCATAAGAATAACATACATACATCATGTACTTTCTTTCTATTTAAAAGAAAAACGTTCAGTTATTATCGTGAGAGTTTCATGAACCAATCCATCCATTTGATGGATGACTATTTTATCAAGTTCATTGATTTATTTAGCAAATATACATTCATTTTGTCGTGAAGTATTCTTATCCTCAAAGGAAATTCGATGAGGAAACATATTGCTTAAAATGTTGCAAACAAAAAGATTTAATTTAAACTTCTTTTGTACTGAATGAATCTATACTTACATTAAAAAGAGGTAAAGTTTGTAACGTTGTAAGTATCTCTAGATCTTCTGAACCGATTTAAAAAAATCTTTTTGCGTTTGAGAGCCCAGTTCTTGAAGAAGGTTATGGTTATTTAAGGTATGTAAAATCATGCTACGAGCGCGACGAAAACGGAGCAATAACTAAAGATGTAACTTAGCGCGGATGAAATCGCGCCACAAAAAGCTGGTTGATTATAGAGTGTTGTAGGATAAGAAACGCTTACTTCTTTCGTTAAGTTGAAGTGCAAGTCAATCAATTAATCATCCTACAAAACGATTTACTATGCCATAATTGAATATTCGGTTCCTATTATAGAATAATGTTATCAACATCCTCTACGTGTGTATTGGTCATTTATTGGCGCTATCTTTAGCGACTGACATTTAACTTGCTAGGTCACTACGTTTGTGACCCGGCACATGTTCGCCTGCGTGTTAAACGTATGCACAGGGCACCACTTGATAATTGTTAACCAGGTGCTCAAAACACTACAGTACATAATATATATTTTATTTTATTTTTAAATGAAAGCCTGGAACTCTTTATCAGCGCATGTATTCCCATATAACTTTGATCTTGCGTCTTTTAAGCGGAGCGTGAAAAAGCATTTCACAAAGTCGCCAAAGTGTAGGCCACCATACCAGCCGTTTCTGACGATGGCTTTTGGAATGGAGGCTACCACTTCTGGATTCCACTGACTTGCTTACCATCAGACTGAGTGGAGTCACTTTAGTAGGCGAATATAAAAAAAAAACCATCAGTGTCTCGCCAACCTTAACAGGTTGGTTCATTGTGGGGGTTCTGCCCACGGTGCGTTTTTCGTTTTCTGGTTGCCAAGAACATTTCTGCCCCAAAGGCCATCGTTTTCGGTCTGAAACGTATTCGTATCTTATCGACCTAAAGACATTGCGAGGTGTTTGTCATAGTCTCTACACTTCCCCGCAGCTTACTGAACCCATCCAGTTAAACCCACTCACAGTTACATGCTATTCCGAAGACATGAGTGTCGTGAAGGAGGTGTTCCCTTTATGACGAGTCTTTTTACGTCGAGTATGATATACAATAGAATCTATGGTTCAAAGACAATAGGTTATAAGACACGATATAAAGGGAACATACCGTGAAGGATCCTGTGGGTAGGCCTAGATAAAGCGGTTACATATCTACTGCTAGACAATACCATATGACAACTGCTTGTTTGTATATTTGCAAAGTTTCTGCAAGACTTATCTACTGCTATCCATAGATAAGGCTTCATACCAAAATTTGATATTTTTTATGTCACACTAGTAAATACTGCTTTGAACGATAAAAACAATGAATCAGTTTTGCGACAATAGTACAGAGATAGTATTATCTTGGTTGATAGAGACTAAGATTGATTATAATGTAGATTGATAATATTCTTGCTAAAATATTTGTAGAGAATAAACTGGTTTATTATATCTAATAAAAAAAAATATTTGAGATTAATTTATATGGTAGTACATTCTTGTGGGTTTTAGCATACAAGGCACGATCGAAAAATAAATATTCTTATATAATATGCACATAATGTAGTAAAAGCTATATTCCTACTAAGTACTTCGTGTCGTCCTAAGAAAAGGCGACAGTTCAGTTTCTTCTTTGGTCCTTTGCTCTTACTTTTTCTTCACCGTCAACAATGACTGGTTTCTTAGCATTTTTCCTGCAAAGCTTACAGAACATAGCCTTGCCCATAGATTACAGTAAAACCACTCGATGTTCAGGCACAGATCAATTAGTAGCACTTCGTACGTAGCTATAAAAATATACTATCTATATTACTTAGTTACAAATGTATTTTTAGAGAGATCAGACAGATTTATCTCTATAATGTTTGTTTACTGCGAAGAAAACGTCTTTTAAATAACTACGGTAAAAATATAACATTTGTACCGCTGTTCATAGATGATACCAATTTTGAGTGTGTAGTGTACCTCAAACGATGTCCCATCTTACATCGTGCCCTGCGTGCTTTAGCAACTGCAGGAGGAGTTAAAGGCTACTGCAGACAATGTACTCAGTATAGGCCGTCTTCTGGGCCAGCACAATAAAAATTTAACTATAAACTATTGTTTACTATCAAAATGATAGGAGAAAGAAGTAGCTGATAGAGGCCAAAGGTATACTTTTCTGGCGTTTCTGAAGCGGTTACCATTATCATCATTATTTTAGCCGGTTAATATCCCACTGCAGAGAAAATTCTCTTAGTGAAGTCATGAGCATTCATCGTCACGCTTGCTCATTGCGGTCACCATGGTCAAAAAAAATTAACCTCCATTAATTATTGAAAACTGACGGAAATTAGTGACTTTATTTTGCACATTTCTGAAGGTCGCTTCCAAATGGCTTTCAATGGCTGTCTGCCAAAATATTTTGCTAAACGTAAAAATAACATGCGTCAAATTGTAGTAAATTTGGTAGTAAACAAGTAGATGATAAAAATGTATTTTTAACGTCTTGTCATACTAATTCTTTGAATAATACATTACTAAATGTCTCATTTATCAGGATATATCTGTCCTTCTAGTTTTATTTGAATGAAGTTTAGAATAGGCATTTCAAAAGACCTTATCTATCAATTTTAATATGGCTATGGCATTGAGGGCGCCTTACTACCGGTCAAGGTGGCGAAAATTGCGGGCGGCTTATGTCCAGCAGTGGACGACTTTCGGGTAATATAATAATTATGATTTGAGAAAATAATTTTGGTGTTTACAGTGTATAATGTGTCGTCATTTTATATAATATGGTCATCACTTTACTAAAAAGTAAAATCTGTGTTTTTGTAAAAAAAAATGTAAGTTGTTCCAAAATATTCCTGATAATATTCCTACAGTAAAAGGCCACACAGACAGACAGGCATGAGCATTAGTCGACACGCTAATTAATATTTCACTCTTTTTTAAGTCCACGTTTCCTTATTTATCTTCGCCGTAATTCAGTAGTATCGGTATTAAAAGTAAACTTAAGTATTTGAATATCGTAGTGCCATAACAACAACATTAATCTATTACAATCGCTCATACCAAGATTATACTGCCAACAAAGTGACAAGAACAAAAATTGCGCAAAATAAATTGCCTTGAACTCCACGTCTAGTCTGCCTATATGAAATTCCAAATTTATCTATTAGATAAAACAGGAGTGCAAAATATTTGATAATAGGTATACAGTTTAACCAAAATTTAAATCAAATACTTAAGTGTTTATAGTTGTGATGACTTACAGAGTTACAATGACTTGACATTCTGTTGGTATTGGTATGAACGGGCTGGTTTCCGCAACTCCACCACTGTGCGCGTATTTGTGTGTGGGTGGGCGGCGATCACTCGATCCATCCCAGCTCCAGAGGTTTTCTATATACCGCTCTTAATTGGAAAATCCGATTTTATGCAATAGATCGTTCAGCGCTGAATCACTTTTATAATATGTCAATATGTCTATTATTGACAGCGGTTCAGCGCCGAACGAAAAATTAGGATTTTCAAGAATTTTGGATTAAATTTTGTATATAAAAAAGCCACTGTTGTTAACACTTAAGCCTTTCAGCCGAAGCCCAAGTACCCTTCGATTCATTCCCTTCTGCCTAAACGATCGACAGCGGCCTGGTTGTGTTTTTTTAGCAGCGTTTCTGCGTTGCTTAGAGGAAACAGCCATGTCAAGGTTACAGTTACCACTTATTATCAGGTACAAAGACAAAAGGACTCCGAAAAATAATAGTTACATCAGTTTTTTTGTGTTTATCGAGGCCAAACTGTGGTCAAACGGTTGCTTTCTAAAAAGTAATGGGACATTTTTTAACATTTTTTAATTGAAGAAATTGTATGAAGTGTTTTAGCTGCTTTTTTCATAAGCTGTGGTATTATATTACATATAATATAAGGTATGTATTAAACCACAGTTCTTATCGGTTGACGATTAATTGGCGCCTTATAGCCAACGGCCTATATATAGTTGTGTGATGTTGTGCCAAATCTTTTAACATTGGTTTTAAAATGTTTTTTACAATGGCCATGCCGCCACAAGGTGTTTAACCTCCTTCATCATCTATCTTCCTGTTTTCTTTTGAAGACTTGACTCCTTAGGTTTTTTTAAAAAACTTAAGGAGTCAATCTTTAAAAGAAAACATTGCTGTACTCGTATTATGATACCATGAAATAAATAATCTCTTCAGCGGAACCGCATAGCCTAACAGGGCATTTTGTATCCCCCTGTAGTGCTTGGCAGGTGCATCTGTGACCAAGGCGTACCGTAGTTAAAATCAACTAATATTTGTTTATCAATGTTACAATAATAAGTCCAAAAGTCCATAGTCCAAAGATTAAAAGTTACGTCTATTAATATGCGCACTAGACAATACAAAGAAGTGATCCGGCTCAAGTTAGTTAAGTTACATTCAATATCTGGAACGACGAACCGGAAGACGCAGCGTGAGCAGAACCCGCACATGGTGAACCGACGACTTTATAAGGGTGGCAGGCAACCGATGGATGAGGGCGGCTCCCGGCTGACCAAGGTGCACGGCTGTCACTAGGCTACAAAACTACTATAGACCTAAAATATGCACATAACTGTCTAGAATCTTCTAAAGTTCAACGGACAACAACTGATAACATGAAGATGGAATAAACTCGCCACAGGTCGTAACTGACCGATATCGCACTCAGTGGAAAGGAGTTGTGAAAATACGAGTCTAGTCAATTTGCATCTTAGGCAATTTACTAGTATTCCACTCGCACCGCTTTCGCATATGGGTTCTAATGTTTTACGACATAATTACAAACAATAAAATGTATGTATTATACCTACATACATATAAATATTCTAAAAGAATCTCATATTGTTACGCCATGCGCCACAATAAATTTTCATATGATGGATTTTGATTTGAAATGGTTTTATGGATTTGATATCAGAATTCGTTGTGGCGAAGAAGTTAGCGGAGAAATAGAAGAATATAGCGAATTTGCTTTATACTATTTAGAGAGAAACAATACATATGAACGTCATGGCCAAAGAGATTTCAGCCAAATTGCCCTTGATCATGATGAGATCATATGCGACAGCAGAACCCAACAATAACCGGCGAAATGTGAGTGCTACAGCCTACTCCATCGGCAAAAAAGGCGTGAAGCTATATAGTGATGAGTATATAGTTACATAATATCCTGCAATCTTATCTAAGCACTTACTTATCACAGTATTATCTGGTTAATCTGAATGGCAGACTGATATGGTTCTGACCCCCGACATATTTATTGTTATCTAGCGAATTCTACGCATTTCTATCGTATAATATAAATACTTATAATGATACCAGGTTATTATACTATTGTAGGATGAAAGGCCTTTTATACAGAGTATATCAATGCTCACAGTGATCACCATGCGACCATGTTTGCTCAAAGTAAATTAGAATTAGAAACCCTAATCCGTCCCAAGTTTTGCTACGATATTTTTCTTAATTGTATGTCATGTTCAACCCAGTGCCCTATCTTCAACCGTCAGAAACGCCCTTTACGAATCCGAACGAATGGTTATAATCCGAAATACAAAATGTTGTCATTTTTCTAAGATTAGTGCCTTGTGTCTGTTTGTTTTTTAGGAAGTTATCATCAAACGATTTTACGCACTACAAAATGTTCTAGCACATTTCTTTATAATAATAATGATTAATATTACGAAGAGTATTTACATCCTCATTTACGTGTTAAGATAAAAAATAAGTACGCAATTATTAGGTCAATGTGAAACACCATTTTAATTATTTATTTTATGAGATATCATAAAAATATAACTTATATTGTTGCTTTACTTAATAAATTATCACCCTGAAGATGTCCACTGTGGGAAATAGGCCATGAGTTTTTTTTTCGTGCCCTGTAATATGTGACCATTCTTAAATTGTAATGCCATGGAATAATTAGACAAAACTGCCCGCAGACACAAATTCTAAAGTGCGTCCGCTCTAATTTCGTGGATAAAACAAGAGACCTTATTAAACAAACATCGCAACAACGTCTAAATTGAAGCGCCATTTGGCACTGCGACAAAATTATGCTGTTATAAATAGTTTAACAAAGTCATATGACTACACCCACCACTATGAACGGTATGCTTTATATGTAACCGAGAAAAAAAAAGGAAAAACAATTTCAACAGTCTGTGTAGTGGAAGTTTCAGTAGTGGAAGAGAGGCATATGCTGGCAAATCGTAATTTGGGAATCTATACCTTATGTTAACTGCTACAGAGTTTAAGGTTATAAAACTAAATACTCTTTGAGAATGCGCGAGGATTCTCCGGAAGACGCGCGAACTTTTTTTGACTCGTATTTAGTTTGTATATTATTACAATTGACAAAGTTCATTTTGCTATGTACAATTTCGTCTCTTCTATTCCATTTCTAGGCGGTGTAAATTAAGCCTAAGAGTGCGTTACACAATTCTATGTTGGCTGACCGCAGAAAGGTGTTATTTAACACGTAGGTATTGGCCGTTCCAAAAATATATAATCAATAGCTTGCCTCGTTTCGAAGAAAAAAAGAAAACTAACACGTTCAAGGAAAAGGTTTTATCACATTGTGCCCACTTCTGTTTGAAAACACAATCATTTTAACCGAAAGACTGCTACACATTAACCTCCTCCAAGAATGTCTTAACCCGGCACATTTATTAGATCATCAAATGCATATCGTTAAAAAATAATTATAATTCCAATAATTTATCATTGCCAGCCTATTACGGATAATTCTTGGCATGACCTACCTCGAAGAAAGGTGTGCTGTAATCATGATTTTGGCTCATCCAAGTATTTATCCATCGGTCATGTTCGGAGTCCATTCACGCAAGATTCAATGGCAAATGGCAGCGACTCATAAATGATTACAAATTACCCTCACAATTTACTGCTTATCAGATTCTATGGGTTAATTTAAATTTAAGATAATATTAAAATTGCTTGGCAAAATCACAGGAAGCAAAACACTATATAATTATAGATTAAGAAAATACTTTTTCTCACGGATACAGACTATTGCCACAGTGACTAATAATCATCAAAATATATTTAAATTTATAGTTTGATTGTACTATATAGCCATAAATAAAATACTAGGTGGAGGTTGTAGGTTATCAATAAGACGCTCGTCATGAGTCTTCGTGGTACTTTAGTAGGTACTAATAATTATTCTGTGGTAGTACACCGGTAAGACGCAGCGTAGGCTGACCCCTAACAAGGTGAACCGAAGACCTTATAAGGGTGGCGGGCAACCGATGAATGAGGGTGGCAAACGACCGGCCATGGTGGCGGAATTTGGGAGTGGCCTATGTCCAGCTGTGGAAGTCTTTTGGCTGATGTAATGATGATAATTATGATGAGTACACCGGCCACAATCATGGCTCTTTGTTACCTTATAGAAATTCTGGCTCTAACCACCTGGGGGTGAAAACCAAGAGTCATAAGCACGCTCCTAACCTGACCTATGCATATAAAACAGGTATTTTTCTATTGTTCACAGCCCGCGAACCGTGAGCGTATGATGTCCAGATCAGCGCTGTTCCTCGCAGCACTAGGACTTGGCCTTTCCACATTCAGCGTCCGCCAAATGATACTGCACCAAACCAGACGATTTTAGATCAAAAACGACCAACAACCGCCATGGATTGAAAGCTCTGATCACAGAGGATCCCACCTCTGAAGTCACATTAAACCTACTTAGTTAATTTTTAAATATAGTTGTTAGTGTCAAAATGACAGCAGTGCGGTTAGGGCTACCAGATGTAAAATTTAAAACTGACATAAGAAAGTATGGTCAAGAAGATTTGTTCGACATCAAATATAATTTCGATGGAAAAATTTGTTTCAGTCTGGACGTACTAAAAAGGCCTTAAATGTCGGGATAAGGTATAACTGGTAACCCTAAATTGATTGCGCTTGATTGCTTAAAAAAAAGTAAATGCAAATGGGAGAAATGGAAACGTATTATTTTTTTATTTCTTTTTCTCTATTATCTATTTGAGTAAATGGAATTTATGAATGAAGATGAACGAAAATAAAGGATAGATAGATAACTTTTATTCAAGGCTGTCTGTATGCTTGATGTTTTTTTGACAATATGAACTTTGGGCAAGTCAGTATAAATATGCAAGTGAATCTTTTGTACTAGTATCTAAATATTGAAGTTTATCATGTACTAGTAGAGAAGGGTATGAGAAATAAATTATAACATCACAGTTTTGGATTTTATTTTATTCCACATCCGTGAAGTAACCTGTACGAAAACCGTGTTCCATAAAGGTTATACTACTACTAATTTATAGATTAGGTCTCCCGCATTGTAATTGCAGAAAGTAGATATATTTTATTTTTAATTCCAATTGTATTTTTGATTTAGGTAATACGGTAAAACACTTAAGTTCTGTAGTGCCTGAAACTGTGTTTTCGTGAGTAATTCTGTGTATTTCATGGGTTTTATTGCTGTTATTTCTGCTTACATGAGCCGTATAAGTGTGATTATCCAGTTTGATGGCAGAATGAATTTTAGACCACATAGCGCCTGGTAAAAATTTAACGCCAGTAAGTAAGTAACGAAAACTAAAACTTCAGGCACTTCGAGTTCGAATTCAATGCCAGGCGGCTTGATAATAAATTATTAAGGTAATATAGTGGTTTAGTTTCATGGCTAAATTGACTTGGCACCAACTTCAAAATTCTGATTAACTAAATCAAAATACGAATTACTTTCTGCTAAGTAAACTTATTTTTAACTTTTTAGTTTCCTTCCCGTTTGAAGTCGGGTTTTTTTTTGTTTAAAATAATTTTATTTTACGATTTTCAGTGATGGGTAGACCTAAATGTTGCTTAGGTTTTATTTTTCTACGAACTAAACATTTTGGAATATTGAACCGTATGAAGTAAGCCCGAAATGACTGCTGTTAAGGAATTCCCTCGACTGTCTATGGTCACCTGTAATGGCACTTAAAACCCATACGGGTGCAAAGTTCTCATCATTAGAAATGATTTAAGGCCAAACACAAAGTAATTGCTGTAAATCGTTGTCGAGTTCCCTCGACTGTCTTTCGGCTCCATCATCAGATCGACTCCAAACCTTTACTAAATAGTAGTGCCTTAAAATACTTAATGAAAAAAGTAACAAATGCACTAGTCTTCAATACGATTTTCGAAAGTTTCCTTCGATTTCCCTGGGATGCCATCATCAGATCCTGGTTTCCTATCATGGTACCACACTTGGGATATCTACTTTCCAACAACAAAAGAATCATCGAAATCGGTTCATAAACGACGACGCTATCGACGAACACACAAAAAAAATATATACACGCTCGAATTGAGAGACCTCCTCCTTTTTTTGAAGTCGGTTAAAAATGATATCTTTCTGTGAGGTTTTAACTTTTGCGAGGCGGCTAAAAAGAATCCTTTTATTATAAAAGTAGGTAAAATAGAAAAGTTACACGTTTACTAGACTGCCAACGCCATCTATACGTGAGTACAAGCACTGATTAATGTACTAAACTGTCGCTAGATGGTAATACTATAGTCATGTAACATAATATGGTTTTACATTGGGGTTTTAGTAGTTTATTAAATATACTCTTTTAAAATACTTCACTAGTAAACATCATAGTTTGGTGCGTCTACTGAATATTCTGCCTTTGTATTCTGGTGGTACTGTGTACGGACTGCCACAATCCACACTCCGTGCAAATATGTCTAAGTCATGTCTAAGTATTTGCATTGGTCTGAGTGTTTCTATATATAATATAATATAATATTCTAACACATTCACACAGCGCCGTCTAGCCCCAAATTAAGCAATTATTATTTGCTTGTGTTATGGGTACTAAACAACTGATAAACTTTTTTTTTTTTTTTATAATATTTCAACAACTACACACAACGCCATCTAGACCCAGAATAAGCATATTATATGCTTGTGTTATGGGTTCTAGAATGCGGATATACATACTTAAATACTTTTTTATTTTTGTAAATACATACATCTTATACATAGAAACACCCAGACCAATGCAAATAGACATGTTCATGCACACAAATATTTGCACTGAGCGGGTAACGAACCCGCGACCTCTGCGTGGCAGTCCATACACAGTACCACCGAACCACAGGGGCAGTCAAACTATTTATATACATTTTTTTTTGTAAATACATACATATTATAGATAAATTACACCCAGACAGAACAAACAATCATGCTCATCACACAAAGGTTTGCCCTGGGTGGGAATCGAATCCACAACCACCGGCTTAGCAGTCAGGGTCACTAACCATTAGACCAACAGGCCAGTCATATAATAATGTATGTATTTACAAAAAAGTATTTAAGTATGTTTATTCACATTCTAGTACCTATAACACAAGATATATTTAATGCTTACTTTGGGTCTAGATGGCGTTGTGTGTAGGTAAGTAGTTCTTGTGTCTTTGGTTGGGGAAAAAATATTTTGGTGAGCGTTTAAATTATACAAGTACCCACAAGTAATAAGGAAAGCATACCTACTATAAGTATCCACATAACAACTTTTTGCAACGAACTATTATCAAATATATAATAATTAAAACATAGCAAGATTTATCGCAAGTCGACATTATTCAAGACTTGTTACAACTTTTAATAAAGCAATAGTTGACATGGTAATGTCACGAAATTTGCATAATATGTAGAATTTTCTAATAATAATAATGTACGGTGATGGCGTAACTATTAAACCTTTATTTCTGGGGGTGGGTGCCAAAAGATTTGGTTATGGGAGTATTATCAGCTAAGAAACTGGTGGAGTACCTACTTACCTAAGTAGATACAGGTGTCTGCAATAAACGCATCAACTGACTCGACCTCTGTCGGTTTGCCTTCCAACATCAAGTAAGAATGAAAAAACAAGCAATATTAGTAGTCTTTGTGTGAATTTGTAAACCGACATAAAACGTCGTGCCACAGATCAGAATTGGTGGTGACACTAAGTATCCTTGACATTTAGGCCTCACCATTTAACGGTTTTTATTTATTTCTAATAAGAATACAATATTCACTTACATGAGAAACTTAATATTATTTACATGTAATGCACGTGTATACAAAACGATGTTTATCACCTTGAAACTTTTATTTAGAGGTTGCTTCAAAAGAATCCAATCCACATAATCCTAAATTGGTTCGTCGTGTTGTTTGGTGACTGAACGGAAGAGAAATAAATATGAGGACTCAACATGAATATAAACATATACTTACACGTAGATATGTTTGCCACAACGATGTTGGCAAGATCACCAAACATCTCCACTCTACCTAACCCTTTCATCACAAAAAGGGGTGTTACTATTTTTCGTGCTGCTGCTGTTAAAATTATATTTATGCAAGTTTATTATCAGTTACCAGTTAGTCTTATCTATCTTACAAAACATAACTTTACATAATATCAGTAGTATAAAATGTGTGTGATATTTGTAAAATTATATTCAAGTTTAAACTTCAAACAACTAAGAACTAAAATTCAAAATGGCTAAGGCTATTCTTGTTTTCTGTGCTCAAGCCCTTCTAACCCAGGTAGGTACTACACTTTTCTATAATTTTTTTTCTCTATGGTCCGGTCGGTGTGCTGGTTCTAGCATAAGTATTATTATGTAACAACAACTACATACAACGCCATCTATACCCAATGTAAGCATATATTATAGCTTGTGTTATGGATTCTAGAATGCGTAGCATAAATACGTTTTTTTGTAAATAAATACTTAGGTACATAGAAACACCCAGATCAATGTAAATAGACATGTTCATGCACAGGGATAGACAAGAAAAATATTTTTCTCACACAGACAATATCGGTTTTACTGCAATTTATTTCTGCGAGTGAAAACAGCGCGGCGTAGCCAAAATAAGCTCTCAGTTCTCTTTATTTTCTTCTTTTCTCATTCCATTTGCACCTTACAGTTGGCTACGACTTTATAGTAATTTCTTACCATTATTTAAAAAAACAAAATATATATTTATATTATTTAAAAATTAAAACTAATATTATTTCAGGGTATCTACGGTCAATGTGCTGGTCGTGTAGCCAATACGGCTATCGCAGCTGAAGAATATACCTTAGCTGGTAACACGCTAGCCTATGGAGCAGGTGCACCATATGCAGGTGCATATGGAGCAGCACCTTTAGGCAATCCAGGATGCGGGGCATACGGTCTCAACCTAGCTCCTACCAGCGGTGGTGGTTTTGCTGTCACTAGCTCCTCACCAATCACTCCAACTGGCATTTCAGTCATATCAGAAAATGCCATCGAAGGTGCTGTTTCTATAGTTGGTGAGCTGCCTTTCTTGGGAGCAGTCGTTTTGGAAGGAGCCTTGCCCACTGCTGGCGCTGGTGGAATCAACTATGGCTGTGGGAATGGCGCTGTAGGAATTCTAAGCGAAGGTATTGCCCCAATTGCATCTGGTTATCCTGCGGGATATGGAGCTGGTTTGCCCGCTGGGTTGCCGTATGGACCAGGTCTTGGCGCACTCGGTTATGGAGGCAGAGCATTCGGGATTGGTGGCTGTGGTTATTAGTTTTTAATTTAATAAATTAGTTTTTGTTGATATTTTTAATTTGTTGTTTTGTTTTTGGTATGTGACTATACATACCCTTACCCTCTGTCATGCAAAGAGATTACACCTGCTTTAAATCCGTGCTTCTTAAATCTCTGGGACTCGTAGAAGGAATACTCGTAAATTAGTGTCTGCTGAACATAAGCTTTTTTCTACGGTAGGAGTTTGAGTTTTTATAAGATCCGGTTTCCTTACGATGGTTACCTTCAGCGTTGTCTAAAGTAAACCCAGAAAAAGCCATCATGTCTCAAATTTATACCAAAGCCACAATACTTGTAGTTGGTAAACGCGCTTCGGCCGTTTAATGTAGTCAAATTGTCAATATTTTCACTCAAACTAAGTTACATCTATTTATCATAAGATTCAAGCTAATTAATGTAATCTCTTCTCTTGAGCTTCATGTAGAACCGATATTTGGCTATAAGAAGATGTAGGTGTAGCTTTGTTCTCTCTTCATACTTTTTCCGTTTCAGTTATGGCAGTACGGTAGGTACTTATACAATAGTCTATATCTATACAATTATATAAAGTGGAAGAGTTTGTTTGTTTGTTTGAACGCGCTAATCTCTTGAACTACCGGTCGGATTTAAAAAAAACTTTTTGTGTATGATAGCCCAGTTCTCAAGGAAGGTTATAGGCTATGTAAAATCACGCTATTGGCGACGGGAGCACAGCAGTAAGCAATGACGCGGGTGTAACTGCGCCGCGGGAAGCACATTTCGGACAATTTTGAAAGAAAAATAGAACAAATGAGAAAGGTGTAGGAAAAGATCTAGATTCAAGAAGAACCGGGCAACACTGTGCAGGTAATACACCTGGTGCTGCAAGCGTTCGTAGGCTACGTTATCTGCTTATCATTAGGCGGGCCGTATGCTTCTTTGTCACCTTAGTCGTATATAAACAAAACTTAGGTAAGCAACTCAAAAGAGTCGGAGTATTCCGATCCACTAGAATCTTCTGTGCTTATCTCTGTTTTACTGGTCCTCTAGGTTCTTTAGTAACACGTTTGCGAATACTGGTATTAGTAATACCTCATTAGAAATGTGCCAAAGTCTTTTGATTTCGGATATGATAGGATAGGAGACTTGGTACAAGTTCGAGATAGGCTGCAGACCACAAACTGCAAGCGACACCACTCTCTATGAAATTACGCGCCGCGCTCCAGGCCGCAGTGTCACCGCGCACGGGATCAATTTCATAAGGATATATAGAAACGGGACATGGTGTCGCTTGCAGTTTAAGGTTTAAAGCCCATCTTGAAATTGTACCTATATAATATAATACTTTCTGAAGTTTAGTAGGTATGATTTTCTTTTTAAATAGTGTGATGTAAGTAAATAATTAAAAAAAACATTTAAAAACCAACAAATATATTTAAAATCAAAATAATTTATTAATAGAATCTATTGCATCCACGACGTCCTAATCCTAAACCTGTACGCATCGCTGAGCCTGATGGACTCCATCCAGACCAAGGTGCAGGTCCAGCAGCAGAAGCTGGAGTAATTTCAGAGCTAATACCTATAACTCCACCACAGGAATGTGCCACATTACCCACGCCTGTAGAAGAAACTGCCCCTTCTAAAGAAACAGTTCCTAAGAAAGGCAGTTGACCATCTATGACAAGAGGTCCTTCTATAACCAGCTGATCTGATAAAATTTTGACGCCTGTTGGTGCGATCGGTGAACTGCTACGAACAGCAAAGCTTCCTCTGCCGGTCACGATTTCAGGAGCATATGCTAAAGAAGGTAAACTGGATAAACTGGAAATACATTGTCCTGTGATGATCTGTAATAAAGAGAAGCAAGTTTAGTTTTTGTTTTGGTTTGTGGTTACTATAAGCTATATACATGGCTGTATTCTCTAAGAGTAGCTAAACTAATGCTGAGAAAACGGAATTACGTTTTTGCCGACTGTAAGGACAACGGTGTCCGAAATGATAAGACTCCACCAAATATGTTAGCCGCTTTTATACATCGCTCGGTTACCTGTGTAACCCATCTTAATTTCCTTGATATTAGAGAATTTTCTTTAAATCGAAAGTAAAGTACCTAATTATAAGATAAATAACGAGTATCATACCTGTATTAAGGGAACTGTAAATGCAAAAACGGCTGATATTTTCAAAGCCATTTTGAATCACTTTTATTAAACTGCAGAGCCGTTGTCTGCTTAGCTATTAATATACCTAGTTTAACTGGGCAGCCATCTTTTATCTTTTAGATATCCTTGCTTTAATTATAAGGTAATATTTATCGTTATGTAATTACTATCTGTCGTTTTGATATTTATAAAGCAATACTGTTTTATTTTTTTGAATATTGGTTACGAAAGTTAAATAAGTTTTTGTTGTATGTGGTCTACGTTGAAGAGCCAACAGGGTAGTTATTAGGCCTTAATACTTCTTAATTGTGTTTTAACTCTACTGAACAGAGAATTTTAAAGTATTGGTATTTTTGTGCTACACCTCAGCGTTTTTCTTGACTTTTAGATTTCGTAAACGTCTATGACTACCTGTAGGCTTCTGGTTTAGAATATGAGATACCCGAAAGGCTTGCACTCAACACTTCCCACTCACATTTGTGAGACTATGCTCCACTCGCAGTTGGAGCATAGTCTCGTGTTCCACTCTACAGGTCGTGCATGTTGGGCTATATAGCCCAATAAAGGTCTTTCTTCTGTCATCTTGTTTAGTTTTGTATTCTCATAAATCATTTAAAAGGTTAAGATTTCGACCCGCATGGTGTTTTTGTCCTACTCTTACTAGGTGATATCAAATTGATATTTTGTAAGGAGCTATTTGTAAGTAGCTAAGTCTGCTAACCTTTAGTCACCTCTCGTAACACCTACGGAAGGAGATGGTAAGAACTTATTCTAGTCCGGGAGCCACGCTGCTCGTGAGGTTAAAATTAAAATGATTTATTTTACTTATTTTCTATATGAGTTTTCACTCACCATTTAGTTTTATTTTAACTACGGTAGTAGATCCACGCTGGTTTCAGTATGAATGCTCTCGATCGACCGGGGAAGTACAACCTCTCATAGGAGATCGACGTAAGAGTAATAGTATCTGTATTACTGCGTTTCGTTCGGTGAGTGAGAGTGCCGGAGGCCCAATTTCACCCCTTTCCTTTTTCTCACCTCACTCAATCCTTTTACCTACCCTCCTTTCCCGGTAGGCAGTCTAAGTCGTCTATGAACGACATATACTACTTACCATCACGAGGGCTGTTTAGTCGTCTGCCACAGTCGGCAATAAAAAAAAAATCACCTGTCTTTTTTTATTCACCGAATTCATTTTACAATAAGTATTTAAATGAAGCAACAATAATTATCATATTATTGCAATTACTGGTAACATTATTACTGTGCACAGATAATAATATGACCTAACGATTCCTTATCTATAAGGAATCGTTTAAAATCTTATCGATTAAGTATCGATTATGAAAATGTCGTTATAAAACGTTGTGACCATTGTTGTATGATATCATAAACATCACAGAATTAACATCAAAATGTTTACCAAAGGAGCTTTAGTTTTTTTCTGTTTATATATTATTCAAGTAAGTATATTAATTTTTATATCTTTATGTAGGTACTAAGAGAGTGTTAATTTAGTGATTAGCACGTTATGGGAAATCTTTGAAACCACTTATTATTTAAAATGATCTTAAAAATATACTTTTATCCTAGGTCAATTCTATGCAGATTAACTTTGTTTCTTTCCAACTCCTTCATTTAACTTCTTATTTAATTAATTGCTAGATTCAATAGAGTGACGTAGGTTTCGCAATCCCGAATCTCTCGAGTTTCATAGCTCTTGTTCATATAAGTATAATATAAAGCGTCTTCACTGTTTTTCCTTCCTATCTTATATGAGCTAATGGAATTGTTTCATTTATCTTGTAATGATTGTTGTAAGCGTGAAATATAACATCGCCACAGCAACCTGTACTTACTTATATAAAATGAACCTGACCTATCTTTACAGAATGCCACATCCTTTCCCATCGGGATGCAATCAATCAACGGCATCAACAACTTTAACCAGCAGCTTCTCTGCGAGGCCTCAGCCACACCAATCATCACAGAGATCCTGCCTTCCCTCCAGTTCGGAGACGTCACAGTATCTGGTGACTTGCCGGTAGGGGGCAGTATTAGAGTCAAAGGCTGCTTCCCGGTATATGGAACTGTCGCTGTTGAAGGAGGGTTGCCCTCAGTTGGAACTGCGGTTGTCAATACGGGATGTGGGATTGTTACGCAAATAGCTTAGTGTTAAATTATATAGTTTTTGTTGATAAACTTTTGGTTTTTTATTTTAACTTGCTCTCCGCGGTGCGGTTTCACCCCCTGCTAAGTTACATCTTTGCTTACTGCTCTGCTCCTGTCACTAGTAGCGTAATGTTCTAAAGCCTATAACCTCCTTCAAAAACTGGACTAGCAAATTCAAAAAGAATTTATTGAAATCCGACAGGTAGGTAATTGCAGAGATTAGTGCGTTCAAACTAACAAACAATCTTTTCCCTTTTATATATACCCACTAGTGTATGTATATAGTACCCACTACGCTACTGTACCTATGTCTCGCGCCTGCATCACTCCACAACGACTCAGGACCTCGTGGCGTACATCAAGGTCAAGGCCACTTACATCGTGAGGGTGGAGTCAAGTCGTTCGTGGCGCGTGTACCGACGAAGGCCTTTGAAACCTTCACCAAAGAAGATTTCTGGCCAAAGGGCGTGGTGTTCCGGCGGTTCCGGGGCAGGCTGCGAGACAACGGAACCAAAACCGACAGTCAGGCACAACGAGAAATGTCATTATAGATTTAAGTTATATTTAATATATTTTAGGTTAAGGTATTTATTAATTAACTTTTATTTAAATAGTGTGTAGTATACTTATATTATAATGTATGTATGATAGACTGTAAGATATATATTAAAAATTGTAATCCCGATGGTACCCAAGATACAAGCACTAGCTTAGTTTGGGACCAAAGGGAAACTACTTATTTGTAATAATATGTAATTTATTTATGAAATAAATTGAAATAAAAATAAAATTTTATATAAAGGTATAGATTATATTTTTACCGTATCGATTGTTACCACAATACTTGGTAGTTTTGTCTAATGGGACCAGATCAAACGTGGAAGTACTATTGTACTACCTTCTATTAATACTATTGCGTTTCGTTCTGCGAGTGAGTGTGAGGATTTTTTTGGTATGGTAGTCACTATTTCAGGGTTACACTGACTACTTACCATCAAGCAGACGGGAGTCACTAATAAAAGAAAATGTAATTTCAACGTGGTGTACAATAAACAAATTCTATTGACATTTTTTGTATTTGTCTATTTTTTTTAAAGATAGATAGATACATAGAATATAATTCTATATTGTACACCAATCACATGTTTATAATAACATTAGACGAGACATACACAGAAGATAGAAAGAAGTTGTACCTACAATGGGCGGTCTTAACGCTAAGAGCGATCTCTTCCTGACGTAACGTACAGGTACGTAACGTAAGTACTATAGCGACCAAAGACTTTTATTTTAGTAATATTATTTTCTTTTCGTTTAACTTCCTTTTATTTTACTAAAATTTTGCAAGTAATATCCAAGTATACCGGAGTGGACCTAGAACACTGCCTTGTAGTACTCCAGCCCTGTAGGTTTAGGTGTATCTGAACACTTTGTCTTATTTATTCTTTTAAATGTGGATTAATTAGTATCGGGAACTGGAGTGGTTGTTATAGCAATTGTAAGTTAGCTAGCAAATAACAACTTAGATTTTAACCTTTTTACTTAGCAAAAGCTTATTTGATTACTGGCCTATGGGCGCCGGCAGCATGAAAGCATGAAAAGACTAAGAATTTTTTATTAAGTTAGCATTTTAATTGAAGCGTCTGTACGTTACTGATCAAATAGGTTCAGTTGAATACCTCTGAAAGTGAGATGCACCCCCGGAATGTAAGATGCACCCCCTGAAAGTGATACTGGCAGCACCTATTGCTGCTACTGCAGTACTACCGAAGCCTGCTACTTATTTCATGTGGGTAGCCACGTTATTATTTTTGTATATTTTTTTCATTCCATCTGCTGCACGAAGATATTAGTTTTGTATAGAGATAGATGCAAAAATACATTTAACAAACACGTAGTAGATTCAGCCCATAAGTATGTATGTACATAACTAGGCAAGATAACTAGAAAAATAAATATTTCTAGAGAACCTTATCCTCTCATCTCGATATGTATGAAAGATGGGCGCAGGAAGACCAACTTTATTTGGATCTATTCTGTTTTTTTTCTTCCCCTTTCCTGTCTACATTACGTATCGATTTTGTTATCGTTCCTGCAATATGTATAGATATATATAAATTTCAGCTTGATACCTACGCGTTACTGAAAAACATCTTTTCAGACAGACAGACGGACTAAAAAGTGATCCTATTTAAGGACTCGATTTTACCTCTTGAGACACGGAACCATCAAACAGTGTTTTAAGGTGTGATAAGCTGGCAAACGAAGGTAGTTTCTTTTACTGATAATTTAAGGTCAATTAATTTATTGACCTAGTACCTAAGAGTGGTGCGCAACCGGTAGATGAGGGCAGCTTTTGCCTAAAATAATGATGGTATATTTTTATAACTCTGTGTGGTTACTGGGTTATTGGTCTTAGAGAACCACAGCATCTCTCATTTTGGTCTTTTGGGTTTCGAAAGAGGTTGTTGATTGCAGTAACAGAAAACAACAAGCAATGTTTCCTGTGTATTAATATGCGGACAGCAACCCACCAGTTAATGTCCTATAAAAAAACACCTTACAGGTAAGTTAAGATCTACAATTTTATTTAAGCATTTGAAGACTCATTTAGAAATAGATTACCTACTTATATTAGTTTTAATGATTCATCCTCATCACATCAGCCTATTATTAACCCACTGCAGGGAAAGGCCTATTCATACAGAGAAGTTATGAGCATTGAGCGCCATGCTTGCTGAAAGTGGAATGGCGATTTCAGACTTCCTCAGAAGTCCAGGTTTCCTCACGATTTCTTCACCGTCAGTAATATCCAGATAAACTTAGAAATTACTAGTTCGAATGATTTGTGATACTAAATGTGGTTTTAAATGATTAATGAAAGGAGAAACGTGCTTTATCAGCATTCACCTGTACAATGTAATTAATAAAACAACGCCGTAATTTTTCCAATGTAATAAATGTATTGCAGATACATATTTTGAAATAACACAACAAAAAGAAATATCAAACAAATTGCTTAACGGGCAACACTGATTTTCGAAGACACGTAGGTGTTGCTATAAATATAAATATATATTAAATAAAAATGATAACAACAGAGAGCTATTAACATTATTCACGAATATAATAAATAAATATATTAGAAATATGAAATTAACAACTTAAAACTGAACTAATAAATGTATGTAATTGTAACAGATAATCATAGAGAATAAGAAGAAGAACAGTTAGGAGAAACAACAGTTTTGAAAGAATAAGAAAATAAAAATAATATTCTGGTGAAATGCTCAGTTTTGACAAAATATTATGCAATATTTTAAAAAAAGATTTGTGAGTTCCATTATTACTATCAATTTACTAATAACAATATAAGCGGGCAAAAGAATTTAAGTTATCATGGGATAACGTTTTTCTTACAATGACAGCATAAAATATTTTGACATAATAAATTTTAGTTCTTAAATTAAACACTAGAGGCGCTGTTCTTTTTTTACATAAAGCATTTTTTTTAGACATAAAAAAAAATAATTTTCATTGTAATTACTAGACGTATACAATATATTTTACACCGTCACTGGTGACTTTTGCATTCAAAGCTATTGTTTTGCAATTTTAAAATATTTTTTTGTATAACATTGACGATATATAACATCCACAACTATTCTTATACTAATAATAATTAGTAAAGATAGTTGTAGTAGTTACGATAACCAGATCCGCAACCACAACCACCGTAAGATATGGCAGGAGCAACGGTGGAAGCAACCATGGGGGATGGTACTGCAGCTATCACATTAGGGTTGAGAGGCAGGGTTTCTGCCAGTAGGCTGCTGACGGTGAGCAGAGACAGGGTGTCTGCCAAGCTGTTGGCAACGCTGGGTTGAGCAATGATCGCGGAGCCATATGAGGAACAGGAAGGAGCAGCTCTTATTACTTGGCCACAGGCATTCTGTAAAAAACATTCAATTTTATTATTTGTATATGGCAACTCTTATTAGATGGTCTGGATTAATGCTGAACGGGTGTCTTTAAGTCGCAAGCGAAAGTATGTTTAAAAAAAAAGCAACCCAAAATGACTCTATTGGTTTTTCACTATCACCATATTTCTCTAACATAACGTCTACTGGACACGCCTTTCATAGGGATAGAATTTTGATATACCTGTAGGGATTGTTATATATTTTATACAGTAGACTATACTTTAAATATAATAAGTAAAAAGTATATATATACTATTATATAAAACGGAAAAGTTTGTTTGTTTGTTTGAACGCGTGGATCTCTGAAAGTACCAGTCGAATTTAAATAATTATATTTGCTTATGATATCCCAGTTCTTGAGGAAGGTTATAAGCTGTAACATCACGCTATTGGCGACGAGCAGAACAGTAAGGAAAGACGCGGGTAAAACAACGCGGCGGGAAGCTAGTATGTATATAAAGTCTTACCTGAATCAGAACAGCTTGCGCCACAAGAAGGATAACAGCGAAGAATTTCATTTTGTATTATTATTGTCAACTGCAAGTCTCGAATGTCTTTCCATACATATATTGCGGTATATATACTTATTTATTTCACCATTATTTCAATAATTTTAATGGTGAAATTATGTTCTACGAAAATAGTAGTAGTTTTATCTATAGCTGTTAGGAAAGCTATACATTTGTAATACTTAATTAATTTTATTTAATTTAATTTTATTAGTGCTCATATTCTTAATGTATATATTTGAATTTTATTTCCTTTGATTTCTTTTTCTGTTGTTAAATTTTATTATTGTTATTATTTTTATTTTTTTATCTATTTTTCTTCTCTAAATGTTTTTAATGCTTTCTGTTTCAACTTCCGTGCCGTCAGTAAAGGGCCTTTCAGAATATCAGCGCTATGGTATAACAACCATAGCTCAGTGCTGAGAAAGGTCCCTTTTCTGTCTCACCTGTATTTTTACTCCTACCTATATATTTGTTTTACTACTTTGTGAGCACAGAATAAATATTTTTCTTTCTTTCTTTCTTTACTTACTTATCAACGTTACACAAACAAAGTCTTATTGATTTAAATATGAAATACCAAAATTTGCCTTCCAACCTTAACGGTCGTCGGTCTGATGGATGAGGGCGAACGACGGTCCACGGTGGCGAAAACTGAAGGAGGCCTATGTCCAGCAGTGGACGTCTTTTGGCTTATATGATGATGATAAAAAAATCATACAGAACTTCATAGTATAATTAGAATAAAATATCAGCCAATTGCTAAATAAAGTAGAGCTACGAGAACCGACACAAAACTCAGGCCGCTGTTTTAACAAAAATAGACCTTATTGTATTTATCGTAATATTTAAAACTAGCTTTTCTTGTTGGTTTTAGCATGAATCGACCGAATTGTCTGTGGAAGTATCACAGAATATTGGCGTAAAATATTAATTTAGTCACACTAGAAAATGTATCCAATAATCCGGACAGAGAAGGGTATACAAAACTACTTGTTCTAGTTGGAATTCAAGCGAAAGATCTTTATTAGAGATAATATGTCAAAGTCAAAGTCAAAGTCAAAGTATTTATTTCATTTTGATCACAGAATGATACTTATGAAAAGTCAAATTACATGAAGTCAGCTAATTAACCTACAGCTAGTTCGCTGACGAGGTAGAGCTGTGAGAAGAACTGGCAAGAAACTCACGCCACTCTTTTCAATCGCCAGATAATTACAATTTTTTGTATGAGTTAACAATTTTAACACATCAACGCAACCAAAGAACCATACAAAGTAATTATTACAAAACAACTAATTATTTAATAACATTTTTGAAAAAAGAAAAGAAACGAAAATAGAGGATTTCAATTATTTAGTTTCATCTAGTATGGTAATTTGACTACGTATTTTAATTAAAATTAAAAAAATAGTAAATGCATTTCCCAGTCATATTGAACTACAAGGTAATATTGAATTAAGTATTAAATGTATGCCATGCCAAGATTGACCAGTCATCCCAGGTAGCACCCGTTCACGAGCATGACGCACAGACCAGCCATCATCACCTTCGCCATATTAGAGGGAAGGTGATGACCCGGCCAATACGACACCACAAGTCATGACATTTTAGTGAGCATGACAATGCAAGGCATGGGTGGTAAAAAGAACCATAATAAAATGTTATGTCTTACGAGTTCATAATGATCATGATATGCATATGAACAGGAGCTTCCCCTAGCTATAGAGTACGAAGTTGCCATATTTGTCTTTTTTACAACTAACGGACGCATAGTGCAACCCAGACTCGAAACAAATATTTATGGATCACACAAAGTTTTGTCCCATGTGGGAATCGAATACACAAGCTCGTGCACAGCAGTCGCTTGCGGTTCCAAGAGGCAGCCAAGGCATTTATTTCCTTTACATTTTTTACTGTTTGGTGGTCACAGGCGACTGATAAATGATTTCATTTTTGCTGTTGTTGTGAATGCTGTTTTTTGTCATTATCTTAGCTGTTAAGACGTCTAACTCAGATCTTTCTCACACATTTTAACATTTGCCTTCACAGACTTAACTATTATCGGTGACAATTGGGACAGCGTTATCAGATAACACAGAGCTCTGATGCGTCTCATACGCCAAACAATTATTACCTTTACTTAGTAATAGTTTCACATAATTCGGTTGAAGGTGTTTCTTTTACATTTCGATAATCAAAATTATCGAAATTCTATTCTAACAACTTTTGCAACCGATTATGATTATCGTTATATCGATTATGTAATCGATAAAGTTTATATACAAAACGATGTTTTTTATATTTATGTATTGTATTGTTCTGTTATAATTAATTGAAGATTGTCGTTAATTAATCATGGCTATTTTATTTATTGTTATCTGTGTCTTTTTAAATGTAAGTAGATTTTCAAATATGTATAACTATTTTTTTTTAATAAATTAGTGAAAAAGTTCAGTTTAGAAATAAATGAGATTTTAGATCAAGAAGTTTATATACCCGGTTTAGAACTAACAGTATCTCAACAGTGATTTGTGAGGGAAAAAAGGGTTCTATTATTCTATTATTTACATTCCATTTTCTTCCTCCCTACCCTATCCGAAAAGGTTGATTTTGTTTCCAGTAGTAATTACGAGTGAATTCCCACTAGGATGTTGGCGATAAGGAATTATATGAGTTCGTTCATTCCATGGATAAAATATAATACAATGTAACAATGAAATTAGTCTATATTAAAGAGTTTTCCGTCTATCTATATTTATACAGCCGGTGCGCGCGCATATTAGTTTGTGTTATGATTATGACTGTAAAAACATCTCTATATTCTTTACCTATTTCTGACTTAACACTTCTGTTGTTATCTGTCATTATCTAGTATCATCCGTATGGCCACCGTTGTAATTTTCGCATACAGGTATTATGGACTCGCGTGGCGAGTTTTTGGCTCTTAGTAAGCGATTCTTATGAACTCGCGGTCAAATATTTGTATGAAATAAGAGCAGCGCACCTAGTGCTAACTTTGAGAACTAAATTTTCTTACACTTTTTCCGTTGTCATCCAATTAACAAACTGTAGTTGTTTTCTACTAATTTGTGGTATTATCTCATCTCAGGGATTATTTACCTTCTTTACAATAGATTATATTATTATTACAGAGTGCTGCTCCTCAATCCATTGATAACATAATGACTTCGCAAATGCCTGTAACAACACCTTCAACGGTCAACCAATGGGACCAACTACTTCCAGCACTCAAAATGATCAAAAGCACATCCAGCATTAAAAAGGAAAGACTATTAAACGTCGTCAAAATTATCAAGTATCTACTCTCAGACGAAGTAGAAAGGAAACAATGCGACAAAATACTAGAAGACATTAAAGACACTGATGATTTCCAATGTCCCGAAGTACCTGACTTTGATAGCATAGTTGAAGAAAGACTTAGACCGATTAATGAAGCTATAGAATCAAAAACATTTGAACCGAACAATGCAGACATAAATACAGAACCACCTAAAAACAATACAGCAGATTTTAATAAAATTTTAACAAAAATATCAGCAGCGTTAGCAAAAGTTAAAGAAAATAATGAAAACGCTGAATCCCTTAAACAATCAGGTGTAATACCAATATTTAAAACAAAACAGTGTGGATGCAATACTGCATTTGATACAGTAGGCAATACAAAACAAAATCAAGCTGGAATAAACCCTAAATCTAATGCAGCAGGGTTTAATATCCCATGTCAAAGAGCTGCTGATATTTTAGAAGAGACATCCAGTTATGTAATTCCAAAAGATGCTTTCTGCGATTTACCTAACAATTTGAATTTGAACTCTATTCTTAATAGTCCAAAGATTAATTCAGATAATCTGCCGTTTAAGATAGTACCTAATTCTGTTAGTTGTGTTGATTCGAATGATAGTATTGCTATCCTGTTTAAGCCTAAAAAGATATCGTTAATGCAAGTGTATGGGAATTTGCTAAAGAAAATTACTATTACTGTATTAGTGCCATACTATGTGTCGAAAATAACCCTCTAAATTTTAGGTATATTAAGTACAAAATAAGTATTTAATTATTATTTATTGCTTAGTAGAAGTTACAGTTAGGTACAGTTTTAGTAGAAGTTTAATTTATATAAATAAATTATTCCATTCATCGTAAGTTTATTTCTTGTTTTGATTGGAATCACTCTATTTCTCCATTTTACCCTTAATTTCCACAGTGGCAGGGTGACAAGTAACGAACGAGTAACATTACCGAAGACGCACGTACCTACTGAATATCATACAGCTTATCCGTGGTCTTCCCATAACTCGCCTTTCTTCCATCTTACCCTTAATGATATATGAGTAGCTATATAAGTCAAATAAAGAAAAGTGCTGATGACATGTCGTGGGAGGGTAAAGAAATGGCCCTAGACAGAGAACTGGCGAGAATTGCATCAGTTCCACCGACAAGAGACATTACAAGAGAAATTAGATCGAATTAAACTAATTATTCATGCTTTTAGCAAGCCAATTGGTACTTAATATGAGATTTAACAGGCAATTAGTTAATTTTTCTTTGATCAGCCTGTCAGAAACTAGAGGTGTTTATACTACTTTATGTCAATATTCTTTATGAGGGTACGCACTTCCTCGATCGATCGACCCATTTATGCTGAAACCAGGAAATTCATACTAATGCGAAAGTAACATTCTCTGTCTGTCTGTGTGTCTGTTTCGTTTCACGCCTAAACCACTCAACTGATTTTGATGATATTTGATAAAGAGGTAGAATAGACTTAAGAAATAGCATAGGCTATCATAAATTGCGAATAAATGGCTTGACGGGGTTGAAATAGGAAGTTTGTATGAACAATGCGATAACCGACCTTCACGCAAATGGAACTGCGGGCAACAGCTAGTCTACTATAATATTAAAGTAATTTGCTACGAGTTTGTAAACACAGTAAAGTAAAAAAACCTTTTTAAAATGAATATTGAACATTGTTGAAATTGTTTTGTAATTAGGTACTTGTGCGTGAGATAAGGCAGTTTTCTTTGCATTTAAATTACTACACATTATACAATATTTGTTATTTCTAATAAAGTAAGTTTCTTTACTTATTTTATAACGTAAGTATATATTTCAAGGCTCTATTTTGGAAATAGTAGGCAGAGATCTGACAAACATTTCGCCTTAGCAATATCAAAATATTATCAATTTTTTTTTATATGGAGTACCTATGCTCCTTGCATATTATTATCACCCTAAGACCTAGGGTTATAGGGAGGTTGCAAAGCCCTATGTCCTCGGCCGATCGATAATAGTTCAAGGTTTTCAGACGGCCTTATTGTAGGGTTAAGCAAAATGCTAGTGATGCTAGTGAGTAGTACCACAAGGCTACGCGACCTTGATAAATAGGTGCTTACTTATGAGGCTTTACGCGTCATGGGTGGCAAGGCGCAATTTAGTGTAATATTTGTGGTTTTCAATTTTTGTTTAAAAATTTGTTCTGTATAAATGCTAGAATTAGGTGAAAGCTGTATAAAAAGTAAGTAACTATATAATGCTTACAGAATAACGCAACTTAAGTTTCAAATGTAATATTTGCATTTACATAGAAACTGTAAACGCAATGATTTGATTTGACAGATGAGCCCAACATCTGTCGCCCATGGACTTCTGTAATGCCAGGAACTTAGCTAAGCCGCTGTGTAACGTGATATTAATGCTCTCTTTAAACCTCGTTTGAAGAAGGACATGTGAAAGCGCTCGGAAAACACCGCAGCAGGTAGTTTACTCCACATTTATTAAAAGAACGCGAAAAAAGGCATACTATTATCATATTATGCAAACTGTAGCCTTCCTTTTCATGTTTCTTTGCAAGTTTTCTTAAAGATAGGTCCCGCAACAAGGTTTAAGCTTTAAAACATACAATTAGCAGACAAAGTACACCCAGGCTCAAGTTCTTTTTGTTAATACAATGTTTTGTCTCTTGCGGAAATTGAGACCACGACTTCTTGTAGGTACAGCATTCGTATCCATTTTCATCGCGCCATCATCGCCATCCCGATGCAGTTCAATAATGTGTCACAAATAAACAGCGTCCCTGGTGTTCACTCTGAGAAAAGTTTTCTTAATTTTGAAAGATAATCCACTTTTCAGCTAGATATAGGTAGGTACTATAACATTTACTATCAGGTAGGTGACTTGGCATTTCGACATGCAATGAAAAATTCCTTTTACCGTTTTACAAACATTTCTCAAGAGAAAATAAGACAATGCTCACTGACATATTTCTTCTAGCGAACTACGAAAATAGGTCATTCTAGAGGGGGCAGATAGGGGGGCAGTCTGTCTGGCGCCTTCCGTATGCTATTAAGATATATGGGAGCAAAAATAATCAGTAGCTTAGTGATGGCATTTGCTACTTTTGATGTTGAATTCGAATAAAATTCAAAGAAATACCATTTTTTTTATTTATTGCCTTTTGTGGTAGCCAAAAACCCATCTAATGGTAATTATAACTCTGTCATGGAGTTCTGCAATACCAGGGATTAAGAAGCCGCTGCCTACCGTGATATTAATCGTCTCTTTTAACCTCGTTTTGAGGGACATGGCATGTGGCTTCATAGTAATTTTTACGTTTACTTTTTAAGTTTTAGAAGAAATCTTCTTCCGAAAATCTGAACTCGTATCACTAAGTAAATAGTAAATATAAAGTAAATTCTTCTGTTGCAGTTTTCTTCTTTCTAAGTAGGTTAACGAAAGAGATTTATGAAGAGATTTATCGCACACACTCACACACACACACACCAGTGGCGTAGCGTGGGTATCGGCTGCCCGGGGCGGAAGACAATTTTGCCGCCCTCTTAATTAGGTATTTCACTTTAATGTACCTATAGGTACTATACATTTTATATACATTAATTCTAGAGAACTTTTCGGCAAAAACAGTCATCATTATTTTGCATTAAACAGGTTAAATTTTAAATAAAAAAGTTTATTTGTTTTACGATCACGTTTATTAATACAAAGTTCTTACTTCAACTATTGATATAACAGGTACATAAGTATTATCATGTCGATCGTCTTAATTTTATGTAGGTAATTGTACCTTCTGCTTAAAATTAGGATTCACCTCGACCATTGACATGATTAAATAATTAGCGAATAGAAGAAAATCAATTTTTAATTAGAATTAGGATGATACTATAATAATAATAATAATAATTAATAATAATAATAATAATTTAATAATAATTTTTATTGACATATTTCTTTTTACAAAAAGTGTGGAATTCTCTGGTCCCCGAACTAGTATCAACTGTATTTCAGGGGCCAGTGTCTTCGCCTTTAAACGTAAGTACCAAAATTGCGTAGTATGTCAAAAACTAAGTACTAGAATTATACAGTAGACAGAAATTAAAAATAATAAAAAGAACTGCGTGAACAAATGGTTGAGTGTGTGTGTGTGTGTGAGTGTGTGTTTGTGAGTGTGTGTGTGTGTGTGTGTGTGTGTGTGCGTGTGCGTGTGAGTGTATGTGTGTGTGCGTGTGATTGGTGTGTAAGAGAGAGTGTGGATGCGTCATTTTAGATTTGTTTGAGTAGCATATTTTCAATATCGTGATAGGTGAAGTCATTTAACCAGTCAGTTACTATCGAGTGAAACTTAAAATTGTTATACTTTTTACAATCTTTATGTATACTGAGTAGTTTGTTGTAAAGAGATGGAGCAATAAAATTGAAGTGCCTCTGAGAAAAGGTGGTATGGACACGAGGAACTGGGCAACGGTATTAAGTAATATTTATATTTTTATTGAAAAGTTATATAAGTCGGTACTTTTTAGAGTTAAAATAATGTAGAATCTGACGTCTCAGAAACAACACTTCACATATTTAAGTAAAGCCCTTTCATTTGCTCTAATATTTTCCAAATAAGTTTTTCTCTAATTACGGTAAGCTGTCCCACTTTCTTTATTACTCTTTTCATTTTTGATACTAAAATAAATAAATATTGTATGATAAAAGTTAGAGTTACAAAATAAACTATCGAACAATCCAAAGACTAGGTATATTTTATAGCACATCTATCTATGATAGGCAAAAATCTGAAAACCGAAAACTGAAAAATATTTGTTCGGAATCCTGGGTACGCTAGTGTAAAACTCGGACATGGCCGGATTTTCATACTTAATTTAAAGCTTGAACAACATATCAGACTGTCCAACATGCAATTAAATAAATAAAATATTTAATACTCACACAGTTGAACACACGTAGCGGAAAATTCAAATTTTCACAAAGTTATCCAATAATTTCATTATTCATTCATTTAACATTCATTCACTACACGTACTTATTTGCACAAAAATCACAGTTACGAAACAGCGTGAACTAAACAACTGAAGATCCATGACTAAAATTTCTTGAAATTGTCAAAGCATCACGTACTTTAGGACGTAATAAACAATATTGAACCTAGTACTTATATAGTAATAAAATATAAGTCATTCTCGCCGATTTTAAGCCATAAACAATCCAAGCACAAAATCAAATACGAGAAATCCCCGCAAGTCAGTATAGGCGGTGTTGACATTCGCTACAAAATATCATTCGAGAAAGCGGATTCCCCGAATTCGTCACAGAATAAGTAATAAAAATTTCGTGCACTTTTCTATCGGTCCGAATTTATAGTTACGTTAAAAATATTAAATGGTTTAAATATTTACTATTATCTACTGTGAAATTTTGCCGCCCCCTAAAAAGTGCCGCCCGGGGCGGGCCGCCCCCCCCGCCCCCACTACGCTACGCCACTGACACACACGCACATACTCTTAGTGACTAACACACAATTATGATACACTCGTCCTCTTGATTGACTCAACGATACACACTTTTTTGACCGAACACTGCCACTTAAGATACAGGTGTTACCTAGTTTAAGTGACAGGGCTCATCAAGTTATTGTAACATAGTTGCTTTAAAATCAAAAATGTACCTACCTAATTTTTATATCATTGTTAACTTCAACTGTAACTGTGTACTATTGCTCAATAAACATTATTATTATTATTATTAAAGTGGAAATTACTGTGATAATTGGTAGGAGTCGTTCTAGACGGACATACACGGACCAAATAGATGATGTGTTGACAAAAGGCACAATTACATGCACCCGTAACCGACGTGTGTGTATGAAAAGATTAATGAATGTGGAAGAGGGAAAGGAGGTATGTGTGGATCGCAGCAAATGGCGTTCTATAGTCTCTGCTTACCCTATTAATGGGAGATAGGCGTGATGTTATGTATGTATGTATTGCTCCGCTAACTCTTTCTAAACCACGCAATGGATTTTGATACGGTATTTAGGCGTTTAGAGCATTCTTCTAAAAAGTTTTAAAGCACTTATTTAAGTAAATAGTAGAAAAAAGCTGACATTTTCAACCAATAAAGTGTCGAAGTGAATCCACGAGCAAAGTCGTAATTGGTACCATAGTAGATATTAAGTAGGTCATCTAATTAATGTTATTGTGTTGCTGTTAGAAATAAGTTGAATGAAACTGAAAAACAGAATCCATCCCATTCCTCTAAAGGTGTTTAGATACTTAAGTACATCTTTTTGCTGTAAGCGCATTGCCGTATTTCAGGCCGCGGCCGTTTGAAAGGGGATGAGAGGAGGGTAGGTATCCAGAATGATATAAATACTTATGTAAGTTTAATAGAAATAAAAGGTACTTATTTAACCTCTAAGTAATTTAATTAATTACAAGCAGATTATTGATAGCGGTGGTATGTTAGTTGGCATAATAATATATATTAGGGCGTCGCATTCGCTCAACTGACGTCTTTAACCGTTAACTCTGCTGATGATATAGTACTAGCTTCAATTGGAAGTAGTTTTGTTTCTTATTTCCCTGTCCCTTTATATTTTACAGTGTCCCTTTTTAATTACCTTTTTTAACTATAGTATAATGGGTACCTAGGTAAGTAAAAATGAGAGAAATTAATGCCTGTTTATATATTGTATGCCATTGTACAAAGAATCACTACCTAATTATATTTTTCGAGAAATTTCCCTTTCAGTGACAAATTGATGCAAGGAGCAGCTATCTCCCCTCCCTTTCCCTAGTAACTGCGTAGGAAAATAAAGTCGCAAGTAAGTATACCACAGGTTTTAAATGACATTTATGTTTGTTATAAAAATCGATTAACTTTGCTTCGTTCTAAAAATAAATAAAATGACTTAACGACAATTTTATCCCGTCAATAAACAAAACAATCGAATTGACATTGGGGTAAACAATGTGACGTCATAGGGCTAACGCGCATGCCCGGATATAGGCAAGTATCACACTAGTTGAAACTTATTTTGGCAATTATTTAAATAACATCGTACCTACATAAATTACATACAGCAGTGACATGCCGTACGCTGATGACGACGATGATGTACCTACTTAAATTGAATTTTAATGTATTGTTATAAGATATGCTGTCGTTTATTATTATTTTTATTATTATGATGTACCATCTGTCTTCCATACGCTATTTATCTCAAGCCCTGCAATGCAAAGATCCTACTAAAAGAAATCAAATTATACTAAAAAAAATACATCCATGGTCGTTCCTGGTGCAAAGGTTGGCCATTGCCATTCAGCGCGGTAACGCGGCAAGTGTTATGGGCACCTTTGCACCGGGAGCGGCCAGGGGCGGGTTATTTGATTAAAATTAGTTTTTATTATTGACATATTTAATTGAATAAAAATAAAATGATGTATAAAACTTAAATAAATATAAATTTTTTTTGTTAAAAAAAAATACAATGAAAACAAGTACCTACGGACTAGCGAAATTGGTTAACTTACATTTACTTAACAGATTAAAATATTGTGTAGCTACAGTTCATATTATGCAGGTATTTACTTCAATAATAATAATAAAAAAAATTGAAGATTTGACGCCTGATACTGATTCATTTGCGGATTGCTATTATGAATGAAGCGGCACTCACAATTGTTTATTCACTCTGTGCGACAGTGTGCGACAATTGCACATATACACATTGGCGACCTGAGTTATTCAAGTATTCGTAAACATCCACAAAGAGATAAGGGAATAAGCTAAAAAATAATACGGACTTTTCAACGCTGACAAGAATTTATTTTGTAGTGAAAAGGTTATAGAAAAAGGTACAAGTTTAATAGTAATACATTTACGTTACCTATTAGAACAAGATGAGCTCAATCTACCCTTACAAAATCCACCTGTGTAGATCGTACCAAACACCCCAAAAGTAGAGGGAGAGAGGTTCATCTACATTTATATACCTAGTGTTAGTACTATATTCTGTCGATGCGGCGACAACCACTCTAGTCGCGAACACGCTTCCAAGCCTGAATGTCGTTATCCAAGAATCCAAACAAATCTAGAAAGTATCATACAAGTGCAATTGTTTTTAATGTGCAACACAGTGAAATAACTAAGAGTTCCTTAATTGGAAGTGCTTCTTTCGGTGCAGTGTAAAATAAAGTGAAGTTATGACGTTACATGCCTTGCCAGCATCCAGTTATATGATACAAGAACACATATTAAAAAGTATTGAGCCTCCAGCAAGTAGTATGCCTTCGTTAATTTTTCGTAATCGGTAAGTCAATCGATCGATTTAATATTTTTGTTTTGTACGCATTACGGTTTGTTCAATCGATAATTTTGTTGCTAACTTCACTACAGTCGAAGTTGACGTTTTGTTTTGATAGAACGGAACGTTGTTCGCAACTTTGAGAGTAGTGAAGAGTATTGATTTTTTTCGTTTTATAATTATTTTAAGGTCAAAAGAGTTACTTAATCTATATAATAATATCACCTTTAATATTTTTATAACATAAATGTGCTTCATTAATCTTATTAAACATTTATAACATGTTTATGCCGTACATCTTTGTTTCTATTATTTAAATTCTTGTATCTTTAATTTTAATGATGTGTTTAAGTGTAATGGAACGTTATCATCGAAAATAGAAACGTCACGTTTCCGGTAGCCATAGTGGAAAAACTGTATTAAGCGACCAAATTCAGACGGCTTGTTGCCACGTGCGTTTTGTATGTAAATAGAAACTACTTAATTCCATCTAGGTTTCACCTTTCGCTCACACTTCAAGTTGATTATTCATGAAAATCAAATCAATTTACACTTTGCTCGTTGAGATACCGTGTGTACTACGCAATTTCACTGCGAATCTTACGGTCTTATCCGTGTTTTTCTTCAGAAGTTTTTTCAAGGCTTAACTACGATTCTCCAAGATGACGAAGTTGATACAACAGTTAAATTTTAGTAGTAGTATTAATAACTACGCTAGTAATTACTACGATGTGGCCGAGATTGAGACCAATAATGTCGAGGAGAAGAACTACTAGTAAGTACTTCTTAATTACTAAATCCTTGTTGTTATACACATAATATGATCATACGGTTTCATTTAACACGTTTTGATAATTTCAAAATGAAATATCACTAAATAGGTGCATATTTAACGAAACTTTACTTTGTCCTTCTACTTCGATACGTCATCATTGTAATTGGCTGACAATCTACCTTCATGTTGCAATCTATTTAATTTTATCTAACCTTTTTTTCACGTGGAGGTTATTACCATTGCCGAAGAGGTTTTAATAGTCGCGTGCATGAAATTATATCGATAAGAATGGGTTTCCTTTGTACCTACTTGTATTTTATGTTTGACAAAGCTATGATTTAGGTTAATAAAGCGTTTTGATTTATAGCTTACATTGTAATATTTTCTAAGAAATTTTAATTGAGTTGTCTGAAGAACATTAAGTCTAAATTGGGCTACACACCTTCAGTTTTAAATGTGCGATTTCACTGTACTTACAGCCTGCTTAAAACTCAATCATATAACATTTTGATTGCGGATTCAAATAGTAAAAATGTTGAAAATCTTCAATCACCTACCGAAAATATCAAACTACCTTCCTACTAAAAATAAAAAACACTTAAGTTTAAAATATTAAATATTGAGGAAAAGAGCTCAAAGGCATCTTTCAAGCCTTTGAGCTCTTTTCTATTTTTAGTGGTCTAGGTTTCCTCATGCTGTTTTCATAAACAACTAGCTACCATATTTAAATGTACACATAGTGTCTTTGTGTCAACGGTTCCACCTATGTTGCAATTAATAATTTTTGTTATTATAACATACATATAAATAGCTTCACGCCATTTTATCCCCAAAGGAGTTGGCAGAGGTGTTTAACCAACTACATTTTGCCACTTTATTTTTGGGTCCCATGTAACGGGCGAGCCTGTTGTCATATGTCGTACACAAGTTCACATTTCAGGCTAATACTAAGATATTCTCTATAGAAATACTTGATATAACTTTACCTGACCCAGGGATCGAACCCGAGACCTCTGCATGGTAATCCATACACGGTACCACCAAACCACAGAGGCAGTCAATATTATTATAAATTTATTTAATTAAACTAGTATTGAAAAAGTATGTCCACCATTTTACTGCAAGAAAACTACTTATGCAATGAGTATTTCTTCCTCTTAAACTACTTTTGCAGAATCACTTTCATTATCATTTTATGAGTTGAAAGCACATAGACCATAATCATCTTCACTTTGAACGAATCTAAGTTGCTCTTGTCTATTACTAGCCTGATATCATTACCATTTTTATTATGTGTTATTATGTGTATAATAGACACAAAAGAGGAAAACAATACTTATAATCAATCTTATGTTTACACACAGACTATACAAAGATTGATAAATGAACAATGGCATACAATACTTACTATAATAAAAGTTTCTTTGTTTTTATTGTCAAGGATATTATAATAATACTAGCTGCGCCCTGCGGATTCGCCCGCGCGGAAAAAGGTTTAATTAATGTAACTCTGAAACAAGACCTATTATCGGAATAAAAAGTATCCTATGTCCGTCTCCGGTACTGAATCTATGTACATACCAATTTTCATCAAAATCAATTAAGCCGTTTAGGCGCTGAGTGGTAACAAACACACACACACACACACACACACATAAACTTTCGCTTTTATAATATTTGAATTGTCTTACACTTGGTATCTATTATTGTAGTAAGATGTTTTGTAATAATTAACAAATTATTTTTGTAAATTAGTTAAAAATACTAATATTTTTGGTAAGATACTTATGAATAGGAATAGAAAAATTCGTGTCAGCATAGCTTTTAGACTGTAGTAAACAGCTTAATTTATAACTAAACTCTGTGTACTGTAATTAATTAATCTGAGTCTGAATTACTTTGTTAGATAAATGTACCTATAATTGTAAATATTTATGACAGGCCAGATTTTCTTAGTGCGAGAGATATGGAAGGGGTAGAATATACAAAGCTATGATATTTTCATTATTAAAAAAAACTTTTTGCATATAAAAAATGCACAATGACTATAATATCAGCAGTCAGTCTTTGGGTGATTCAGGTAGGTAGGTGGTGGCTTGAGGACCATCCCAGTTCAAAGATATGAATACATTGTATCATTCTGAACTATGGATATCAAAAAATGAGGTGGGGACTCTCCGATCGTTCCGAGCTAAAGTGCAAGTGTGGTGCCAATCTTCAAACGATGGCCCACCTGACTGTGTGTCCGAACAAATGCATGCAGGAGGATCTAATGAACTCTGCTGACTATGCAGTAGTTGTAGCTGAGTTTTAAACTGACACTGTGTAAAAAGATATGCTGTCGATATGATAAGAAGAAGAAAAATCTATACATATAATAAAATTGGAGTGTCTGTTTGTAATATTGAAATAACCGTTTTTTACTACATGTATATAATATATATGTATATCGGTACATACACCAAAAAACCATTTTTACAATTTTTGTCTGTCTGTCTGTTTGTTCCGGCTAATCTCTGAAATGTCTGGACCGATTTTACGGGACTTTTATTGGCAGGTAGCTGATGTTATAAGGAGTAACTTAGGCTACGTTTATTTTAGGAAAATTCTATTATTTTAGAAAAATAAAGTAAAGTTGATCGACTGTTAGGCGGAACGAAGTTCGCCGGTTCAGCTAGTAAATAATAATATCACAACAAATACACAACACTATCTAGACCCAAAGTAAGCATATATTATAGCTTGTGGTATGAGTTCTAGAATGCAAATCTAATTTTAAATGCATTGTTATAAAATTGACTCTGCTACTTATTGATATTTGAAGCCAAACATATTGCATTACATCAACAACATTATGACAAAAGCTTACATCATTACTTAAGTCTTTATTTGAAAGTGTTAAGGTCTATTTTAGCGTAGCAAGCTGCAGTAGTAACAGTAATACTGTAAGTGGACCTCAAGAAACTTCATTCAATATTCGTTTTGCGACTATAGAAACATGTGAAATAGACAGACTATTTTTGTCTTTTTCATTTCGGGATTTTTAAATAATTTTAAAAAGTTGTCTGTTTGTCTATTACGCTTGCACGGCTAAACCATTGAGCAAAAAAATGGCTTGAAGGGGTTGAAATAAGGAATGCAAGTTTGTAAGGAAAATGCGATGTAACCGACTTCACGCAGACGGAGCTGCGGGCAACAGCTATTACCTAATATTCGGGTTTTTGTTTGGGAGGCACTATAAATGACAATAGACTGCCATTGATCCCATCCATTACATGATATTGCGAAACGTATTATGCCTCTGTCTACCCCATTAGCAAAAAATGGCGTGATGTTAAATTACCTACTTTATTGTAGTGCAAATTACCAATCAACCTCTTTAATATAAATTGATACAACGTGACATCTCATCTCGTGAAACTGTGAACAGAATCGTTCTAGAAAAGTCTGAATTCTTTATTAGGTACCTACCTACCTACATACAGTGCGTCACGTTTTTATGGACGTAGCTAACGTATGGAGTATGTATACATAGCTATACATTTATGTTTGGAAGATTTGATTTTTATGCAATCTTGGTTGCAGTTAAACGTAAGACTAGGGTAAGTTGTTACCAGACCATGGCTTTGAAGAAACAAAGCTAAAAAATATAACCAACTAGAGCTGCGCCCCACGGCTTCGCCCCCGCCTAAAATGTGTTTAATTTTTCGAAATGTGCGTCTCCGGCACTCTACCTACCTACATACCAATTTTAATCGAAATCAGTTCAGCTGTTTAGGTGCTCAGTGATAACAAACACACAAACTTTCGCATTTTAATATTAAGGATTATTTATTTTTTGTTTGGTTTTCAAAATGTTGTTAGCCGTCCAGGGGGACTACTGATGGAGTAGAGTAAACTAATGACGATTAAAGTCTACCAACTGTGAAGAATAAAGGAAACGAGTAGTAAATAAGGCTCTGCAATATCATTCGCCGAACGAAACGCAATAGTATACATACATTGCGTCCATATTTCTTAAGAGGGTAAATACTTTTCCGTTTGATGCTATTTCTTCCCAAGCAAGCGAAAGTCTATTTGTACACCTAAGATCGACTTTACAGTACATATTTTTATTACGATGTTCGCTATCGATATTACAATTGCCAATTGACCTTGTAGTTAATAAAACGTAATGAGAATTGAAACGTTTGATTCTGATTGAAATTGGAGCAGTTCTATTGGGAGCTTCCACATAGTGTCTTTATATTAAATAATGTGATGTTATCAAAGACAATGTCTAGAGCCAGAGTAACATCCTAAAGTGGCGATTACTATTTTTTGTCATCAGACTTTTTTTCAACCAAAATTAAAAACTTTGGAATGTTCTATTTGTGTGGTACTTTACCGAACACTCCTTTAGTTTGGTATGATGATATTGAATGATACGAGTAGATAGTTTAGAGAGTTTGTTTATTACTTTAAAGTTCTAATGCTAAGTACAAATTAATATAATTATGATAAAATGATAGTGAGTACACGCGACGCGGTTGATGACCGGTAGTGAACTGATTTATATATATTATATGTAATGAATTACAATACGTTGTGGCGAAAATGCTGTCAAGATATACATATAATGTAATTTCGCAATGTATGGTTGCACCGTACACTATTTGAAACCAAGACCTTGTGTTTTGCCGATAGGCTCTGTATAAAGTGTTTTCAAGTCTGTATGAATGAAATTTAATGAATGATCGATGCCCAGGACCTATCAGGGACGTACTTCCTTTCATAGAATATGAGTGCGTTTCATTCGGTGAATCACAGCCGGAATTTAATTACACCCTTTGTTCTCTTTTTTAACCTTCTGGGTCCCTTTTTTCTATCTCATTTCTACCTCTATACAGTCAGCAATGGTTTAGTCCTGTTTTAATAGCCTTGTATTTGCAATGCTTGTTTACCACCGAAAATTGAGCATGTGCGATTAAATATAATTATGAAGACCTTTAGATTCTAGTTTCTACGATAAATAATTCTTATGATATTAACCTGTTTTTCTCATTTATCTAAAGTTATAAATACACAAAAGTAAAAGTTATCTATAAATAAACACAGACATAATTATGTCGGATGTTGAAGCGAGATTGTAAATGATACACCTACTTTAATAATTTGTTGACTTAAGTATCACGGGCACTATTTTTATATGACGCATATAACCCAGCTGATGATAAATGGCTTACCATAACCTATAGCCATTGCTGTATTACTTAAGCATCAAAAATTAATGCTAAGGACACACAAAAGGCTGTTGCATCTGTGAAGGTAGAAGGAAATAAAGAAAAAAGAATCGCGTATCTGCAGGGTACAAGTTTTGAAAAAGCGTATCTAATGCTAAGCGCTTTAGTTCCTTTTTTCGTAACTCTTTTCAAACAAATGTAGCTTTATTACCTAGTAGGAAAGTATAGGTTTAGATGAATTGGTCTCATGGAAGTAGTAAACTGAGAAGTTGAGAACATTCGAGAAATAATGTTTTGTATCTGGGTTGAGTAAGATCATAGCTATAAATAGAATAATGATAAGATGGTCGAAAGTTCAATATGTAATCTATTGTAGCATTATTTTGTCTATTATTGAGATTCTAGTGCAGTAGGTACAATGTACCTATACTTGTTACTAGCGATAATACAACGTAATTACCATACTAGATGAAACTAAATAATTGAAATCCTCTTTTTTCTTTCTTTATTCTTAGTAATTATATTAATTGGTTAATTTGTAATAATTTACTTTGTATGGTTCTTTGGTTGCGTTGAATGTTTAAATTGTAACTCATACAAATAACTGTAATTATCTGGCGATTGAAAAGAGTGGCGTGAGTTTCTTGCCAGTTCTTCTCACAGCTCTACCTCGTCAGCGAACTGGCTGTAGGTCAATTGGCTGACTTCATGTAATGTTGACTTTTCATAAGCATCATACTTTATGATCAAAATGAAATAAATTCTTTGACTTTGACTTTAACATAAAAATAGTTCTTGCCTAGTCTCGTTTCTTAACTTATGCTTTTTTTTCATTAAAGACAGTTCCCTCAGACGTAGGTTTTATTACGACATAAATTATACAATTTATTTTATTGTTCATTCACTTGGCGTACCTAGATAAGTAGCACGCTCGTCACGAACTACGATCGCAGTAAGCATTTAATGTAGAACGTAATTATTAGTAACATCGGACTGATAATGCATTAAATAATTAATTTGTTTTTATTGCGTGGCGAATACATAGTTTACAGTTGTTCCTTTCTATTAAGTTTAAAAACGGTTGAAAGGGAAAGGAACAAAACATGGAGTAGCAATCGTCGTAAATAATAATACCAGCATGTATACTGTCCCACTGCAGGGCAAAGGCCTCTTCTCATATATGATAAGGCATGAGCATTAATTACTAAGCTTGCTCAAGGCGGATTGGCAATTTAAGAATAAGTCCAGGTTTCCTCACGATGTTTTTCTTCAACGTCAGTCAGAAATGTCCAAGATAAACTTAGAAAGTACATTTGATTTGTAAAATCCTGTAGTACTTGCTCGGTTTCGAACCCACTACCTCGTGTTTACGAAGCGGGTGCCTTATCTACTGAGCCATTTCGACTTGACGGGTCAGTTTATAAAAAAAAAACCTAACATTCCTTCAATGGGGATGAAGGATAAGCACTTGCATAGTTCTATATGTATTGCTATGCAAGACGTCTTTTGTACCCTAACGTACGCACGTACTAACAGAGACCAAAGCAATCGCGCGTCGCAGGCTTTAGAAAAACAGGTTTTATGATTCCTTAGGTACATTTTGTTAGTTTATATTATATAAGTACCTACTTATAGCCTTTTATACATTTAGCGTTTTATGTGTGATAGTCTATATTTTTATTTCATGTAGTTATGACACACAACGGTCTTTTCTACGAATATCTCACAAAAGCTTCAGCATCCCGCCATATAAGTGACAGCTGTCAAAATTGTCCCGACACTCCGCTATTATTCTTATGAAAAGATCACAAAAGCACGCAATGGCAACATCTCATTCAGCCAATATTCTGCCTATTCAGTTGGAATGTATTGTTCTTGGCTTGACACTGAAAGGTTTTGTAATGTACATTTCCTTCGCAACTTTTTTATAACAAAAATATTTTTATAGTACTTATTGCTCCTTCAAGAGCTTTTCAAAGGATATTTTATTAATAGATGGTAAATGGCGGATATAAAGGGCGCGAAAAATCATAATCAAAAATGGAAAATTGATTTTATTGGCTCTAGTTTTCTGCATTTTGTCAACTTACCACATCAAAGAAGTTACGCTCAATTAATTTCAGAATGTAATAATCAGAATTTAGATTTTTTTTTATAGGACTCAGGTCCGCTCATAGTTGGGGTAGGTTTTTGACTAGCATCATACGTTTTTTTCTTGTTTTTTTCGGCTGGCATCTTCTTACATCATAAATAAATGACTTTCATTGCAGTCTGTTTCGGATACCAACCTAGTTTTATTAATTATTATACACCAATTTTATGCGACAATAATAATACGAATTGTGTTGGTAGTGTTATTTAGGTTGTGTAGAATTCGGCGAGTACTAAATGCAAATCTTATCATGTGTAGACCTATAGTATAGTCTGAAGACGATAACAGCCAATCAAATTTCAGTATATATATAAACAAAGAGGTCATTAACCTGACTAGTTACAGAGACAATGACAAATTGATTAAGTAAATAAAATCACAAAATATGTTATGTTTTCCAAACGGAGCGTGAAAAAGCATTCTACAAGACTTCATTATGGAGGTCATTATCATCATACGATATTAGCCATAATAGCAAGCGTAAAAATATGCCACGTTTTTCGAATATGTATTATTAATAGATCTGCAAAAAAATGTTTAAGGGTTTGCCATGTGTAAATGCTAAATAGTTTTTATAACAGGAGACTAATATTAGCTAGATGTAATTCTTTTCACACATTGCGGAAAAAAAAAACAAACGCTTCATTTCCTAAGAATTGCCAGCGATTATACTTTTTAATTGGCAGCCAACCTTGCGACAGCATAGCAGGCTGAATGACGCGACAACCGCACCCGCATTTAAAAATATGTAAACAATTTGCGCGCCAAAGCGATCACGTGATATTTGTTTTTATTATCTGTAGCTGGTAAAAATAAAGAAAATGGTCGACTGAAATAAACATAGCATTGTTTTGTTTTTGTTTTAGTTGGACCGTTCATAACTATTATAAAATTGGTTTCCAAGTTGATAGACGTAAAAATTAAATGGCAGTAGCTATGAATAAAACATTTTTTTTATAGTAAAAGTGCTAATTATTTTTGTTTTTAGATTAAGTATGACAATTATGGAATTTTGAATTTGTTTATTTTTTGTGACTCAGCTTGACATTTTTTCTTGGTCGATGTTAATTTACTGTCTCATGGCATCACTCATGGTGTTGATTTTGGCTCACAATTCATCAAGCATACGGCAGACGTGGCCAATAATCCTACTTTAGTTTCGCGGCTCTTATAGCACTAGAATATAAATACATTATTGGCTAGCATCCTTAACCACAGACAATTAATTATATTATTTTACCGTTGTTGCCAGCACCTGACTTTCTCCTAAATGGTATAAAAATAACAGTTACTTATTTACCATAATAACTCTAAATGCTTTTTATATGGCAACGTTACAACTGTATGACGTGTTGTTTTGGCGGTAGTTCTAGAAAAAGATTGTTAAGCGCCGAAGATATTTTAGGAGAAAAGCGTCATAACTAACATTGTTGCAGGTAGAGTTATAAAACTGGTAATAGGTGTCGGGAAGTAATATCTTAGGCGTGGGCAAGTGCCGGCTCCATCGCTCATTAGCAAGACTCTAATGGTCGTATACTAACGCAGTCAGTGGATACGACTGTATAGAACTCGTCTAGCTTGGTTCTACTCCAGCTCTAAGTGTAAGGTCTGGAACAAACTAGTGCTGAGGTATTTACTGAGCGTTATGAGTTTATGACATTCAAATAAGGTTTAAAAGACTGTAGAGAGAGTGAGATCGTAGTATTGGAGTAGTAGTGATAGTTGTTGATTATGGTCAGTGGTAATTGCTGCAGAGCTTCTGAGAGCCAATATCACAGTTAACTATTACCAACGCTTCACGTGGCACTGCTATTATGAAAAAAAAAACGGGGCAATTACTAGTTTGCGAAACGTATGAATTATGCAACAAAATAACCATATTTTTAAATTGCGTAAACTTGATTTGTTTAAAAATTTTCAGCTTAGGGGAACCATAAGCTTTAATTGAAGCTTAACACACAGAATTTTTGACAGACAGACGAAAAACGAAGTGGTCCTAGGATTCGGGTTTTTCTCCTTTAGTTATAGGTATTTGCATGCATCTCATAATGCTGAGCCGGAAATAAAATAGTCACGTTTTTCTGTGAAAATTCAAAGACAACTTATGGTGGTCGCGACCCTCAGTTGTGAGGTTTCGAAGAGGAAGGAAGATAAAATCAAAGGATGGAGGCAATTTTTAGCTGGCCGGCACGTATATATTTGCACAATACAAATTTCTTATGAATATAGGTTAGAACTGTCGGTATTTCTGTTTAACAATAATGCTCTTGGCAAGATATCTCAAATATTTAGATTAATTTGATTGTCCTCAATTCTGCAATAAGCAATAAGTTTGTTTTTAGATTTGTATTGTTTGTTTTGTTTTTATTCTGGCTTTGTTTATACTAAATTAGCGATCTGCCTCAGCTTCGCATGAAGTTACGACGTAATTACATTATATTATCTATACATATAATAAAAAATTTTTCAAATCGGTTCATAAATGACCGAGATATGAGGTAACAAACATACAAAAAAAAAAAAAAAAAACACGACCCGAATTGATAACCTCCTCCTTTTTGAAGTCGGTTAAAAATGTAACCGATCGCTGTCTGTACATGGAAGATATATGAGAAGAAATACTATTAGGGCCTTTATCAACGCAAATAGAACCCAAAACAATGATTGTTACAAATTTTGTCTGTTTGTCTGTTTGTCTATGCGTTTGTTCACGCTAATCTCAGAAACGGCTTATCCGATTTAAATATGGTTTTCACTAATATATTGTAGTAAGCTTCACTTAACATTTAGTGTTTGTTTCATGTCAATCGGTTCATAAAGTTATGCCAATTTAAAGAATCACGTCGAACATTCGTTAATTTACTACGAAATCTTATAGAAGCAGAGATTTTAACAAGTTGCGGAATAGCTGGTACTGTTTTTATTCCTCTCTAAACAATATTTTGTTTAGTTTTAAACGAGTCCAGTTTCCAGTGAGCCTATGTTTTGCGATGACTAATTAATAAAGCCTAAGGTAAGACACTAAAAGTTATTGGTGTGGATCTAACTATTATCTGTTTTTCGCACGGTCAGCTTTATGTGGCTCTATCACGTGTTAGCATTCCTAGCAGCCTGTATGCTTTGATCCCTGATGGCTATACGTCTAATCCATATATTCATATATATTATAAAAGGCTTTGTCCTGACTGACTGACTGACAGACAACGTACAGCCTAAACCGCTGGTCGTAGCGACTTGAAATTTGGAGGGTGTGTTTGTCTTAATGTCTAGAAGTGTACTAAGAAAGAGTATTAAAAAATTCAACCCTTAAGTGTGATGAAAACGATTGTATGAAACGTCTTCATTTTTTAACTTACAGCTTTGAAATTTTGTTTTGGAATACTTCTATTTAAATAAAAATTACCCTCATAATTTTTTTTTAACTGGGGTCTATTTATAGGGGTGAAATCAGGGATGAAATATTACATGGAAAGATCTTTGCTTTTGAAGTTGGCGACTTGAAATTTGGAGGGAGGGGGAAGGGAGGGAGAGAAAGAGGAAAGAAAGGGAGAAGTGAGGGGAAAGTGCGAGGGTAGTGAGGGGAAAGACTCCGAAATACAGAGGCAGTAGATTTCGACTGCCTCTGTATTTCGGTGGTACTGTGTATGGACTGCCACGCAGAGGTCGCGGGTTTGATTTCGGCTCAGTGCAAATATTTGTAGCATGAACATGTCTATTTGCATTGGTCTGGGTGTTTCTATGTATAATATGTATGTATTTACAAAAAAAAAGTATTTAAGAATGTATATCAGTATTCTAGAACCCATAATACAAGCATATAATATGCTTACTTTGGGTCTAGATGGCGTTGTGTAAAAAAAAAAGAAAAAGGGAACTCGGGGAGATGTGAGAAGGCAGTGAAAGGCAAGTGAGAATTAAGTGAGGGGAAAGTGAGGAAGAAGTAAGGGAAAGTGAGGGGTCAGTGAGGGAAAGTGAGTGGCAAGTGAGAGAAAGTGAAGGAAAGTGTGGGGAAAGTAAGGGAGATGGGAGGGAGACGGGAGGGGAAGGGGAAAAAAGGGGAAGAGTAAATGAGGGAAAGGAGAGAGTTATTGTATTGAAAATTTGCCTTTGTGTATTATATATTGTTTTACGGGGGATATCTTTAGGTAGGTGAAAGAGGGTTTGTACGAATGGTGATGATGATGATGAGATTAGAAATAGTATGTAAAACAGTATTTAAACAATATAAAAATGTCTATTGGAAAAAACGATAGCCGTGGGCAGAAGCTATACATATATAAAAACGAAAGGTCACTCACTTACTCACTCACTCACTCACTCATCACGAAATCTCAGAAACCACAAGTGCTAGGAGTTTAAAATTTTGGACATAGGTGCTCTCTAAGACTGGATTTTGCGAAATTCATATTTCTGGAGTATAAAGGGAGAACAAAATTTGTATGAAGCTTCTACAGTTTTTAAACGGGAGTTTTGATAATACGATTTCCAAACTAGGAAGTACCCTTATTAAGTGGGAAAATAGGAGTGGCAAGTTTTGTTAAGTATCGCAAAATTTCGTCTGTTTTAGGGGTAGCGGGTAAATAGATTTAAATCGGATTCGCCTTGAGAGTCGGATTATACTGATATTTATTACTAATACAATGTACGATTACCGTAAGTTTAGGTGAGAAATATTCTAATACAGCGAACGAAGTCGTGGGCAACAGCTAGTATTTACTATATATAATATGCATGTATTATATACATATATACCATACAAATTTTTTGAAGAAAACAATGAAAACCGTATCAAAATTCGTAGCGTGGTTTACAAGAATGTAGCGAAGAAACAGACATTATACTATGAAGAGATTAAGATCATTTCCTAAAATGTACTTTTATGAGAGAAAATTATTAATTTTTTTGCCTACATTGAATCAAGAATTATTTTAAACATTTTTACTCTTTGAGAGACCTGGAGTCTGCACTTGGGCTCAAAAATAATGGATTTTATATTTACATCAAGAGCAAATGGTTCATAATTTCAAGGTCAGAGCTTAAGCATAATTTTTATAAAAGTTATTTTTACTGCTTGCTTTAATCTAGCGCGTAGGCTTATATAATGCATAAGCGCTTAATTGGGGCGCTGACTCGAAAACATTATTTGGTGTAAATTTTACGTAAAATCTTTAAATTGAAAAGCCTTTCACTAAAGGTTGCATAAATTCAAGTATATTTTGTGTTTTTGTATATAGATAAAGACCTACATAACCTGGGGCTTTGGTCCAAATTAAAATATATTTATGGGTTACTTGACTTCACTCAAACCCGTTTATATTTTATTCCCTATTTTTTAAAATTTCTTTATTACTTAGTTGATTAAAAAATCCATCGTTTGAATCGTGAATTATGGTTGCAAGTTCATTCAAAACTCCCATAGAAAAATGTGTAATATTTCCTAAATTTACAAAAATCTGCTAGAACTTTTTAATTTGGTAAAAACCTATATCGGACTTTAGCAAACATTTCAAAACAAAAAATAGACAAATTGGTAGTGATTCTGTTTCTTTTTTTTTATAAACATACATACATAGAAAATAGATTACTTTTGTTTTGTCAGTAAAAAAAAAGAACTAGCCTGTTTCAAAGCAAGAAGTTTCATAAAATTTAATGTGGTCTGCTAATTTCTGAACTCGCTTATAATAATACTTGCAATACAATTTACCATGGAATGAATTTATTTCGCAACGATACAGTTAATAACTTTTCTATATATTAAAATGTTTAAATTTAATTTATTTTATACAACAGAGCACGTGTCAGCAAAAAACCACGTTGTCAAATCCCATTCCCATCCCTTCTTAGCTCTAAGTCCCATGTATTTAAAACGTGAAAGTGCTGTCGTCACTTACGAGTAGCTGCTATTATTTTTCTTTTTTTAGTACACAACACTGATTCTATTTTAAAGTATTGGCAAGGCCTCGGCCGGTTCTGTTTACGAATTTCGAATTTCTATCAGTTGCTCTCTTTACCATTAACAGAACGCACGTCTACAAAATAAAAATTAATTTATTTGTTGCTAATAAAAATAATATGCTGTATAACGTATACAGCATTAGAATATTTTTCAAAAAGTTGCCATTGAAAAATTATCTTTTTATACCTTAGTTTTTGGTAGTTTTTTTGTTATTATTTAGTAGTGAAGCATTCCAGTCTAAGTGATATTATTTTGTTAATACTTTTTTAAGTTATTCTACTTTGTTATTTATTACGTAAGAAGTTTACTCTTGTAAAAATCATGGTTGTCAAACTGCACTAGTGAGTATAAATATCATTATTCTTGATCGACATAAGTAGCAAGGTTTACACTTTTTTCTAAATGAGTGGACAGAAGTTTGTAACACTCACGTTTTCCCATGTAACAAGAAGCAAGTCTATGCCATTTATGCACTGAATTCTAGATTCAAGCAGCATTTTTTGGCAGACTATTCCAACATCACTAACCTACTGAGACTTCTGCATGGCAGTCCTTACTCTTCACACAGTAGGTACTGAACCACCGAGCACTATTTTATTAGGCAGTCAGTAATATTATATTATTTTAATTTATTTAAAAAAATAACTGCTTCAATAAAATTCACTAATTTCGGTTGATTCGTTTGTAAGCCAAAATGTAACGGACATATGTCATATTACATACGCTCGATAATGTCTCTATACTTAGACGCGGAATATATAATAACAGGAAATTTACATTATATTGTTTGTTTATTTACTTCTCTGTACAAAACTGCTGGACCAATGTCAATCCGATTTGGCACGGATGGCTTGTAATTTAAAATACAATTTAACTTTTCCTGAAATAATCTTGGCGATTTAGTAGATGTCTTTATTACGGACAGACAGACAGACTGGTAGATATAATTTCTTTATCTTTCGGTACCTTAAAAGGAAAAATCAGAAATTTAAAAGACTAGATTATGTTTTTATATTTTATCTTAGTTTAAACGCAATATATTAGATGCCGAGCTATCACGTTTCGTTTGATGAGTTTTTTTAACCCAATTATTTTATAGGTCCTTTCTTCTTTTCATTTTTGTATTTACGGATAGCAGTGCTGCATTCTGCAATGCTGTAAGAATATAGCCATGTCTAGGCTACGGTTACGACTTACCATCAGGTTGGCCATATGTTTATTTGCCCTCTGAATACTAATGAAAGCATTTGATTAACCAAAAGAAAAACAAACGCAGTATATTATGGTTTAATTTAGCAATCAAGGTCTTGACAAATCGTTTAAATTATTTATGCAGTTTCGAAGATACGTTAATACAAACATACTTGTTTTAATTCTGTGTTCACCTTGGTGGTAACCTTTTGTGGATTTATTTTGATAAACCTTGGAATATGTACTATATATGTTTATTTGCATTGGTCTGGGTGTTTCTATGTATAATATGTATGTATTTACAAAAAAAAAAAAAGTATTTAAGTATGTATATCCGCATTCTAGAACCCATAACACAAGCATATAATATGCTTACTTTGGGTCTAGATGGCGTTGTGTGTAGTTGTTGAAATATTATTATATTATATTTATATATTTTTCCTAGATTGGCTAAGTACTATTTGATTTCTTAGTAGCATAGGAATAGTTTGACTAGCCGGCTTAAGATGCGATCGGCTAAGTAGTATTTAAGACTAGCTTTCCGCGATGCGGTTTCATCCGCACTGAGTACATCTTTGGTTACTGCTCTGCTTACGTCGCTTATAGCGTGATGTTACATAGTCTATAACATTCTTCTCAAGAACTGTGCTCTCAAACGCAAAAAGAATTTTCAAAATCGGTTTAATAAACCTAACAAACTTAATTATGAACTTTAGGTACTTCTTTATAATATTAGTATTTTATTAATAATTGGATGATAGCTTACGACCGTTTAAAGTTAAGATGAGCGGGGTAGGCTTATAGTTCTGGACGGGATGTAGGTGCACAGGGGAATTATAAGAAGGCTTATAAGCCTTTTATTCTTTTTTATTCTATAGAATAATAGAGTAGAATAGATTCAAAAATGTATTTGATTGACATAAGCTCACGACAATGTTGGCGTTAGCTTATGTCAATCGCATAGATTTTTGAATCTATTCTATTGGCATTTATGCCACTTGTCTAGGCCCACTGGATATACGATCATAACTAGGGCTTCCTATGGACGTCTCGTTGATATACCAAAAACGTGACATAACACTTCCTTTAGTGGAAAAACCCAGCTATTGTTTTAATTTGATAAACATTTTTGTTTATATATCTTGTGATTGTAGACAGTAATAGCTTATCAGATGATAATATTGACTTATCAGAACGAACATTACATATAGAGTTTGTGTAACCTTTTACTGCAAAATGTAATCAGTTCAGAATTGATGACTGTAGTCTTCTACCATAAGTAGAGTCAGTGGTGGACTTTATTTGACCACCCTATTTTTCTCGCAAGTCGTACCTTGACAACAAAATATGTATTTGCGTGAAAACATAACGTCTCATGCCTTTACTCTATTTAAGAAGTAAATAGTCTTCTATGAAATAAAACCGTGTTCAAATAAACTTATCAAATAATCTCAATAATTATATTTACAGTAATTACAGTTATTAAAAGATATCATTGTGACATTCTGCAGTCTATTCTTATAAAGATCTCGGATTCGAGCTATATTTTCTCCAAGTTTTAAACGTGTCTAATTTCGAGCCGTAAATTCACCGTTACGCAATGCCGTATATACGAATGTACGAAAAAAAGGCTGGTGATTTGTCGAAGTTAAGCGAATATCTTCAAGCAGATTCATTGTGTTATAGTAGTGTATGTAAAAGGTGTGTACGTTGTTTTAAAAAGATTTTATTTCATTTGTTTTTTGAAGAATCGTTTTAAATACTTTTCCGAAGTCAAGACGTAATTTTATTTACGGAGTTTAGTGTATTGATTACGTCACTTAGCATGGTACTTGAAATTTAAATGTAACTTTTATGTTATTTGTTAAGAATCTGGCGATTAAAAAGTATTAGTTTTTTGCTAGTTCTTCTAATGGCTCTAGTTCGTCAGCGAACTGGCTGCAGGATAGTTACCTGACATTTTGTTTTTGTTAGTCAACGTTAATTAGTGTCACTCATGATCATGACTAAGAGTTTGACTTTATAACAATTAGTCGGTCGAGTGTTTGGATGTATATCTCTGAATGGTATTGATAAATGAAGCGTCGATCCACCTGATAAGTAATCATCGCTCATTGACGCCATGCGAGAAGAGTTGACTGTTGACCTCTCATTTATACAACTGTGTTTCTAATGCATTTTAAGTTTATGATGCAGTTGCTACACAATATCAAATAGACCTTATGCTATAATAGGTCCCGATCCTAATGGTTGTTTATAGAACATTTAACAACTCAGTGTCTCGTGATCACGTGATCATCACAGGTCATCAGTCAAAAAAATTCTACAACGTACCATAGACTTTCATATAGGAAGGGATTTACCATAGTCCACCAGTGGGACAGTTTTATTGCAGTCTTAGTTGCCTCATATCCTTCTTGAAGAAAGAGAAGGAGGATTCTTGCTTTAGACCTGGTGATGCTGCAAATGATGCCTAACTTGTATGTTTCCTTGTCCACAGTGGTGATGGCGCGTCGCTGAGCGCTGCTGGCAGCAAGCGCTCGGCTTTGTCGGCTTCGGACGCCGAGTGTTTCTCGCTGTGCCTGGGCGCCGGGCCTCTGTGGTATGTACTTAGACTTTTTGGGACTCCTTTAAAAAAATAGGCATTCTTTCAAGAAAATTCAAAAAGATTCCAAAATTGTGTAGTTTCGCACACTTATCCTGCCATATAAACCAGCTGGATGATAGGAGGTAAATTCATGCAGGACTTTTAGGTTGTTCCTGGGCTCAGCACATTTATTCTATCTTTGACCTGGCTAGATAATAAAAAGAGGCACATTCGAGATTTTCTAACACGCGGCAAATCAAAAATTTCCCATTTTAATAATTTGAAATTTTTGATTTGCCGCAATTTGTTGAATTTTTCGTTTGTTATATTTAGTTTTCTGGGTTATTGGTACAGATTGATGCACCAGACATGTTTAATACATCTCCCAGAAGCCATTCTTCTATAATGTGTTTCTTTAATAATTTGTCAATGGTGTCGATCTTTCGTGTCCAGGTGGTCCTGATGTCCCTGCTCACGGCTCGGCACCGCCCGGAGGGGTGAATGGCGGGGCCGCGAGCCCCGCAACTCCATCAACACCCACCCACGACGACAACAACCGTGAGTATTTCGGCTGCCCGCCACCTTTATCAGGTCGTCAGTCCACCTTGAATACCAGTCTATAATTTTTTTTTGTCTAGGTGACTTGTTGAGCGCCCTACTATGGGCCAGCGCCAGTTCTCTGGCGAGCAGCGCGGAGAGCCTCATCACCGAGCCCTCCTCGCCCGCGCACGCGCACCCCGCGCTACACCAACAGAGGCGTGAGCAGGTCTGTATAATAATGAGATAAAGAGAAAGCGGGAGGGGAGTAGAGAGCGGGAACGGGAGAGAGGGGGGCAGAGTGTAGGGACTAAGAGAGCAGTTGTCCCTCTATTACTATTATATACTATTGCGTTGGGTTCATTAGTTTTGGCTATCACAAAGTAAAACAGAAAGATCTTTCAAATAAATTTAAGCTTGTAAAGTCATGGCCATTGAGAGCAAATAATCGTAAATTTTTAACTAGACAATAGTCAATAATGTCCTTTATATTTATTATTTTCACCTCATTTTTCACTTTTGATTAAATTTGGGGTCCAAGACAGTAGTGGGTGGTTTAGCAGTCTTGGACTCTCGTGTGTCCAAGTTCGGTATTCGTAAGGATTCACTGTTAATCCTGACTTCCGTCACAGTGCTGGGCATACAGGCGGGATTGTGCCCGAAAAATGTCCCTATTATTGGCTACTACACGAGCAACACTTATAATCTTTGGAACAAAATCGTATTGGAGCGAATGCAAATATAGTTGTGTCTGAAGCCATGGCCCTTGAGAGCAGATCTTTCATCAAATTAAACAAGACAATACTCAGTCAAAATGTCCTTATTATTGGCCACTGCACAATCAACACTTTTAATCTCTAGAAGAAAATCGTGTATATTAATAGATTTTGGTACAAAATTACAGGTATTGGCTAAGATTCTGGAACGCAAGGACAGGCAGCCCGTCAAGATTGACTTCAAGATATTCCTCACTGAGAATACAGTCACTAGATGGGAGGCTGTAAGTGTTATTCTTAAAATATATTAACCGTTAGTGTCTAGCATTGCTCAGGGTGAATGTTTCCGTAGCATTTTTTGTTTAATTTATGTTTTAAACAAATCTTGTCCTGACAATACAAACAGGATAAAGAAATTATCCAAATTGGATGTGCCGTTCTCAAGACTATGGCTTTTGGAGGTGGCTACTCCTGGACTGCTTACCATCAGCCAAAGGGAAGTCACTATGGTAGTCAAATATAAAAAAATAATTTGTTAATAAACTTGTAGGTAGTGATACTACCATTGTGTGTTCACGAATTTTTTTTATTAATAAAAATAAGGTTGTTTATACTATACTAGCTGTTGCCCGCAGCTCCGACCGCGTGAATATGGGTTATATCGCTGTTTACATTGACAATTTTTCATACAAACTTTCATCGCCTATTTCAACCCCTTGAAGCAATTTTTTCGCTATAGAAGATAGCCTATGTTGTTCCCCGAGGTCTAATCTATCTCAATACCAAATTTAATTAAAATCAGTTCAGTGGTTTAGGCGTGAAAGCGTAACAGACAGACAGACAGTTACTTTCGCATTTATAATATTAGTATTGATTACCATACAACAGTATACGTGTTGTACTGAGATCAGCAGCAATGATCGTCAGCAGATTTAATGTTGCGTATGTACCAGATCAAGTATTGGGGTCGGCTCGTGTATATTGCAAATATTACTTTATTATATTACTAAGAGCCTACAAACTGTTGATGCAATGTAGCTGTTACTGAGAAGTCTTTATTTTAATATTTCAGGTAGTTCAAGGCGGCACTATATACCTGCGTATGCCGGGCGTGCTGCAGTCTGGTAGCAAGGAGAGCTTCATGCTACTGCTGGACTTCGCTGAAGAGCGTCTTGGTTGCTCCAAGTGAGTATATGTATCATGGAGTCATAAATATATAAATGGGGTTGCAAAATTATGACTTCATGTTCATCAAGATTCGAACTCGGAAATTCCGAGTTCATCATAACAGCCCGTTATTATCACACTGCAGGTAAAGACCACTTCTCTTGAATGTATGAGCATTGATCGCCAATCATTTAATACGGATTGCCGATTTCAGACATTTTGAAGTCCAGGCTTCCTCTCGATGTTTTCCTTTACAGTAATTCATTAATGTTTAACTATGCAACCCAATTCGTGACTATGTTGGTCTTCAAGAAATATTTTCTTCTTCACAGCTGTATCATCTGCGTCCTGAAGTCCCGCCCAGACCGCGCAACTCTTCTGCGAACATTCATGTTCATGGGATTCCAACTTCTACCACCCAATTCACCACTCATGCCGCAAGAAATAACCAACCCAGAGTACATATTCTTGCACTACAACATGCAGTAACACTCAAAATTTTCGAGTTATACAGTCGGAAAATTATAACTTGTATCTTTCGAGTTTTTTAGCTGTAGCTTGAACTTTTCGAGTTATCCGAAATAATGGGATAAGATCTACGTTTGATGTTGAATCGCGATCGCGAAGAATCTGATGGTTTCCGACTTCCATAACTCGAAAATTTCGAGATAAAACTCATTATGTAGTTGAAGTATATTATAGAAACAGTATTTTGAAAGTTGCACGTTTTTTCGTATTAATGAAAATCACAGGGCTTGCTTAGTATGGCGTCAACAAGTCTATGTAGTTTAGATGTTTAGTGTATTATTGTATTGATGTATTAACGCGAATTTCTTATGGTAATGGTATGCAATGTTCATATAATAACCTTCTCGAATTGTTGTATTTCGTATGAAAGTTTCGAGCTCGGAGATTCCGAGTTTAATCGCCGAATGCGAGTATATGTCAAAAGAGATTCGTGTCAATTAATGATAAATACTTCTATTATTTCTACGTTATCAGCTTTGAAAATAACGCTACAAACATTTGTCTGTTTTTTCTCAAAACTGAATGTAGAATGTTATTTCTTATAGTAATTAATTTCTTTAACATTTTATTATCTATATATTATTAAAGTTAAATATGTATGTCGTCGTGTTTAATCATTATTCACCCGCTCCGGGGTACAGCAAAAAAAAATATAAAATACAAAAAAATCAAAAATAAAAAGATTTGTAAAAATATTTCGAATTTTCCACCTTAACACCAAGTCTTTCTTTATATTTCGTTTAAAAACAACTTTCACGGCTATGACTTGAACTTTTTTTATAATATGCTTAGGCATTATTCACAGTTCGAAATATTTTTTTTCTGTCAAATCTTTTGCGCATCCACGATTTTTAAGTGACAGTTTTAAATCGTGAATGCGTGTTAGTAAGTAAGCATTAGTTTTAGTATAAGTGGTTTTATGTTCATATTTTAGTATTAATCTTTTAAAATAATCTGAAATAGATATTATTCTCTCCTATAAAATAACTACAAGAAGACAATGAATAAAATTGCCATTCGTAAAAAATCAACTTGCGTTTTTAGATCTTTTAAGACAAATAACATCTTTGGTCTTTTTGACTTCTATTAAAAATTACTAACATTGACAATGACAAAGGAAGGAGGAAGGGGAGGAGGCGGAAAGGGGAAGAGAATACTATCTATATTACTTTAGACTATTTTCACGAAGTCCCATATAAATTTCCGTCAGTATTTCGATCACCTATATAATTTGTTTAAAGTGGGACTTTATGTAGTTACTACTATAAGTCTATGGTATTAATTGATGATTAAAGATAATATTAATCTGTATGCTCTTTTATTTAAAAATTACCGTTTATCATACCAACCCGCTATTATCCCCCAGCAGAGACAGGCCTTACATATATAGACATGAGCATTGATTGCCATTGCATATGGCGGATTGGCATTCAGATTATTTTTATCAAAGTTTTCTCACGACGCCTTCCTTCATCGTAAGTCTGTAATGTTCAGGAATAGGATGCGCGGAAAGTAAAAGCTGTGCTGTGATTGGCTATTTCAAGGTCAGCCATATGAATGCACTGAAGTGCACCAATCGTAGTGACCTTAACGATTTGTTAATTAGATAAGATATTATCTAATTGCTCATCAATTTTTACCACCGCGGAATGGCAAGCGACTTTTTGTAACGAAATGGTACATAGCATAACGAACTTTATGTCAATTGTAATAATATACAAACTTAATTCCAAAAAGAAAAGTAACATTCGCGAGCCTTCTAGGCGAAATTGACGCTTCCATTCGCGGTGTAAATTAAGTCTTAGGGGTTTATCGGTGTTTTTCCTACATGTATAAATTATATGTATAAAATATAAATTAAAAATCCATTATTCATCAATATATTTACAACTTTTTATAAACTCTGAAATAGTAACTAATATCGCCTTCCATTTGTTTATCCGATGGTACATCGTCTTCATCCACCAGATGGAACTGTTGCTTGTCGATATTTGGGAAGAAGGTATCACAATCAAAGGACATTTGTATCTCCGTTAGGTATATTTTACCACAGTTTGGGTGGGACATTGCTGCCTAGAAACAAAATAACAATTACAAAACCATCCACTGCTAATCACCATCATATCAGCCACCGTGGCCTATCGTGAGCCCCTCCATCCATTGGTTGCACACCACCCTTATCTGATCACCGGTCTTCTGCTAATAAGCCTCTCTTTATCATAGCATGTTTGGCAGAATTGGTAGTAAAGTACTATAAGCAAGTAACGCTGCTGGGTCTTACATTCTATTAGTGTTTTCTTACATCTATGAGAAGAGATAGGCAGTTCTTAGTCTACCAGAGCACAATTTTTTATACCATTTTGGTAAGAAGTAAATACATAATAATACCAGCCTGTTTACTGTCACATGGCAGGGCAAAGGCCTCTTCTCATAAAGAGAAGACATGAGCATTAATCATCACTCTTGCTCAAGGTGCATTGGCAATTTCAGACTTTTAAGTCCAGGTTTCCTCACAATGTTTTTTCTATCACCGTCGTCAGTCAGAAATGTCTAAGTTTTCTGAAAGTACCCACATAAATATGATTTGAAAAATCATTGGTACTTTCTCAGATTCAAACCCACTACCTCGGGTTTACGAGGTGCCTTATCCACTGGGCCATTTGACTACAGTAAATACATAATAGTATGAAATAGTCGTATTATTTGGATTAAAGTGCTTTATTGCACTTAAGCAATAATAATAGATTAGTAGCCAAGGGCTGTAAGGCATCAATTGCAGCCCGAAATATTTAGGCGCACGAGTGCAGCGAGGGCGCCTATAGTTCGAGGGTGCAATTGATGCTTACACCCGAGCTAACTACTCTGCTTCACATCTCGATTGTGAGGTAAGTAGAAAAAAACCAGCATTACAAGAATAAGTTTTCTATTCCCGCCTTTACTTCATCTTTTTTTTTATTTATTTTTCCAAGAACGAAATTGAGCTTCGCCGTTCGATATTTAAAATTGATGACTATTATACTCATACGAAGACAAGGCTGAATAGCAAAGCGACCTCTTTTGTCATTGGGCTAAATGCATGATGTCTATTGCCAGTATGATGGTTAGATGTACGCGAACTTTTTGAAAGAGTGAAGTTTTTTTTTTAATTACTTACCGCCCTAGGGCTTTTCTAGCTACATTATTACCCTAGAGCGCTAATTGGTCACCTACAAGCCCCATTTGGGGTATAAGGACCTACTTACAGAATATGAGAGATGTAAAAGCTTTTTTATGTTCAGGAAATGGAAGTCCCAGAGTTTTATAAAATCAGAAGTAGATAATATAAGGATTTACATTATAAGGTATATACTCTTGTAAAGGTGGCGGACCATTGATGGATGAGGGCGGCGAACGACCGGCCACGGTGGCGAAAATTGGGGGAGGCCTATGTCCAGCAGTGGACGTCTTTTGATTGATATGAGAACGATGATGAGAAGTAGATAAGTGTTTTTTAATATTTTCTAGCTTCAGCATTAAATAAAAATTTCTGTAATGACATATTAATTCTTATGACCTTTATGTACTATAGGCACAATGTTTATACTATGTGAAAATAATTGGTAATTATGTATTCTGTATATTACCTCATAAATAGATGATCCTCCAATAACCCATGTGGATTCTATATCCTGTCTGCCTTCAATATATGTTATGGCTTCATCTAGTCCAGATACAATTACTACATCTTCTGGTGCCTGAAAGTTAAATATCATTAGTTTTAAAAACTAAAGGAATCTTTCTCTCTCTGAGGGTTTTTCAGTACTCACTAACTTGGAGGGTGCATAAAGTGATATTTATTTTGATTTAATTTTTTTAACTTAATTAGGAAGTTTCGGATCGAAGTTTCGTTATTTTCATGGTAAAATTGCACAAAACTTCGAAACAAATGTTTGTTTCATAGTAAAAATTGCACGAAACTTCGAAACAAATGTTTGTTTCATAGTAAAAATTGCACGAAACTTCGAAACAAATGTTTGTTTCATAGTAAAAATTGCACGAAACTTCGAAACAAATGTTTGTTTCATAGTAAAAATTGCACGAAACTTCGAAACAAATGTTTGTTTCATAGTAAAAATTGCACGAAACTTCGAAACAAATGTTTGTTTCATAGTAAAAATTGCACGAAACTTCGATCCGAAACTTCGTAATTAAGTTTCATGGTAGGCCCACAGTTTTATAATATTAGTAAAGTCGCCTAAAATAATACAGATAGAAAGAGATGTGGTAATTTTACAGTTAAAATAAAAACGTAATCATTCATGCATATAGCAATTTATAACTACTTTTGTAAAGTGTAATTAAGATCTCTCAATATTAACCTGATATCTATATTTAAAAAAAGTTAATAGGTATTTATTAAATAAATTGTTATTTTTATGTGGCAATAACCAAGGATAACTATGTTCTATAAACTTCTATACCCATGATGAGAGAGATGGAAGGAGGAGAAGGAAAGTATCATGTAAAGGTTGATGTCCTTTATTTCGGCCCCCAATACTATGCAAAGTACAGATACTACTCCAACAAGGGTTTTCTAAAATGGCGCCCATGACGTGGCAGCACTGAGGCGTCTGGTTCAGGCACCTGTCAAAAGGCTTGCAATCAACAGTAAATCTATTAATTTCAAACTGTCAATGAATTTTTGTGAATGTAAAACCTTATACTTTAGTGGCGCCAACTGTTGGCAAAAATTTTCCTAAACACCCTCATTCATTCAACCAATTCTCATTTAAAACTAGCATAAATCTACTATAAAATTATACCTTAGCTTTAACACTGTCCACTTGATGTGTCAACACAATATTGACTCTACCACTCAGTGGCTTGTATTTAGGTGGTATAGAGTCCCATGTCTTACGCCCCATAATCACAGCATTTAGTTTACTAGGATCCTTCACCTTGCATGTCATTGTTGTGAAGTATGCCATTTCTTTTCTGTTGAAAAAGATGTTGAAGACTTATATTCAGTTACATATCTTCATCTTTATCATAGTATACTAACATAGCACCATGTTTTTTCCTGAAAGACAGAAATCAGACACGTGCACAGAGATTTTTGACAAGGTAGGCATTATTTAACTATGATGCTTAAATTGTGATTTCAGGCAATTATTAAGGTAGACAGTGGCTTTCGTGCCTATATGGAGTGCATGCCACTGACACAGATATAATATAACACTCATGTTTGTCTCCGTGTGAAAGGTGGGAAGGCTGGTGCTATGTATTGGGTATAATTCCAGAGCCTGAGCTTATACTGAGCTCAATATATATTACTTTAGCTGACCCAAAAATTTAACCTGCAAGGCAGTTCATACATAGTACAACTGAAACACTGCATTAGTAATCTGACCATACAATAGATAGTCAAATATCTCCTTTTTAATTTATCTGGAGGTTGTCTATTACTAGAAATTGGTTGCCATCTCAGCAAAGTCTATTATAAAAATAATAAAAATACAGTAAAGTATACGTAATAAAGACCAAGAGGTCTAAATGCGGTTAACAAGCCCACCAACAAGTCTTAGCAACAGACAAGAGAAAAGTTCTGGACAAAAATCTACTCCAAAACTATGAATTTTTGTCATAATTACCACAATTGGTGATTGCTGGTTTTATCACAGACCACTAGTACATCCTGCTTTGAATTCCTGTGGCCATGCGGGAGGCTTGGGATGGTTTGACTACATTTTTTTTATATTAGCCTACCTACGTAACTCCTCTCTGCCTGATGGTATGCAGTTACTAGGCTTTAGAAGTAATGAGTACCTTTCCAATAGTCCTCGATTCAAACTGCATGGTGAAGGACTCTTATACAGAGAAGGCATTGATACAGTCAACGATGATTGTCAGTTACTGACATCATTTTAGTCTCGGTTTCCTTAGTATTGTCTAACGCAGACATCATTTTTGTCAGTTTCCTGACAAGACCAGCCTTGAATAAAATTGTGTCTAGTATGAATGTAATTTGTATCTGATAATTGTATGTATCAAGTAATACATTTTGTTTTTATAGCAAAAGTTGTCTTATAAAATAAAAAATTAATGATTGAAAAGTTGTTATCTATTTTTATTAATAACTACTAGGTACTTATTATTACCTACTAAATTGTATTGGTTTTTAAACACCGTTATAAAATGCGGTAAGGTTAAACCACAATGTTATCTGTAATAGATAAGGAGCATAAAAATAACTCCCTAAAGTTAGAAAAATTATGGAGGAAACCAAACTTTTTACTGTCATTCAAACGTTCTTAAAATAGACGACTAAGTGATAAAACTACAGTCTAATATTATTTTGATATATTGTAACTTACTTTAAACGCCATGGTAAAGTTCCTCTAACACCAATTCCCATATTTTCGCACGCAGCAGCTATTAAATTCAACTTGGTTCGCGACATTTTTAAACTTTTAATAATAAACAAATATCAGATTAAGCACGTTATAAAAGGACCAATAACAATATTAATTATTTATTAACGGTGGTAAATTCTTGTATTTTAGTTTGTAATTATTTTTAAAAACGTATATACACACGCTGGCAATTACATTACCGCGCTTTTCGATGTCGTATTTGACAATGACAGCATTGAGTTTGACAGCTGAGCTGAATTCTGAAATTTATTAACAGTGTTGCCAGGTCAAATTTTCACTTTACCCTACTCATGATCTCAATTTACCCCTAGAATCTGGGCTATTTTAGTAAAATACTGTAAATGTCACTGTCTCTGTCAGCCCAAACCATCCCACTCTCTCCATGACTTGACTTGACATGATATTCTTCTCGATCCCCTAAATGAATATTTCTTTCTGGTTGTTTATTATAACTGCCTTAAATTGGATCGTAACATGTTTAGGGTCCATGTATATTTATGAGTTTCTGTGTTACACTACAACTTTTTCCTTCTCTACAAATAAAACAAGTAACATATTATAAAAAAAAAATATTTTATTGTTGACACATATCAGTAAAATTAGTATCCTACAATATTTTTTGTCATAGATGTTACTATTAAATTTGTCGATCATTTATATCGGAATAAAGTTGACACAAGACATAAGAAATAACCCTAAATTATACCTCACTGTCATACGCCTATTCCATAATACGTCAATTCCTTGAATATAACAGAATACAGGTATATTATTAACAAACGACTTAGGTACCTAAGATAAGCAATACACCAAGATTTAGTACCACGCTGGCTGCACGCCATTATTATTTAGTGAGCTGCCATACATTGTGACACAGGCAGAGGTAGAAAATCTTTCCTTCAGAAAATTACCCTAAAATACCCTAGTGAAATCCTCTAAACTTACCCTGCTGGATATTTTTTACTCTAAATATAGGGTACTGTTTACCAATCAATTGTTATTGTGTAGTGTAAACAATTTAAGACAGCAGGGCAGAGAATAAAGTAGGTACGGTAGACGAAGAAATAGATTTAATAGATTACATAATAATAATAAAAAGTCTAACGCGATAATCAATAGTGTTGTGAAATGTTTGTTTTATTTCTAAATTTTGGGGTGTTAAGGGGTGAATAACAACGCCGGGATGAAAAAAAAAAAAGTTCAGCTTTTTTATTAATGAATGTTGAAGGTGCAAAGGAGGTATGTTTGGATCGCAGCAAATGACGTTCTATAGTTTCTGCGTACCCCATTAAGAAGACAGATGTGACGTTATGTATTTTAGGGGGAGACGTCTTCAGCTGCCCTGAGATGACAGCTGAACTGAGAACACACAACATACCGTTTTCTTTCGAATTTGACAGAAAACCTACCACACAAATATTTGTAAAGTTATACGTACCAAGTTTATCTTGTAGGTACCTAAACTGTTCACATTATGGGGAATCAAAATATAGTAAACTATCAGCGCCTCACGGCTACACCCGCGCCTAAAATGTGCTTTGTCACCCTCAGGAATCAGACCTATTTTCGGGATATAAAGTAGCCATAAGTCCGTCTCCGGCACCGAATTTATTTCCATATCAATTTTCATCGAAATCGGTTTAGCTATTTAGGCGCTGAGTGGTAACAAACACACATACATACATACATACATAAATACACACAAACTTTCGCATTTATAATAAGATATTAAAGTTAGCTATAAACATAGCCTGAGAGATGAAGTGCTTTGACCTATTCAGGAACTTACGATAAAATATCTTCTTATCTACTTATTTAGATAAAAAAAAAAATGTATTTCTACAATAAAGAAATGGTTTTGTTTATGCACACCCTGCATCGCTCATTGCTAAACATGACGCAGAAAAAGGAAGACGACCAAAGGAATAATCCTAGGCTCATACTTACCTATCTAATGAGTCGCAGTAATATGTATAACCTAACCACGTTACGGCAATCTATACTATTATATAAAGCGACAGAGTTTGTTTGTTTGAACACGCTAATCTCTGGAACTACCCGTCGGATTTCAAAAATTCTTTTAGCATATGATAGCCCTGTTCCTGGAGAAAGTTATGGGCTATGTAACATCACGCTACTGGCTATGGGCGCAGAGCAGTAAGCAAAGAAGCGGGTGAAATCGCGCCGCGGAAAGCTAGTATTCCATAGGACTTAGGAGCGTAGCTACATTCCTAATTGAATCATCCAATCATGCTAACACGAGCTTCCTCAATGCTCCATGGCAGGGTACCTAGATCCTCTATTGATCTAGCCCATTCATGCTGAAAGATAAAGATACCTAATATAATAGTTAAATGAGCTAAAACTTCAACATTAGGTACGTACTAAACAACTGTATTTTCAACAGCCATAAAATCGTGATAAACACTGTTCAGCATCGTTTATCGCTTATCGACACTCGAAATAAATAAAATCGTATTTATTAAGCTATCACACTATAAAATCGCGGATCCCTCGTAAATATTGTAATGGTGTTACTAATGCTGACACGGACATTTTGTTATAAAGTAGGTACAGATGCTAGCCAAAATCTTATTATTAAAGCATTGAACTAGGAACACCTTCTTACGTTTGATATGAAGAAATGTGTCAAGAAGGTAGGTAGGTACATTGGCATCTTGCGTTTATGTTAACTCGATTAAAAGGGCTTAAGTACACTACAACGCAATTATATAACACAAAATGTGTTACATGCATACTAAGCCAAAACTATCTCTCTAACTTAAATCACTCGCATTAAAGATGAGAAGAGAGAAATTATATCATATTGGTGCGAGTAGAATAAACTTGAAAGAACCTATTGTAGTTTAATGCTCTAAGTATATAGTGGTTTTACCCTTTTTTTTTGTGAAACACTATTATTTGTCTGTTTGTCTTAAAAGACACTGCAGCCTGAAGATGTCTTTACGACATAAAGGTAAAATTTCTATTTAGGCAGGTACAGTTTGAAGCATTAAAATAATCAAGCTACTAACTTATCGCAATCAATAGGTCCCGAGTTCTTTTGCCGCATGTAGGTAATTGACACTGGGAGCGTGCCGTAAGAAGGAAGGTACGACGGATCGCACACTGCCACTCACCACGCTGCATGTTGCGTGTAGATAGGTACACCTACGCGCGTACTTGCGGCAGTGCAGATCTGCAACATCGTGCGTGTTTTTCACGCACTCACGCGCGTAGTTGTGTGTCATGGGTTCACGCACGCAATTAATTCAAAGCATATGCTGTGATGATAGTGCAGTGCAGAGCGTCGCGTCAGTTTTGATATTCAAATGTTTATTAGTGTGGAACTCATTCAGGATGCTGCGGTAAACTAACTGTTCGATATTGAGATCCATCTTTAAACACACGTCAAGCCTTTCCAAAGTCACGCACGGCAGTGGGGGACTGTGTGCCATACCTTGCGAGTGACTCGCCCCGCACTCACGTACGTGGGTACGTGTTTCGCCGCATGTAGGCACGTGATCTGCATGAACGCGCGTGGATGCATTTTCGGTGTGCTGGACCTTGCGTGTTTTCTATACAAACGAAAATACTTATAGGCAACGAAAAACACGCACTCCCGCACCACGCTGCATCATGCGGGGCAGTGTGCGAATGGCCTAAAAAGTTTTTAAGGGATCGGCACCGCGCGAGTGATTGGTATAAGTTCATAAGCTACGGTAACTGCATAGGTAGGTAGTTACGAGAACTACGAGTACATCGATGTTTGTGTTCAGAAACAAAAGAACATTTTCGTGGTCCGTTTCCCATGAGATTAACTGCAAGTTGTTCAGTGCGCGAGTCAAATACTCGTTTGCCTCTTGATTTTGCCCGAATTGTTTTTTTTTGTTGTGTGGTGGCAACAGGAACTTAGGTAATATAGTTTTTACCGTGCAATAAAATGTTATTTAGACAACGACTTGTTACAAATGTTCAATAGTTGTGAAACACCGCAGCAAGCAAAGTACAGTGACAAACAAAAGAAAAATCAAAATGGACTAATAAATTACGACCAGTTAGGGGAGGGGGGAACCACATTAAGGATCATTTAAAAAAAAGCGGTTTAAACACAAGATTTTCATCAACATTTAATCATAGCATACATTGATTAAAGTATAATGTTACGAGCTCAAAAAAATAATCCTAAACCTTTAAATAAAAAAATACGTAGAACAAAACCAAAACCTTTACAGGTGACCGCTTTGCCCGGGGGGTAGGCCTAAAGCGGTCACTGTGCTATAGGCAAAGCGGGCATATGTATAAATCACATTTATTTTAGGAAATAGTGTAATAAATATATAAATAAAGTAAGAAATAGTCGAAATGGTATGTAGGTATCTAAAAAGGAGCTAAAAGTGAAATGTCTATTTTTGAACTAAATAGTTTATTTGTTCTTAAGGTAAGCATATTTTTAAAAACTAGATTTGATATCTTTTGTCGTATCTAAGTATTTTAATAGGCTATTTGACAACATTTAAAATATAGGTACTACTAATTGTGGTCATTCTCAAAGAAAATAGCGAAATATATAGTTTTTACTTTATTTTGATGTAAAAAATGTGCATTTTTTGAAAAATAAATTATGTATAATTCTTGAAATTTTATCTGGTACGTCTATTTGTCTGTTATGTGGCTGCAGTTCTGGTGATGACACACGCTAGTACCTAACATACAATTCAACTGCACATAAAAAAATATAATTTTACTGGCGTTTGACGACACTTGTGAAGTATGACCGGCGCTATTACAGAAACAGTCTTTTTGGCGCGTTTTAGTAGATTCAAACTTCAATATTGTTTTTGTATTATTAAAACAGTATATATTTCGAAAATATATTAATGTAGCGTGTTATAAAATTAACCTATCACCGAATAAATCAACCAAGTCTGAGAATACGGACAAAGCGGGCATGCCCACTTAGCTCAGACCGTTTTGCCCTTCGTGACGGTTATTTTTTACCAAAGTTGTAATTTCTTATCGATGTATGTTACACCAAGCAAAGATAATTAAAATACTACCAGATACATACAAAACGGTACTCATCTTATGAATTACACACAAAAGCAATACAAAAAGAGAAAACATAATCAACTAATGCTGTATTTTTTTTTGTAAATTCACTGATAATTTTGAGCGCGACGTCACGAGCGTGCGGACAGTCGCAGGCGGACCGGGTTTCTGCCGCGGTAAGTGGGTAGCGGGAGGCGTGTTCACGCGCATTTTTGTTAGTTAAAGTATTGAAATATCGATTTTAATGATAGGTGCCCGCTTTAGGCCGGGTGCCCGCTTTAGGCACACTTCCCCTATGGGATGGTACTCGAGAACCAAACCGATTTAATAAAAAGGAAAAAGTAGGTATCCTATGTCCGTCTCCGTCACCCAATCTATGTACCTACATAGGTACCATTCTTCATTGACATCGGTTCAGCCGTTTAGGCCTTTAGGCGCTGAGTGGTAACCAGTAGTAACAATTAAACCCACACACACACACACGCACAAACTTTTTCATTTATAATAATACCTACTAGGATGTGACGTACGAACTCAAGCCTTTAATTAATAAATCGTCTCGACCCGCTCGTCACCATGCGCATGTACGTCGTTTTATCCGACATGAACGAGCCGGTCACAAGTAATCCTAGTGTAGGCTTCAACCCATGTAAGTAATTATTTTGACACAATAAATATAATTTGATTTGATATTTGATTTGTTTAAGACCGGATACACACGTTGGCCCCAATGGCACTTGTCCATTGAAAATTGCACTACCAATTGCAACGCTCCACCAATGTTGGATGCGAATAGTATTTTTTAGATGCACACGTTGAACGGGCCAGCGAGTGGATTCCAGGTAAATACGAGTATATTAGCATTTTACTTACCAGTAGGCGTTTGCAAGTATGGAGGCCACTGGGATAAGTTATCACCAATATTTATGAAAAATCTAAATCATATCTTATTATTAGAATTCGAACAAATGACTTTACTCAACTCAATAGCGCCAATTTCAAAATTTAAATTTAGAGCCAAATAATGTCGTTATTAATTTTTATTTTAGATAATGTCAGCTACCTACGTAGTTGTTAATGTTTATCTTTTCATACTTCGGTTACGTGTGCTTGTAATTGTGCCCTTTGTCAACACATCACATATTTATATATAATAATAATAATATATTTATTTACCAAAATAATAATAATAATATATTTATTTACCAAAAAGAATTACAGATAGTCTAAACAAACATCAGGTGACATGAAAAACAGAGATACAATTTCGTACTTAATATAACAATAATTGTTACCGGAATCTGTGTGCACAGAAGATAAACCCTGCCTCTTAAACTAGGTTATCCTGTGTCTTAAGAGACAGTGTTCGGCTATGTATGCAGTATCGACTGGCCTGTTGGTCTAGTGGTTAGTGACCCTGACTGTTAAGCCGGAGGTCGTGGGTTCGATTCCCACCCAGGACAAACCTTTGTGTGATGAGCATGATTGTTTGTTCTGTGTCTGGGTGTAATTTATCTATAATATGTATGTATTTACAAAAAAAAAATTGTATATAAGTAGTATATCAGTTGTTTAGTACCCATAACACAAGCAAATATAATTGCTTAATTTGGGGCTATATGGCGCTGTGTGAATGTGGTAGAATATTATTATGTATACATATATATTTCCTTTAAATGAGGTACAGTAAGTGGGTACTATTGGTCAACCTTCAGAACGTAAATACATGTTTCAAAGATGAATAATATCACAAACAATGTAAATTAAAAGAAGAAACAAAGATCAAAGAGAACTTTGTGTGAGACTTATTTGGTCCGCGTATATTCGTCTTGGGCAACCCCTACAACAGTCCTCATTTAAAAGAAATGACTGGTGATGGCCTCTAATCATAATTATTGTATTAGTTGTTATGCACTAGTACCTAGGACTTTTTCAAAAGCTGCCTTTGAAAACAAGGCCTACAATAACGAGTACGTTCATCCCGTACATCTGTAAATATACTCTTCCACAATCATTATAATGTCTGTTTCAATGAACAAATGTTCATTACAAACATTCTAACGCGTAAACAGACCATTCGTCCAAAATACAATTAAAGTGATTTAAACATATAAACTGAGTTGCTTTACACCGGTTAAAAATAAACTATGTGTTAATGGTGTAGATTAAGTAAGAACAGCTGTGACATAAGTAGATTAAATATCAACATATTCATCACATCAGCCAGTTATTATTCCACTATAGGGAAAGGCTTCTTTTCATACAGAGAAGTCATCAGAATTGATCGCCACGCTTGTTTAATGCGGAATGGCGATTTCAGACTTTTTTATAAGTCCAGGTTTTCTCACGACGTTTTTATTCACCGTAAGTCAGTAATATCCAAGATAAGCTTTGTATAATTTGGTAAAATATTTGTAAATACGGTAGTAGATGCACGCTGTTTTCAGCATGAATGGGCCGTATTGACCGAGAAAGTATTACCTTCTCATAGAAGATCGACGTAAAAGTAATAGTATCCGCACCAAGTTTCGTTCGGTGAGTGAGAGTACAGGCGGCCCAATCTCTTCCCTTTCAGTTTGCCGCATCTCCCTTAATTATTTTACCTAACCCACTCCTTTCACGGTTGGCAGCGGCTTCGCAGAGTCCCTGGCATTGCAGGAGTAATGCTAGGGACTCTGAGTCGTCCGTGAGCGACAGTTACCACTTACTATCACGTAGGCTGTTTGCCCGTCTGCCACAGTCGGTAATGAAAAAAAAAAAATTAAACGAACGCAGGGCACATCAGAATCTCATAGTGGTTCCCGTTACCTATCTGTGTAACCATTGTGGTAACAATGCTAAGACACATTCAGGCTCTAGTCGTTATTGACAATGAAGGAAAAAGGGAATGGAGGAGGAAAAAGTTATGACAGAGGATAATGCCGCTTTCGACACTCTTACTCACATAATGTACCAAGTAGGTATGTATATTACCCTTGAAACTTTAAACCCACTTCGTTTCTCTCTTTTGTCTTCACTCTCATCTAAATTGGACTATCAAAATTGCTCCAAAATATTACCCGCCTAAATTATTACAGAAGACTATAATATTAAAGTAGGTACCCATTTATAGTGAACTAGCTGTAGTTTCTTAAACTGTGGTTGTGCCTTGAGCACTGACTTGTAGGAGACCGATTCAGCACTGAGGTATGATCTGAGTCGTGAAAACTTTACGCACATTGTTGTAGTCACGTATTTTGTATTTTACGTTTTCGTACACGAAACTTCGTAATGAGTGCTCTACACATTACGCAATTTCAACTAGTTTTGGTAAAATATTGAAGACACTACTCAAGAAGCTTTTAAAATTGCTTTAAAGATTCTAAATTCAAATTTATTAATTTGTTTAATTTTAATTTTCTTTTCTTTTTGTTTTATTTTTTTTATAGTCTCAGGACAGAGTGCGAGTGGCTTTAGTCGATTTTAATTTTCTTTTTTGTCTGTCAATGCTTGCTGCGGTGTTTCACAACAGATTTTTTTATATTTTTTTAAATACATAGACAACTCCCGCACTAGGGAACAAGCTCTGTGTCGCGGGACACTTTACAAACATACAATAACGGACGCAATGTATACTCAGTTTCACTCTGTACATGGTAAGCAGTCAGTCACCAAAAGTGAGGCAATCTCTAGGAGTAGTGGTGTGTGTGAGTGAAAACCATACTAACAGCCATTGTAACAAACTGCTGATATGGTAGCCTTCCGAGGCTTCCGTCGACTTGGACCACAATCAGCTCGCACCGCGGGCGTAGTTGCCGGATTCATTTAATTTTTTTAAGCTTTTTAAAGAACTAGGATCAAAATGTATAAGAAACATTGCGCTGGTAAAGTGTTCCAAGTTTTAATTGAACGACGTAGTATAACTCTATTCAAGACTCAACAACACTTAAATTAAGAAGGGTCAAAAGTTTCCATTTCTCTAGTCAATGTGAAATCTCTAAAATTTTTGACAGTTATGTCAAATTCCGTAGACTTTCTGTCGTGTTGCGTGGTCTACTAGAGTCGACAGTTATCGTGCCCCGTAATGTGCGACCTTTCATAATTTTTATCTAATCCCATGCAATAATAAGACGAAACTACCCGCAGACAAAAATATTCTAATGTGCGTCCGCTCTTATAATCAAAATTAAACAAAAGAGAAACAATTATTTTGTTTCCAAATTTAGTTTTATATCAAAGGTCAAGGGCACGCGTCAGCTGCGCGAGTGCACATCTTGTTCAAGTAATTATACCATCTGGTTTTCGAGCACTTCTTCCCTCCACTCTGCGTAATGAAGATTACCCTTTACAAATTATTATGAGAATTAAACTAATTCACTCGGTTAATGTTCAACTTTGTCTTACAAAATTACACGGTAATAACAAGAAGATAATTAACTTGAACATTTTAATATACAGTCTTGGTTTTGTTTAAATTATGATAATCGATTGAAATTTCGAACACGCTTCGTATTTATAAAGATGTAAGCTGTGAATGTGTATGTTCTAAGTTTAACTTGGATATTACTGGCTCACAGGAAAAAAAAGAAAGAAAACTGGATAAATAAGTAAATATTTCTTAACAAAAAAAAACTGACTTCAAATAGGAAACTAACAAGTAAAAAATCATTTCTCTGGGATGCCATCATCCACTGTTGGGATATCTCCCTTCCAACAAAAAAAGAACCCTCAAAATCGGTTCATGAACGACGAAGTTAACCGCGAACACACATATAGTAAATATATACGGTCGAATTGAGAAAACTCCTTTTTTGAAGTCAGTTAAAAATATATAAAATTACTACTTTGCCGTGACAAGCCTTCTCTCTGCGTAAATAGACCTTTGTAAGTTACAGGCTTTTCTTTTTACAACTTTGGTGACAAACAAGTAAACGGTCTATCAGGGTCCTAGTCTGCTATCACAATAGTGTCAGAATGGTCGATCATTGATCTCTTAGGCCGGTATTACATATACTTATATTATATGATGAAGTTCTTAATTTTTACTTATTACACTTATTGATCATATAAACGTCATAATATACCATCAAGCTGTGTTTTACGTTGTTATGGTTGCTAAGTTTACGCTAGTGTCACAGTCTAGAGGTTCCTTTTTGACAGCTAGCGTACAAGTAGGATCTTAACAACACACTAGCACATTCCATTTACTTAAAGACTGTGCTAGTGCGTTGAGTATGATCCTATTTGTACGCTAGCTGTCAAAAAGGATGCCCTAACTATGATCTTATACGATATGAATCACATGTAGTTATTATAACGTCATATGTTCTTCATTTAAAAATGACTCATACAGTCACACATCTATGATCATATTTCTATGATAGTGTAATAGCGGCCTTATTGGTTGAAACTTGTCAAAATCAACCAATGAGGTCAATTTGCTTAAAATGTGGTACAGAAGTTGTTACTAAATTAGTTTGAGCAGAAACAACATTTTGCCAGATAATATTGGTTGCAAATATTATTAAAATTATCATAATAATTAAGTATTTACAAACATTCTATACTTAGATAAATTAAATTAAAATTATCACATAAATTAAACAGATATTAATACTAGCTTTCCGCAGCGCGGTTTCACCCACGTATTTGCTTACTGCTCTGCTCTCATTGCCAGTAGCGTGATGTAACATAGCCTATAGCCTTCCTCGAGAACTGGGTTATTATACATAAAAAAAAACTTTTAATTCTGACTTGAAGTTCCAGAGATAAGCGCGTTCAAACAAACAAATTCTCCCGCTTTATAATATATAAGAGTATAGATTAGAGATAACCGCACCTACACTAATCTACAGTGCATTCCCATATTTTGTAAAAGCGACATGAACCTTTTACAAAAATATTTGACTGTGGAAGAGAGTTTTTCTCTTCCAATAACCATATTTTTTAATATTAGCCTATCAAAGTGACTCCACCTCCTCCAGAAATAATGGTAAAAAAACACAGCCAAGCCGTTAAAGACCGTGTAGAGCTGCCGGGGTACATTTAACGAACGAAACGCATTACTATATTATAATACTTTACTCCGATCTTTTATGAGAAGGTAGTATTTCCCCGGTCAATCCGGTCCATTCCTGCTGAAATCAGCGTGGATCTACTACAATAGAAACGTTAAACTTATAACAATTTTTTTTTGTAGAAAATCAGATCCAAATAAAGCATATATTATAGCTTGTGTTAATGGTTCTGGAAATGCGGATATACATACTTAAATACTTTTTTTGTAAATACATACATATTATACATAGAAACACGCTCATGTATTGTTCATGCACACAAATATTTGCACTGAGCGGGCATAAAACCCGCGGGCATAAAACCCGCGACCACTGCGTGGCAGTCCGTACACAGTACTACCGAACCACAGTCAAACATAGATTTCTCTATCAAATATTGACTGTATAGAGTCTTCCTCAATGTCAATAAAGGAACATCTTAGTAAGGTCAGAACGAGTGTAGAATTTTGAGATCAGCTTTATTTTTGGCCCGTCATCACGGCCTCCAATTTTCTACTATTTATGTGAATCGTCAATATATAAGTATTTATATTGATTTTAAAATGTATTTTATGTATTTTTGATCCTAAATATATGTAACAAATTCGCTGTTTTTTCCAGTTTGTTTTTCTCTAACTTCTAAATCACGCAACGGATTGTAATACGATTTTACCAATCATGTAGAGAATTTCTATCGGAAGGTTTTTGGTTTAGTACACAAATTTCGAGTTTTAACAATCTGTAAATGTGAGAACTTGCTAGAAGTGTAATGAATATATTCGTAATAGGTACGGTATTATAATACACGACTTAGAAGTCCGTATTAGGATACGAATAAAGTATGTTAGGCTATCACGTATTAGTCAAATATTAGGATAAAATACAGGACGCGTAACGAATAAAGAATACTTACAGATTTATTTCATGTTACCGAATATGAATATCGAGACTGAGGAGAGTCGCCTCTATTCATTCATATTAATCTCTATTTACCTAATATGATTTTTATCCTAATATGGATATTAGTTTAGAATATTATTATGTTGAAGTCAAACTGATTTCTGATATTATTATTTTTTGGTGAGTTAAATAATAATATTGCTTGCCTTTGTACAATAATTGTATTTGTATTATTGGTTGTTTTTATGTTTCTTTCTGTGTGTAATAATAATTAAATTATTATTATGGTGACTTTCGCGACTTTGATCTAGAATTTGAGTTTTAATAAAAGCAGCCGCCATTTTGAACTTTGCCGTAAGAACCGGCAAAAATGGCGGCTGTTTTTATTAAATTTGACATAAGATTCGTTTTTGGTCATCGCTGGTACACTCGGTTATCCATTTTTAAAGATAATCCATTTATAAGATAGGTTAATTAACAGCAAAGTTCAAAATGGATTCCCCCTCCCCCTTGCCACTGCCACAAAGTCATTTTGGAATAAGGATATTAAATTTTAATAAACCAAATACAAACCTAAAGTGAAGAAGAAACAGGTGCAGTCAGTACCTACCTACTTCATATTCGATTAGTGAATTTTGACTGAGTTGGTTAACTAATATAAACTAATATGAAGTAATAGGTATGGTATCCTAATATGAGTTATTGAATATATTCAATATTATGAATATCTAAAACTGACCCTAATATTATAACATCTCTAGAACTTGCCTTTACGTCATCGTTGAAACGTTAAATACTTAAAATTTAGTTCTCAAGGTGAGTACTAGAGGCGCTGTTCATTTTTCTAACAAATATTTTTGTTTACTTTTGGTGGTACACGGTAACTATTGTTAGAGTTATATTATTGTGTCTGATTTAACATATACCTTAGGTTGACTTATTCTATATACAAAAAAAACATGGAAAACAAAGAGGACGATGATCTGTGCATTATGTCCGGGAGAAAGCTGAGTCGAAATATGTCAAGCTTTTTTTTTAATCCTAAATCTCGGACTGTAATGGTAGCCACAAAGCAGTAGTGAAGGCTGGTTCCTTTTAATCTATTTTAGATTAAAAGATAACTACTTTCTAAATTAGGACATCATGTCCCTACATGCGTTCTTTGGCTTTCATTTTGTCAATAGGACATATATTATTTATAGAAATACTAGTCACTCGTCTTGACTTTGAAAGAGGATAGTAATTGATTAAATAGGACGTAATTAAAAATCTTTAAAATTTTCTTCTTTTCTTTAAGTACTTTTATATAAATAAACCCTTCAGGAGAAATTCTATACGATAGTAGAAACGATAATGGTTTAGAAAAAGTTTATGGAGAATCAGATCTATAGGATATGTCAGTGACTAAGGCTTAAGCTATTTAAAGAAGATATAAAATTTTAAAAAAATCATTGGAGTAGGATTAAGTCACCATGAGGTTTTCTGTAGCAAAAAGCTGTATCAGTCGGTCAATTGAAATTCTGATTTGAAGCAGAGAAATATGGTTTCGAGGTATAATGTTAATAAGTGTATAATGTTTCGCGGGGGACTTTACAAACATACAATTAACGGACTCAAAGTACACCCAAACTCGGAACAAACATTTATGGATCACACAAAGTTTTGCCCCGTGAGGGATCGAGCCCACAACCTCGTGCACAGCAGTCGCTTGCGCTCCCATTGCGCCACGGAGGCAGTAAATTATGATGTTTAAGAGAATTTAATGTATTATTTTGATTTAGAAGCTTCTACCATTTTTAATCCATACAATGTTCGCTTAAAATTGTTTAACCTTGCAGATCTGATCATTTTTTATCTACAAGCACCTCATTATTGCTGATAAATAGGACCATCCTAATATCAATACTCTATCTATAGATAGCTTGTCTATATTTAGGTATAAATTGCAAATGTCAAAATCAAAATGATAGATAACGCTTCCCGCCAAAACAGACGTCACTTTCATTAGATAAAAAAATATAAAAAATTGCGCGTTCCAATTTAAAAAATAATGAGAGCATAATTCGATATTTTTGTGCGGCGTTTTTCGGTTTCAGTGGCCAGGATAATAAATGAGAGAGATGGATATTACAACATGTAACCTGTTAGAGTAAGATAGATGTATTGTGTACTTTCTCATATAGATTTGTTGAAAGCTGCGATAGGGCTGTACTGAATTTCAGTTCAGTTTTCCACAAACGGTCGGGGTGGGAGGTCGTTGCGTGTGTTGTTGCGATTTTTTCGCAATTTTCTCCATGTGTGTGAAAAAATAATAGTTATGTTTTGGAGTGATTTTAGAACAGATACGGTGGTGACCGTCGCTTATCAATATAATAGTTAAATGTGTTAAAAACGTTATGAAAACATCGACTAATTAGTGTGGAATTTAGTGAATATTGTAAATATTAGCACTGTATGTATTATTGTTTCATAATATTAATATAAAGTAAACAGATTAAACAAAGTGAATAGTGATGTGTTACGTGTAGAGAAAATTTAATTTGGAATTTTTGAGAAACGGTAAGTACCTACCTATCTAAGTTGTTGTTGTAATAAAAAATATGATTATTTTGAGTACCTATGTCTTTTTATTTTTAGTATGAAATTTGGTAAACTTATTGTTGGTAGACAGTTATACAACGAGCAATTTAGTACAATTTATAATATTTATTTTTAGTTTTCTTTCATAAGTATGTATATATTTAAATGAATCCAAATGTATAGGTAGAGGTTTGGGCTATTGTCGTGCGTATTCACGTTCGTCCTGAGGTGTCGAGTTCATGATCCGGCTCAGGCAAAAACAGTATTGGTTTTTCAGCCATAGTCAAAAAATTGTATTAGGTATAGGTACATTCGCAGACTAACATAGGACACTTCAGTTAAAGATCTGCTTACACCATCAGTTAAAAGGCGTAATATTAATCGTTCACTCTGTCTGAGGTTGACCCAATATGCTAAACTGATGGACTTATATTTGGTACAATCGCGATCATTAATGCGCAGACAACACAGTCTGAACTTATTAACGTAGAATATGGCCACCGCATTTCGTCCATGGGTGTCGTAAAAGAAGACTATGCCTTCCCAGGTAACAGCCAGCAGCGTCACCAATCCAATTTCCCCCCTTTCCTTTTTTCCTCACCTTCCTCAACCCTTTTATCTAACCCACTCCCTTCACGGTAGGCAGCGACTTCGCAAAGTTCCTAACATAGCAGACAAAGCAATGCTAAAGACTCTGAGTCGTCCATGAGCGACAGTTACCACGTACCATCACGTGGGCTGTTTGCTCGTCTGACACTGTTGGCAATAAAAATAACCGCTTATCCAGCCGGACTTCGTCCTTTCGACATATGTCTATGTCCAGTAAAGCGCAGATTCCTCACAAGGTGGCAACTGATGGATGAAGGCGGCTCACAACTGTCCAAGGTGGTGAAAATTGAAGAAGACCTATGTCCAGCAGTAGACGGCTTTCGGCTGTTATGGTGATGAGGTCCAGAAGATGCCTACATCGGATGAAGTGTTTTGAACTTGCAAAAAAAAATATAGCAATACCTACATCGTTATTTTTCCTATCTTCTATTATTATGAAACTAATGTGTTTTAAAAAATAAATCATTTCAATGTAAAGTATTCTGTAAACCCATTAGTTTTACGTGGAATCTATGCGAAAATAAACTCGATTTGTAACGGTCGGACCGTGTTATTGGGATGTAGAGGGACATTACGCCACCCTTAATGTAATAAAGCGTTAGTTTCCGTAGTGGGTATTTTCAGCGCTGAGTATAAGGCCAACAAGATGGACGTTTTGGGACGCTTGGCCGTTTTAGTCAGGGGCCTAAGTCTGCTATGAAGAAATTTTGAAATGAAATAAGGAGAGAGATTAGTAAACTATTCTTTCGGATTTGGAAATGTATCTTAACGATGACTGGAAATTAAAATACGATCTTGTTGTTCATGACGTTCAAATGAAGCTCAACTGTAGGGTAATGGACCACATTTTTGACCGACTGTAGCTATCCAGCATTTTGGGACGCACTTATCAAGTTTGGGGCCTGAGTCTATCTCTAACTAGTGCTATCACAATAGTGTCAGAAAGGTCATAATAAAAGAGATAATAATCGACCAATTCCGAAAGAATAGTTTACTAATCTCTTTTGCTTCTTTCATTTTAAAAATTTTGGACCAAAATTTTACTAAGTATAGACCCGTTATCTATAAGTATATCTGATTCAAACACGGTAAATAAACTTTACGAAAAATTTAGTATAAGGCAGTTTACCTGAAGTGTATTGTTAACGATTTGTACACTCATCTATTATAGGAGTAACAGTCGAATATGTCAGTCAAATGTTATTTCTATTAACTAGTCTCATGGCTTATCATTTAAGCATTAATTTGTAACCTAATTGGTTGGTGTTTGAATACACATTGATATCGCAACCAGTTACAAAAAGTTCATAAATATTTGCATCCTCTGTATATTGTAGTATTGTGTATAGACTGCGCGCAGAAAACTATGATTCGGGATCGGGTAAAATGATATTACTTTCGCATTAGCACGATAGTATAGGTAGGTAGTATACATCTCTACACTAATATACTTAGAAAGGAGAAGAGTAAGAGAACTACCAGTCGAATTTGAATAATTATTTTTGCGTTTGATAGTCCAGTTCTTGCGGCAGATTATAGACTACTGGCGACAGGAGCACAGCAGTAATAAAAGATATAATTTAACGCAGGCAAAACCACGCTGCGGGAAGCTAGTATGTATACACACATACAGCTGTAAAGTTAGCTCATAAATATGACGCAAAATTTTTGCGAATTTTTCCATACTTATTCTGGCAAAATGAGTCTACTCTGCCTAATGGTAAGTGGTCAGTGTTGCCATCATGACAAATTGGTATGGTAATCTCCATTATGGCGGCCTTGTGAGATGCTTTTTCTCGCATCGTTTAAAAGACCTTTTATATTCTGGGTCTTTCTGGCGATTTTTACGCCCGCTTTCTCACATTCGTTTTGGTTTTATTTTTCTGATTTGGCTCACCTAATTTAATTGGCAATTAACACGCTACTTTGCCATACAAATTTCTTTAATCAAATGTTCTTTATTAGTAACTACCTTTCCGTGAAGCGGTTTCATCCGCGTCTTTGCTTACTGCACTGCTCTCATCGCCAGTAGCGTGATGTTACATAGTCTATAACCTTTCTCGACAACTGAGCTATCATACGCAAAAAGAATTTTTCAAATCCGACTGGTAGTTCCAAAGATTAGCTTGTTCGAACAAACAAACTCTTACGCTTTGTATTATAGTACTAGCTTTCCGTAGCGCGGTTTCACCCGCGTCTTTGCTTACTGCTTTGCTCCCGTCGACAGTAGCGTGATGTTATATAATCTATAAACTTCCTCGAGAACTGGGCTATCATACGCAAAAATAATTTTTCAAATCCAACTAGTAGTTCTACTGGTAGTTCTAGATATTAGCGCGTTCAAACAAACAAAGAAACTCTGCCGATATAATAGTATAGATGGAACGTTAATTAAATATCAACTAATAGGATTGGATTGGACTATGAACAGTCGATTTTAAGACATTTATGCATTCTTAAAAGAACAGCAAGGCTGTCAAAGGTAGCTTACGTAACGTAGGAGTCCCTCTCTACCCACTTTTACAGAGGGAATATTTATGAAATATGATGCTGTGTTAGTTATTAGGTATATACTGGCAGAAATATTTCATAAACTGCATTGTTGCCTTTTTCCTTGTACTCGGGAATAAGATGTATATTATAGATAACGATGTGAATTAGTTAATTGTATTACATTTATTTTTAGCTAGTTTACAACCACAATGTGTTACTGTTAATTGGTCCACAATACATATGATAAATACATGCATATTATGTGTATTAGAAGAAGTTAAAAAACATCTATTTAGAGATAACACCTACTCTTTGATCTAATTTATTAATCATCTGTGAATTCATCTATCTCATTAATAAAAGATAGATACACGCATTATTTTTCAATTATCACATCTCTCACGATAGTTCGTTAACGTAATATAAAACATTCCTATCTATTAACAGATTACAAAATAAATAAAACAAATAGCATGTGAAGAAACATGTTATCTATATATAAACAAATGTGAAATAAATAATCTTGTGTGTTAAAAGAAAACAAACATTGTAATTAAATTTAATGCTCGCTTTCACATATTAGATGGAAAACGCTTTTTGTATTAAAAACAATCATCATTATAACAACTCGTTAACCTACTATAGGGAAAGACCTCTTCTATTGGAGAAGGCTGAGCATTGAAAGACAATACTTGTACACGTGCAAAAGTGTACACAATGTCGGAAACAACATTCACAGACACAGTTCAGGTACATCAAACTGTCTAAAAATGTATACTATTATATAAATCGAAAGAGTTTGTTTGTATGCGCTAATCTCTGGAACTGCTAGTCAGTTTTAAATAATTATTTTTGCGTATAATAGCCCAGTTCTCGAGGAAGGTTATAGGCTATGTAACATCACGCTAATTTATTTATTTATTTATTTAATAGATTCACCAACAGTTAATACAATAATACAAGCATAGAAAGAAATACATGTTTACAGCTTAAATCTAATTGCTTAACTAATTACAAGTGAATACTGCATGCATATAATAACTACTTATACTTTACTTTACTTACTTAATTTAATTAAACATTAATTTTAAAACATAGAAATAATAATAATATGTAATGCAGGTAAATTAATTTTAGTAATTCACAATTTATTATAATATTAGGTATTATATTATTCTAATGGTGACGGAAGCAGGAACTGATGCAATTCCCCTCACTTCTTCCAGTGTAGAGCCATCTCCTTAACTCCGTTATACGACATGGCATCAGGATTTTTTTTTTACCAATAGTTATTTTCTTAAACTGCTAGTATGGTGGCCTTCACTATGGCGGCTGGGAATGGGGTTAGGAGAAGGGAATGAGGAAGGCGAGGAAAGAGGAAAGGAGGGAAATTGAGCCTCCGGCGCTCTAACTCACCGAACGAAACGCAGTAGTACGGATAATATTTGTCATACGTCGATCTACATACTTAAGCACGTTTTATATAGCTTATCCATGATCTCTATTCTTCCATATATCTTCCACTAAGGCTATCGCTGTCATGGTGACCTTCAAATCTATAAATATGTACCTTTAAACTAAAATGCATACCTATAATAATTATACTTTATATCTACATAAATATAAACGTTAATGATGAAACAGCAGGGTCACTGCGTGTTCTGGAAACCGTCATTCATCAACAGATCAAGGTTTAGTTTTAAAAGTTCCATAGATGTTTGCATGGTTTATACAAATACCATGTTGAACTAAAACCTCTGTATATAAAGCTAGCTTCCCGTGGCGCGATTGCACCCGCGTTAACCCTTAATTCGACAGACTTTTTTTTAAATTAAATGTGTACAATTATTACAGATTTTGGTTCTGGGCTTGTAAGGCAACCTAGAAAAAATTCCTGAAAATTTCTACCTATTTCAGTTTCCTGAATAATCAACGTCCATTATACTGGCCATTATCAACTTCATAAGAATTTGATGCACTTCAATCATGTGCGGTATACTTCCCATCGTCAATGACAAAGAATAAACGAAACACGTGATTTTGTAATAAAATATGCATTATATTTTAGAAAATTAGTCTCATAGTTATATTAGTAAAAGCTTATAACACTAATAGGAACACCGTAAAATTATTATAAGTACAAAAACTCAGTTATGTTCTGAACATAATATTTAAATATCTGTAAAACCTTCATAATAATCAACATATTATCATAATCAAAAACAATCAGTCTTCAAGTTTCTCTTCTCTTCTTTCTTAAAACTATCAATAAATTGTTACTTGTTCTTTGGTCGCCTGTTTTTCTACCTACTTATTATGAAAATTATAAAAGCAATTTCTTTTTGCCACTAAACACAACCTCTGCTTACATTTGGAACAACGCATGTTGGTTTTATTATTCTTGCAGAACTTGCAACGTCCATACGTCGTATATTCAGGCCAGTGGTCATAGCCATCATAGCGCACTGAATCTGGGGGCCTCGGTGCACTTGGGTTTTGAATGGCCACTGTTTTTGGTAGAGGGCTTGGTGGATCCATCTCAACTGACCTTCCTTTTTGTTTCAATTCCACTGCTAACCTCTGTCTAAACTTTTTCAGGCTTATGTTTTTCAGGTTCTTCTTGTTGCATTTTCTCCTGTAGAGTAGCCAAGCATTGTTAACAGCTATATCTAACATTTGGCCGAAGATGTTCATGTACCAACGACGACTCTTAAAAGACGTTCTGTAGAGAGCTATCAACATGTCGCACAGATCAACTCCTCCCATATGTTGATTGTAGTGTCGAACTAGTTGTGGACACGTGACGCCAATTTTCTTTTTCTGTTCTTTGCTCCATCTCCTGATATCTTGAACTGGGTAAGAATCTGCATAAGAACAGGCCAATGTCACAACTTTATTATCGTACCACTTGACAATGGCGATCTTTTTGTCGTTGTCTACGACTTGGCTAAATGAACCTCTTCCTCTTTTTTTCAGTTCTTTGTCACTTAATAGGCCCTTGGTGCAACCTTTCAGTCTATTTTGCCGTATGGTTCCAAGACTGAAAATCCCCTGGTGTTCACGTAGATACCAGATCAAGTCGAGCGTCGTGAAATAATTGTCAAAATATACAGCACATCCTGGAGTCTGTATTGTTTTGCAAAGGGCTAGTACCAATTTAGCACCCAAAGTCATCTGCTCTTCCTCCTCACTAAAATCGATATACCGGAAAGTGTCATCGCCGCCGTACAATAGAAAATCATAGACCATTCCCGACGCACCAGCGCGTACTACGTTCTTAAATCCCCATTTATTAGGTTTCATGGGGTTATACTGTCTCCGGTTGCCTGCTTTAGTACCCTTATAGGGTATAGTCATCTCATCTATGCTGTACTTTGTTTCTTCTTCCGTTGCAAGGCAGTTTCTTCTTATTTTTTCGATGAATGGTCTTATCTTATAATATCTGTCCTCATCCGAATTGATATTGTCCACAAAGTGAATGTTGCGTCGAATCTGCTCAAATCGTTTTAATGGCATGACGTCAGCCACTTGGTGATACCTGAATTCTGAAGACCAATAGTCTAGGTAAGAAGGCATGTTCACTATACCCATGATAAGAAGAATCGCGAGAAAGTCTTTTAGCTGCTCGGTGGTCATTTGTATACATTTGCCAGATCTTTGGGTTGAGTACAGATTTGTATTGTCGACTATATCCTCGAGTATATCTGGAGAGAAGAACCGATAAAAAAAGTCCAGTGGAGAGTCAGTATCTGGTAAATCAAACACAAAATCGTCAGATTGAATGTCAGCCTTGTGTCTGAATTGTCCTTTTTTCCATTTGTAGCTCACAGTTAGTGTTTTCTTGGTAGTTTTTGCCCGGACAATAGGTACAGCTTGTGTTGGTAGTTTCCTCTTACGTCTTGTTGTTCTTGGTGTTGATGGACTAGCTACAGACGAAGCATTTGATGACGGAATCGACAATAATGAAGCTAAACTGGGTATAGAATTGTAATTTACTTCACCAGTCGGTGGTAGCACGCTGTTAATAATAGGAGTCAACGGAGGTCGCTCATAGTTCCAGTTGTCGCAGACTTCTAACACAGAGTTCTTCTCATTGCTAATAACAGTAGAACGGTCGCTTGTTTGTAGATTTTCGTTTACAGTCTCCATAAAATTATCAGAATCAACGTTAGTCCTGTCACTATCGATTGAAATATTGTCTTGTGTATCATTTTCAGAACTGTCTAACAAATTCATGCGCTCTATTTCTGAATCGATGGAAGGGCAAGATGAGGTGGACAACTCTTCAGATCTATGAACCGCTATTTCCTCTTCTTTTTCAGATTCAGAACCATTATCTATATCTGAAGAAGCGTTTGTAGGCGGGACCAATGCTACTAATAAATGTCCCCTAGATTTAAAGCTCTGAAAAGAAAAAAATAAGCTGTAAAACCAGTTTAACTACGGATCCCTAAAAATATTATTATTAGAATTAACAAAAGTTTAATTTTCTAATTATGGCAACGGGAAGAATACTAGACATACGATTTTGTGTTCAGTTTTCTACTAATTTGGTAAGGGGAAGAATACTGGACATAGCTTTTGGCAGTTACTTTATTAGTAATTCGACAACGAGAAATATACTGGACATACAAGTTACGGGCGTCGTAAAAGCTAAACAAATCATAGTAAGGCAATCAAAACATTATAAGTAGCTTGCCGTGTATGTTATCTTTGGTTTTCAATAATATAACAAAAATGTAATGAGTTAAATATTGAATAAAACACAACTTACCGAGAGCCCGCGCAGCGCGTCCTTCTTTCCCGCCATTTCGCCGGCGACTGCTCGCGTCCCGTCGATGCGCACGCTTTGCTGATTTTTTATAACGTAGGTAGATAGTTAAGGATGCATTATATTAACTAGACATCTGATTATACCGTCTATTTTTTGGTGTAGTTTTTCTGTTATCCAACGGGAAGTATACTGCACGATGTCGAATTAAGGGTTAAGTTACATCTTTGGTTACTGCTCTGCGCCCGTCGCCAATAGCGTGATGTTACCTTCCTCAAGAACTAGGCTATCGAACGCAAAAATAATTATTCAAACTTGACTGGTAGTTTCAGAGATTAGCACTTTCTAACAAACAAACAAATTCCTTTAGGTATATATAATCGTATAGATATAGATTTAGAAGCCGATCTAAGATGCTGTGTGACGTAGCAGTACTTAAGATGTGCTTTGCTAGTGTATTTTGTATCATTATCTCATAATTCAAACATTTAAAATATGTACTTAATAAGTAAGAAACGTGGAGTCGAAATGGTCCAGTGGATAAGGCACTCGCTTCGTAAACACGAGGTAGTGGGTTCGAATCCGGGCATGTACCAATGTGATATTTCAAATCATATGTACTTTCTAAGTTTATCTTGGACATTTCTGACCGACGGTGAAGGAAAACATCGTGAGGAAACCTGGACTTAAAAGTCTGAAATTGCCAATCCGCCTTGAGCAAGCGTGGTGATTAATGCTCATGCCTTCTCTATATGAGAAGAGGCCTTTGCCCTGCAGTGGGACAGTAAAACAGGCTGGTATTATTATTATTATTAAGAAAGAAACATAATATAATAGGTACAAGGCCGCGTTATCAGTAACTTATAAACTAAGTATTATTCAAGAGCGAACTCGGCCGGGTCTTCAAGTATTTTAAGCCATGTTGAAGCAGCATTATGATAAGAATTCTTTGGAAATTGATGATGTTGCTGAAGCAATGTTATAAGTACCATTATCATTCTACAAAGCAAAGATCTCTTTTTAAATAGAAGTGATTAAGCTAAGTCAAGGAATTGTTCACATTTATACCGTTTACATGTTTAATTAATGCAATTATTGTGCTAACAAGTTTAAACAAATAAAAAGGAAACACATAGTTCAAATAAAAAAAAATGTCAAATGCTACCAGTGACAAGTGGTCAGCGCAAGTTTTGGATGGCAGTCAGAATCTCTATTAAACTGTGTTGGATTATACTGCGTTTGTTAATCGCGTTTGCAATAAAAGTCCTACAGATGTTATTGTTTATTATTTAATATTACCATTAGCTAAAGTGTACATAAATATATTTTAGTACACACCCTCTACTCTCTGAGTTATAAAACTTTCAGCACTGTAAGTGAAATCTGTCTGAGTTCAGAGTAGAAAACCAAAGTTTATAGATGTTCTTCTTTGTTTTTTGTTTCTTTTAAGATTAAGTTACTTGACATTGAGAAGTGCAGTGATTGAAAACACTCTGTTTTTCATATTGTTGGTGTTTTTCATATTGACTGGCCTGTTGGTCTAGTGGTTAGTGACCCTGACTGCTAAGCCGGAGGTCGTGGGTTCGATTCCCAACCAGGACAAACCTTTGTGTGATGAGCATGATTGTTTGTTCTGTGTCTGGGTGTAATTTATCTATAATATGTATGTATTTACAAAAAAAAAGTATATAAGTAGTATATCAGTTATTTAGTACACCCATAACACAAGCAAATATAATTGCTTAATTTGGGGCTAGATGGCGCTGTGTGAATGTGGTAGAATATTATTATTATTATTATTATTATTCTTTGAGCGTTGGACAGTGCTTGTGTCTGAATTAAGCCTTAAGTTTTTCATTCTGCTTCATCAGTTTATTGTACCTTTGTGAAGTAGTAACAAGGTAGATAATAAATTTAATATTTCAGTAAAATTAAATATACTGTTATAGTAGTTTCTGTGGTGACTTGAAAGTACCAGAATTACCTTTAGGTAACAATCTTTACCTTTACATAGGCTACGGTTGTCACTTAAGATCAAGTGCATGCCTGTTTGTCCAGATACAAACAGCATTTTTAAGACAAATGTTAAAGTAATAAAATAATATATTATGTAATACTGCAATAGTTAATTCATTAGACAGGTAATCAATGATATATATGTACAAAAATATTTTAAAACAGCTCAAGTTAAAAGCGATAGAGATTAAATTTACACTTGTTTCATAATTCGTATATAATATAATATAAAAAAATCACGCCTTATTGTCAAAAAAGGATAGGTAGAAGTGTATAACACCCATGTTTCGCTTAATATAATGAGTCCCATGTAATAGGGAACTAACTTGTTGCCATTTACGGCCTGCTCATCAGATTATAGAGTCGCAATACGCTACACTTTCTTTCTTTCTTTTAATAACGTTCTTGGTATTGTAAATTATGTCTATATCTTACTGTCATTTCTTACCAACATAAGTGGTATGCTTATATTATTCAAGAGATATAAAACGAGCAAGATTCTTTACCGTTTATTTAAATATATGAAATGATATTGCACTATAAAATATTTCTTACTGTGAAATTACGAAGGCAAAATTAAAATACAAGTCCTGAAGAAAGTAGCTTGGATAGATTTGACGTGAAAAGTTGGGCAATATGACTGGATGATACGAATGAATAAAAAATACACGTCCAAAAGTCATTGAATTAAGTATATACCTGTTAAAACTACTACGCAACGAATTAAATACTATAGTTTAGAGGATGTGAACAGTTTTATCTAAGCTATAAATTTTTTGTGTGTTTGTTTGCAATGACTTAACCTAAAATCTACGTTACCTACCGATTTGAAAAATCCTTCACCTTTAGAAATCAATAAACGAAGCGTGTAACACTATTTTCAGAATTTAAATACCTATTAGTAAATTTGCAATACAGAAGACAGCAAAAGTAAATTTGCAGTATGGCAATAATATTTTGCAGACGTAGGTATTAATTATTGCAATCTATTTTACTACTATATCTACTATATTTGATGTAGGCGTTTGTTGTGAGACCGAATGAATCTTGATACCGAAGCGAAGCGAAGGCGAATGATAGTATACAATATTTGACTGCCTTTGTGGTGCAGTGGGAGTACAAGCGAATGCTTATGTGCACGAATATTTGTTCCGGGTCTGGGTGCTTTTTTTTGTCCGTTATTTTCTTTTTTATTTGCCTACTAAAGTGTCTTCACTCTGCCTGATGGTAAGCAGACAGTAATTGTACGTTAACTAGAAATTCTAATATTTCTTTTATTGCCTACAGTGACAGACGAGCTAACGACCCATCTGATGGTGAGTGGTAACTGTCAGCCATGGATTTCAACAATGCCAGTGGCGCCGCGAAGCCGTTATTGTTGTTGCGTACTAAAATGTCGCCCTCGCTCGTCGCTCTCGCTTATCACCTGAACCTCTAAATTAAACTCGAGTACAATCACTGACAAACAGATGAGTTCGAGTGTACATATGTTAAGAATTATATTATTTATTTGCATGTTTATGAACGTGCTATTTCAAATTCGTTTGTGAATCGGTATTTCTATTATGAAAGCTGAAAATAATCTGCACAGCTGTTTATTTGGCGGGTTTGTGTGGGCTTATTGATATGAGTTTTTTCTGTATCTCTAGTTTGAAATATTAATATTATATTTTTAATTTAGCTTATTATATTAACATTATCAACGTCTGACGGTCTCGAACCAAACTTTAGTTCTTAACTTTTAACTTATGTTGTTCAATAAAAGCCTGAATATATAATATGCGTATTTCCATACGCATATTTATAATTTTGATCTTGGGTCTTTTAAATATAGAGAAATTTAGGATAGGATAGAAAATTTTTGATTTTACAAGTAACATCATTTTCAGGTTCGTGCTAGTTCTCTCTCATAGCTCTACCTCGTCAGCAAACTAGCTATAGGTTAATTGGCTGAAATTAAGGTTTTGACGATCAGAAGTGTCACTGACGTGATATAAATGAATAAGTATTGATTTGATTTGATTTGTTTGGATTCCTCCTCACAACCCTTACGAAGATTCTTCACTGTTAAATCTGGCTCACAAGAGTCGCAGTGGTAGGCATGGGGAATTGTTATTACAATTCAAAAGTATTTAAAATTAAAATAATAATTATAACTAGCTTTATACATAAAACTTTTACCCAAAACTTTTTCCATTACCAACTCTGTCATGCTCATGAGATAAGCGTTTCTCATGGGTGACGTGTAAAATGCGTCAGAAAATTTAGTAAGTAATAACCAGGGGCGCTGTTATTTTTCAAACAAAATATTTAATCGTCGCTGGTGAGGTCATACAAAGACACCAATATTTTTGTAGGATTTTGAAAAGTAAAACATTAAGTACCCTACATCTAATTATCTGCCGAAGGGGGTAATCGCATGATATTGTACATATTCCTTAATGACTAAATGCCAAAATTTTAAACTAGCTAGCGGTATGTTCTATAAACAAAAAAGGCCAAATTGTATCATTATCATTATATCATCATATCAGCCAAAAGACGTCCACTGCTGGACATAGGCCTCCCCCAATTTTCGCCACCGTGGCCGGTCGTTCGCCGCCCTCATCCATCGGTTACCCGCCACCCTTATAAGGTCGTCGTTCCACCTTGTGAGGGGTCTGCCCACGCTGCGTCTTCCGGTTCGTGGTCGCCACTCTAGAACCTTTTTGCCCCAGCGGCCGTCAGTTCTGCGAGCTATGTGTCCTGCCCATTGCCACTTTATAGAAGCAACTCTGCGAGCTACGTCAGTGCAAACGGTCGCGCAGGGAGACGCCTAACATAGCCCGCTCCATCGCCCTCTGAGCGACTTTGAGCCTTCGGATAAGACCCATAGTTAGCGACCACGTCTCTGCTCCGTATGTCATCACTGGCAACACACACTGGTCAAAGACCTTGGTCTTGAGACACTGCGGTAGTGCGGACGAGAAGATATGTTGTAGCTTCCCGAACGCTGCCCAGCCGAGTTGGATTCGACGAGTGACCTCTTACTCGAAATCGGACTTACCTAATCGAACTGTTGGTCCCAGGTATATGTACTCGTCAAAGAGTTCGAGCATCGAGCCTCCGACCGTAATAGGAGTGGGTGTAACATGGATATTGGTCATAACTCTAGTCTTGTCCATGTTCATTTTTAGGCCCACTTGTCGAGAGACTCTACTGAGGTCATCGAGCATCGAGCCATGATATCGTCCGCGAATCGAAGGTGAGTGATGTACTCGCTATTTATGTTGATGCCAAGTCCATTCCAGGTCAGAAGCTTGAACACGTCCTCCAGTGCAGCGGTGAACAGTTTCGGAGATATGACATCTCCCTGTCGTACTCCTCGCTGCAACTGGATAGGCCTTGAGCTCTGACCATTAATTCGTACTGACATGGTGGCGTTTTCATACAAACACTTCAGCACTTCGATATATCGATAGTCAATATGGCACCGTTGGAGAGACTGCAGCGCGGCCCAGGTCTCGATCGAATCAAAGGCTTTCTCATAATCCACAAACGCTAAGCATAGGGGCCGGTTATACTCTGTGGACTTATGTATAACCTGCCGCAGCGTATGTATGTGGTCTATGGTACTAAAACCTTTTCGGAAACCGGCTTGTTCGGGAGGCTGGAAGTCGTCGAACCTGTTTGCGAGACGATTAGTGATGACTCTCGAGAACAGCTTGTAGACGTGACTCAGAAGTGTGATAGGTCTGTAATTCTTCAGAAGGGTTTTATCGCCCTTCTTGAAGACAATCAAATTGTATATCATAATTTAATTCCTTACGAGTATTATTATTATCACTATCGTCAATGAAAATAATACCTACTACTGCTCTAAATAGCACATATTTAACATATACACACATAAATCACACAAAAGATTTTGATACGGACTTCATTATCATTTTGAGCATTTCTGCCAGAAGGTTTATAAATAAGTATAGGATACAATCAATCTATCAATACTAATATATAAAGCGGAAGTGTTTGTTTGTTTGAACGCGCTAGTCTCCTCAACTATCACTCGCATTTGGATAATTCTTATTGCGTTCGAGCCAGTTTTTGAGTAAGGTTACAGGCTGTATAACAATCACGCTACGTGCGACTGGAGGGGAGCTGTAACCAATAACGCAGGTGAAACCACGTCGCCAAAATCTAATACATTATAATATCAATCTATTTAAAGATCTAATGTTATAATAATAACATCCTGTTTACTGTCCCACTGCAGGGCAAAGACCTCTTCTCTAGAGAAGGTATGAGCATTAATCACCAAGCTTGCTCAAGGCGGATTGGCAATTTCAGACTTTTTAATTTTAGGTTTTCCTTCACCGTCAGTCAGAAATGTCCAAGATAAACTTAGAAAGTACATGTGATTTGAAAAATCACATTGGTACTTGCCCGGATTTGAACCCACTACCTCGTGTTTACGAAGCGGGTGTCTTATCCGCTGGACCATTTCGACCTTTCGATCTAATGTTATTCAACATATTTTATGAAGCCTAACGTTTAGCTGTTCTATTATTAGTACATAGTAAAGTATTGTTTGAACTTGTACACCGCGTTGGCATATCAAATAAACAAACGTGTTGAAGCAAGTTATTGATCTTGTGAAGTGCTTCCCGCAGCTGCGTTCGCGTGAATGTTATCAATTTTTTCATACAAATCCCTTATTTCAAGACCTTCAAGTTTTTTCGCGATAAATTTCATCAAAATCGGTTCAGTGGTTTAAGCGTGAAAGCGTAACAGACAGAGTTACTTTCGCATTTATAATATTAGTATGGATTTAATACCTAGTCTCTGTTTCACTCCAGGGCACTACAGGCCTCATTCAGATTCAGCATGAGCATTGATTACCGCGTCTGCTCAAGGCACATTATACTTATACCAAAATGACTATTCATTGCTTGATGGTACGCAGTTAGTGCGGTCCAGGAATGGTGCATACCATACCATGTAGGTAGGTAGGTAAGTAGGTAGTAGATCCACGCTGGTTTAAGTATGAACGGGCTGGATCGACCAGGTAAGTACTACCCTCTCATAGAATATCGACTTAAGAGTAGTAGTATCCGTACTACTGCGTTTCGTTCAGTGTGTGAGAGCGCTGGAGGCCCAATTTACCCTCTTTCCCCTTTCCTCGCCTCCCTCATCCTCTTCCCCTACCCCATTCTCAGCCGCTATAGTGGAGGCCATCATACCAGCAGTTTAAGAAGATTGCTTTTGGTATGATGGCCTTGGTATATTTGGATTCTACTATCAGGTGGGGTGGAGTAGGCTAATATAAAAAAAATGAGGCAGTATTCGCTAAACGATAGCAAAAACAAAAATCTGTTGGGGGTTTTGAAACGCTGTATCTACAGTCGAAAGTTCAATCTTTTATGCTACCAAAGCACCTTTTAGAAACTCTAAAAACTATACTTAGTATAAAAACCTCTACGCGGTAGTAGATCCGCGCTTGTTTTAGCATAAATGGGCCGGATCGACCGGGAAATTACTACCCTCTGATAGAAGATCTACGTAAGAGTAATAGTATACGAACTATAGCGATTTGTTCGACGAGTAGGAGTGCCGGAGGTCCAATTTCTTCCCTTTCCTTTTTCTTCATCTTCCTTAATCCTTTTACCTAACCCCCTCCCTTCACGGTAGGTATTAGCATCGCAGAGTCCCTGGCATTGCAGGAGCAATGCTAGAAACTCTGAGTCGTCCATGAGCGACAGTTACCACTTACACGTTTGCACGTTTGCCACTGTTGGAAATAAAAAAAAACATCCTTGACTACATAATTGTCAATTTTAATACTAAAGCTTCAATTAAATACCAACGCATGTCCATTCTCTTGTAATATCTATCCCTTATTTTCAAAATTTAAAACATCAACCCAAAACATTTAAATTCATCCGAACAAAGCCTTTTTCGTAACAGACAATAAAAACGATAATTCCACAACAGCTATCTGTATTGTCGTCACAAAAGGCGTTGGGAGAGTAATTACAGTGACGCAATTTTGGCCCTAATTGAATATTATTTATGTATGGCATGCTCAAAGGTTATGCGGCCAAATTGGGAGACAAAGGACCGTTTGGTTTTATTGTTAGAGAATATATAATTAGAATTTAGATGGATTATCCGAGTTAGTGCCGAAATAAGCGACATTTGCTTGTTAACAGCGAAAACGGACTTCGTAGTGTATGTGTCCAAAACGTCAATCTACAGAATTTTCAAAAACAGAATCATGCACTACTGCCTGGTTTAGTGTGGTTTATATCCTACAAGGAATATAAAACGCACTTCAAGTGTTTGGGTATTCGAGTATTTAGTATTCTAGAATATTTTCAGTTCCAAAGAAATCTGTTTCCTTCATATTTCATACTAGTTATATAAAGCCATGAGGTTAGTAAATCTCAAAAAGCAAATTTTTTCTTACAGCCATTGTTTTACAAATGAAGGATTTCCTCGTTTTTTTTAAATGATATATGGTTACTTACTTTTTATACAGCTGTCACCTAATTCTAGCATGTTAACAGAACAGAAATATTTTTAAAATATAGCTGAGACTAAGTGAAAAATAAATGAAAACCTAAATTTAATAACAAATATACAAAAACAACTTAAGCATATGACCCTAAATGGTTAAGTTGCCACTCATGACGCGTAAACCCTCTGCTGACATTATTTGGAACCTATCATAGTTAGAGAAATGTTTCAAAACTTTCTACCTATCCTCAAAATATAAAAGCATGCTATAAAGTTGTTTACAAAACGAAAACACGTGTTGCTTTTATCTATATATGACGTATGTCAATGTACAATACCAATATAATCATACATTCGAATGCGGCGCCACCATCTATGCAAATATTACGTAATGTCCATAATTTAATATAGTTCCATTTTTTGCCACCCCACAAATAAATTTGTCGTATTAAACATACATCGGAATTTGCCGCCAGTGTAATACAATACAGATTAAAAATAACAGATAAGGGAAATAGGTCAACGTATCTTGTATACAGCCTTTGTGGTGTATATACTTATTAAACGAAAACCTTTTTTGTTTTTATTGCCTACAAAAAATGTTGGGCAATTTTCTTTATTTTATTACTGTTATTTCGTGGGTTCTATATTATTGACCACTAAGTTTGCTACTAACGCTTCAGGCACGTTACAGGTTAAAAATACTACACAAAGCTAAGTGCAAATGTTTTATTTAAGAAAAACAAACTGTATAGCATGAAAATAGCAGCATTACCTGTGTACTGAATCTCACTTTACAGCGGTCTGCATAGCTACAAGTACCTACCACCCAACAACAAGGTCAATAACAAACGTCCAATATCCCAAATACTAATTATTAATTGTTTACCTGGCAATAACATCAAAGCGCCAAGTTATTGGTGTCATAATAATATTTATTGGTAATTGTTGTTATATTAATATTGCTGCTTCTGGCCGTAAGTCTGACATACAGCTGAACAAATACTAATAGTTATTTCGCTTTAAATTAAAATATAGCGGTCCGCAGAGTGGTTTCACCCGCATTAATATGCGTTTTTCATTATTGCTCTGCTCTCGTGGCTCTTAGATTTCAAAATCACTGATTAGTCTGTCAAGCATGGTTTCGTTAGTTTCAATAATCGGTTGCGACTGGTTACTAGTATCTAGTTGTTATAAAGCTGAAGAGTTTTTATATTTGATATCCCAACTCTTGAGGAACGCTTAGGCTATATAACATCAATCTAGAAGCCTACACGAGCGAAGCAGTAATCAAAAACGTATATTATCGCAAGTGAAATGACGCTGCGGAAAGCTAGTATCTTTATACGATACATTTACATACCATATATCACTCACAATTAGGTCTGTTCTTAAATGAATTAATCTTATGTTAAGATAAGAATACTGCAGTTACAACAACAAAAGATAAAGTTTGACGTCAGATTGTTTGGGATTTACGTATCTACTCTGAAGAATTAAGAGCTACTATCTTCCTGGAGCGTGGTTTCACCAGCGCTAAGTTACATCTTTGGTTACTGCTCCTCTCCCGTCACTCGTGGCGTAATTTTAATATAGCCCTATAACCTTCCTCAAGAACTGGGCTCTGAGAAACCAATTTTCAAAATCGGTTAAGTTGATTCAGAGATTATTTCCTACAACCCTACAAATTCACAAACTTACTTAGGTACCTCTTTTTAATATTAGTAGATTGGAACAACGTCAACCTGAAAGTGGTCTGTTGATCAATGTGAAGATTCTTGCGTTAAACTTTTGCAGTAGTGGTCGTTTTTCAGTAGAAAAATAGTCCTTGAGAAAGTTTATTACTGTTTATCAACATTTTATCATTATATTATTTTACCAATAGTTTTAAGCTGTAAACAGTTTACGGTAAATCGCGACAAAATATAACCTATTGTAATGAAGTAGGTACATTATTTTTTAAAGATAAATCCCGCATGTGCTTTGTAAATAATTTTACAAAGAAATAACAAATACATTCATTATCTCGAAATAAAATATGTATCTCAAGTGGAAATTAAATATACATCGCTCGGCTTCACAATTCTAACAAAAACATTTAATAATAATAATATATAATAATATTCTATCACATGCACACAGCGCCATTTAGCCCCAAATTAAGCAATTATATTTGCTTATGATATGGGTACTAAACAACTGATATACTACATAGATACATTTTTTTTGTAAATAATAATAATAATATGCGGACACTATCACACATCGTCATCCAGTCCCACGCTAAGCAGAGCTTGTGTTATGGGTACTAGATAATTGAAATATAATACATATACGTACTTTTTTTTGTAAATACATACTTAAAATTGTGTTCCATCGTTAGTTTTAAAAAGAAACTAAAAAATATTTTATTACTTGCCCAAAAAAACCAGCACGTTACTTAATTTAAAATCACACCTTTAAAAGTCATTCAAATGTTGCTTTTAGTTATTTTATTTTTTCCCCCATATTAAATATATTTAATGTCATAATGCTATTTAAGTTTGTTGTATTGTTTATTTACTTAATTATTTAACTATTATTATCTACATATTTTTTTTTTTATACGACTAAGGTGACAAACAAGCATACGGCCCGCCTGATGGTAAGCAGTTACCGTAGCCTATGGACGCTTGCAACACCAGGAGCATCACTAGCGCGTTGCCGACCCTGTTAAAAACCTTTTAACTCCTTTCTTGAAGAACTCCATGTTGTCTGGCCATGATGGTAAAAAGGGTTTGAAGGTTGGGGAAGGTCGCTGGACTGACAGTATGAGGAACAATGCGCATATGTTATATTATGCCCTTCTTACCTCGCACACATACATATACTTACACGCACTAATTGTCGTGTGTAAGAACGCTAAACACCGTACATGCGCCCGTGACTCACTCAAGGCTTCAGCTGAAAATCAGCGCTGCGGTCCTCCGTAGCACATGCTGAGCTGCTGCCTTTTAGACACATTTTAAGTTATTTTTGTATTTCGTATTGGTTTGTTGTTATTATCATGTTTATTTTTGTGTCTAATAAATTTTATTTTCTTTCTTTCTTTTCTTTCTTTCTTTCTTTCTTTCAAAATACATAGAAAACACCCAAACTGAAGACAAATACAAATGTTCATCACACAAATATTTGCCTTCCGCGGGAATCGAACCCACGACACCTGGCGTCGCAATCAGTTACACTAACCACTAGATCAACGGTGCAGTCTAAATACATACATAATTATAGATAAATTACACCCAGACACAGAACAAACAATCATGCTCATCACACAAAGGTTTGTCCTGGGTGGGAATCGAACCCACGACCTCCGGCTTAGCAGTCAGGGTCACTAACCACTAGACCAACAGGCCAGTCAAAATAAAATAAATAATAACGAATAAATGTTTAAATAATAATAACAACAAAAGCTATACAGCACCAAAATAGGCATAATAAAACTTGTGATATGGGTTCTAGAATGCGGATAAACATAAATAGGTACACTACCTTATACATGGAAACACCCAGACTAATGCAAACAGTCATGTTCATGCTCACAAATATTTGCACTGAGTGGGCATCGAATTAACCCTTGATTTGGTAGTCAATCGCTCTACAGCTACACCACAGAGGTCTCAAGGTATCTACTATCTCTTTCTCCATCTCTTATTTCCAACAGAAACAATAAAACTAATAATAAACAATAAACGAGTCTCAAAGGCACCCTTTAAACGTGAGGTCAGAGACAATTAGACCTCTTTGAAACTTAGTTGGCAAAGTTAATTATCGTCACGTACCCTTGAAGTTGAATGATGGTCTACGCATGTCAGAAACAGATGAAGGACAGATTGTTTGAGAATTATATCATAAAAATAATTCTACTTTTTAACCGACAAAAAAAAACGGAGGAGGTTCTCAAGTCGACGCGTATATTTCGTTTTTTTTTGTATGCTCATATCTCTTTACAGAGTAGTCCGATTTTGATAACTCGTATTTTATTGAAAATGGTATACCCTGAAGTTGGTCCTATATATTTTGGAAAAAAATCCATTCCTAAAGGTAGGAAAACAGGGAATAATTGTTGTTAAGGGCGTCTCACAGAGCTCAATTCTTGGTCCTATTTGGTGTATGTAATTGATATGCCGTACTTCGTGCAGGATTTGCTATTGCAAACGAAGATTATTTGGCGCCGACTCAAAATTACTTAGGTGTATTTGAATAAGTTAAATAATTTAGTTATTAAGGTTAATAAAATAAAGGTTGAATAATTCTAAATTTTTAGTTTTTTTCGGCTCTTGAATTTTTTTTGTTAAAATTTGACTTGACATTTGGGAAATATAAGAAGATATTAAGCAAGAAATCCGAAATGATATAGCTCACAGAATTGCTTTACTGAAGTGGTAATAGGCAGCATGCATAACTCGCAGAACAGATAGCCGTTGGGGCAGAAAGTTTAGTGTGTGGCGACCACGAACCATAAGACGCAGCGGACTTCTCACACGACGACAACTGACGACCTAATAAAGTTAGCAGGCAACCAATTATTGAGGGTGGGTCATGACCGACCTAGGTGACGAAAATTAGAGGAGCCCTATGTCCAGCAGGTGGATGTCTTTCGATTGATAACTGAATACCCAGAAAACACAACCATGCCGACGACATGAAGAATAAAGAACTGAGAAGGAAACAGAAGAAAACTAAAAGAAAAATTGAGTGTAAGTACAAATTAAAACCGAGCGACGACCTTATAAGGGTGGTGGCCAACCGATGGATGAGTGCGGCGAACGACCGTCCACGGTGGCGAAGAATGAGGGAGACCTATGTCCAGCAGACTTTTTTGACTTTGGTTCATAATGATGATGATGAATTAAAACTTCACATCAATAAATTATCAGAAGGTGTGTGGCATAAGAAAACTGATACTGACCGTAAATCCGACTTATTCACAGTGAAACCAACAAGCCTATTACTTCAGTAAGACACAGCAGATAATACTGTTACTTTTCTATTATTCACTCTCTTATTGCACCCGAGGAATGAGACTGCATGTTTACCTAATATATATGACGTTTAAGACCACACGGTTATTAATAATGCGTCTATATAATGAACTGATAAGAAACAACAAGGTCAAATTCCATAGCAATCGATTGAACTAGCATACATACCTCGTGTATACAATCTTATATTGAGTTAGTTGCAGTTTGCATAATGAGTTCATATAGATGTTCAATACTTTTGTTTATTTCAAACTTTATCCATACTTTAACCTTAATTATATCTATACATATAATAAAAATGTAACCGATTGCTGTCTGTACATGGAAGATATATGAGAAAAAAATTATTGGGGCCTTTATCAACGCAAATAGAACCCAAAACAATAATTGTTACAATTTTTGTCTGTTTGTCTGTTGGTCTGTTTGTCTGTGCGTTTGTTCACGCTAATCTCAGAAACGGCTTATCCGATTTAGATATGGTTTTCACTAATACATTGTGGTAAGCTTCACTTTAGTGTTTGTTTCATGTCAATCGGTTCATAAATAAAAAAGTTATGCCAATTTAAAGAATCACGTCGAACATTTTCCGATAGAAACTGAGACTAACAGGTTACGGAATAGCTGATAGCGTTTTTATTTTTCAGATTCCTCTCATTCTAAACAATCTTCCGTTAAGTTTTAAATGAGTCCAGTTTCCAGTTAGCCTATGTTTCGCGATGACAATTAATAAAGTCCAAGGTCAGACAAAACTAAAAGTTGTCGGCGTGGATCTAAGTATTAGCTGTTTTTCGCACGGTCAGCTTTATGTGGCTCTATCACGTGTTAGCATTCCTAGCAGCCTGTATGCTTTGATCCCCGATGGCTGTACGTGTAATCCATACATCCATACACCCATACATATTATATAAGGCTTTGTCCTGACTGACTGACTGACTAACAGACAACGCACAGCCTAAACTGCTGGTCGTAGTGACTTGAAATTTGGAGGGTGTGTTTGTCTAAATGTCTTGAGGTTGTTCTAAAAAAGGGTTTTTAAAATTTTATTCCTAAGTGTATGTAAGGGATGATATCGATTGTATGAATCTTCTTCATTTTTTAATTTACAGTTTTGAAATTTTGTTTTGGAATACTTCTATTTAAATAAAAAATATACTTATAATTTTATTTTAACAGCGGTGGATTTGGAGGGATGAAATTAGGGATGAAATATTCTATACAAAGATCTTTAGCTTTTGAAATTTACAGGAAGGGGGAGGGAGGGAAAGGAGGGAGGAAAGGAGGGAGGAAAAGGATGGAGGAAAAGGAGGAAGGAAAAGGAGGGAGGAAAAGGAGGAATTGAGGAGAAAGAGGAAGGGAGGGGAAAGTGAAAGGGAAGTGATGGGGGAGTGAGAGGAAAGTGATGGGAAGTGAGGGTGAAGTGAAGAGGAAGTGTGGGGGAAATGCGGGAGAAGTGAGGGGAAAGTCAGGAAGAAGTCAGAGGGAAGTCAGGGGAAAGCCAGGGAGAAGTGAGGGGAAAGTGAGAGGAATGTTAGAGGAAAGTAAGAGGAAAGTGAAGGGAAGTGAGGGGAAAGTGACGGAGAAGAAACGGGGAAGAGGGAAGTGAGGGGGAAGTGAGGTGGGTGAGGGGGCAGTGAGGGGAAGTGAGAGGGAAGTGAGGGGGGAGTGAGGGGAAATGAGGGGGAGTGAGGGTTAAGTGAGGGGCGAACGAGGGGAAAATGAGAGGAAAGTGAGGGGGAAGTAAGGGAGACAGTAGAAGAAGGGAGGGGGAAGGAACGCGGATATAAAGGAATTCTCGAATGGTGGAAAAAGGGAGGGAAGGGATAGTAAGCGATAGGAAGGGAGAGACAGGAGGAAAAGAAAGGAGAAGGAAGGGAGAAGAGAGGGGAAAACGAGGAGACAAGGTAGAGGGAAGTGGAGGAAAGGGCAAGAGATGCTGGAGGAGGGGCAAGGGATGCTGAATGAGGTGAAGAGGAGAAGGGGGAGGGGAAGAGAGGAAGGAGGAAACTGTGGAGAGTGGAGAAAAAGTTCAATAGGGAAGAAGGGGAAGGGGAAACTTATTGTAGTGAAAATTTGCCTTTGTGTATTGTATATTGTTTTTACGAGGGATATCTTTAGGTAGGTGAAAGAGGATTTGTATGAATGGGAGATTAAAAATAGTATGAAAAACACTATTTAAACAATATAAAAATGCTATCTATATACATAAAAGCAAAAGGTCATTCACTCACTTATCACGAAATCTCAGAAACAACAAGTGCTAGGAATCTCAAACTTTGCATTGTCGTTCCTATTAGGATATAGGTGCTCACTTAGACGGAATTTTGCGAAATCCATCCCCTAAGGGGATAAAGGGATGGCAAAGTTTGTATGAAATTTCTATAGTTTTTATAGTAGGGTTACCAAATTACTAGAAAATACTCTTTTTTTTATTATTCAGCAACCCCCCTTATTAAATCAGTAAATGGGCAAATAAGAGTCGCAAGTTTGTGTGAAAGTGGTTTGTCAGTTTTAGCTGTAGCGGGTTTAAACTGGATTCGCCATAGAGACGGATAATACTGATACAATGTACGATTGCCATAAAATCAGGCACGCAATATTCTCATAGAGGCACCCATCTAAATTTTCACGCGAACGAAGTCGCGGGCAACAGCTAGTATTTCATATATAGCTTTATTATTGCAGATTCACCCGCAATAAGTTACATCTTTGGTTATTGCTCCCGTCGCTAGTAGTACGATGTTTTATAGCCTATAACCTTCCTTAAGAACTGGGCTATCAAGCGCTAGAAGAATTATTTAAATCCTGTGAACGTTGTATTTACACATACACAGTATATTTAATTTTACTACAAAATGCCGGCCCCCTGCCGCTATATCCCTCCTGCTCCATCATCCCTGCATTTTTAATCTGTAATATCTTTGAAAATATTCATTTAAATTACATACTGCAAAAGGCATTATTGATTTATATTAAATGCACAATGTATTTAAGGTACATAAGTTGATAAGGATTAATGTTGTATTGCTTATGCCATTATTTCTCATAAAAAGTAAAGGATAAAAAATGGTTATTGTGGGTTATCCCTTAGAGATAGACATATACTATCGCGGACTTTTTGGTAGACCTTTTTAAGGTGTACAATACTGTAGTACATTATTTTGATCTATCTTGTATGGTTTAGCCAGCGTTGCAATGTAAGCGCAAAACATTTGTTTATTTACGAGTACACATTAAAAACATCTAAATTTATCAGTGTTTCTCTACTCTATGCATGTTATATACATATAAACCTTCCTCTTAAATAACTCTATCTATTAAAAATCCCGCAACATAATCCGTTGCGTAGTTTTAAAGATCTACGCATACATAGGGACAGACAGCGGAAAGTGACTTTATTGTGTACTATGTAGTGATGATGATATAGAAGATTATATAATAGATGTTGTGTCTTTAAAATATAATAAAAATAGCTAACATCGATAGCTGTAGGTAGTGCAAATGGTAAATTAATTAACGTCGTTGTGGCCGTGGACAGAATAAAATACGAGCAAAAGAACAACACCCCAGGTGTTTACTTTGAGTACTAAATATTTCTTTTTCAGCTAAGTACCTGGTTATGTCATTATCATCAGCCAGACGTAATTATTGCAAGATACAGCTTATCGCTTTGGGAGACTTTATTCCATAAGAATAGGCTATAGTTACAATACTATTCAATTTACTGCATTTGAATGAGGGTGTTTCAGAAAATGTTCCCCACCAGCCACTTTGGTAAAAGGTCTTCCATTTTGACAACGCTATCAAAACAAATATTTTTCATTGCTCATTTCGCAAGTTTTAATGTTAAATTTACAAAATGGATAATTCACATGCTTAAGGACAAAAAAAAATTGCTGAAACGGTTTTCTAAAATGGTGCCCACGAGTTGGCAGCACCGATGCGACAGGTCTTGCGGTCATGCACTTTTTGAAAGTTAACTCCTGATTGGCCCAATGTGACAGTTGAAGTGGCGCCAACTGGTGGAGTAAATTTTCCTAAGCATCCTCATTGGCAAGATGCTTTTTACACCTCGCTTAAGAGCTTGATCTACATGCTGCTTTTCCATACCATGACACATAGTAATTCTTTACTATCCATGTGAAGCAGCCTATCCAGATGGGGCTACTAGAGCTACATACATCCCGCCCAGATGCTTCGTCCAGTAGTGCGCGTGTCTCAGCGGCGAGTAGACGTATTTAGTTCGAAATGGAGCGTGATAGTGATAGCTTTGATACCTTCGCGCGTAAATTTCACGTTTGACATCTAGACGCAATACAAATAGAAACGCGCGAATCTGCTCACGCGTAAATCGCTCCATCTGGCTGGCAGGCTCTAATGCTTACGTACTACTAGCATGTTATTTTTGTTCAAATCACCCACAAACGAAGTCAAAATCAACACATATAAACACTTCACAAATGTCACAACAAACCATATTTCTATAACATGGTAGGTATTATATTTATTAGATTTGACGTCATCCATCTTTATTTTTGTTCCTGTTACTATTTCTAAAAGTAAACACGCTAGTTTTTATACAGGTTGTAGTTTGAAGATTGTATGTTTTGGTATGAGACCTTTCCCGGTGGCGGACTATACCTAAGGCAAATTCGGTATATGCCTAGGGGCGTGAGCGAAATTTTTAAACATAGGTACTCACTTTCATAAGATTCTGGAACTTTGTATCCGAAAACTTCTGAAATCAATAAAAAACTCTGAACATTTTACACTTTTAGTAGAACAAAGGATTAAAATAAAAGACGCTGTTAAAGCATTTTCACCTTTAACGTAGTTGAAACAAAATAATAACTGCCAAACAAATTTTATCATGCGCCTTTTTTCTACTGATGCGATTTCTTGACATAAAAATCAAATATCCTTCATACTCGGAACTAAATGTGTGTACTAGTCAGTATATCTGACAGTCAGATTATCCCCTGTCTACAAAGCTTACGGCGATCAAGATAATTTAACATGATATATTTCAAACTAGTATTAGCACGTAACCATTTGTATAATCCAGGCGCTTAAAGGAAAGTCGTATGTTCGAATGTAATTAGTAACAATGTGACTTTTTAAAACTTGTATCGAGTGTTATTTACAGTGAAAGAAAATATGAATAAAGAAATAGTAATAATAACACAACGACCACACAACGCCACCTAGACCCAAAGCACAGGTAATAAGCGTAATTATAATTAATAGCATCTGTTATGGGTTCTAGAATGCGGATAAACATAGGCATATCCTATTTTTTGTAAATACATACATATTATACTTAGAACATCCTAAAGCAAATAGCCATGTTCGGCACAAAAATATTTGCACAGAGCGTGAATCGAACCCGCGACCTCTGCGTCAGTCCGTACAAAGTAGGTACCACCGAGCCTCAGAGATCGTTCTCTTGGGATGTCAAACAAATTGTTATTAGTACGTTTTGAGCAAGTATGGTGATCGATGCTGATACTTTCCTTGTAAAAGACTATCCTAAATTAGGACAAAAAGGGCTAAGGTAGTATTCTAAGAAATGTAAGCTCGAGTCTCGCTTAGAGGTTGAAATTTTCCCTGCGGTTACCCAGGGAAAACAATAGAAAACCTTTTTTGGAGTAATTTATCGTAGTCTATTGATATATAAAGAATAGAAAACAATATCTTGCATGAAAGCATTTAAGTAACAATAATAACAATAATAAAAATAATAATATCACAACAACTACACACAACGCCATCTACACCCTAAATAAATAAACAATGTTAAGTAACGCCATCAAGCTCTTAGATCGTAAGAGATAGGAGAAAGGGTAGTCCATTCTTTCTTTTGTAGGTTTTAAGGTTTTTAGCGTTCCATAAAAGAAATACATTAGTACTACTTTATTTACGTCAATTTTCTTTAAAGGAATAAGTATAATCTTTCGTCGATTCGACTCATTAATACTGTAAAAAGCAAAGATCGCCGATCTATCTACATCTGTTTTTCTTATTTGACAGACAATTGTTCCACCAATCAAATAACTTTTTATATTGTACCTATTCCAAACAACTTTATTTCTTTGAAATATAAATTTAGAACTTTTATTTCTTTCGAATCCAACGTTAAATAGTTTTATTGCGGAATGTTTAGATTAGGATGAATCATATCGATGTCTTTGCTTCACGATTATAATGCTATTAAAAACATTCACTTTGTAGTCTGTGGTATTTATAGTTTGATATGTTAGTTTGTATCTATGGTTTATTAAAGGTGATGCGTATACAGTGCGTGAAAAGCACAGAACAAGTAGTACTTGTTCTGTGGTGAAAAGCGTATAATTTTTTATTCTCTCCCTTTAATTAAGGCGACTGCATCGACAAATGTGGCAGCTTTTTTTTGCCGTTGACAAATAGTTTTTACAAATGGTCATTTGTCACGGTGTAAAATTTTGTGCTCAGAGTTAACATTAGGGGCGTTGTTTATTTTCAATACTCATATTTTGCCAAATAATTATAAAATTAAAAATGCTCATGATAATTATATTGTGTTGACGTTATAAACAGACAGGCGTGAAGTAATGTAGGTACATAATGTATAAAATAATGCCTGTTTACTGTCTCACGGCTGGGCTAATTCCTCTTTTCATATAGAGGTACATTGTATAGATTATATTATTATTGTGTTATGACTGTTTGTCACTAAGGATAGCGACTGGTGATGTTTTAAAGTTGTACTATTACAAAAGATATAGATGTTTTTTTTTTTTTTAATATTCTATCACATTCACACAGTGCCATCTAGCCCCAAATTAAGCAATTATATTTGCTTGTGTTATGGGTACTAAACAACTGATATACTACTTAAATACATTTTTTTTGTAAATACATACATATTATAGATAAATTACAACCAGACACCGAACAAACAATCATGCTCATCACACAAAGATTTGTCCTGGGTGGGAATCGAACCCACGACCTCCGGCTTAGCAGTCAGGGTCACTAACCACTAGACCAACAGGCCAGCTGTGACTGTTTATAAGCATTAAACCACAATATTGACAGCTGGCGAACTCTTGCTGTAAACTTTTACGATTAAACTAGCGTAAACAATTCAAGTTATAGTTAGTCTATTTATACACCAATTACAGTGAGTTACTTCTGGTCTGATTTTCGGGGACTACAAATAGGGGATGAAAGTATGTTTGGAAAAATGCGATTTATCAGACATGCACGCGGGCGAAACACCTAGCACAATATACATACCTAAACCAATATGAGTGAGTAGTCATGTTCATGTAAAATTTGCACTGAGCGAGAATCAAACCCTTGATTTATCAGTCGATCGCTCTACCACTGCTACGCCACAGTGGTCAAAAATGATTATAATATATTTTATTCTCTTTGTTCCACAAAACAATCGCAACATTGGTTTAATTTGGGCATCCTTAATCAGCCGTCTATAAAGAATCAAATTCAATGAAGAATTTACGAATTAAATGTCACTGGAGAAGGTTAATTTAGATCATGTTTTTTACAGGGAAAAAAGATAATAACGTTTTGTTTTATTGAATTTTAGTACAATTTTATCTTTATTTTATACGTAGGTAATTTGAATTGATTCCACACTCTTTCTTTTTATTCAGAACGACACGTGCGGAACTGAAGTGCCACCCTTTCAAATAGGAGAAGGATCCAAATCAAACGGAATTTCACATTTCTTTTACAGAATTAAAAAAATTACTCTTTATCAGCGCATGTGCTGTCTTAAATTCGTTTTTTTATCGTTTTTTTAGGCAGGTCGTGAAGAAGCATCTCATAAAGCTGGTACAATAGGTACGACCTTACGATTTATTCTGGACGGATCTCTTGTATCTGATCCTCTGCAGTCACCGGGACTCTCGAGTGTCAAAGCTCGGTATTTCGTATTGGTTATCACTGTTAATGGTGATGATGGGAATGTGGTGGGATTGTCCCGACTAATATAATAATAACAAAATTTGTTTGTCCAAATTCTGTATAAGCTTATAATCCGTGATTATACTGAATGCAATTTGATTAATTCATAAAATTTTTTTTTTTTTTTTTTTTTTTTTTTTATATTATAGCCTACCAAAGTGACTCCACCCCGCCTGATGGTAAGCAGTCAGTGGAATCCAGAAGTGGCGGCCACTATACCAAAAGCCATCGTCTTAAACTGCTGGTATAGTGGCCTCCACTATGGCGGCTGGGAATAGGGTTAGAGGAAGGGAATGAGGGAGGTGAGGAAAGAGGATAGGGGGGAAATTGGGCCTCCGGCGCTCTCACTCACCGAACGAAACGCAGTAGTACGGATACTACTACTCTTAAGTCGATCTTCTATGAGAGGGTAGTACTTCCCCGGACGATCCGGCCCATTCATGCTGAAATCAGCGTGGATCTACCACCGTAAAAATTATTGTTTAAAAAGTATAATTTGCACATCAAATACTCGGTACATTAATTGAGATAATAGAATCCTTTATAAGCCTAAAATCATTTAAGCTGTACATGATACGCGGCAAACTCGCGCTCTTGACGCTTTTGTACACGTTGATAAATAATTTAAACCTTATGATTACGATATTTATGGCTTATTATTAATTACTCAAACTCCTACAATAGATGACGTTACGAGACCGGCTAAAGTGAAGGTACTATGGTATAATATTCATGTATTATGCGTATAAACCTTCTGGCAGAAGGCCTTTAAGCTTACGTGAAGACCGTATCAAAATCCATATCGTGGTTTGAAATTTAACCAAAAAACAGACTGAAGAAAATAGCTATTTACTAAATAAGTATTATATTATATGTAGTATAAAGCGGAAGAGTTTGTTTGTTTGTTTTAACGCGCTAATCTCTGGCACTACCAGTCGAATTTGAATGATTCTTTTTGCGTTTGATAGCCCAGTTCTTGAGGAAGGTTATAGGCTATATAACATCACATTATTGGCGACGGAAGTGGAGCAGTAACCAAAGACGTGGGTGAAACCGTGCCGCGGCAAGCTAGTTTATTATACTGTATATGAAAAACAGTGTAACTAAAAAATAATAAAAGATACCCCAGTGTAACATTAAACAGCGATATGAAATATTTACTTTTAAACTTTCGCGTTGCATGATATAAATTTATAATCATACGGGAATTAACGCGATCATGCATTAGGTATTTACATACCTTATTTTTGCTTGACGTTTTGACCAGGTTACACCGGCCGTGGTCACAAGCAGACTGGTGAGGCGATGTCACGGCTCCGTATGTGAAGTAGATTCTAGATCTACCCTCACATTTTTGTCTTTCCACGTACTATCACAAAACACACTGACAGTGTCCCTATTCTGTATGCCGTCCGTATTGATATGAAATACGATCATGATATCTTTATTATTTATATTAGTCCAGCGTCTCCACTTCGCCTATTGGTAGCTCCAGGGGGAAGAGGGGAAAGGGCTTGGTGGCTCAAGCAAACTTATCGGCATGCTCAAAAAATATATGTAGTATTTACTTTGGTAAAACTCTACCCCCAGAGGCGTCAAGCCCCACCCAAAATGGTCAAGCTTTCCAAATTCAAATCCAGGAACCGCCAGTGACTCCGCCTGATGGTAAGCAGTTAGTTGAAAGCAAAAGTGGTGGCCACCATTCCAAAAACCATCGTCTTAAACTCACAGAGGCCTCCACTATAGAGACTTTATAAGATACTTATTTACATAACGTTATACTTTGAGAAAGCGTGCTGATTAATGCTCATGCTTTCTCTATATGAGAAGACGCCTTTGCCCTGCATTGGGACAATAAACAGGCTGGTATTATTCTAATTGCTTAATTTGGGGCTAAATGGCGCTGTTTGCATGTGGTGGAATATTACTAAAAAAAAAAAAAAAAATTTATACCGTTCCGTTATTTGTTTTGTTATTACTCATAGCACTGAACTATCTGGTGTAACTACCATAGCTCATTGCTGAGGAAGGTCCCTTTCTGTCTCGCTTTTGTTTATGTTTGTTTTTCATTAATAATGTCAATGTAACGTGTGAGTCAGAATATATATCTTTCTTTCTTTCTTTCTTTTGTAATATAAGCTGTTCTTTAGTCTGTATATCTATCTTTTACGACGATGACACTAAGGCTCTATTTATCTTGTTTATATAATGGATACCTAATCGGTAATCTTATTTTAAGCCACGGCTAATTACGTTTGACGTCGCTTCGTTAAACCAAACCTGATATTTTGCCTCAGGGATGGTATTTTATCGATAGAATATTTCCTGCCTAAAATTGTTTTGTTTTCTGTTTTGCTTGAATATCTTATTCGCAAAGTTTGGTTTCGATGTAAACTTTATCACCTATCAATTTCTTTTGTTTCAAAGAATGTCTCTTATTAGGGTTCCGTACCTCAAGAGACAAAACGGAATCCTTATCCGGATCACTTTGTTTTCCGTCTGTCTCGTTTGTTAAGACTTTTTCTCAGTAACGCGTGGAAATATTTAATATTTATGTCAAATACTCGTGTCTGCAACCTGTTGAAGCTGAGAAAATCAAAGTTCTGTGTCAACGTAATCAAAAGATATAATATGGCTATTCGTGTTGTTTATATGACTACAAATGTGTGAGGAAGCCTGTGCGTGAGTCTGACTCGCAATTGACCCGTATTTTTGTATTATCAAAAGACATTGACGCCATTAGAGATCTTGTCACAGCTGCCTAGTTAGCTGTAATAAATAAATTAAAGAAATGTTCAATACAAATTCCGCACTTTAAATCAAAGCGTTTTCGACACCGGACTGTAAAGGCATCTAAGCATTAGTTATTGCTATTCTATCCTCAAAAAACGCACTCAGTCATGTAGTTTTAAAAACACACTCTTGTAGTAAAAACTACATAGCTTCAGTTTTTATTATTATTTAGCCGTATGCCAAATAGCAAACACCTCTACCCTCCTTCCACTCCACCTTCTGAAACCAATCTTTTCCGTTAGTGCCCAACTAATACCTAAACCCTTTCTTTTTAAATCAACACTGATGACTTAACCTTGTTATATTCAGTTAATAAGGGTAATTATTTACTTGTCGCAAGATTTGTCTTCATCGACGTCGTTTAAACTTTTTCATGTTTAATTAATAAGGTATTTACTTGTTATAGGATTGCCCCGGCCCTGACATCACAGCATGGAGTAAACTCTTCAATGTGTAAACCAGCGGAAGCCTGATGCAGAAATTGGCGTCTTCGCCCGCGCCCGCCTCGGCACCTGATCCGGTTTGTAATCAATGTTTTTATTAAGTGGCTTCGAGAGACTCTGGCATTGCAGAATTCTTTGAACGACAGTTACAGTCCACTAAGTATAGTGTAGTGACTGTTACATCGTCTACCATTGTCAGCAATAAAATAAAAATAAGTGTTTTGTATGACGCGGAAGATAAAAACCTCATTATACGAAATAACAACCATTTTAAGAAGACAGAGTTGAAAGCAAAAAACAAACGGACTCACGGAAGTTGCATACAGCACAAATTAAATAGCATAAAACAAAATCTAGATTGCTTTTATAAAAAATAAACTCTCAAGATATGGGTCTCTAACCTTCATAATTTTACTATTATAGTAATATTTTTTTAAGGTCAAGCCAGGTCGACTTGGCCAAAAAAATCAAAGTTCACAGCTCCTTACCTAAGTACAAGTAGGTTTCAGTGTTAAATATTGTAAAGAAAGGCCGATTTTGGTGTTATTTGTTCTGCAAACTTTTTCTAAACCATGCAATGGTTTTCGATACAGTTTTCACTACCATTTACGCAGTGTTTCCGGCAGATTTTACTTATAAACTTTAAAGATACCAAATTACTTAGTAACCTATTACCGATATTACTTAGTAGAAAACCTTATTACTTAGTACACACTACGAAGTGTCCCTAAATAGAAATTTTACTATCAATACCAAAATAAGAACCTGTGATGGCGTTCAAATACCCAAGAGGGTAACGAAAGCGTAGCAAAATATTTGTATTGTGAAAACGGTAAATATATCCGAGCATTTTTTCTGGCTTTCAACACTACCCCTTCTATCGGCAAGGGACCAGTGCCGTGCCGCACTAAGGAAGACAGGCGTAAGTCACAAACACGAGACGTGGAAAGAACGGCTCCATAGCGTTCCCCTTAAAGCTTATTTTTATAAGACTTCCACCAAATAGTTGTTGCGTTCTTTTCGTTCGTTCGCAAAGGACCAGATGGAGTGGTTATGTTCGTATTAGGAAATTGAAGGGAAACGACCACCTGTGTCGTATTCTGAGTGACAAAGAAAGATGGGTACTTTTTGTAGAGTAAAAATGTAAGGAACACTTTTATTTGTTGTTTTGTTGTATGACTGCTGGCGCATTGGTGTAGCTTTGTGATAAGTATCAATATTTTATTCGAGTCTTGTTGTACTTGTGCTAGTTAATTGTAATAAAGTACTTCTTCACATAGAACTTTACTAACAACATAGTTTTTGAAAACAAAAATGTCTCTTATAACAAACATTGTATGTCAATATGAAAAGAAGAAAGTAAAAAAAAAAGCAATCGAATATTTAAGACCTGCGATCTCCTTCAGGGTGGAATCACACTCTCAATCAGACTAACGCAATGATGATTGCATGAGATATTGTGAGAAAATGGAGTTAAGGAGGTTGTTCCTTTGTTTTGTTTCTCTCTCTCTTTTTCCGGTTATGTTTCCCACGTCATGGTGGTGGGGTCAGCCTTCCTTGTTTTTCTTTTCCACTTCGCTCTGTGTTCGATATTGTCCTCGGAAACCCCGCACTCCCTCATATCCTTGGCAACTACACTTTTCTGATTGTTTTGTTTCTATTACAAATTATCATCTTACATACATACTACCAAATGTATGCGCGATGAAAACCTTTGCCCAGCATAGGTACAATATAGCTTAAAATAAATGTAATCAGTACAATTAACTTCTACAAGTTATTGTCACTTATTCATTCCATAACAAGTGATTTACTATCAAGGTCACGCGAATCCAATAATAATTGAGGATTCCAATTCGAACCAAAATGAACAAAGTTTGGATATCTGAGTTGATTTACGGATTGAGATTGAATATTTCATTAGATATTATGGTCACTGCTATGGAAAGTATTCAAATTTAAGCTATTTGTGAACTTGAACGATGATATTGGCCAATGCTTGTCATGTTTTGTGCTAATATTACTGTTTTTGGAACCGAGTAAGTACTAATCGAGTTTTAAAAGTCAAATAATATAGTTATATATGAGCCTTGATTATATTATTCTATAATTATTTACATAATTTAAGAAAAATCTTCAATTTGAAATTATTGATATTCCTTTAATAAAACATTCAGGTATATCCTATTTGTTGCTCTAGAAAGACGAAAGACGCATGTTCCTTTGATGTTACCCTTAAGCTAATAGGGTAAGAACCTTTCCTTACGAGTGACTTCACCTTATTGATTGGTAGGCTAAGTCGTTTTAACCTTATAAAGTCAAACACCGTAAAATGTTGTGTTTTTTTAATAAATTTACGACAAGTAAACAATTTACGGTGAAATCCTTGCTGCTATTCTTGATATAAATGAACGAGCAATTAAACCTTTCGTTTCGAGAGCGTCTCTACAAGAGGCTGAATTAAGGGTTAATTGCGTTGTCTTAGAAAAATCAGTTTAAAAAGAACTCATTCGCGGTACCTGTTGGATGCTGACACGACTAAAAAAATATACAAGTTAATAGATTGTGTTTGCATTTTGAAGAATGCAAGAAACGAAAAGACTGGATTTACTTTTGGTCAAAATCTTTTGAATCTCGAATTTAAACATGTAGAAATATATTATAACATAAAATATCTAGGTAATAGGTAGGCTACAAGATTTGGTGGAAGATAACTTACTTTTGAGTTAAGCAACTTTTATCAACATTATCATCATCAGCTCACCTTAGTACATTTCTTTTTAGAAAGAATCTCATTTTCGAAGAATCATTTTCGCAGTATTGAATGCCGGAGACGTTATGTCATTTATAAAATAAAACGTTTAGAAATAACATGTACCTAACATTTATTTGCGATAGGCATTTGTTGTTTATTGCTTACATGCTCTTGAGATCAAACTTCAAATGGTGAAAATTATTCCAAATTACTTGGAGTGCCAATCAAAAGATGAAGCGATTTTATTATTTTTATAACGAAGTTGGCAAAGCCTACCCTTGGTAGCGTAAAGGAAGTACGTGCTAGAGGTTGTTGATGCAACTTTCAAAATATAGGATAAGTAGTTAGTTCTACTTGGTGGCAAACTAAGATAAAAAACTATTACTATAGTTCTTCAAGGAAGGAGAAATTATAATATTAGGTTTTTAACAAGGTCGGTAACACGCAAGTGATACTCCTGAGGGCCTAGAAAGGTGGAATAGATTTTTATTCTATTCATAGAATAGACAAAAAAATGTATAGGATTGACATCAGCTAACGCCAACAATCGCATACATTTTTTAATCTATTCTATGAATAGAATAAAAATCTATGCCACTTGTCTAGGCTCTCTGGTGTTGCAAGGGTTCATAAACTGCAGAAACTGCCTACCATCAGACGGGCCATATGCTTGTTTGTCATCTTAGACAAAATCCGTCTTGCTGATAGCACCTCCCTTTCTCCCGTTTTATAATGGGCTTCCATTGTTTTTGAATTAGCCTTTACATATTTTTTCCTTGGAGAGTGCAGGCATTTCTTTTATCAAGCTTTTTTTAGTCTATAGGCTGGAGGTTGATGAGATGAGACAAATGACCATGCGGGCCCTTCTGTAATGGCCCAAATGAAAAATCATCTTAATCTTCTTCCTCAGTGACTCCAAAATCAATAACCTGTACTAGTTTTTCTTGATGACGCTTGACGCTTATACTTTATGAGTTCCTCATATATCAAAGATCAAAGGAGCAATCGTACTAGAGCTTCTATTTGATGAATTGAGAAATATATAATATTTAATTAGGTTCCATGTACGAATATTAGATTTCGTTGTAGTAATGAAATGTGAACCCGTGATGTCATTATATCTAAAATTTCCAATTGAGATGATATAAATTACAGCATTTATTTTTAGTTTACGAAAAATTAAGAATGTTAGGCCTTGTAAATTTTGAAAAGGATTTGATGATATATGAAATTGGGGCAGATTAATTAACTCGGTCGCGCAGTGGAATTCGTGTCGGTGCTGCACGTTTCAATGAATACGTTCTAATGGCATTACATCGGCTGGAAGTTCATTCTTATCCACACCTTAAAACCACTAATGAGTGTATGCAGTGTCCAATCTAGAATATGAACTACTCCATCTTTTTCTGTAGGTATATAAGAGGCGACTATGGGAACACTAGTTAAAGAGACAGCAACGTTATCTAATCCGTTAGGTACGTCTTTCTAACTTCATATTCTAGGAATGATTTAAAAGATATGTGGGATATGAAATAATAATTCACAAGGTCATCATAATGAAGGCCCATCTATTAGGAATTAAAGTAACTGGAAACACTATTTGTAATAATAATAATAAAACATTTATTTTTAGGTTGCATAGACCCATAGATAAATACCTTACAGACTAACATACATATTAAGCAATAAAACCTTGTCGTTCAATATGACCGAGAGATGCATTTACTTTTTTAAATAAATACGTAGTCAAATTACCATACTAGATGAAACTAAATAATTGAAATCCTCTTTTTTCTTTTTTTAATCTTGGTAATTAAATTAATTGGTTGATTTGTAATAATTACTTTGTATGGTTCTTTGGTTGCGTTGATGTGCTAAAATTGTTAACTCATACAAAAAACTGTAATTATCTGGCGATTGAAAAGAGTGGCGTGAGTTTCTTGCCAGTTCTTCTCACAGCTCTACCTCGTCAGCGAATTGGCTGTAGGTTAATTAGCTGACTTCATGTAATTTTGACTTTTCATAAGCATCATACTCTATGATCAAAATGAAATAAATGCTTTGAGTTTGAGTTATAATAAGTAATTAGCACGACCTTTTTCGGCGTCATGTTACGCTGCGTGGTGTTGTGTAGCCTTCCACGGAAACGTCCATACACAACACCTTTAGGCTAAAACTCTGTTTACTGGAGCCAGTGTAGAATAATTTAGTCCATAGAAAATCCCCTTCATTTTCACGATACCCACAGCTGTTACATCTCTATTATTAACTCACTCATGACGTATCTCTGACGTCATACTTACCATCTGCTATGTGCGAGGCCAGTTCAGAGCAGTTCCAGACTAGCGTTTTTTCATACGCATACGGTCATTCAAAGCTCATGCCTTAATACACACACTTACACGCTTCATGTCACGCTTTAAAAACCAGATTGGCGTACACGAGCTTATTACATTCGTTCAAAACGGTAGTGTTTCTTCTTCATTCGTTTAAATTTTCGTCCCTAGACAGTATTGGACCAAAATTTGACAACTTTCAACGCAGAGCTCTGCATTCTAGTCATTCCTATTGGAAGTAGATGGACACGATAAACACTGTAGTGGTTAGTATTAACGTGCCCACTGCGTCAGTGCCCGCAAGAGTTGCGCGTATGTCAAAAGGCGCGCTTATTTGCCTACATGTACTTCTAAATACGTGCTTTTTCTAAAAACGCTGGTCTGAAACCGCCTATAATCTGTCTGACGCGTTAATGACGTGTTTCATGACGACAGACTATAGATAATACCAATTTTATTGACGAGTATTTTTAGTCGTTACATTTTAGTGTAGCGTAAACATAAAAATGTTAAAATGGATTACTATGTATTATCTAATGTACATAAAAATTATATACATTATTTTACGATAGTACGTTCGTGCTATTTTTAACAAGCGTAGTTTGTGGGTAAGGCTATGTTTTCAAGTACGTATTGTAGAAACATTAATAAAACATTTTTTTTTGTTCTGCACTAGCGAACAAGCCCTGTGTTACGGAGGAATTTACAAACATACATTTAACAGATACAGAGTACACCCAGACTCGGAACAAATATTTATGGATTACACAAAGTTTTGTCCCGTGTGAGAATCGAACCCACAACATCGTGCACAGCAGTCGCTTGCGCTTCCACTGGATCACGGAGGCAGACATCAAAAAGAGGACACATCAGGAGGAATTATGCCAAGATAGGAACTCATTGAACATTTAGTCAGCAAATCTGAGAGAGAGGCTGTATATGGTTCGGTTGTACTATGTACGGATTACTACGCACAGGTCTCAGGTTCGACCCCCCGGGCCGGGTAAAGTGCTATTGGGATTTTCTGTCAAATAATTCTCAGTATTAGCCCGGAGTAGGGAATTGCCTGTTAAATGGCAACAGGCTCTTCCCCAAAAAAATACGAAAAGTGGGTGGTTAAACATCTCTGCCTACCCCTTTGGCGTGAAGCTACGTATGTATCTAAGTGACATATTAGCCACTTTGATTCTCCTGCATACTTTCTTGTACCTATCTTATACGTATTTACAAGAAAATATTTAATAATATGTAGCGTACCTATCTATTGTTTTTATTAGTATTTAATATTATTAATATTTTATTTTATTGTACTTATTTATTTAAACACCTATTCACATATATATTATATTAAACTATACTAAACAAGTTAGAATGTAGGTTGGTCTGCGTGGTATAGGAACTACATGAAAAATATAAAGTATAGAGGATAAGGGATATTAAAAAAGAAGTTCTTAGAGCGGTATTACATTATCCTACAAATATGTCAAATTCTATGATCATAGTTCTACGACTCTCAAACTATGATCACATGTAGTTATTATACCGTCATATGTTCTTCATTTAAAAATTACTTACACATCTATGATCATATTTCTATGATAGTCTAATAGCGGCCTTACTCCTTCTATTTTTTTTCGTGTAACATTGTGAAGATCTTGAAAATCACACTATACGATAATACATGCATGTAGCAATCTTATTTCCACAAATATAACTCTAACGCCTTTTAAATGACTCGTGAGCTTTCTATCTTATTGTGACTACGTCTCTGCTCCGTACGAGTATGTCATGTGGTGTTTCGAAGTCACCTCTCGAACCACTTGGTTTGAGACCTCCTCTGTAAAATGTTTGAGGGAACAAGTGGGCACAGGATGCGAATTTCAGGGGACCAGTGGGTTCTCACTACATTTATGTGACCTTAGTCTGTGCTGATTTTCTTTCATCACTGACATAACACCTAATATTTAACAACAGAAGCAAATATTTAGTATTTACAACAATTTTGTAATAAAACCACACAATTTTCGAGTTTATTACGTACATATTTGTGGGTTGAGCGCCGTTCAAACGCACCAAAATAGCCGGTCGTATTTATAGTCTGTGGATATCGCGACCTGATTACTTCAATTGTGCTTATGAGGTTTATGTAGATGTTGCTCATGATTATAAAAGAATTGATAAACTTAGGAAATTCTTCGCTTGAGATGTATCAACTGGATTGTGGAATAGTAGAATACCTATTGTAAAGAGTCTCAAACCAAACAGTTCAGTGCTTCATGCGTATAATCGTTGCCTGGAAGAAAATGCTCTCAGAAATAAGGCCAGGTTTTCTCACGATATTTTCGTTCACCGTTCAAAGAATATTTTATTTTCATAATGTTTTCCCTGAAATAACTTTCCTGGAATATTCCATAATATTAAAAAAATAGATATATAGTTTTATAAGCGGAAAATATATGCAAATCCGTGGACTTCCTTGATTGAGACTTAGCTTAAGGTATCTCTTTTGAATCTCCAAAGTCACGCCACCAGCTCAATACCAAAAGTAGACACAGTTCAGATACTTCTTGCCATAGTTTAAGAAAAGCTGAGCTCGATCGCTTATAATTCCGGACCGTTATAATCACAGTACAAGGAAAGGCTTTTTGTAATACACTTGCTCGAAGCGGATTGAGATTGCCAGACATCTTGTTTTATATCTAGACTAGCTTCCCGCACCGCGGTTTCACCTGCGTTAAGTTATTTTTTTGGTACTACTCTGCGCCCGTGGCCAGTAACGTGTTGTTATATAGCATATAACCTTCCTCAAGAACTGGGCTACCAAACCAAATCGGTAGTTCTAGAGACTAGCGCGTTCAAACAAAAAAACAAATTCTTTCGCTTTATATAGTAGTACCTATAGATAACCTTCCTCAAGTACTGAGATATCAAACACCAAAAGAATTATTCAAATTAAAAAGATTTTCTCATGATGGATTTCCAAAATCTGTGCATGCCTTAAATACAAGGCCGGCCGTCAAGATTTTTGTACGTTTCTTACGCACGTTGTATCTAGCTATTATTTTCTTAAACTACGGTACTACAAAATTTAAATGTAGATTACGAAATCATTTTGATAAATGGCTGAACAGGCAATATATCTTAACTCGTAGTTTAATATATTTTCTTACATTTGATGTATCTGTACATATTGGTTTTCTTAAAAGAGCCTGTAATATTTCTTATAGTGTTTGTATAAATCTATATAAATTATAAAAAGGTGATTTATTTTTTGTATCTATGAAATTACTGAACTAATAGTGATATTTTTGCTCTAGTTGAATGAAATAATGTCCAGGTAACACGTAATAATAGGTAACAAATCGATAAAAGCCTCATGATGATTATCATAATCAGATGAAAGACATCAACTGCTGGACATAGGCATCTCCTAATATTCGTCACCTTGGCTGGTCGTGAGCTCTCGTCATCTATCGGTTGCCCGCCACCCTTATAAGGTCGTAGGTCCACCTTGTGTGGGGTCTAAAATTACGTCTGGTTCGTGGTCGCTGAAAAGTGTCACTTATCGATTTACGTGTTAGTGTTAAAGAAGTAGAAGCAGCTGAACATAAGTTCTCCCAAGCATCTCCAATTTGACTGGTCGCAAGCCCTCATTCATCTTGTCTGAATGTATGAGGTATTGCGAGACGACAGAGTAAAAGTTGTTTTTCTGTGTAATAGTGTGATTAGTGTAAGTAACTTTAATTGTCGTTCTGATTACAACAAATAAATAAATAAATGGGTTGATCGTCACTATTATCATATTGTTAGATTTACGACCAATTAAATAATATAATAATATAAATAACATATATATAGGTATAGATAAATAAAAATAAAACATTGTTTACAAAACCATATATTTACGGTTGCAATCAATATTGTACGTATTTAGAGCGCATATATACCGGAATAAATATAAATAGTTATTTCTGTCTTTGCCGAACGTTCAACCCAGGCTATAAAGACTTACAAATTTTATTTACAACTGTTTTTGTAATTGGTACGTTGGTGAGTGTTACTCTGTAGGCTGAATCTTGGGTTCTTAGCCGTGGTGACTCCATCTAACATTCGTAAATTAATGTTATACTTTTTAAGCTTTGCTACGCGAAAAAATTTTTTTTTATGCCAGACGAGCAAACAGGCCACGTGATGGTAAGGTATAAGTTGATATAACTGTCGCTCATGAACGACTCAGAGTCCCTAGCATTGCTACTGCAATCCCAGGGACTCTGCGAAGCCGCGGCCTACCTTGAAGGGAATGTGGTAGGTGGATCGATTGAGGGAGGTGAGGAAAAAGGAAATGGGAAAATTGGGCCTCCAGCATTCTCACTTACCGAATTAAATGCAATAATACGGATATATTATATAATACTCTTACGTTGATCTTCTATGAGAGGGTAGTACTTCCCCGGTCGATTCGGTCCATTTATGCTGAAACCAGCGTCTACCGTGAACTGCTACCGTGTTAAATACTGATCATATATTAATAAAAACAACCGCTAATTAAAAGTGAATTCCTTCTCTCTTTTGATTTGTCATAGGGGCGAACAAACGTCCTGGTAAAGCGTGCATTTGGATTGTTTTAGTTGTTTCACTATAGATCTAGGAATTCTAGGATAATATCACAAATATCAAGATATGAAGACGTCCATTGAACTCTCAAAAGATCGTATAGTCACTACGATCAGCACAGGAGAATTGGTGTTCACAGTAAAGCGATATTTACAACTAACATTATTTCCTTTTAGCTTGTATTCCTTAATCGCTTATGAGTCTTACGACACACACAGAGTTAGTTGATTTATTATAATTACTTCGTATGGTTCTTTGGTTGCGTTGAGTGTTAACATTGTAACTCATACAAAAAACTGTAATTATTTGGCGAATGAAAAAAGTGGTCTGAGTTCTTGCCAATTCTTCTCACGGCTCTACCTCGTCAGCGAACTGGCTGTAGGTTAATTGGCTAAGTTTATGACTTTATGTAATTTTGACGTTCATAAGCATCATACTTTATGATCAAAATAAAATAAACGCTTTGAGTTTCAGTTTGAGTTTGACACAGGAATAGATGATTTATTTTATAGACCGTACCACACAACTTATTACAGTATCTAAATACGAGTATAAATTACAATGATCGTAAAACTGATGTAATATACATTGTGCGTATTTTAAAGCAATTAATCGATATAACGACCCCGTTCGATATTTGGTATCAAAGACCGTTTGACGAATTTATTAGTAAGCGTATTTATAGTTTACGTTAAATATTCTGTCTTAAGATAGAACTAGTTTACTACTGAACTCACCATTATTGCGAGAATATATCATGATTATTGATTAACTAACCAATTAACATATTTTTATGATTCTTTTCATATTGTCAAAGACAAAATATTGTAATCATATAAACATAAAACAGTATCGTTTAACGCCTTTTTTCTCGGAGGGGTAGGCAGAGTAGTGCTACATATTTTCCCTTTTTTTTGTAGTTCTACGTAACAGGAAGCGGAACTGTTGTTATATTTGCCAGACACAACTACAAACTCCGGACAATATTATCAATTTCTGTACAGAAAACGTAGTAGTCGGTTAAGTCGGTACACAGCACTGAAGCACCTGAGGTTTAAAAAAAGGTTAAAGTTTGTGTGTGTGTGTGTGCGTGCGTGCGTGCGTGTGTGGGTGTGGGTGTGGGTGTGGGTGTGGGTGTGGGTGTGGGTGTGGTTGTGGGTGTGGGTGTGGGTGTGGGTGTGGGTGTGGGTGTGGGTGTGGGTGTGGTTGTGGGTGTGGGTGTGGGTGTGGGTGTGGGTGTGGGTGTGGGTGTGGGTGTGGGTGTGGGTGTGGGTGTGGGTGTGGGTGTGGGTGTGGGTGTGGGTGTGGGTGTGGGTGTGGGTGTGGGTGTGGGTGTGGGTGTGGGTGTTTGTGTTTGTGTGTATGTGTTTGTTACCACTTAGCGCTTAAACGGCTGAACCGATTTCGATGAAAAGTGATATACTAGATAGATTCGTTGCCGGAGACGGACATAGGCTACTTTTTATCCCGAAAATCGCTCTGGTTCTCGAGTTATATCAATAAGCCGCAGGGCGTAGCTAGTTACTTTATAATTTTGTGAGTCCAGCAGTAGACGCCTTATAGTTAAAATGATGATGATAGTGATGTATCGTTAAATTCTGTTTCATCGCTACAGCCTGCTGCGCGTGCCGGCCTAACTAGAATGAACTAGAATGAGAATTTTTTTGCTGCACGGAATGGCCTTTTCTCATAGAGAAGACAAATATTTTTTTATTTTTCATTTTAAATACTGGTAGTAACTATCTTTTGGGGGTTAGTTAATACCAAGTTAAACTTTATCAGGTAGTCTTCAGTCAGCAGTCAGAGTATTGTAATGAACTGATGTCGGGTAAAGAAAGACAGTACTGCATTATATTATATATATTTATTATAAAAGGGGGAGTGTTCACTATCCTATAAGTAATTCTAGTAATACATATGTCAACCTTCGTCAGTGCGTTTAAATATTTATTATCGATTAAAAATATTTAGAATCGATAGTGCACCTATCAATACTTGGTCCTATAATCCTCACATTTTTTTTATTTACTCAGCAACAGTTTGATTTGTAACCTAAAGTATTTAACTTTTATTTAGGGCATAACAAACAATAAACAAACCTTCTCATGACGAAGCCCTTGTTTTTCTAACTATGTTTAATTTGTAACATTGTTATTTTGACCTAAAGGATGGCTGACGACCCATAAGCGTTATCTTGTTGCGATCAAGGATGTTAGGGAAATAAAATGTTGTATTATAAACTGTATTAAGAATGGAAATGGATGAAGGAATGGGTCTATAGAATGGCTCATTGGTGTTTCTACCAGGTACTTATCCTACTCATATAATAAATGCAAAACTTTGTATAGATGTTTGTTACTCATTCAAGCGATAATTATTTATTTATTTAAAACTTCCTGCAAACAAATCGAACAAGGCGGACTTAATGCCTTAGGCATTTTCTGCCAGTCGACCTTAGGGTATGCAGAGATAAAAGATAAAATTTTTGAATGGATTTTAATGAACAGTAAGTAATATATGTAGCTTATGCATCAGCATAAGACATAGGCTATTTTATAAAGATATTATGTGTGTTTATATTAGCGGGATACATATCCATGTAGGTAGAGTCGCTGGTAACGGCTAGTAAATTTATCATTCTGCACTCGGTATGAACTTTGCCTGTATCAATCTCTCTTGTGCAGAAATCTGAAAAGTTATATTTTCACATATCATTTTACAAAAGAATTAAATTCTGTAGACTTATCAACCAATTAATTAAATTTTTTGAACAATGTATAACTTATTTGTTTATAATTTTTTTTTTTTTTTTATAAAATCTCGGTCAAAATCAAATATTGAGTGGTTATTACTCAACCTAGTGTCAGGATTTATTGAGCTTGCCCATAATTTATTATAGATCAGATTTGACCTATCCACTGTTATCAACGTGGTAACAGCCGGGATCGACTTTTAACGTGCCCTACACAGCACGGAGACGCTCAGATCAAATACCCCTTAATACTAATACACACACGGTAACCCATCCATGGGCCAGCCGCACTCTATGCTGCTTAACCCGCTAATCGTTTACCGATTAGTGAGTGCAATGAACTATGAGCGCCTCAATAAAACGTGGCAAGCATTGCAGAATAATGCTTAGACTAACACGGCGCCTGAGCATTTGTATCATTGGAACAGACCAAAGCCGTTGCTGATCATGTAGAAGGGGATGAGGAAGGAAAAGGAAAACTGAAGAGAACCGAGGGGGTAATTAATAATAATAATAATAATATCACACCAACTATACAACGCCATCTAGACCCAAAGTAAGCATATAATTATTATAGCTTGTGTTATGGTTTCTAGAAATGCATATATAATAAAAAATACTTAAATACTTTTTTTTGGTAAATACATATGTATTGTCCTAGAAACACCCAGACCAATGCAAATAGTCATGTTCTTGCACTCAAATATTTGCACTGAGCGGGCATCAAAAATTGGGCTGCCGGCTCAGTAAAACATATAGGTACGTTGCATACAATTTTACCAATATGCACGCTTGTTTCAGTGAGTTTGCATCTAGTAAGTTTAAATTGAAGTTTGTTTAAGCGATAAAAACTCTACCGGTTAACCGACTTTACTCCTGCTTGTGTAAATTTGAATACATGCAAGTAAGCATCAATAGTCAGAGCTTACTGCGCAGACGTACATACATATCAATGCTTTACTACGTGGTATTTCATATGTATGACTTGGAATCCGATATCGACCCCTGCACCGTATTAGAATTATGCATTCAATTCGTCTGTTCAACTATGATGCGGTAAGGAAATTGACTAGTTATATAATTTGACATCAAATAATAGACAACAGGCATTGTGGTCTGTCTCCTCGTAAGGTAGACCAGAGGCCCTAGACAAGTGGCATAGATTTCTATTCATAGAATAGATTTTAGAATGTATAGGATTGACTTAAGCTAACGCCAACATTGTCGGTACCTTATGTCAATTTCATACATTTTTTAATCTATTCTATGAATAGAATAGAAACCTATGTTACTTGTCTAGGGCCTTAGATGGCTTAATAATGCCTAATATCCAAATATGGGGCGATGGGCAACCGATGGATGATCGGTCAGTAGCATAACTTAAAAAAGGTCCACTAGGTCACGATAATGAATAGACAGCGGTCTGTAACACTGATATTGTTTCCTATTTACACAATTTCAGTAGTATCCAAGAACAGCAGTAGAAATATCGTAACTGACTTTGACCTGATAAATCCAAGACAGACTGCAACTCTTCGATTGACACACCATATATATCTATTCTATTATTATTTTAAGCAGAAGAGTTTGTTTGTTTGTTTGTTTGTTTGTACGTGCCAATTTCTGGAACTACCAGTCGGGTTTAAAAAAATCCATTTGCGTATGATAGCCCAGTTCTCGAGGAAGGTTATAGGCTATGTAACATCACGCTACTAGCGACGGGAGCAGAGCAGTAAGTAAAAACGCGGGTTAAACCGTGCAGCAGAAAGCTAATATATTATAAGGTGATGTATGTTATTTTGACCTGAATGCAGATCTGCTCAATAAGTATGACCGACTTCTCAATAACTGCATTCGATTCATTTTTAATCTTCGTAAATATGATCATATTTCTTCCTATCGCTCAGACCTAAAATGGTTACCCATACGGCAGCGCCGAAATCAGCGCGCTCTTACTACCTTATTTTCTTTCTTACACTCTCCCACACTTCCCAGTTATTTATCTCCACAATTCCAACCTTTGTGTTCATTTCATGACAGAAATCTTCGCTCTTCTAATAATCTTCTTCTAGCATGTCCTTCTCATACTTCTGATTTTGTACATTCTTCCTTCTTTATACAATCTGTCTTACCCTGGAATGCGCTCCCTCTTGAAGTCAGGATGGTTACGGACCGCTTTAAGTTCAAACAAAAGGTACGGGATATTCTCTTCGACAGATTGGCAGAGTCATCACATCAGTAACATGTATATATTGTATATATATATATATATATATAATATTTATAGGTGTATTTATATTTGTATGTGTGTATGTATTGTATGTATATGTGTATTAAGTATAATATGTATTTTTGTATAAGTATAGGTAATAGTCATATTTATTTGTTCCTTTGAAGTTAACTTGCACCTACTTCGTTTATCTCTGCATCACCCAAAGGTTGGCTGGTAGAAAATGCCTTTGGCATTAAGCCCACCATTGTACAATTTTGTGCATAAAGTTATAAATAAAATAAATAAAAATATAAGGTCAGTGTAGTCTTTATTTTACCCTGTACTACTGCTCTACCACACATATTGATTGCAGCCTTGATATCGATGTATGTCCCTTGTGAGGGTGGGACTCAACGCAAATGTGCAAGTGCATCATTTGTCGCATTGTTTTATTAATATCTTTTCCGCCCTCACCCCCTTCTACCTATGTGGTCGGCAATGGCTTGGTTCTGTTTTCAAAGCATTATTACTTCTGTAATGCTTGGAAAACACAGTCATTTAAATATTACGGTTACCACTTACCATCAGCCTTATGCTTGTTTGCCACTAAAGTTGTAATTTCACTATTTCTTCAGTGCAGTCACAATAAAATTTGAATTGACGGTATAATCGAATACTGTATCGAAGTTTATACTAATCGTTTTAGTTTCTTGAGGAAAGCTAGCACTCTTAATAATATTAGTTATATTTCGGAGAGTTCAAGATTTTCGAGTTGTTGGTTAAATTGTATATATTTATAAAGTTGCTCTGAATAAATGTTCTTGTTATTTTTAGTTCTTAGTGCAAAAAGTCGTCTGTTAAAATTAATTACAAATGTGTACGTATATATATATGTACAGATTCCTATCCTTTATAAGTAATACTTTAATTTTGTGTTATATTTGTTCAAGCCCAAGGACATTTACTACTGGAGGCAAAAGCATCTCATAAAACAGCCATTAATTTGATATGACTGTAAATAATGCCTGTTGCTTTCTTGTGTTTCGCCGTAAGTACTTACTTGATATAACTTTGCAAATATCGCAAATTATATTTCTTCAAAACTTTAAAGAATTTAACAACTTGTTCAAACTCTAAGTTGTATCCAGCAAATGACTTCAAAATAAAATTATTCTTTTTGTTTACAGCTATTAAGTACTTGAAATTGAGTTGGAGATATATTTTTTGAGCGTCTTACGCGTATATATAAAGGAAATTTAGGTACTTTAATGTTCTTCTGATTAAAATCTACAATGTCGTTGTTTTAAAGTACTTCACAGATTGCTCTAAAGGTGTCTGTCCACTATACCGTACCATACCATGACTGTGCTATGATGTATCAGAATCGGCAATCAAGACGATACGATACGCACTACTATGCCCACGAGCGTGCTGCCTGATATTCTCACCAACAATTATGAACGCTCCGTGCATGGTACGCTACGGTATTGGTCGGCGTCGGAACAGTCTAGTGGGTATAGTCTCATACAGCTCATACTTTTTATACAAAGAATATATTTTTGCCTGACACGTTCCTATAACGATCATAGTATGATACGTTGTAGTGGGCAGAATCTTTTAATGTTTGACACGGCGTATATATTACATTTAGGTTTGTAATATGATCATTATCTGAGTCGAAAGTGGTCTACCGTTGCATAAAGGTCTTCTCTATGCATTTCCAATTTGACTGGTCTTTAGCTGCGGTTTTTAACCGACTTCAAAAAGGAGGAGGACTCGAAAATAACTGATTGTAAATTGTAAATAGTAAAGTATTGTATAAGTATCAATGGTTTCGTTTATTCCCCTTTAATGTTCTTTGCTTTGAAGTAATTAAAATATTATTTTCTACTTTTTAGTTAAGGTTTGAATATATAAGTATTGTTTCGAAGTCGGTTTTCGTTTTTTCCAAAAAATGATTTTATTATCTATAGGCTGCTCAACGTCTTAAAGCAGTTGTCCACCTTGTGCCCACGCTAAATCTCTGCAATCAAAATATAATGCAATGATATACATATATAGATCAGGTTTGAAACTAATAATACATAATAATGTTTGTATTTTTTAATATAAGTTAGTTTTAAATTTAAGTACTAAAAAAGACTTTAAATAATGAAACTAAAACGGCAACTAAAGAAAACTAAAAATACATAAAAATAAGGTTTCGACGAATTGAGTACCTCCTCTTTCTTGAAGTCGGTTAAAAATTAAATATTCCAATCCTAATTTATTTTACAGGCTATATTTAAACCAAATAATGTAATGTATTTATCGACATACATATTATATGATGGCATCCAGCTGTTGGCGATATCTAGAGACTTATCCAAGCAATCTCGCTTAATGGGGACTGAGGGGATATGAAATTCCACGGTGAGTGGTCGAAGTGATAAACAAAAGCGACAATATGATAAATTTTTGTGAAGCTTATTCCAATCAGCCTTCAATTTACTGCTGAATATAGACCTGCTCCAATGTATGCCATAACATTCGATTCTGTCTTCTAGATTTAGTATACACCGGCTATATTTCTTACCTGTTGCCGTATCGCAGTCCACTCTTTTTTACAACCTTACCTGATTTTAGGATTGATTGTTTAGAAAAACCAGAATAAAAGAGAAGAAGAAAAAAGGGGATAAGTATCATAAAGACTTAGAGGATCAGACCGGAATGACTAAATATGCAGGGGATCAGAACGGAATTAAAGAATAATAATAATCTCAGGGGAACAGACCGGAATAATTCAGTAAAACAGGCGAAGAAACTGAGTTATCCTCTTTATTAGAGCCGAAAAAAGAATACAACTCGTAATTATATCGTAACCAGTGGCTAGAACGGTTTTTCTTTATGAATTAAGATTAAATTTTGATCAGTGGACGACAACTAGTACCTCTTAAAAAATGTTCAAAGTGTAATTTATTTAATACATGAATAGACAACAAAGGCAACAATTGCTGAAGACTTCGCATTCGGTTTGCCTAAAGCAAAACGAAGATATAAAAAAATTAGAAAAATCAATTTAGCGTTATATTAAAAAATAATGTAATCGCTTTTATCCATTAAGTTGGGCTCTCACCTCGGTATTTTATGGCTCGCCATGGTTTTTACTCTGTGATGTCGCTGTTATTGCAGCGTCACTCGATTAGTTACTCTTGCAGAGCAATTTTATCAGCTTACATCTAAGAACTGCGAAGACAAAGTGTATCGTACTATCTCATTGTGATCTTGCAGGGCAAAAACCTCATTTCGTATAGACAAGTCATGAGTGAAGTGAGTGATGAGTGATGAATGAGAATGAGCATTAGTAGCAATATTAAATTTATATAAGGTAAAAGCACTAGACTCTTATTGAATTACGCATTTAACTGCTGTAAGCAAAATTGTTACCTACTTGGACAACAGACAGTACGGTTTTTACGGTAGTAGATCCTCGCTGGTTTCAGCATGAATCAGCTGGATCGACCGGTGAAATACTACCCTCTCATAGAAGATCGACGTAAGAATATTACTTTTCATGCTAATGTGTTTCGTTCGGTGAGTGAGAGCGCCGTCAGCCCAAATACCCCCTCGGTTCTCTTCCTTTTCCCTTTTCCTTCCTCATCCCCTTCTCCGTGGTCGGCAACGGCTTGGTTGTGTTTTCTAAGCATTATTTCTACTACGATGCTTGGAAAACACAGCCATCTCTATAGATTACGGTTACCACTTACCATCAGGTGGACCGTATGCTTGTTTGCTACTAAAGTTGTATAAAAGAAAGACAGACTGAGCAGGTAAAGTACTAATGCGACTTTTTCATACGAATATATACCCGGAATATCACTGTGAAGGTAAACTTTATGAGGAAACCTAGATTTCAATATGACTTCATCAAGCGTGGCGATCAATGCTCATGCCCTCTTTGTATGAGAAAAGACTTACCTACAGTGGGAAAATAATACGAATTAGTACACAAGAATTTGTCCAATTTCAAGACCACAATCTCGTAAGATCGTTGCCTTAATCACTGAACCATAACGACGAAGCGTAAATAAAACCAATTACCCATTGATAGATAAATACTACCAGTTTAAATTTCATCCATTAATGTGAAGTAGACCATAAATTGTGTACAACCCAAAGGGTTATCGGCATCCGATTAGAACACAACAATTCATAGTTATTGAACCCGAATGATATCGAAACATAATAAGATAGGACAGGTCCCTAAAAGTATTTATAGAGCAGGGGATTAAACACACTAATATTTATAGTACCGGGCAAATACGAATTAGTGTGTGTTTCTCAAATATTTATCAGTTAGGTACGTTTAAAGATCGAAAACGCTCCTTGATCGAAATAAGCTCATAATGAGTTATGGTAATTCTAATGTTGATTTTTTTGTAAACCCTTAGAACGCGTTGTGGTAATCGCAGAAATAACACATAGCAATATTTTCATACATACATACATAACTTCACGCCTGTTTTTCATTTAGGGGAATAAGCAGAGACAAGAAAACGCCATGTGCTGTGACCCAAACATACCTCCTTTGCCTTCAACATTCATTAATGTTTTCATACACACACGTCGGTTACGTGTGCTTGTAATTGTGCCCTTTGTCAATACATCACGTATTTGTTCCGCTTATGTTCGTCTAGGGCGGCCCCTACCAACTTTCCCCATCATTTCCGCTCTAATCTCTTTCGTTATCCTACTTTCATCCATTCTTTCCACATGTTCAAACCAACTTAACGTACATCTTTTAATTTTAGTCACTGTGGTAATAAAAAACGACGCCAACGCGTATTGTAACCATAGTAAGATCATAATATCTCACAGTGATTTGCGATACTGCTCTTGCTAGTCTGGATTTCTTTTAGTTGATACACAACATGTTGATTTTACTAGTAATCATAATCAGTTCATTAAATGATGGCGGTCAGTCCCATTACATCATTCTTGTGAGCACCAGTGTAAGACTGCAACCGCGCCAATGTGATCGCTAATCTGATAGCTAAGCGTGGCAATATTAGGAAAATTTCTTCCAATATTATAGAAAAAGATTCTGGGTGTACTTTGAGTTCGTTATTCGTATGTTTGTAAACTCCCCCGCGATGCAGAGCTTGTTCACAACTGTGGGACTTGCCTTTAAAAATCTTGGAAGAAAGATCAAAAGCGTGAAAAATCAACTGATTTCTTTATCGAGTTTACAGCGGCGATTAATCAAATTTTGTCGTGTTTCAGCATCTAACTTCAAGGAATACGATCAATTCAACAGCGGTGATATTGGTGTTATCATCTTCAGTAAGTAATTGTATAAATTATACTAACTTTCCTCAGCGCGGTTTCACCCGTGTCTTTGCTTACTGCTCAGCTCCCGTCGCCAGTAGCATGGTTTTACATGGCCTTTAACCTTCCTCGAAAACTGGGAAAAAAAAAAAAAAATTTAAACTTCCTCGAAAAAAAAAAAAAATACACAAAGAAATTTTCAAATCCAAGTGGTAGTTTCAGAGATTAGCGCGTTCAATCAGACAAACAAACTCCGCCGCATAGATATAGATAGATTTAGAGTTTCCTCTACTATTCACTTTAGTAAAGTTGTGACATGAATTGAAATGATAGGAAAATGAGTAATATAGATATGTACGTTAGATAATCATCATAATCATATTAGTAAAGGACGTTCACTACTGGGCAAACACCTTCGATAAGTTTTACCACTTTCATAGAGTTAATCGATTTGCAGTTGAGACAATCTTTGTGTGCCACACAACTACATACAAAAAATAATAATATAATAATAATAGCTTAATTGACAAATCCATTTTTTTTACAATATGTAATATTATATAACCCTGTAAATAATTGTTTTAGGAGTCTATATATTGTCAAATGCAATACAAATTATTTACGAATGTTTAAGGCAGAAGCAAGGTAGGTCCTAAAGAAAAACTTCACGTATCCCATCACTCTAAAACGACAAAATAATTGCTTGCTTGTGACTCAATTCTAATAATTTTATTCTTAAACTTGATCTAAAATAATCAAAATTGAATAAACACCATTTATCTTTTTCTTCTAACTTTTGTTAGCTTAAGTACCTTCAAAAGTTCTTAAATGATCTCAGTTTAGAAGGCTGTTATTATTTCAAGATAATATAATAAGTAAGTCTTGTACAATTGGTTTTAATAAACACTAAAGTTTTGAAACTTAAGTTATGCAAGTATTTATAATTACTCGAATTGTTTTTATTAAAAAGTTATACGTAGTCGTATTTACTTCTTTAATTTTATCAAGGCCTTTGATTCTGTTGACATCGATATATTCTTTGAAGTCCCGAGTTTCGGGAATGCCAATTTACCTTTGAATGTTTGAAATTCGCTTTTTTCGTAAGGTGGTTCGTTTGCCTGTCGATTTCGTAGAAATTTGTTTCAAACATGTTCATTGACAGGGGTCCTTCAAGGTGGCATTCTGTCACCTCTATGTAATTTTCTATGTACTTAAAATGAAAATATAGAAAGATTATTTTTGAGTTTTTATTATAAGTTTTTTGTATTTATTTTAAACAAGCTTCGCGCAGCGCAATTTCACCCGCGTAATGGTACATCTTTGGTTGCTGCTCTGCTCCCGTTGGTTCTAGTGTGATGTTACATAACCTTTCTCAAGAACTGGGCTATCATACGCAAATAATTTTTCAAATTCGACTGGTAGTGCCAAAGATTAGCGCATGCAAACAATCAAACATTTTAAAAAGCAACAAGTTTTATAACAACATTATAAAATAACTTCAAGTCTAATTTCCCCAGAAAGTGTATACAGTGCTGTATAACACCCATGTTTTACCACCTATGTTTATTCCCATCTAACAGGGACAATCCTGTTGCCATATACCGGGCACATTTCCAGAAGCCTCTCATCACTTTATATACCACATAAGTTTAATCTCTATATGAATCTATCTATCTATACATGACCATTTTTCTACCCTGTCTTCTCAAAAAACATGTCAATAGGTACCTTTCCAACAATAAAAGCGATTCACTTTTAGAATTTGACCTAAAACACAATTCGTTCAAACGTTAGTCTATTTCTGTACATTGAATGAACCGTAAGAATAGACTTAGCGGATGCAAACAATGCATCAAAATAAAGAAAGGAAAGGCCGACTGTAAGAAACTTTCATCTTCTTTAATCTATTCGTTTTGACATTTTTTTCAGTCTACATTGAGAATGATTTTTCCGCCTGTAAAAGAAACAGTCCTAACATTGGTAGTCAGGTTTAGCTGTTACAGGCATGTAATGCGTTTTATAAAGCATGTAAATGCTAGAACTTTATATACATTGCTGACTGGATAATATATGAACATGAAATATGTTTTTTATTTTATTTTATTTCTTTTTGCTTTTTTGCTGTTACATAACTTATTACTAGTATTCAAGACAACAATAAATTCTATGTTCAAAATCCATACACATAAGTAGGTACCTTCCTTACATCGTTCAAACCAAACGAGCTGGGCCTGGTGACATGTACTACAGATTTTAAAATCTACAACAGTCTCTTGCAAAGTTTGAAGATGTTCTTACTGATTATAATGTATTTTATTTTTATTTTATTTTATTTAAAACTTTATACACATACATGTAAAGGCGGACTTAATGCCTGAGGCATTATCTACCAGTCTACCATTGGGTGATGCAGAGACAATCAAGTAGGTGCAAAGTACTTAAGTTAAAGGATAGGATATATTTTATAATTAATTATGTACATATATATACATATATATACATACAATATATATATAAGTAAATATACATATATATAGTATTATATAATAATATATATAAATATAATAAAATAATCCACATATAGATGGAAAATAATACATAAGTAATTACTTATATGTGTGATGAAACTGCCTTATTATTTGGACAATAATAACTCCCGGACTTTAACTTTAAACACACAATGTACAAGGTGTCTCAAAAGAAATTTTATATTTAGCTAGCTTACTGCGTGAACGCAACGTATCCGAGGGGCGCGGGGGTTATGTACTAACCTTTTAACTTTTAACACATAATGTACTATGCCGATTGTTAACTTTGTAGAGAGAAATTAATATATCTTATTATTATTATGAACGATAGCAAGACTACAGCATGTTCCACGGTAAAATTAATAGTTAATTTGTAATAATTACTTTGTATGGTTCTTTGGTTGCGTTGAGTTTTTAAATTGTAACTCATTCAAATAACTGTATTTATCTGGCGATTGAAAAGAGTGGCGTGAGTTTCTTGCCAGTTCTTCTCACAGCTCTACCTCGTCAGCGAACTGGCTGTAGGTCAATTGGCTGACAAAATGTAATGTTGACTTTTCATAAGCATCATACTTTATGATCTAAATGAAATAAATGCTTTGACTTTGACTTTGAAACCTTGCTGGTTTCAGCAGAAATAATTTGGATCGTCTAAAGAAAGTATCTAAAATCTTATTCAATATCGACGTAAACTATTAATTTGATTCATAAACATATCATACATATTCCCGCTCAGTGCAAATATTTGTGTGCATAAACATGGTCATTTGCATTAGTCTGGGTGTTTCTATGTATAATAATATGTATTTACAAAAAAAAAGTATATCAGTATGTCCATTTGCATTCTAGACCCATAACACTAGCTACTAATATATGCTTACTTTGGGTCTAGATGGCGTTGTGTGGTTGTTGTCGTATTATTATTATTATTATATCATGTTTCATTCTTAGACTAAGAGAGTCGGTTGCTCAATTACCACCTAAGTTCTTGTCCACTTCTGGACCTCGATATTCGTCTCTCTCAATCCCCTTTTTTTAGGTTACAGCAACCATAGACCGATCAGGTGAACTGTATTTTCAAAGTGCAGTTAAAATAAAACTGTTGAATGTATTTCTATAGCCAAACCTAATCTAGTTTTATAGAAAAATTGTTCATTTTTATCATCATTATTTTATTAAATAAAATGAAGTTGCAAGCCAGCTTCCAGGTCAATACATTAACAATAATAAATATAGTTTCTACCCTAGCAAAAACGCCCTCCTATTTCCTCCACATAGAAATGACTTCAAATTAAGCAACTAAATAGTTTATCGTGGGTGAAATGACCCAAATTATTCTGAAAGAGTACTGTCTAGGCGAACAGAATGCGGCAGAGTGTTAGTCAAGAACTAGCGTGTTACCTGGATATTGCTGAAGTTCATGAACGGTGGTCGACTTACCAACAGGTCGGTAGTAGGGCTCTCTGTCAATTCAAATCAATTTATTTCATAAATATAAATTACATTTTATTACAAATAAGTAGTTTCCCTTTGGTCCCAAACTAAGCTAGTGCTTGTATCTTGGGTACCATCGGGATTACAATTTTCAATATATATCTTACAGGCTATCATGTATACATTATAATATAAGTATACTACACACTATTTAAATAAAAGTTAATCAATAAATACCAAAACCTAAAATATATATTAAAAATAACTTAAATCTATGTCGCCGTAATAATACATTACAAGCCGTAATAAAATCTATGTCGCCGTAATAATACATTACAAGCCGTAATAAAATCTTCGTTTTGGTTTGGGCAGAAATTATAAAAACCTTAACCTAGACAAGAGCTGTTCGAAACTAGCTCCGCCTGCGTGAATGTCGATTATCGCATTTTTCAAACAATTTTCATTACCGTCAAGCCATTTTTTGGCGATAAAAATAGTTTTTATCCAAGGTCTATTCTATCTCTAGACCTAATTTTATCAAAATCGGTTCAGGGCTTAAGCGCGAAAGCGTAACAGACAGAGTTACTTTCGCAATTATAATTTTTGTATGGATTGCATTGCATATATTTGGTAATTATTTACTTATTTTCCTAAAAGCATAACACACTTTATTACGCTGTTTTATATTATATATACCTCTGTTTACATTGACGATTTTTCATACAAACTTTCATCCTCTATTTCAACTTTTTTAAGATATTTTTTCGCCATAAAAGATAATCTATATTGTTGCCCGAAGTCTAATCTGTCTCTGTACCACATTTCATTAAAATTGGTTTAGTGGTTTAGGCGTGAAAGCGTAACAGACAGAGTTACTTTCGCATTTATAAAGAGTATGGATAGTAAAGTAATTTTTAGACTAATATGTAATACACACGCCTTAATCAAATTCAATTTCAATTATAATAGTAGTCCACTGCTGGACATAGGCCTCTCCCAAACCATAAGACTTTAGTGAATGAGTGCGTACGCCATACTACAGAGCTACAAGCTACAACTTTTCACATTGTTATAATCAAGATGGCTATAACGCGAATTTCACCTAAAGCTCTATTCACATTTATTGGCGCGGAATTACATCGCGTACTGTAGCTATAAACGTTATGTGCCCATAGTCACGACTTAGTAGATATTTTCACGCCAATGAATGCACACGACTGATGCCGAAGACGCCCAAATGATGCCAAACTTAACGAAGCATTTAACTGAATTTGGGTAAGGTAATTCGGCAAATATTTACGATTTAAAAGAAACTGAATGGGCGTATAGACGGAAAGGATTGACTTACGACTGAGATGGTAAAGATAATAATGAAAAAGAAATTACCTTACACATTACTGTGACAGAGTCACTTTGAGAAAAAAATTACAACTTCGGCAAATGAAAAACACGAGATCCACCTGATGGTAAATGGTAACAATAAGCTATGGGCATGGTTGTGTCCTGCAAGCGACTACTTTCCGGACCACTTACTACTAATTTGCGTAAAGTTAAATGTTAATGTTTTCTTATCAGAAACATTATTCAATATTTCATACTGTCGGAATTTCTAGCTCAACCGAACTTTGACTGCGTCCGTGGTGCAGTGGAAGCGCAAGAGACTGCTGTCTACGAGGTTGTGGGTTCGATCCCCACACGAGACAAACTTTGTGTGTGATCCACAAATATTTGTTCCGAGTCCGGGTGTACTTTGTGTCCGGTAAATGTATGTTTCAAAGTCTTCCGAGACATAGGTCGGGTTCCCTAGTATGGAAGTTGTCTTTTAAAAATAGACAAAAAAAGACTTCCGATTTCTTTTTGTCTACAGTTCTACAGTTCAGCATGAAACACTGAAATATTTTCCTTTTTCTTACTTCCATTCTATAAACGTTACATCGGCTCCACTTAACTCATAACGTTGTCAGTAAAATGTGAGAGAGCCCTAAGCTTGTAACGTAATACTTTATCTGCAACTACCCTCATAGCCGAGTTATACCCCATATCATTTGATAGCCTATAGTTTTCCTTAACAGGCTATGTGATAGGGGTTTTGATAAGTTTCATGTCAGTTTCGTGTTTACGAACTTAATACACGAGTTAAAACTGTTGTATATAAGTAGTATGGTTGGGAATTGGTCCTGAAAATATGGCAAAAAATGCTTGATGGTGATAATCGAGTTTAGATCACTATGCACCTCGCGGCTTTGCCTGCGAGTAAAAAGAGTTTTGTCTCCATCGGGCATCAGACCAATTTTCGGTATAAAAGTAGCCTATTTTCATCGTAATCGGTCAGCCGTTTAGGCGGCGCTGAGTGGTAGCAAACACACACACATAGAAACTTTCACATATATAATAATATTAGGATTTACAATTAACCTGCAATTAATTACTAATCGGTGAAATGTACATCATCATCATCATCATTGGCAGCGGTATGACGTTCACTATCTGACGTCATACCGCTGCCTGACGACACTAACGGGAAAAGATATGGAGGTTACATATTATTGAGCGGAAAACACTATTTACTTATAGTAAGTATACTACAGACCCCTCACAAGGTGGACCGACGACCTTATAGGGGTGGCGGGCAACCGATGGAGAAGGGTGGCAAAAATTGGAGCATATGTCCACCAGTGGACGTCCTTTGGCTGATATGATGATGATGAAGTAATAATAATAGTTTAGTTGTGTCTTTAACGTCTACGGTATTGTACTTTAATTATTTAACTTAATTTCTTCATAGAACTTTAAGTTAACACTTAACCGCGTACTATAGACGCAACGTGATTACAATAAACCGTAATCTTTACGATTTAATCTAAAATGAACCGCTACACATGTGTGGTGCTTTATTAATATAAAAAGAAAGAAAGAAAAGAAAGGAAGAAAGAAAGAACCATTGCCTTTACAGTTCTATTTATATGATAATAATACATTTAAAACATAACCCTTTCATGGACACTACTGTAGATACAATAGATGTTTTATTGTCATACGTTTGCAGCTGTCCCAGAAAGTGTTAAGTTGCGTTATTTTCATAGTAAAATAACTGTAAGCATGCTGGTTAATTACTTTTTATACAGCTTTCACCTAATTCTAGCATGTTAGCAGAACATGTTTTTAAAATAAGCTAAGATTACATGATAACAATGGAAAACCACGAATTATGATACTAAATGCCGACGTTGCCACTCATGAGGCGTAAACGCTTAACACCGTTTACTGAATATACCTATCACAGCCAGGGACATTTCTATAGTGCTGTCAAAACCAGTACTAAACGGTCGTTTAAATTATGAGGTGTCGACCAAAGAGTATTAATTATTTTATTCGGTTTGGTACGTAAAATATTGTAATTTAAATTGATTAAATAATCATAGGTTTAAAGCCTGACCGTGTTGTAATGAATTATATTGGTGACAGTATAAATTTGATGAAATTCAACAAGTTTTTTCGCTCTGTAATTTTGAAATGGTATTGCCATTTTTGCACTTTAAAGACCATTAATATTATTTTTAAGATTTTGTAAAATGCTAACTAGTTATTATCGGTAACTTCTGTCAGTAAGCTTGATTAAAATTATAATTTGCAGCTTTAAGAAAGTAGACATATTGTAATGACATCGTAAAAACCATGCGCGAAGCACGAGTAAGTCGCTTGTTAATTAAATAAAGTCCAGATAAAAAAAGCGATGACTAATTTTTTTCATATGATATTAAGGATCAAAGTAAGTTAAACTTTCCAGCTCTATTATGCCCATCAGTCAAATGACAATCAGAATTATGAGCGTCCATGCACTTTTGTGTGCTGACAGGGTAGATGATAAAAAACCGATCAGGTGCGAGTCGGACACACGCACTGAAGGTTCTGTACTTATTTGTACAATACAGCTTTAATTTATAACATGAATGGTCATATCTTTTGACATAGAACTTTGAGTATTCGTTATAAATTTCAGCTTGTTATCTTCACGCTTTACTTAAAATATGGTCCTGACATACAGACAAACGGTTGAAAAGGTGATACTATAAAGGTTTAGTTTCGCCTCTTGAGGAACGGAATTCCTAAAAATTTAATTATTCGCAGGAACAACGTGATATATTGAGTCCTTTTCACGTCAAAGTTGATGTTATTCAGGAAATTAGGCGTTTAAAACTTAAACTTTATTTTCCGGCGGCCCGCTTTAGCGACGCACGCGGTACTAATATGTTTTTAACGACATGATTTATATCGTCGGAATTCTTTGCCTTTATATACTGTTAAGCATGTATTTACTTATTAACCTCCCGCAAGAAATACGTTAGTGAAGAAACAGATAATCTAAAAGCAGATTTAAAACTTTTAAATTCATGAAAATAATCTCAATTGAGAGACAACGCTTCACACTTAAATAATATCTAGAAACCTTGATATAAACTGATATCAAACTTAGCAAAAGAGATATTTTCTGATTTATCCTTCGTCAAAATGTATCACCGGACTCATAAACATAATACAAGCAATGTAAACATTAAACAAACATGTCAGTCAAACGTCCGAGGATCGGTCACTACCTATTTCAACTTTTTCAGAGGTAAGCAACTATATCTATTATAATATAGACCCACGTTCTTTAATATTTAGGTGAAAACAAGAGAAAGTAGATTTTCTGGTTGTATTGTTACGGATATGACCGCTTAATGTACTCGTTGGGGTATGAAAGGAAACAAATAACTCATCCAGATTGATTTTATACAACTAAAAAGGCAAGCAAGGTTATGGTTCACTTGTAATTTTGTGACTGAATAAATCCCTAAATCCCTACACCTACCCCACTCCCTTCACGGTAGGCAGCGGCTGCGTTAAGTCCCTGCCATTGTAGGAGACAGAGACAATGCCAAGGGCTCTGAGTCGTCCATGAGCGACAGTTACCACTTACCATCACGTGGGCTGTTTGCTCGTCTGTAAGCAATAAAAAAAAATCAACGCTAGACACAACTAAGCCATTGCCAACCATGATAAGACGTATCTAACGTAGGAATAGAAAAGCAAGAGAATCTAAGGGATAATTAGATCCTATTTCGCACTCACTGAATTAAATGCAATAGAATAAAATTTACCTTTTACCATTCATTCTCATCAGACAGAGTGAAGTCGTTTTAGAGTGAAGTCGGGAGGCTAATATAAAATAATAAAAAAAAATAAAACCAGTAACGATAAACTACCATGACATGATTACGACAAATGTTGCGGTTCAGCACCCAATTCATAGTTTAATTAAAGCCTGGAACTCTTTACCAGCGCATGTGTTCCCATCTAATTATGATCCTGGGTCTTTAAAGCGAGGCGTTAAAAAGCATCTTATTTAACCGCTATGGTGAAGGCCGCCATACCAGTAGTTTGGCTTTTGGAATGGTGTCCACCACTTCTGGTTTCCACTGACTGCTTACCGTCAGGCAGAGTGAAGTCACTTTGGTAGCCTAATATAAGAAAAAAACAACCCACCCTAATTCGCATGTAGGTACTTATTTATTCGACCTGATTTTTAATCGTTAAAACTCAGCCTTTTTCTAATAATATACTTAATATCATCAGGCAGAGTAGAGTCACTTTAGTAGGATAATATTATTATACTAAAAAGTACTATCGCTGATATCTTTAGCCTACGACTACAGCAAGTTTCCTACATCTTAACAACGATAAATTCCTGTTCTTAATTTTAAACCTTTCTATAAACTGAGCCAATCTCTGTCTGGGTAAATCAAGTCCCAATAAACTATTGAAATCAATTCAATAATGTAATACATTTCTCGTAACCTGAGTAAAGATTCTAGATATAAAAATGTATCTTTAGCTAGAGCTGTCAACGATTGGTTGTTTAAAGACTGCAAAGAATATTTAATGACGTTGGAGGACTTCTACGTTATACTTGTCAGTAACATAAATACCATTATTATTGTAGCCCATTGTTATCGTAATGCTGTAGAAGCCTCTTCTCATATAGAGACGGCATGAGCATTGATCATTACGCTTTTTTAAAGGATCGACATTTTCAGACAAGAGGGCCTAGACAAAAAATGTATGGAATTGACATAAGCTAACGCCAACATTGTCGTTAGCTTAAGTCAGTCCCATACATTTTATTATATATTCTATTCTGTTCTATTAGCATTTATGCTACTTGTCTAGTATCCTCTCTATCCCTCGGAGGGCCTAGACAAGTGACATAGATTTCTATTCTATTCATAGAATAGATTAAAAATGTATGGGATTGACATAAGCTAACGAAAATGTTGGCGTTAGCTTATGTCAATCCCATTCATTATTTATACAATTTGAAATCTATGCCACTTGTCTAGAGCCTCTATAATCCTTACAATATTTTCCTTCACCGTAAGTCAGAACTATCTAAAGTAAACTTAGAAAATACATAATTATGAACGACATGACTACCTACGAGATATACTTCTTCTTCTCCTTTTTTTTTGGCAACAGAGCCGACGATTGTGTCAGCTATTTCTGCCAGCGTCAAGTGTAGAATAATATTCTTGTTGATGATATTAGTGGTATATTACAATGAGAAAATAGAAAAAATGTGGATGAAATTAAATGACAACCATCTTCCGTGAAAACAAAAGATGGAAAATACTTATTTACGCACGACTTTGGTGACGTTACCCGATAGAGGTGCCATCAGAATATCAACGCTACGGGCCTCATGGGGTGCGATGCTTAAAGTTGAGATGGCACCCTTTCAGGCTCGCACATTAAAATATATTTTATCTATGTTTAACGTCTACCTGTATGTTTGTGCATGTCCTGGGGGCCTACCACCAACTCTTATAAATATTATTTTAATGTTACTTTGTGTTTTGTCTTTTTCTTTTGTACCATTAAAAACAAGGATAGGGAAGTAAGTTTATACTAAGATTGCTGTATGAGGTTGTGGTAGGGATAAATGTTTTTTGTTTCTAATACGAAGCAAGTGCTCTAACCGATTGTTTTAGTTTAACCTGTTGACATTCGAGGACTTTGTTAACAACTCTAGAGTTAAAGCTAAACACCCCAATAACCCTTTCAAAAAACACATCATAGTTTGTTTACATTAATCTCAACTTTAAGAACGTGTTTTAAGTTTTAGGAAAAACAACCCAATGTATCTAACATTAGACTTGTTTTCCCAAAGCATGTCTTTTAAACCAGCGTTTTATATATAAATGTTTGTTTTTGGAATCATGACAAAACTTATACCTAATCGCGCTTTTTGATACACGTGCAATTAGTAGAGGCGTTGACTTACCACTACCGGTTTTTAAAGTGCGCAATTATAGCTCGTGTAAGCGCGTATGCCGAAGCGATCGTCTACGCGCATAAGAAATCTGGTCTAAATCTGCCCTTAACAGGGCAGAATATTTCGTCAACCCTAAAGGTAGCAAATCTCCGACGGCCGTAAATATTTGCCAATTTGATTGTAAACAGACCTTGTTTACGTATTTTGAATCGATTTACTTTATTGTTGCCCTGGGAATTTTAAGAGCAGCTGTGAAATATTGAGAAAAGATTTTTTCTATTGGAAATTTACACGAATTCCCGTTTTTTATAGCTAACTGGTGTTAAATGGTTGTTGTAGTATACAAGAATATTCTTTACGAATAGCAAAAGAAAGTACTAATAAGCAGTTAATAGAAAGAATGAAATGAGGGTTTTCTAAAATGGTGCCCATGAGGTAGCAGCACTGAGACGTCAAGTCCAGGACCTGTCAAAGCCCTTTCAATCTTTGTTATGAATGAATTTGAATTTTGTAAGATCGTTCACCTAAGTGTTTCTAACCACCCTCAAGTTTTTCTAAACACCCACTTCAAAAGAACTACTGACTGAACTTTCACCTGTTGATCAGTATCATTCATGCTGAAACCAAAACCGACACAAAATGTCATGTTTGTTATGTATATTGTTGCAGAAGGCGATGGCAAGCGATGGCAGTAGCACGTTCCAGTGGGACAAGCTATCGCCCGCCGAGTTCCAGCAGCTACAAGAGTTAACCCTATGTAAGTAATCTCAAATTAAAACTCAAACTTTGTTTCTCAACTTAAACAAACGAGTTTGAGTTTGAAGTTCTGTAACGTTCAATCCTATTGGTAATTATGAAAGGAATGTGACGAAAAATTTGAAGCGCCAGTAATCGACAAGCGTTCATGGATATTGTAAGCAAAAAACATACCTATATTTTAATGGTAGGAAATGGCGGTCTATAGATGCAGCGTACCTCTTTATTAGTAGGTTATGTGCGTAATTTCAGATTTAAAAGTTCATATCTTATAATAATAATAATATATCATATAGCATATTTATATAGCTTGTGTTAGGGGTTCTAGAATGCGGATAAACATACTTAAATACTTTTCTTTTGTAAATACATAGAAACACCCAGACCAATGCAAATAGACATGTTGATGCACACAAATATTTGCACTGAGCGGGAATCAAACCTGCGACCTCTGCGTGGCAGTCCATACACAGTACCACCGAACCACAGAGGTTATCTCTTATCTAGCCACTTAAAACGACTATCATGTGAAACGGCAAAATAAATTCATTCATTAAAACAACATTGCAATTAATTTTTGAATTATACAAACGCAACGCAAAGCCAAGTTGCAAAAGAAACATTGTTATACGAAGGTTTAATAACTTAAGTATGCATGCCAAAATAAATCATAATACCTATCAGGGTCACAATGTCAATTGTCAGCAGTTTAAGACTGCTAGGTACGCACCAGTGACCCTGCCCCTAAGAGTCCAATTCATTCATTTTCATAAGTGGCTTCTACTTAGTAAATTATAAAAGTCATTAGTACTAAAATGATATTTTATTACGAAGCCGACTCCCATGAGAACGACGACGGCGACGTTGCGGGATTATATCAGATTAGTTTAATATAAATCACTAGCTTCGGATCGCGACTTCGTCTGCGTGACAGTTATTGTAACATTTTCGCCAATTTAGATAATATCTTTATTAATTATATTCTATGTCTTATTTTGATGTATAAGCTATATAACTGTAGTTTCATTAATATCCATTCAGTAATTTTTGTGTGAAATAGCAACAAACATCCACACATTCGCATTTCTAATATTAGTAGGTTATATGACTTTAAGCTGTGTGTACAAAAGGAATTTTGCGATTTTATATACCCATATTTGAGCTACAAATTTCAATAGCTGGGATACCCGTAGAAATTTTTCCGTCCCTTTGAATGTGGGTTTCGTACAATGTAACAAAAATACTTATATTAAAAGTACTTACATCAATTTTTACAACAATATTTTTGTGAAATACGGATTTTTATAAAAAAATCAGAGAGTTGATGTGTACTTTTCTTCCTTTGTAACTTATTGGCAATCAACTCAATTGAAGCAACTTTAATTTGTCGAGTTTACTTCTGATTTAAATCAATAAGGCGTCTAAGACACTTTAACTGTCCCTGAGTCTCTAAAATGTATATTTTCAAAGCTTCACCAGTGCTAATCCTGACTTACAAGAATCGTAATGACAAATATTATTTTGTTGAAACTGCCAACAGCAGAAACACAAGATTAGGTACTTATTGCAAAAAATGCGGTCGTAACCTACGATCGATGGTTAATCCTGGCTTGCAAATTCGCGGGAATAGCTGTGTGCTTTAGCAGAAGAAATATAAAGACTAGGTGTTGCTACAATTTTACAATAATAGCTATAGAAGCAATTTGAGACAACATTTTTACTATAGCAAGACAAAAAGTCGAAATGGTTCAGTGGACAAGGCACCCGCTTCGTAAACACGAGGTAGTAGGTTCGAATCCGGGCAAGTACCAATGTGATTTTTCAAATCATATGTACTTTCTAAGTTTATCTTGGACATTTCTGACTGACGGTGAAGGAAAACATCGTGAGGAAACCTGGACTTAAAAGTCTGAAATTGCCAATCCGCCTTGAGCAAGCGTGGTGATTAATGCTCATACCTTCTCTATATGAGAAGAGGCCTTTGCCCTGCAGTGGGACAGTAAACAGGCTGGTATTATTATTATAAGACAAAATGTTGTCCTAAATTGCTTCACTTTCAGTAAATTCAGTATTAGGATTACCTTGCTGAAATTAATTGCTTAATCTAAATTCACCGATCGTGTCGCTAAATAACGTGCTTCATTGTCTTCGATGGTTCTATTTTATATTAATCCGCACCTAACTTACCCACGATAGTATAGACTGTCTGAAATAACTGTGCAATTTCTTATAGGTCACACAAATCTAAATATTAATATTTATGAGGAACGTTTATAGATTAACAATAACGGATTTAAGGTATTATGTTATCTACACTAGTATATAAATCGGAAGAGTTTGTTTGTTAGAACGCGCTAATCTCTGGAACTGGCAGTCGGAATTTGAATAATTCTTTTTGCGTATGATAGCCTAGTTCTTGAAGGAGGTTATAGGCTATGTAACATGACGTTACTGGCGACCTGAGCACAGCAGTAAGCAAAGACGCGGGTGAAACCGCGCCGCGGGCAGCTAGTTCATAATAAATATCTTTGTTTGTATTAAAGAACTAAAGACCTCAATTAGAACCTAAAAATTTGATATTTCTGTTATCGTTTTCGTTTCCAATGATGGCAGAGGAATAAGCGGATTACGTACTGAAAAGTGACAACCACCTCCTATGCATACACGCTCATGGACACACAGAACCCTATGGTGGTTTAAAGAAACCATATGGCCATTCTTTCTTATGAAGTGATTTGTGGTTTAGTTCGTCTTTAATTTCTTCCGACTTAGCCTAACCACTGTCATCAACATGGTAACAGCCGGGACCGACTTTTAACGTGTCCCCCGAAGCTCGGAGACGTTGAGGTGGCCATTATGAACAATCTTCACCATAACCTAAGGTTTTGATGCTGCACCTATAATGTTCTTGCATTTGTGTCTTTTAGTCTGAGACAAATAAATGTTTCTTTCTTTCTTTCATTCTGCAAAGCAGAAAATCTTTTCTAACTCGATTACTAGAATTTGCGAGTTATTCCGGTCGGAAATACAAACCGCCTAAAAATGTTACTTCATATTAAATTAGCTGATAAACACTATTATTTACTTACCTGTACAAACAGCCAGTATATCCCATACCTAACGTTGGCCATATGGTTTCAAAATAATTGCAATATTCAATTACGTATATTGAAACAGGTTGGGCATGTATTAGCGAATTAAACTGCAAATTTTGTTATTGGATTATAAGTTAGAAACGCTGAACTCCATTAGTATATTTGTGGTTCCACTGCAGATACATAACTGGTAGAAGATGACTGTTGGAAAGGAAAATTTGTATTAGGGCTAGTTTTACTGATACTAGCTATCGGCAGCGCAGTTTTATCCGCGTTAATATACGTCTTCCATTACTGCTCCACTTCCTTAGCTCCTTGCGTGATGATTTATAGCCTATAGCCTCCTTTAAGAACTGGGTTATCAAATATTACTAATAGTACAAGAGATTAATGCATATACACAAAAAAACAAAGAAACTCTTCAACTTTATATATTAGTGTAATGTAGATATAATAATCCAGGGTATCAACCACGGTAGGGCAGTTTTCAATACATAAAAAGTTTGTTTCTTATGTTAGGTTCCATGTTGGGCGCCAATTACTTTTAGCCGATTATCGAAAATAATAAACTGTTAAAAAGCATTCCTCTTTCCGTGTTCAATCTGTTCTTCTATGGAATGCGCTCCCTCCCGAGATCAGGATGTCCACAAACCGTTTGACATTCAAGATGAGGGTGAAACAGCTCCTTGCAAAAAATTTGGCAGAATCATCACAATAGCTTAGTATTTATTTATGTATGTATATATTGATAGATATTTATTTGTTGTTAGGGTTATGTATTTATATACTTTCTTTATATATTATATATATCTTATACTTATATGTATCAAGTACTAATATTTTCAGTTTGATTGCTACTTCAAATGCACCTACTTTGTTTTATCTCTGCATCACCCTGTGAGGTTGACTGGTAGAGAATGCCTTTGGCATTAAGTCCGCCTATATACTCTGTATATGAAGTTATAAATAAAAATAAATAAAAGCAAGTCTGAAGACTGCTGTATCTTTAGAACTTTTAAGATGTTTAACGTGACATACTGTCCTATTATCGTTGCTATTCTACCGCGTTTAGTAGTAAGAATATTTATATATTTACTGGGGAGAAAGATACTTTGAACAAAGCACCTCAACTCTAAGAATTCGCCTTCACGTTCTAAGGGTATCGAATTTCTCGTCATCGATATTTCCAACAAGATTCAATTTAGAAGTTATTTATATAACAAAGCACAATTGAAAAGCATAAAGCGTCCTTAACAGGGCTACTGAACACTCCTTGACAGCCAACCACTCTGTTGAATATACCCTTGACATAGTAGTCATGGTTATGTAAATGGAACACGAAAATATTAATGCTCTCTTTAATCTTTGTAGAGAGCAATCACGGTAGACAGCGGCTTCGCAGAGTCCCTGACATTGCAAGAATCCATGAGCGACAGTTGCAACTTACCATCAGGCGGGCTGTTGACTCTTCTGCCATTGTAGGCAATATCCCTATCCCTAAGAAATATGCAAAACAAAACATAAACATATTTGCTGCCTCTGTGCTTCAGTGGTACTGTGTACAGACAACCACACAGGTCTCGGGTTCGATCGTCGTGTCGGGTTAAGTGATATTCTCAGTTCTAATCCGAAATTTGAAATTGCGCCCAGTAAATGATGCTGAAACTGATAAGGATGACAGGAAAACGAAGGATGAAAGCTCACGACCGGCCGAGGTGGTGAAAATTGAGGGAGGCCTATGCCCAGGCATTGGACGTCTCTCGGTTGATATGATGAAACGGCACATTGTTTTCTGTTACATGATACTCAGTATAAGTGACAAAACGTTGGTGATCACACCTCTGTCTACCTCTTCGGGTAATAAAAGGCGTAAAGCTATGTAGGTACATACGAAAGCTACAGTAGCTATAAAAGGCCTCGCATATTTTCACTCGAATAAAGTCCATGGAGAAATCTTTTTTACACTTTAATAATTGCGCTAATAATAACGGGTGGCGCAAAAGTAAAGACCCTATTTGGTTCAGCTATAACATTTTTTCTAAATTAGAAAACTAGATTTAGATTTTTTTAAATGTATATTTGTGCCATTAAATTTCGTACCATTAGGATTTAAAGATGATGTCTTTTAAATGGTGACCTCCAGAGTTGATACACATTTGAGCCCTATTTATGACATTTTGCATAACTTGCCGTAACACTTCCTGCGATATGTTCGTTATTTCTTGACGAATGTTTTCTTTTAGAGCTGCGAGAGTCTGTGGCTTGTTCACATACACCCGAGATTTCAAAAAACCCCAAAGAAAGAAGTCTGGACTGGTCAGATCGGGTGATCTTGCAGGCCAAGGCAAATCGCCAAAACGAGAGATAAATCGGCCTGGAAAAGCGTCCCTCACTAAGTCCATAGTGTCGCGCGCTGTGTGTGCCGTAGCGCCGTCTTGTTGAAACCAGATGTGCTCCAGCCCCAATTCGTCCAAACTGGGTATCAAAAACTCACGTAACATGGTTCTGTAGCGTTCTCGAGTGACAGTAATCGCATTGCCTCCAGCGTCTTCGAAAAAATAGGGTCCGATCACTCTGTCAACACAGATGCCACACCATACAGTAACTTTTAGTGGGTGTAGAGGTGTTTCTTGAATAATGCGCGGATTATCAGTGCCCCAGAACCGAGTATTCTGCTTATTGACATGCCCTGAGAGATGGAAATGCGCTTCGTCACTCATAACCAATTTTGAAGGAAAATCATCCTCTTCAAGGTTGAGGTTTATGACGCGCTGGCAGTAATCTAGACGAGCTCGGTGGTCAGCAGGCAGCAGCTGATGAGTCATTTGAGTTTTATACGGGAACATCTTTAAGTCTTTCACTAAAATACGCTGCAGGGTCCGTCTGGAAATGCCCAATTGCGTGGCACGTCGCCTCGTTGATGTTTCTGGACATTCTTCCACATCTTCGCGCACAGCATCGATATTTTCAGCTGAACGGCCTGTTCTTGGTCTCCCAGACTTAGGTCTATCCAATGTTGAGCCAGTTGCTTCAAGGCGTGTGGCAAAGCGTCGAATTGTGCGACCAATCGGTGCCGGACGGTGGGGAAATCGTCGACGAAATTCACGTTGTGTTCTTATCACTGATGAATTATTCCGTAAGAACATTGACACAATTATTCCACGTTCTTGGGGAGTAAAACGGTCCATGTTTATTTTCAGTGTATTTTACATTTGTTCTCTACACAATTTTCAACAACAGAATGACAGAAAATGTCATATATAAAAAAAAAAAGTATTTTCTTTAGTGCCAGTACTTTTGCGCCACCCAGTATAACGAGAAAGTTATTGTTATATTAAAATTTTATGTCTATTGGGAGAAAAATGTAATAAAAAATATTGCATACTGTTAGAATATGTCTAACTATACCTACTAATAGTATAAAGCGAAAAAAATTGTTTGTTTGAACGCGCTAATCTCTGAAGTACTGTCAAGTAGGATTTGTATATTTTTTTTTTACATTTAATATCCCAATTCTTGATAAGGTTACAGACCTAGGTTTCCGCAGCGCAAACTGCTGCAAGATGTTAACGCGGGTTAAACTAACCCGCGTTAACATCTTAGGTTACTGCTCTGCTTCCGTAGCTCGAAGCGTAAAGTTACATCTATACATAAGCCAGCTAGTATACTTATAAAGGAGAGGGCCTCTTCTCTTAAAGAGAAAGCATAAACATTGATCACCGCAATATACCCTCAAATCTATGTTTTTGTACAGTACTGGACATCTTTCATAACATTTTCCTTTTGTCCACAGACTCCACGAAAAAGTTGCAGGATGTCCTTCATCAGTTCTGTGATGCTAAGAAACAAAGTCCAGACGGGGTAAGTGTGTCTTTATTATTTTGCTCAAAATCTCATTATGTGTAGTACTTTTTATACATATTTAATTTTCACTTGATAATATAATATAAATGAATTCTGTAATTACTTATTGTTCGTTTACGCTTTGTATGTATACACGTGATGAAAGATGTAATCGCGAGCACACAATTTTGTAACGTTCGACTACTTTCTAACAAACACCGCATACCACGATCCAATAACTACGTTTTGAGCGATGTACGAAGAAGATTTATTATCGTAAAGCCGCGGGTACAAATCAACGTCTAATCTCAAAAGTTTCACGTTTAATTTAGTTCCAAAAAACGAGTACTGCTATGTTACTCGCGCTAAGTTCAAGGGAGCCAAGTTACAATGCGCGATCTATACGCAACGAACATATTGAATACAAACATTTTAATACGAACATTTAATTTCAGTCTACTGACTAAGGTTATGACATAAAGCTGCAAATTTTCAAAAACGAGGTGAGACTTGAACCGTGCTTTTCTTGCCTTTCTCATTTATAATAGCTTACCAAAGTGACCTTACTCTGCCTGGTGGTCCAGGAGCGGTAAATTCTATTGCAAAAGCAATCTACTCAAAGTACTGGCGCGGTGGCCTTCACTATGGCGGCTTATGAAATACTTTTAAAATGAGTTTGCTACTTATTATATCCTGACATTTTGCTGGTAATAAAATGTACATACCTTATTTTTTTATACAATACTTAATGATTAGTATTTGCATGCCTAATACAGACAGAGTATAATTTGAACTAGCACCATTGTTAAATCTGGTACCACCTGTATTCTGCGCAAATAAACATTTCTTTCTTTCTTCTTCTTTTCTACGTTTCTGTATATGTTCGAGGCATAATAGGCGTATTTGTGAAAGATATTAGCACACATGATACACAATAAATGGCTTTATCAGTTAAACAGTATGTTATGAAGATAAACAGTTTCGTGTCTGAACGAATAGTTTATAAGCCTTACGAGAAAAACTAGAAAAGTTTGTAATTAGTACATACAAATATAAAACGTCATTTACTTTACTATAAAGTTGATTTTCAACCAACAATATTGTTTTAAAAGGTTATAACTATTAGATAATATACTCTATTTTAAAGCGAAGAAAATTTATTTTTGTAAAGCCTTTTTCTGTCTCTATTATGCAGACTAGGTAAAGAAAAACATCATGAGGAAACCTGGACTTATAAAAACAATGTCTGAAATCGCCAATCCGCCGTTAGCAAGCATGGTGATGAATGCTCATGCCTTCTCTTTGTGAGAAGAGGTCTTTGCCTTGCAGTGGGCAGTAACAGGTGTTCTAATATGTAGTAACTGCACCTACTTCGAGTGTCTCTTCACCACCTTGGGTTGACTGGTAGAGAATGCTTTTAGCATTAAGTCCGCCGTTGTACTTTTGTGCATGAAGTTCAATAAATAAAAAAATAAAAGTTTAATTCATTTGTTTTTATTTAATAGATACTTTATTTGAGTTATTCCGGATCTCCTAGATTTTATATTCTCAGGTTTATATTATTCTTTAATTCCGGTCTGATCTCCTCAGTCTTTTTGACAAGCTGCGATCTGCGGCTTCGCTCGCGCGAAAATTGTTATGTGTTTATTTAATGTAACTCGGGGATCAGAACGATAAAAGATAGGCTATGTCCGTCTCCGGCACCGAATCTACCTACATACCATTTTTTTATGTTAGTGCTATAATAAATTGTTAGTTTTCTCACGAGTTACGAGTTGGACCGATAAACTGATCCTTTAGCAGTTGACGGGTCAAGTGATGGATGAGGTTGGGGCAAATGTTTAGTGTACCTACATGCTATCGTTAGCATCTATCATGGTCTTGTAATACTAGAGGTATCAACTACAAGTTGTTTTCTTATCGAGTAGTTAGTGGTCAACTTAGTGTTGGATCTGTTCAGGTCGTCCATAATTTATTATGGAGGTATCTGTCAACCTTGCATACGTAGCAGGCGGAGACACTACTTGGATTCAAGGGAAATAATGATTAACCGACACACGTCCACTGATGTCAGTAGCTTTTTTTTTACTGTTCTTAAACTTTCCGTGTACTACAATATCGTTTAGAACTTTTCTTCCAAAAGTTTATAAGTATAATATCTGCGTGCGTATTAAGTGAAGTTAAGGTTTTAAAATCATGTCGAATAAATAAGCCTGCATGCAAACTAAGGTGGGTCTTTTTTTTATATTAGTCTACCAAAGTGACTCCACACTGCCTGATGGTAAGCAGTCAGTGGAATCCAGAAGTGGTGGACACTATTCCATTGGCCAAACTACTAGTATGGCGGCTTATTGAGATGCTTTTTCACGCCCCGCTTAAAAGACCCAGGATCAAACTTAGATGGGAACACAAGTAACTTTGTAATGTAAAGTAATCTAAACTAATAATATAAAGAGAAAAGATTTGATTTTTTGTATGATTGTTTGTTATGAATATACTCAAAATCTAAATAACCAATTTGAAAATTCTTTCACTTAAACTACTAGTATGGCGGCTTATTGAGATGCTTTTTCACGCCCCGCTTAAAAGACCCAGGATCAAACTTAGATCGGAACACAAGTAACTTTGTAATGTAAAGTAATCTAAACTAATAATATAAAGAGAAAAGATTTGATTTTTTGTATGATTGTTTGTTATGAATATACTCAAAATCTAAATAACCAATTTGAAAATTCTTTCACTTAAACTACTAGTATGGCGGCTTATTGAGATGCTTTTTTACGCCCCGCTTAAAAGACCTAGGATCAAACTTAGATGGGAACACAAGTAACTTTGTAATGTAAAGTAATCTAAACTAATAATATAAAGAGAAAAGATTTGATTTTTTGTATGATTGTTTGTTATGAATATACTCAAAATCTAAATAACCAATTTGAAAATTCTTTCACTTAAACTACTAGTATGGCGGCTTATTGAGATGCTTTTTCACGCCCCGCTTAAAAGACCCAGGATCAAACTTAGATGGGAACACAAGTAACTTTGTAATGTAAAGTAATCTAAACTAATAATATAAAGAGAAAAGATTTGATTTTTTGTATGATTGTTTGTTATGAATATACTCAAAATCTAAATAACCAATTTGAAAATTCTTTCACTTAAAGAAAGCTACAATATCAGTGAGTAACTTAAGCTATATTTTTTGTGGTACACGTACCCACACGGGCGAAGACGCTAATATTTTATAAGTTTATAGTTTGACCTGAACAAAGTCGGGCGGCTAGTAAATAATAGAAAACACTAGCATATTCTAGAAACTCAGCTAACTTAGTTACTGTTTCAATGGAACCCCACCCAGAGATCATACTCGTACTGTAATGTAGAACAAACTTAGTTACGAGTTGTATGAGTTTTTAACTAGTTCTCTGCATTCGCTAATGGAGTTTATCTTTTTATCTCTACCCGTGTTTTGTTTTGTTTCTGATCATAGCTCGTTGTGCACACTGATCAGTAAACGATTAATGTGTAAAGCAACGAAATGCGCGGCTGGTCTATGAATGGGTGACCGTATGGTATTTGATCTAAGCATCTCCGTGCTTCGGAGGACACATTAAAAGTTTGTCCTGGTAGTTACAATGTTGATAATAGTCGTTAGGTCAAGTTAGATGCCTTTATAATACATTATAGACGACCTGAACAAATCCTGCATTTGGGTTTTATTTATAATAATAATAATAATAATAATAATATTCTACCACATTCACACAGCGCCATCTAGCCCCAAATTAAGCAATTATATTTGCTTGTGTTATGGGTACTAAACAACTGATATACTACTTATATACATTTTTTTTTTGTAAATACATACATATTATAGATAAATTACACCCAGACACAAAGGTTTGTCCTGGGTGGGAATCGAACCCACGACCTCCGGCTTAGCAGTCAGGGTCACTAACCACTAGACCAACTGGCCAGTCAACTATTAACTATTTATTTACTAACTGGCTTTCCACGGCGCGGTTGCACCCGCGTTTTTGCTTACTACTCTGCTCCCGGCGCCAGTAGCGTTATGTTACATAGCCTTCAACCTGCGTCAAAAACTGGGCTATCATACGCAATAAGAATTTTTCAAATCGGACTTGAAGTTGCAGAGATAAACGCGATTAAACAAACAAACTCTTCTGCTATATATGTGCCCGTACAAGAATCTAACAACATTAATTATCTTTAATATGTATATCAGTTACAGAAGTACCTACAGAACATTACACACGCATACAGTACAGGTTGACCACTAACCACTGCATACGAAAAAGAAAAAGTTATGTTTATTTTGCATAGACTTCACTAATTATTCTTGCTTGCCTGCCTGTCTCTTAAAGTCATAAGTGACGTAGATACATGACGAAAAATATAAATAGGTATATGAAATAAATTAATTTCAAAGTTTAATTTGAATGTGCTTTAGAGAAACGATATAAAACCTCATTTACTATGTAAAGCATTAGCTACGATAGGAAAGGGTCTCTTGAGACTCTTATAGAACGTAGTAGAGGCCTCGCCATCGAGAAGGTTTGTTTATTGTGTGATCGACAAATATTTATTTATTCAACTTAGGTTACTTAATCGTTAATTATGTTTGTAAAGTCACCAATACATAATTTTATTTGCACTGGCTCTATCTGCTAATATAATAAACGCAAAAATTTAAACTAAGTACTGAAAAGATTTAAATAAAACTTTAATAGTGATTGATAATAGCATCAAAATAAGGCATGGGCTTAATTTACAAAGATATTGCGTAAATCTTTAAATTTAGGCATGCGAAGCTGCAGGTGATAGCTAGTATGCTATTCTATTTTATTTTCTATTTTAAAACAGTCAACTTTCGCACTAGGGTACAAGCCCTGTGTCGCGGGGGACTTCACAAATATAAATTTAATGGACACAAAGTACACCCAGATTTAAAACAAATATTTTTCGATCACACAAAGTTTTGTCCCCTATGGGAATCCAACCCATACCCTAGTCCACTGCAGTCGCTTGCGCTTCCACTGCACCGCGGTGGCGCATGGCGGTCATATTTATATATACTAGCTTCTCGTCTTAGTTGACTGCTCTGCTCCCGTCGCGTAATAGCGTGATGTTACATAGCCTATAACCTTCCTCAAGAACTGGTCTATCATACACAAAAATAATTATTCAAATCCGTCTGGTAGTTTCAGAGATTAGCGCGTTCAAACAAACAAACAAAACTCTTTCGCTTTATATTTCTGGACTAGGTGGACTTAAGCCGGCGTCTATCAGAACACCGTAGTGGGTACTACCTACCTCCTATCTCGAGCTTTAAAATGGTGTATTGCTTTGTTCCTTACAATGACGCCATGCTTCATTCAACAAAAGGCTCAGTCCCGCTTTGACGATGAAATTTTCCACATTTATTTCTGTCCTACGACTCTGAACTAAGTAAAATGACCACATTACTGTATATTACGGAACTACATTTTACTTAAGCTTAGTAAGACGCTCCAGGGAATGTATAAGAGAGGTATTTTTAGCTTATAAGCTTACATTGTACGTTGTGTGGTTAGAAACTTACTAAATATTTATGATATAAGGAAAGCTATTCTTCATTATTATTATCTTGCAACCCTGTTCGCATGTATGTTAATATATTTTTAATGACATGATTATATTGTTGAAAGTAACCTTTTCTCTATTCTACATAAAATATATGTATTTATACATAAAAACGTTACGCAAGAAGTTATCTGAACTATAAACAAAAGCTTTACAAATATCTTTTTTGATTCTTAAAATGCCAATTTTTCGTTTGGCGCTGAAGCGCTTTCATTTCACATATTGACATGTTGTAAAAGCAATTCAGCGGTGAACGGTTCATTTTCAAATTTTCAAACAAAGATCATAAATAGAAAGCCACTGATAGTAAAATTAAACACACACACACACACAAACTTTGGCATTTATAATATTGTTAGGAATACATAATTTCTTCTTGGTGTCGTAAGAGATATAGAGAGTACACTATAAAATGGGCACTGACTACCTAAACAGCGGTATCTATCTTATTACAGACTACAGCGGCTTAGCACTAGTGGGTAGGTATAGGTACCACAAAATATAGCCTTTGTTACTCGCTGATATTGTAGCTTTCTATATGTGAAAGAATTTTTTAATTAGGTTACGTAGATTTTGAGTTTATCCATAACAAACAAACATACAAAAAATCAAATCTTTTCTTTTTATAATATTAGTTTAAATTCTTTCCCCCTCGCTTCGCTTCAGTATCAAAAATTTCATTCGGTCTCACAAGAAACTCCTAGGTACTGAAAATATCATTGCAATAGTATCTTATTGCATCATTCAGGCTTACAAAGACGCTTGAAATATTGATATTTTGAAAATATAACTTCTAAAGTAAATATAAATTTCTAAAGATGAAAAAATTGTTTAAATCGACACAGATCTTGAGTTAAATCGCAACATACAAACAAACAAACATACAAATAATCAAATCTTTTCTTTTTATAATATTAGTTTAAATTCTTTCCCCCTCGCTTCGCTTCAGTATCAAAAATTTCATTCGGTCTCACAAGAAACTCCTAGGTACTGAAAATATCATTGCAATAGTATCTTATTGCATCATTTAGGCTTACAAAGACGCTTAAAATATTGATATTTTGAAAATATAACTTCTAAAGTAAATATAAATTTCTAAAGATGAAAGAATTGTTTAAATCGACACAGATCTTGAGTTAAATCGCAACATACAAACAAACAAACATACAAATAATCAAATCTTTTTTATATAATTTTACTAGCTTTCCGCAGCGCGGTTTTACCCGCTTCTTTGCTTACTGCTCTGCTCCCGTCGCCAGCAGCGTGATGTTACATAGGCTATAACCTTTCTCGAGAACTGGGCTATCACACGCAAAAAGAATTTTTCAAATTCGACTGGTAGTTCCAGAGATTAGCGCGTTTAAACAAAGAAACAAACTCTTCTGTTTTATATTATTATAATATTATAGATGTTAGATTACCGCTATTTATTCTTTGTTCAATATTTTGCTTGCCTGCTTCTCATGTGATGATTTGACCGCGATTATTTAACTTCATTAGTAGAAATCATACCTTTTAGACGCTATTTTTTCATCGTATTTCTTTCAAAATTTGCTCTTACGTAATAAAGACCATTTTGTTCAGATCAGAATTCCAAGTCCCACATTAATGTTCAATTTTCTTTTATAGACTCCATAATAATTACGTGTATGAGTGAGAGGGAACACAGTGTGACGTCATATCGCCTCTCTTTCTTATTGACGTCACTGGCAATCGATGATTAAAAACTAGCAGAATAAAAAGACTTTATGTGTATAGCGGTATAGTTGAGAATCGAAAAGCAATTTTATAATAGGAACTATGACATCACAGAAAAGAGGGATAAGTAGAAAAATAAATATTTCTATAATGATCAATTTTGTGTTCTATTTGTATGTAATAAGGTTGGTATTTGTTTGTGTTCTATAAATAGATTTGATGGTACTAAAGTTATTTCGTCAAGGATTTCTGGGGGCCTATTTGTTTTCTCTAAAAGTTTTTTCTTGTATAACCTGCGTGGTAGTAAGTGTTATTGTTTTACGTTTCGAGTTGTTACGAGCGTTTGTATTGTAGGGTGTATGTATAGAACTGGAAGATAAATGGGACAAGATTTTAGGTTTTATATAGAATAACTGGAAGAAAAATGCAATGGTAACGCTGTCTGTCTCTCTGATACGCTTTCACGCCTAAACGATTTTGATAAAGTTTGGTATAAAGATAGAATAGACCTTGAAGAACAACATACGTTTAGGACCATAATGTCATAATGCCCACTTCCCAAAACGACCATATTCCAGAACGACCATTCTCAAAACGACCACTTTTCATAATGACTACCTTACATCTTAAAGATGTTGAAATAAGGAAATAAAGTTTGTATAGAAATGCGATAACCGACTTTTACGCGAGAGCTGCGGGTAACAACTAGTTTAGTATATATTATTATATTATTCTTCTGCAACCTTTCATCTTTTTTCACTTGCTTTGTGTAATTATTTCATTCTGCCTCATTAAGAGCAGTTAATGGACTTCCTTGGCACTGTTTTTACTATTAATCCACAGGAGGTCTAGATATGGACGAACTCGAACTTTTTGTAGCCATGCTACAACTATACAGAACATATTACTACCTACTGCCAGTGACTTCGCTATCATGGGAATACCACATAAATATCATCTATACATATAATAAAATTGGAGTGTCTGTATGTAATATTGAAATAACCGTTTTTTACTACATTAACATGTATATGAATATTACGATACATACACAAAAATTGTAAATAATGTATTTACAATTTTTGTCTGTCTGTTTGCTAATCTCTGAAATGGCTGGACCAATTTTGACGGGACTTTTATTGGCAGATAGCTGATGTAATAAGGAGTAACTTAGGCTACGTTTATTTTAGAAAAATTCTTTTATTTTAGAAAAATAACGACGTTTGCCGGATCAGCTAGTTGTCTATATTTCTCGCTGTTGTAGCTTTCTATAGGTATGTGAAAGAATTTTCAAATTGGTTATATAGATTTTGAATGTTCATAACAAACACAAAAAATCAAATTATTGCTCTTTATAATATTAGTATAGAAATATAAATATCTATATTTTAGATTCATAAATTTTATACTATTAAAACTTTTTAAGAAAAGAGTTAAAAGGTTTTTAACAGAATCGACAACGCACTAGTGATGCTCCTGGTGTTGCAAGCGTCCATTGTCTACGGTAACTGCTTCCATCAGGCGGGCCGTATGCTTATTTGTCGCCCTTAAAAGAAAAAAAACATTTAAGCCAAAGATAACACTTCTCTCCATTAAGTGTACCTATACCTACTCTGTGACATATAATCAACACTCTCCAAAGGGAATTACCGTTTGACTATTTGTAATCTTACGTCCATTTCCGTAGTTTCCGTGTGGCGAACGTAGGCACCTAATCTAATATTCCCTATGTTCACTTTGTTCTATGGCTTTACGTAGAAACTGCTTTGTAGTTTAGCAAACGTAGTTTAGGAAAAATCAAAGAAAAACTTAGGCTTTTTATACAAAGTATATGAATTTTCCTTTACTCACAAACGGCTGCCTTTTCTCAACTTAAATCCAAAAGAAAATTCGCATTATATATTTATATTTTATAGTGCTATTGGAAAGGAACAAGTTCTTATAACAAGTCATCTTTAAATAGCATCAGTGTTTTCTAATCTGTTGTATCAACAAACGTTAATATAATCGACGCACTATGATCAGTTAAGGAAAAAAGCAGCTGATCTCATCAATTGAAAGTCAAAAGCCAGCCAATAGTTGGACAAAATACGACGAATATATTACCTAATGAAATCAATGACGTAAAAAAGGACAAAGAAACAACAACTTATACTGAAAACAACAATAAAATACAATAAACAACAAGATTCTTGCTGGTACAATATAAATGAGCTGGGCAAGAATTTCATTTAAATGATCAACGCTGTTAATCTTATGTAAGCTATTGCCGTATAGACCCGTAGCGCTAGGTTTTGAGGTTTCAAAAATATTAAAGTTGTTTATTTTTCGCATATAGTTTCTTGACCGTTAGCCTAGCCTAAAACATTAGTTTGTGTCATCCTAGGTACTTGCATAGGTAGAAATTTAGGTATTTTGTCTTTTCGCTCAGTATTGGACGAAAAGAAAATTAAAGACCAAAATTTGACTTCCATGATATTACCAAAGTAGTAACTTATGTACATAGGCTTTTTGTGTCATCTCTGCCCAAGAGAATCGTGATATTTAACTAGTACCTAATACGTCACCCAACTAGCTCTAAAAAAATATTAAAATTTGTATTAGAGGTGTTATGTGTTTTAGAGTTCGGTTATCTGTTGTTCAAAATATTTTGTGTCGAATTTATCCACGACATTTATAGATATTTGATTTTTTTATTACAACACTCTGTAAAAGCCACAAAAGAAAATGCAAGTTATTAGAGATTACGTGTTTTTGATTATTATGGTGTAACAAAACCCTATTCATATTTTGTGTTGTTTTTATCCACGAAATCTTAATATTAAAAAAAAAACGATTTCATCGCAAGAAGGGCGATCGCGGGAAAGAGCGCGGGCGCAGGCAGCCGGCGGGTGCCCCGGCTAGCCTGACGCGCTGACGGGCGCGTAGAACGTGTTGTTTGTTTACATTCGGTATTCGGTGCAAGCTGCGACAAGTGCGTGCGTTATTCGATTTGATTGACTTATTATGCACGATCTTCAGGTTTGGAAACCAACCTTCTAACAAAGTTCACCTTGGCTGGTGCTTGGCTGGTGCAACCGCGGTTTGTGTTGCATCTAGTTTAAATGGATATAAACCATGCGCCAACACGCGCGCGAGTCAATACCGAGCGATTGGTCTCCGGCGTGAGATCACTAGGGTTGGCACCTTTTTCCGACGGAAATCTAAACTAATCTTATAGAGAAAAAAAAACTTTTTAGTTTGTAATATTTGTAAACGAAAAAAATGTGCATTATTTATTTTCATTTTTGTAAGTGAAAGTAAATAATGCACATTTGTTTTCATTAAAAATTATACTTATAATTATACCATTGAACAAGTATTGCAATTATATTTAATGTAGGCGTTTGTTGTGAGATCAAAAAGAGTTTACATTATTTTGAAGTTTATACGGTGTGGAAAAATAATATAATACATATACTTGCGCAGGCAAAGCTGCTTGCAATAGCTATATATATTTTTGAAAAACAGCAATATTATAGTATTTTTGAGACTTACAAAAAATTTATAATAATAATAATAATAATAATAAATATTTATTTCAGAAATGTTTCCATAGTTTACAAAAAAAAAAATTAAAAAGATATTATAATTATATACAGTTTTGGATCAATAGTTCTTCAACTTCCAACACATATTTCAACATTTGACTGCACCGTTGGTCTAGTGGTTAGTGTAACTGACTGCGACGCCGGGTGTCGTGGGTTCGATTCCCGCGGAAGGCAAATATTTGTGTGATGAACATTTGTATTTGTCTTTAGTCTGGGTGTTTTCTATGTATTATAAGTATGTATTTACAAAAAAAAAAAAGTATGTATATGTATTATATTTCAGTTATCTAGTACCCATAACACAAGCTCTGCTTAGCTTGGGACTAGACGACAGTGTGTGATAGTGTCCACATATTATTATTATTATTATAGCTCGATTCAGTTTTCAAATTATCCCTAGTGCTAGAGGGACACGATGAACATGACAGCAGGTACTAAATATAAAAAAAAAAAATTGTTGGTATGCAAAATAATATTTTTGTCGCTAATTCAAATGTTACGCCTTTTCATAGAGTCACTAAGAGAGCCGCTGCTAACAAGCACCTCTCCCTCGCCTTCGTCGCTAAAACGTCAATGTTCCAAGAATTATCAAAAATCATAATTTAACTGACGGAGTAATCGCGTAACAAATATACAAAAGATTAACAGTGTTGCTGTAAAGGCAAGTTTGTAGCCACCCGCTGCTGTTGGAATTTTTCACGATCATGACACCTCTAACTTGGCACGAAGTGATAAGAGTCTACCGCTACTAAAACATGAAGACGCTCAGAATGAAATGCCACAAATGGTCACCCATCCACGGACACGTTGTTTCTAACCAATAAATAATTTCGAAAATCAGTTTACAATTGCCAGGACGCATTGGTCAAACACCTTGGTCTTTAGGGTTTGCGGTATGGGCGACGTAAAGACTTGACGGAGTTTGTGAAATGCTGCCCAACCCAACTGAATCCTCCTGTCGATTTCCCTCTCGAAGTTGTTTTTACCTAGTTATAGTGTTTGTCCAAGGTAGACATAGGATTCAACATCTTCGAGAGGTACATCATCAACGATAATCGGTTGTGGCGTAACGTGATCATTGAACATGGTCTTCGTTTTGTTCAAGTTCATCTGCAGACCGATTCGTTGGGAGGACGAGGAGGAGGATTCTGTGGGGTCTCAGCCATTATGACAATATCATCGGCAAATCTCAGGTGCGAAATGTGTTCCCCGTTTATGTTTATGCCACGTCCTTTCCAGTCTATTGTCTTAAAAGCATCCTCCAATACAGCTGTGAACAGTTTCGGGGATATGACATCCCCCTGTCTCACTCCTTTGTGTAGTTGGATAAGCTTTGTCGGACGACCCTGTACTTGGACGGACATTGTGGCGTTGCTGTATAAACATTTCAGCACACTGATATATCGCCAGTCAACTTTGCAAGGACTCCATGACAGACCAGATCTCGACAGAGTCAAAGGCTTTTTCATAGTCCACGAAGACGAGACAGAGAGGGAGGTTGTATTCCTCTGTCTTTGGTATGACCTGCCTGATAGTGTGGATGTGGTCTATGGTGCCAAATCCTCCGCGAAATCCGGCCTGTTCCGGAGGCTGAAACTCGTCAAGTCTTCTAGTAAGTCGTTTCGACATGATCCTTGAGAACAGCTTATAGACATGGCTCAGGAGTGAGATGGGCCTGCAGTTTTTCAAAAGAGTGTTATCTCCTTTTTTGAAAAAGAGTACTACGGTACTCCTACTCCATGCTCTTGGGGTTCTCCCGCTATGAATTATAGAATGAAATAAGCGTTGGAGCTCTTGCAGCACGGGTTTGCCGCCTGACTTCAAGAGCTCCTTCGTAACACCGTCCTCACCTGGGGCTTTCCCATTTTTCAGCTGTCCAAGGGCCAACTCGATCTCCTCTGGGCTGGTATCTGGCAGTTCATCGGTAAAGTGGTGGGTCAGGGTGGCTCTCAGGTCTTGGTGAGATGGCGAAGGTGGTGCGGCGTTAGACGAGTACAGGTTTCCGTAGAATTCTTCGACTCCAGCGAGAACTTGAGATTGAGACGTGTGGATTTGTCCATTCTCGGTTTTTATCTGTCTTAAATGGCTTCTGCCAAGCTTTTGTTCGAACACTTTGGGACCTTTATTTCGCTCAATGTGTTCATAATGCGTTGCATGTTTGAGCGCCGTAGGTCCCTCCGTATTGATTTTTTGATGAGCTTTGACAGAGCCATTCGCTCTGAGGAATGATGTACCATTTCACGTCTCTGACTCATGAGTTTTAAGTCTCAGCTGATAGTCACAAATCTCGGCCCATACTTTTTCGCTCACGAAACCGTTTGCCCATATCCCTAATGGTTGTAACCATGCTGTCTAGGTCCTTGTCAATGTCCTGTGTGTTTTCAAGTTTCAGGGCATCAAAACTGTTCTTTAGCTCCAACTGAAACTGTTCAGAGCCAGCTATGGTTTGTTGCAGAGTTGGTCTCAATATGGACTTCACCGTGTGGTTTCCCTCAGCTCTGAAGACTATATTTAGGGTGCCCCTTACCAGTCGATGATCGCATCCAGTGTTAAACCTGTTGATCACAGAGACATCCCTAAATATGCGCTTTTTGTCCGTCATGATGAAGTCAATTTCATTTTTAGTGATGTTGTCGGGGCTTTGCCAAGTTCATTTTCTTTGGGGTTTCTTTTAAATGAAAGAATTCATCAGAAATTACTTTAAAGAAAAGATTAATCTATGAATATGTGAATGTAAAATAAAGATTTAATAAAAGAAATCGAACGAAACCTAATCTGAACTGCGTATTAATTTTTTTATGTATTTAGACACAACTGTCAACGACGTCTGCTCTCATACGTCTGACTGACCGCGTCCGTCCGCGACTCAGGCACATCCCGCGCATCACGTCCTGCGCTACCAAGCTATCGCGACGCGCCCCTGCCCGTGCGCACTATTGCCACCCCGTACAGTTCAAGTTTGTTGCAAAGACAAAATTAAAATCCTGTTGGCTGGCTCCGATGCCAAAAATAACTGAATATAAATAGTAAATAGTACAGTATTATATAAGTAGGTACCAATAATTTTGCTATAATATATAATAATATATATATATATACAAGCAAATATAATTGCTTAATTTGGGGCTAGATGGTGCTGTGTGAATGTGGTAGAATATTATTATTATTATTATATTATTATAATATAGTTATTGCAAGCGTCTTTGCCCCTACGGATATTTGTACTAATTTTAACATATTTTATAATAGTATTTTATAGGTTTATTTGGTCTCACAACAAATGCCTATATAAAATATAATTGCAACACTTTTTCAATGGTATTGCATCATTTATTTTCATTTACAAATATTTAAATTGATAACTAAAAAGTTATACAAATATAGTATAAAATAAAAACAAAAAATTTAATACAAAGATAGTTAGTTAAAATTTATAACTAAATAGTCACGGTAGTAGATTCACGCTGGTTTCAGCATGAATGGACTGGATCGAACGGGGAAGTACTACCCTCTCGTAGAAGATCGACGAAAGAGTAATAGTATCCGTACTATTGTGCCTCCCTTTCCTTTTTCCTCTCCTACCCCTCTCCCTTCACTGTAGGCAGCAACTTCGCAGTCCCTGGCAGTAGCAATGCTAGGGACTCTAATTTGTCCATGAATGACAGTTACCACTTACCATCACGTGAGCTGTTTGCTCGTCTGCCACTATCAGCAATTAAAAAATAAAAAAATTATCTGAAGTTACTCGCTTTATTGTAATTTTTAGTTTAGATTTCCGTCGGAAGAAGGTGGCAACCCTAGTTGATCTCACGCCAGAAGAGGACACGACTCGTCCGGTACTGACTCGCGAGCGTGTTATTGCGTGGTTTATGCGTGGTTTAGATCCATCTAGACGCAACACAAACCGCAGATTGAAACCAATCTCCCGCCAAGGTCACCTTTGTTGGAAGGCTGGTTTCCAACCGTGAAGAGACAAACAGTTTTGTGAATAAACACATAGAGTTTGTTAAATAATAATTTATTGTATGCACTTACTTACATTCTACTAATATTATAAATGCGAAAATTTGTATGTATGGTGTTTGTTTGTTACCACTCAGCGTCTAAGCGGTTGAACCCATTTTGATGAAAATTGGTACGTACATAGGTGCCGGAGACGGACATAGCCCATAGGATACTTTTTATTTTTATCCCGAAAATTGGTCTGGTGCCTGAGTTACATAATTAAACATAATACCATATATCGCGAGGGCGAAGCCACAGCGAGCAGCTAGTAGTTATAAAAGAAGTATGTATTTGTATTATGCCTTGCTTATTTTGGGACCAGATAGCGTAGTGTAAAAATAAAATATACGTTCATTATAATTTAATTTATAAAGAACGATTCGCTTAGAAGAAATCGTAGGTACCGAACGAATTTGGTGTGCGTGCGTAGGAGGCAACGCCGCGCCGCCGCGCGTCCTCTTGCGATCCAGCTTGGACCGCAACCATTATTTTTTTGTGTTGTGTTAATTATCGTGCATGAAAATGACACAAATTTACAATGTCGATTTTTCATACATTTATGTTATTAAATATGTGAACTCTAATGATTGTAATATTTTTTTGGAGCGTTTGTAGCTTGGAAAAACAAAATAATTAAAAATCTTAAAATTGCATGCTCTAATTGGGCACAAATTTCTTTAATGAGTATATGTAAGTGATCTGAAATAGGAGATAGTTATTTAATCAATTATAATTTTTTTTAGCACCGTTTTTAGATCCTGACCCTATATCAGATTGCACTGGACGAAGATGACACAAATTAGGCTTGCACACTCCGTAGGCTATCCTAGACATGCTCCCATATTTTTTTTTAACTTTAAATTAATTTTGCCTGTTTTGATTTAAATTAAAAGAATTAATCACAAATCATCGAATTGCTCAAAATGCAAATGGCAGATGTGACACAAAACATAACATTAGGCTTCTTATGTATGTCTGTATCCACAGGCAAAAAATAAGCAACTTTAAAATTTTTGTAACTTATGACCCCAAAATAGCCTAGCGCTATCGGTCTAGTATATTACTGCTTTTAATCGATCGAATCGATTAGTAAAGTATCTTCTCTCGCAATATGGAATTAAGAAAAAACGTCCACTGCTGGACATAGGCCTCCCTCAATTTTCGCCACACCATCGGCGTGAATTGCCCACACTCATCGATTGCACGCTCAATATGGAATACCGAAGTAAAATTATCCGTACTTTTGAGTTTAGTTTGTTATGTGTGACGGGAGGCTTAATTAACCCCATTCCTCTTTTTTATCTTTTTCTTCTCTTATTCCGTTCTTCCTCAAGATTTCAGTTTTTTAAGATTGGTCTGGATGGTTCGATGTATAATATGTATGTACTTATTTACAATAAACGCATGTACTCGTAAGTATGTTTAACCACATTTTACAACCCATATCACAAGCTTTAACATGCTTACTTTGGGTCTAGATAGCGTTCTGTATCTACATACATAACTTCACGCATGTCTTCTATTAATGTGGTAAGCAGAGACTAATAGAGCGTCATTGGCTGCGATCCAAACATATCTCCTATGCCTGTGTAGTGTTGTTGTTGAAAAAATAAAAGAAAAGTTTGATAAACTTTTAAATAGGGGTACAATTTATTTGACTCCCTTAATACAGTTCAAACCAGGAAAATTAGACACAAACACGTGTATAAATCTTCTACAAATAGTTCCAGTCCCTTGATGGTCGTTTTATCATCCCCCAAATGATCATCTTCGTGTTTCCGTATATTTTAGTGGTATTAATGCATTGTAAAATACCGAAGGAATTGCCCTGTAGCGTATTAGGGTCAGGTTAGCCATACGTTTAGATTTTCATCGGATCTTTTTTAATCTATTTTTTATTTTGTTACTCGATGACATTAAGGATGTTTTGTATTAGACTGGGACCTAGGTGTGAGACCAATGACGTTGTCTTGATTCTCAGTTCTAATAACGTGATATTGGACGTTTCTGGATAGATAGCAACTATCTATAGGTAGGTATTAGCCCGGAGAATAGTCAATAAGTTGATAATTCTACTTCTACGTCTTATAAACACACACAATTTAAAATTTCTTTTCGCAATCCATTTAAACATTCTTTGCTCTCCCACACGAAACCAGGGAATACAGAAAAATACTTTTTTGTAATTATTTGAACAGTATTTTATTCAAAAAAAGCTCTTAACTAATTCCTTTGACAATAACTTCCGTATCTTTTTATAGCGGTAGTAAATAAATGTGATGCACGAAGTTAAGCACAATGAAACAGATTGAGCTCTAAAGCTATATTGTATTATTTATTTATTTATTTATTAAAACTTCATATACATAAATAGTATATTGGCGGACTTAATGCCTGAGGCATTATCTACCAGTCAACCAGTACAGGTGGTGCAGAGAGAAACAAAGTAGGTGCATTTGAAGAGCCGTAGAGTAGAAATAAATTGTAATAACTGCAATAAGTTTACTGGATCATACAGTATTCGGCTTCAAAAAAGACAATTAGATGCCAGCCAAACGCAGTACGCGCGAGGTTCCCACAAATGGGTATAGGCACTGGTTTTATGATAAAAACCTCCTACAGTCAATTGCGACGGTCTATAATGACGTTGTACCTATCAAAACCCTAATGATAATAGTCGGCTCACTGACCTGCCAACGTCTGCTATCCGGAAGCTGAGGGATCCCTCTCCTGGGGGCTGCACTGCGGTCGAAGATCACTTCCACAGAATTTGTCACTCTTTACGGGTGGATATTGTTTGGCAATTGCGGTAATCTGACGAGGACTCAGATGCGATGCAAATTTTTTGAGAACCACCACACACACGCGTGTCCTATCAGTCTCACGGCGAAGGTTTCTCTTACTTTCGCGTGGCGGCGCTTGAAACGCTACATGCGAGTGCGAATGTCATAATGGACAAAGCGCGCGAATATTTGAACTCCACGCAAGCCCAATATTTTTGGATTGCATGAAATTAACAAGAACAGTAAACCAACTTTAGCTCACCAGGTAATTTGACCATACAACGTCAGTAAATAATCATATAATAAATTAAATTACAAGCAAACTTAATGTTGGCGTAACCATTTCCCCCGGCTTGAAAGGCTCTGCTTTCAACACTCAAAGGAAGCGAAATAAAGAAACAAATTTGCATATCGTCACGAACTTATGAAATAAATAAAATCTTAACTAGAAGCGAATGACCTAATGTCTGCACTAAAATACCAATCTAAACCCTAAACCTAAAGATGACAGCAAGCAAGAAGTCCTTGCTGCGTTGGGAGAGGACACAATTTTACAACTGGCCTCTGGAAAATTCCATTCTGTGTTTTAACTGAGGCAACCCTACAAATTCCTTTCTTGTCCGGAAAGATATCAGTAATTAAACCTAACGGCCAACGCAAGGGCATAATGTTGTCCTGCATGGAGACCACAACCATACCAACACGAATTGGATTGGATGGAGTGTTGCATTTTTGCCTGGATTGGAGGGTGTGCAATTATTCATTGCGCCACCGCTTCCAGAAGGATTGGACAAGTTGATCAGTTAATTCATGTCGCGAGATAAGGTGTAAGCGCGATTCCGTTATTTCACGAGCAGGAAAAAAGATAAGTGGTTTGGTATTTAAAAAATGTGCAGGCGTTAGTGCGGTAGGTTCTGACGGATCTGAACTGAGGGCATAGAGCGACCGCGAATTCAACAAGGCCTCAACCTGAGCTAATACAGTATTGAGCTCGTCAAGGGTGAGTATTTGGTTACAGATTACCTTAAGAAGGTGCGTTTTAACCCTCTTCACTTCGCTTTCCCAGCAACCTCCAAAGTGAGGTGCTCTACAGGGGATCGTTTTTAGAGTAATTCTGTTGTCCGCCAGTTCCCTTTCCCAATAGGGACGATATTCTTTTGACAAGAATTGATAAAGTTCGTGAAGATATGATCTTGCACCAATAAAATTGGTGGCATTGTCCGTGTACAGACATGTGACAGGACCACGTCTAGAAAGAAAGCGTTTAAGTGCCGACAAGAAGCTTGCAGTACTAAGGTCTGAAGCGACCTCAAGATGCAGAGCTCTCGTTGTTAGGCAAGTGAAAAGGCATACATAAGCCTTGCGACTCTTTTGGCCTCTGCCTCGCATTGAGGTTATCAGAAGCGGACCAAAATAATCACAGCCTGTATGAAAAAATGCCTTTGGGGCGGATTCCACACGAAAACTCGGCATTTCGGCCATAGTTGGAAATACCGGTCGAGGCTTGGTTCGAAATCAAACGTTACAATTAAACGTGATTTGACGTACAATACGTCGTGCGGATATAATCCAATAACGACGTCTTAAAAGAGACAAAAGTAGATTTGGACCGGTGTGGAAGTTGTTGTTGTGATAGTGGGAGACCAAAAGTTCCACTATATGATCCTGTCGGGGAAGTAAGATTTGGTGGTGGCGAGTCAAAGTCTAACGTAGAATTACCTAAGCGTCCACCAACGCGAATAAGTCCATTATGCAAGAACGGGCAAAGTTTTTGTAATGGCTTAGAACATAACTTATTGCGGGTCAGACAGTTAAGATCTGTTTCGAAATGGATTCGTTGAACAGATTGCCATACTACTGGTTCAGCGAATTCTAAGTCAGATGCGGTTATGGGCCCTCTGGGAAGCCGTTTTATGAATTTGAAAATGTAACAAATTGTTTTTAAGTATTTTGTCCACGAGGAGAACCTAATGGAACAGTTGAAAATAATGTCTTCTGCAGGACAACTAGCATCAGAACCTTCTTTCGAGGGTACAGGTAAAGCAATAGGCTTCCTTTCAGGAGCCTCCTGCGATTCCCCAGGCATAAATGACTTCACATGCCATTCATGGCGAGGTAGTGTAAGCCATAGTGGTCCATTTAACCACAATGGATGTTGGACTAATTGGGCTGGCGATAAGCCACGGGAGAGACAGTCACTCGGATTCTCAGATCCTTTGACATGAAAAAAGTGATCAGGCGAAAGATTCTCGTGAATCTTAGCGATGCGATTGGCAATATAAGTGTGCCAGCGATGTGAAGATGAGTGAATCCAACTCAAAGCTACAGTAGAATCAGAGAACGCTACGATAGCCTCGATAGCGTATCGAGCTGAGTAGAGATCGAAAACTCGTTTTATCAAAGTTGATAAAAGGAGTGCGGCGCATAACTTGAGACGAGCTAGCGAAACAACCTTCAGAGGGGTGACTCGCGACTTTGCACAGACGAGGGAGACCACTATGTTTCCGTCAGGCTTAACGACATGAGCATAAACACAACCACCGTAACCTTTTTCACTAGCGTCTGCAAACCCAACGATGGAAAACTTACAGTTTTCCGATACACCAATGTGGCGTGCGAATTTCAGTTGCGAAATACAAGGCAATTCAGCCTGAAATTGTTCCCAAAGACGAACAATGTGGTTTGGTGGAATGTCATCCCATCCAATTTTAGCGAGCCAAAGATTTTTGATCAATAGCTTAGCGTGTAATATCACAGGTGCGACTAAACCCAAAACATCAAAAAGACGTGCGATAAACGACAGAATATTCCTTTTAGTGCAAGGGCGATCATCGGGATTCACCTGGAATGCGAAATAATCCTCGTCAGGAAACCAACGAAGACCAAGAATTTTCAGTGTTGGATCCTTACTTAGATCAACACTGTGCGAAAGTCGTAATGACTCTGGAATAGCCTGAAGAACCTCAGAGCTATTGCTTGACCACTTGGTCAAGCAATAGCTCTGAGGTTAGACCTTAACGTTAAAATGTGATTTAAATTTTCGTTCCAGGCTGTGAAACCTGCCACGTGCGATTTCATAAGAGTTTCCTAACGCCGATGCGTCTGTCTTCAGTGGCAAAGCAACTACATACTTGCCAAGTTGGGTGCGAGTTGTGGTGGAACAATAAAACTGCTCGCAGTGTTTATCGTCCACGCTTGTGATGGAAGAGACCTGGACCTCCTCAATCTCTCAAAACTTGCGCAAGTCGAATTCCTTCAAGGAAGACGTCGTAAAAACCACAGTGTGGACAGACAACACGATAATTCTCAGCGGCAGGCACCACACCGGCCGCGATGCTTCGCGCCTTGAGGTGACTCAATAAATAATGAATGCGTTCAGAATCCGTGAGACTCGGATTATTATGAATAACTCGTTTGAACGTCTCGGAAAAGTTTGAATATCACCCTCAAAAGTAGGTAGTTCAATTCTTGGTATCTTGATCTGATAAGACCCTGACCCTGACTGTGTACTCGTGGAGCTACTCGCAGTAAGATCATAGGTCGCGGTTAAAGAACTGAAAACAATTTTGATTTCGCAAGAAAGATCGTCAAAGGCAGACAATGAATTATAATTAACCTCGTATTTAGGATTGATTTTCATTGATAACAGATTGATGTTATCAATCGTTGTGATCAGTTCATTACGAATCTGATCTATTGTTTTTGGTTGCGCGATAAAAGTATTCCTCGATCTCTCATCATTCAAACATGAGATCGAATCATAAATCTTTTGAATGCGAGCAAAATATGCGGCGCGTTTACCTTCATAAAGTTTTAGCTTAGTCTGTAATTCCTCCATGGTAAACAGAAAATGAATATAAACAAACGACCGAAACTTTAATTTATAATTGAACGGATTCACTTATCCGAACCCGCGATACCCTAAAGCAAGCTGGTGCTCAAGATGCACGATGAAAATAAAATATGAACAAAAGTTATATTTTAATAGGCATGGAACCAATTTTCCGGCTACACGGAACCCTACGTAAAAACGCAGGCGCGAGGCGGTGAATTACCTCAAGTAAACTGGTTACACGAGTGCGATGATGACATAAAAACTTACAATAAGTTTTAATAGGTACGGAACCAATTATCCGACCTTGCGGAACCCTAACACAAACGTGTAGGTGCGAGTTAAATAAACACAAAAAAAAAATAATTCAAACAAAGATTCGAAGTATTTATCCTAACTTGTATGCATATGGAAATAACTTATCCAACGTAACAAGTGTAGGTGCGATGCGATGTAACAAGTAGCTACCTACTACAATAACATAAGTAGGTACGTACTCATACGATTGATAAAAATATCAATATTAAATTCAATCTAAGATTGAATGCGAATAATTTATATGAATTGCATTAATTCATACAAATGCGGTGTGGACTGTATTTGCGATGCGTTAACTCGTCAAATATTATGACGAGGCGATAAAAAAAAAAACTGCCGAACAAAAAATTCTAATTTCAAGTAAAAAGTGATCAAGTAATGCTCAAATGAACATAAATATTCAATTCAATCGGATAATAATATCAATTGAATAATCTCGATCGTAAACACAATGTTCCGTAGTAAAATATGACAATGGTACAGAGATAAGCAAATGTTCCCAAACCCTAAAAGTAATTAGATGTTGTTTAAGGTTAAGGTTAGTATGAGAACCCCGAACACGCTATGTTCCCTGTGTGGACCACAGTCATGCGATGCGACACAAATCTACCCACAACAACACGCAGATAATGAAAAAATTTGCATGTTTTATGGAATTTCACTATTTTTATGAAATAACTTATTACGCGACATGAACTAATGAGCTTTAAACAAATTCTAATAACTTTCTTTGCGAATTATAATTATCACAAAGTGTAACTAGAGAATTCGATGCGATATTTTACTACGGTAGTTCGTGATTAGTGCAGATGAATATAGACCTTACTAGTAAGTCAATAAAAGTATATTTAGTATCGATATTTGTATGACGATATGCAATTGTTCGTAAATTAATTATAGAATTTGTAGGTTTAATTTTTATCAAAAATCGTAAGGAACGATAAGAATAATGATTTTAAGGATCAATCTGATCACGGTTTGCAAATTTAACCCGATCCGGCTCGAAGGACCAAACTAATGGATCATACAGTATTCGGCTTCAAAAAAGACAATTAGATGCCAGCCAAACGCAGTACGCGCGAGGTTCCCACAAATGGGTATAGGCACTGCTTTTATGATAAAAACCTCCTACAGTCAATTGCGACGGTCTATAATGACGTTGTACCGATCAAAACCCTAATGACAATAGTCGGCTCACTGACCTGCCAACGTCTGCTATCCGGAAGCTGAGGGATCCCTCTCCTGAGGGCTGCACTGCGGTCGAAGATCACTTCCACAGAATTTGTCACTCTTTACGGGTGGATATTGTTCGGCAATTGCGGTAATCTGACGAGGACTCAGATGCGATGCAAATTTTTTGAGAACCACCACACACACGCGTGTCCTATCAGTCTCACGGCGAAGGTTTCTCTTACTTTCGCGTGGCGGCGCTTGAAACGCGTACATGCGAGTGCCAATGTCATAATGGACAAAGCGCGCGAATATTTGGACTCCACGCAAGCCCAATATTTTTGGATTGCATGAAATTAACAAGAACAGTAAACCAACTTTAGCTCACCAAGTAATTTGACCATACAACGTCAGTAAATAATCATATCATAAATTAAATTACACGCAAACTTAATGTTGGCGTAACCATTTACCATGAATTTCAAGGTTTTCGTATAACTTAAAAGAAACAGGAAAACGAGAAACAATCGTGTCTCTTGTCTTGTTTCTAAAAATTTTAACATGAATACAGTCAATAATCTAGACAAAACTTACGCACAACAAATCAAGCCTTCGTAAAAAAGTATTAAAGCAAGAAACAAATAATTATATTAATAAAAATCAATAAGGCCCGTCTGGCTAAAACAAACTAAAAATAAAAAAACCCATTTTTTGTCGTGCTGACACTACATTAAAATATTATGTACCCTATGTTACTCTGACAATCATAATATATTTAAATACTTTAAACCATTTAGGCTGTAGAGCGTGCCAGAGAAATAGACATGCATACTCACATTCATACATACATACACTCGAAAAATATTATCCTCCTTGACTTCGGCAGTCAAACAAAAAACCTTTCTAAAAAATTGTGTAGTTATGTACTGGTAGGCAGCCAGCACTCGAGCTTATTACTATTACCTATCTAAAGGTTCGTATAGTTTAACATACTAAAAAATATTTCTTATTAAACATATCATCACCATATCAGCCGAAAGATGTCCACTACTGGACATAGGCCTCCCAACTCTCGCCTTCTTGGCCGGTCGTGAGCCGCCGTCATCCATCGATTGCCATCGGTCCACCTTTTGAGGGATCTGCCGTCGCTGAGTCTTCCGGTTCGTGGTTGCCGCTCCAGAACCTTTCTGCTCCAATGGCCGTCAGTTCTGCGATCTATGTGTCCTGTGCTTTGCCATTTCAGAGTAGCAACTCTGTTAATTAGGTTCGCCTGCAGATTTCTTTGTTTCTTAAACGATCGCGCATTCAACAAATACCTTAAAACAACACCTATATCATAAACATACTTCAGTTAAAAGCAGACAACATTATTAATGAACTTCTAAATAAAACCCTTAACGCTCACATTCGCTTCGCCTCTCAATTCAACAGAATACATGCCTACATTTTCATGAAAAATCGGGATTTTCATCGCTTTTAATATGCACACCCCTAGCGTGGGCGAGAGGCTTTGATTACTCGGCGCCGAGATGACGGTGTAGGGTTACCAGGGTTCAAAGATTTATGAGCACGGAATTGTATTTTTTGTAGAAGAAAATGTCTTGCTTCAAAAGCAAAGGAAATTAACATTAAGATCGTTAGTTCAAAGACTAAGTCTTTGTGATGATAATGGCGAATAATTTTCAACATGAAAAAATATTTTAAAGAAAGTGTACGGCACATTAATTTTTGTCTATTATTTCTCGCTCAAAAGGCTATAATTTCTTGCTGGCAGTGACACGAGAGAAAGTACCAAGCTCACAGTTCAATGCACATAAAAGGCTTGAACCTCTCATTTTCAACTGTGGTGAAGGACACTTTTTACCTAAAACATGTCCAAAAGGTATTGCAATCTTAAACACTATTTATAGACCTAAAATCAAGAACTTTTGACTGTTCTTTTCTCAACAATGACCTTGTGACTTTCAACCGGCAGATTTGAAAACAAAAAGTATTTCAAATCTGCCGGATCGGCAATGGCCATTTCAATGAGATTTTAAAAACAACAAAGCTACTTCACAAATTGTTAATTATAAAGGAATTGTGTAATCACGTGTATTGTCAATTATTAAAATTGTACTAGACCCCCAGAATTTTGAAGTTTTGAAGAATTGTAGTACACTTTCTTCAAAACTGGACGCTGGTTTCAGCATGAATGGAGCGGATCGACCGGGAAAGTACTACCCTCTCATAGAAGATCGACGTACGAGTAGTAGTATCCGTACGAGAGCGCCGGAGGTCTAATTACCCTCCTTTCTTTTTTCCTCACTTCTCTCAATCTCTTCACCTACCCTACTTCCTTCACGGGAGGCAGCGGCTACGCAGAGTCCCTGACATTGCAGAAGACTTTGCAGTCATTCGTTAGCGACAGTTACCACTTACCATCACGTGGGCTGTTTGCTCGTCCGCCACTGTTACCAATAAAAAGACACTATATTTATCCCTCAAACATGGTCACCCTCATCGCAGCCCGAGGACAAGCCTTGCTTGTCGTCACTTTACCACTTATTCACGACAGTTCCACACACCAACACTTATGTTACGAATAGCTTTATGAGCTGAGAATAATAAAGCTAACCGGGTGCTTTGACTTGTTTATTGAATTATACGATAGAAATACATTTTTTATTTTGCCTACATGTTGCCGGAAATAAATTGTATACAATAATGTGAATGCAATAGTGTATAACTAGGCGATCCACTCGTTCAAGTAGCTCTTCATGAAAATGGTAGTAGTGCATGATTTTCCAGGCTATTTCAATATTGATAGATTCTGATCCTTTACAATAGAGATAGACCTAGATAGTTTAGTAGTCACATCAGTACTAATTTATTATGAGGATCTTGTGTCAACTACGGTAAATTGCCGTGCGTTTAAGCATTTTTGCCATACTACTTACTGGAATCAGGTTTAGTTCACATAGGTTCATTGATTTCTTATCCGGGTGCTCTCTTTTAATAGGTTATTATATACATATTAATTTTGTGAAGGGAAGAGGACATTTATATGTACAACTCCTCCTTTTTACTTCTAATTAAATTCGTTGCGGGGTGGACCCCGCGTCTTGCGCGTCTTGGAAGACGCGCAAGACGCAGTCCTCGCGACTCCCGACTCAAAGCTCGGTGTTTCGTATTGGTTATCACTGTTAATCCTGGCTTACAGGAGTCATAGTGATGGGTATGTGGGTGGGATTGTCCCAAGTAGTAGATCCTCGCTGGTTGTAATGAGTTTAACAAAGTGACAAAAATCATCTAATAGCGTCCTATAGTTCGTAGACCAGTAGTGTGATAAGACCTTCTGCTAAGTGTGTTTCAACCTTGTTTGTTAATCCTCTTCCTTATATTTCACCCGGATAACACGTCATCAAATTAACGGTAATACATCACGATGCGGAACTGACTGTAATCGATGATAGCGCAATACGAGAGGATGTGACGTCAATGTCGGTGTAATGGAGGGTATACAGATAACGTTAAATTTATAGCTGCCGATCGAATTTTGAATTTATATTGTCCTTAGGGATATATGCCAGCAGCGTGGCATTTTGGCAGTCGGGAATTTGACCATCAAAGATAAAAGTGTCATTTTGAACGGCTAATAATTAAAAAAAAACACACAGTAGATACCTTTTTCTTTACGGTTGACAATAACTTTTCTGTGTCATTTTGGCATGTTTTTTGTATTGCTTATATTACCTCTTACATCCATACTAAGCCTAGTCTGTCTGTTACGCTTTCACACCTAAAGAATTGAACCGATTTTGATGAAATTTGGTATAGAAATAGATTAGACTTCGGGAAACAACAGACTATCTTTTATGGCGAAAAATTGCTTAAAGGGGTTGAAATAGGGGATGAAATTTTGTATGAAAAACGTCAATGTAAACAGAGATATAACCGATTCATGCAGGCAGAGCTGCGGGCAACAACTAGTACTTAATACCAGTAGCGAAATTATAATATCACTGCTTTTCTAATATACCTACACTATAAACTGTTTACTATGCTCTTATAGCTATGAGGCACGTATGTATAACGTGTAATGGTATTAAATTGTCAAAGGATGGTGTAGCAGTGTTTATATAAAATTTAATGGGATTGCTTTCGCACACATAAACAACTTACGTTTAATAATATTAAAAACTTGTTTGTGGCCGTAAAAAATCGTATACTTACATAATTTATAGTAATAGAACTTACTGAGAGTTTAATTCTATAGTTTATATTATTAAAAAAGAAAACTTACAGTATTGAGCATTTTTCCTAAGAGGAAAAATGGTTAGATCTGATGGCCTAGTATTTAACGTACTCGAGTTTTATTTGTAACAAAAATTGTATTTTTAAAGTTTCTAAATTTAGTTTGGGCATTTTTTAATTAGGGTGATAAAATATAATTTAGCCTTGTTTGTATGAGAAGACTTTTACTCTGCAATAGGCAAATCATAAGCTAGTAAAAACCTAATATATATTTGAAAGGATTCTTTGAGTTTGATTAAAAAGTCAAATAATCTATCTATTATAATGAATACTCTTTAAAGCGGCAGAGTTTGTTTGTTTGATTGAACGCGCTCATCTTGGGAACTACTAGTTAGATTTGAATAATTCGTTTTGCGTTTGGTAACCCAGTTCTTGAGGAAGTTTATAGGCTGTGTATCATCACGCTACTGGCGACGGGAGCAGAGCAGTAACCAAAGAAGTAACTTAACACATGCGGATGTGGAACTCTGTTATTGGCTTAAGAATCTCATGTCATATTATTACCATATCATGTACTCTGTAAAATAAGCTGTTGAGTTCCCTATAAATAAATAAACACGGGTGAAACCGCGCTGTGGAAGCTAGTTATTTATAAGACGGGCTGAAAGATAATAAAGTAGAGAAAGTGATGCAGAATGAAGGTCGCGATTTTCAACACTGAATACGACGCAAGGGCTGGAGGAGGACGAGGAAGTAAAATTTTATCAACATACTTGAGTCTGACCGCTTCTTATCGTTCAATTTACAAGCCTTCTGAACCTTATACCTCTGATTATGACGTTTTATTCGAGTGCTTCTATAAAATCATAAGGCTATGATGTCCTCTAAATGGGTCAAATAAATATCACTAGGTCGATCTATTTCTGTCGAGTGCCAGTTAAACATGTGCTTTATTCAACCGAGTTATAGTTCATATTACTTTAACGTTTTATATTGTAAATGTCAAGGATATATTGAACTGTATATCGGGTGAATAAGATCCGTTTTAGATTACATTTATTTTCCGAGATGTAGTTGATATTGGTGTTTGTTATGGGAGTTTTTACGTCCAATGGAAGCTATATTTTTTGTGCTGGCAATAATTATGGTAATCCAACTAAATAGCATTGAGAGGTGGGAGTTTGTAGGATTACGTGTGTGATCTTTTGTTTCCTGAAACCTGAACTGGTTTGGTTTCAAACCAGGCGCGTACGAATGTGATTTTTTTTTAGAAGTCAAGGCATATAACTCTTAGGCACCTAGCGCACTGGTCGGCCACGACCACGACCACCTGTATGTACCTGTGGCCGCAGCTTGCATTGGTTGCAAAAGCTGAGGTCGGACTGCGGCCCAGTGTGCCAATTCCGTATGGTTTCTTCAGTTAATTTGGTCGTTGCGGCTACTGGTCGTGGTTGTGGCCGACTAGTGCGCTAGATGCCTCACTGCTTAGGTGACGCAGTGACGAATGTGAAAAATGTGCGAAAACTTATTTATTTAATAAAATTGACTGCTTCATAAAATAGGTTTTACATTAAAATAGGTTTAAGGTTTGCACGGTGTAGTACGCCAGTAAAAATCACGCTTTTCAGAGCCTACTGTCAAGTTTTATATCCTTTGGATCAACCACACGCAGCGGGCCATCAGCGCGTTGCGTGTCTAGTATAATAATGCCTTCAAGATCTTGATGGGGCTGCCCCAATTCTGCAGTGCATCGGGTATGTTTGCACAGGCTCACATTGACGATTTTCATGCCACTATGCGGAAGAAAACTGTCTCGTTACTCTGCAGACTACGGGCCAGCTCCAACTCCATTCTGAGGGTGATAGGGGAACGATATGATTCCCCTATTATAGCTCATTTTGTCCGAAGGTGTATCTCGGAAACAAAAATTGTGTTCAAAATTTAGTTAAAAGAAAATAGAATATAATAATAGAACATAGATTTTAAGATTTTTGTATACTAACAAGATATGGATTTTGGTCTGAAATAAATGTATTTAAAATTAAATCTGAGACTGGATGTAATTTGTGTTTGGCTTGCTCCCTAGTGTGTGCGTTGTCTAGAAAAAAAGCACATAAAAACATGTCCTCAAAAACATATAAAAACCAAGGGAGTAATAAGGGGCAAAAACTTCAAAAGCCCGTCGGCTTACGAATTTAGCAACAACACTCATAATGTCGGAGCTATACTTTAATCAACAGAATTGGACAACAAATCGACTTATTTAATTGTTTATTAGCAGAATTCGGAGGTTACAATAGACTTATTAATTACCAATATTTAGTTAATATTGTATTGTTTGTTGCTTTTGTTTTATCTCAAACTAGCTTTTCGCAGGGCGGTTTAACCTGCGTTGCGTTACATACAGCTCTCCTCTTGTGGCTCGTAGCATGACATTACATATATAATCTGCCTCAAGAACTGAGCTCTTAAAAACAAAAACATTTTTTTTAATTCCGTATGACTGAGTAGTAGAGATTAGCGCATTCAAACAAACAAACTCTTCAGTCATACAAAATGTTTTTTAGAAAACATACAAAATTAACAAATATTTCAAAGCCAAACAAATATTGCCCAGCATAATTTATTTTTATGTATAATGCTAGAGCAATCATTGTGAGAATAACACGAAATATTGGATTCGCACGAATTGAACTCGCACAAAACGTGCGAATTGACTCCTTTAAATAATATTATGTTTTCTGTAGGCGATTCGCACTAAATTAATTTATTGGCGTGCGAATCGTCACTTCCAAAAACATGCAAAATGTATTTCCACGAAATAGTAAGTACCTATGTAAATTACAATTTATCTATCTAAGATTGTAATTATATGCTTCTATTGTTACACTATAAGTAGAAGAAGCAAGTATTGTTACGAGAAAGAATGCAGAATGCAAAAGTACCTAGCTAACTTGCTATGAAATGAACTCTAAAGAAAATCGGACAAAATTCGCTACAAGTAGGTACGTTAGCGAGGCTTAAAAGTGTTGTCGCAGGCTTTGTGTGAAGGCTCTGCTGTGACAGAAGATAAAATGTCTAGAGCTTTTATATTAGGCTGTTATACTTGTATCAAACTTGTGTTGTCTTAGAATTAATAGAAATCATTAATAATTATTATTGAATGTTTTCTGTGAGTGCGAGAAAATAAACGCCTTTATATTTTACGTCTAACTACTAACAAAAACGCTGACATATTTCAATATTTTACACAGCTAAATAATTGAAACTGATATTTAATTTTATTCAGTGTAAAAAAAATAATTTCTTGCGGGTTCTTCAGATGGCTTTTCTTATTTATAGTTATTAGCTTACCAAAATAAATATCAAAGCTTTACTCTGCCGGTTAATCTTACATTTGCCGAATTGCCAATTTTTTTCTAGTTCATGATTACCTACTTCAAAAATACCGTCGGTCGCCGTCCTTTTTTCCAACATAACCATTATTAAATATGTTCGTAAGCTAACCACTTACCATAAGATACATCATATGCTTATTTACTACCAAAATTAAGGTGATTAAAAGAATCTTTAAGCTTTTAGGTAGTGAATGAAACACAAGATCACGTTATTCCTATGGGAATAGAGAAACATTAAAATTCAATACCGTTCTACCATACATAAGTATGTTAAGTCCTGTATTGATTTATGTAAATGTAGCATCTTGGAACAAAGGGGATTGTAGACTCATTATGTACGTGATAAGTTCAAGGTTAGAGATAATTAGGATTCATGACGGGATATCTATATCTTTACTATTATATAAAGTGGCAAGCTAGTCTGTTATATTTGTTAGTTAACTACGAATAATACGACAGCGACTAGTTACTAGAAGTTACACTAGTATTATTGTTCAACTAAATGATGGCGTTCAACATAAAAGTGATAGGAAATTATAAAATACTAGCTTTAAGTTACATTTTTTGTTACTGCTCCACTCCCATCGCTCGTAGCTTATTGTTACATAGCAAGTATAGTTCTCAAGAACCAGGCTATCAAAAGCAAAAACAATTATTTAAATCTGACTGGTAGTTTTAGAGATAAGCGCGTTCACACAAACAAACAAACTCTTCCGCTCAAATTAGTATAAAGTAGGCAATGTCCTATATATAATTTAATCAACAAATTTTGTAACGACAATGATATATAAAAATTTCAATTAATTGTGACTGATAGTGAATTAAGATAATTGCATGACAATTTATTTGGCGAAATGTGTCTGCTACTCATATTTATACTTAACCAACTTCTGTACCACATTTTATGCAAATAAATGATATTCTATTCTTTTCTATTCTATTCTATTTGATAGTGATGGTTGCCAAGCGATTATAGTAAATAGCCCCTAGTAAATAAAGTATCATTATCGTACAATGCACGTCTTTTAACTGGGATGAGAGGTTACTGTGTACAGTTTATTTACAGTACAAATTATTTGAGAAAGTGCTGTATGAATTACAAGTAGATATGATTTCTAAAATACATAGTGCCAACGCTAACAAATCAAGTAGAAATACTTATCATTCATATTTAGATGGCAAACAATTATACCTCCTGTCTGCATAGATCAAGATCCTACACGTACTTTGCAAATTTTGCTATAATCAAATAGACAAATCTATAAATAAAAATGTAACCGATCGCTGTCTGTACATGGAAGATATATGAGAAAAAAAAATTACTGGGGCCTTTATCAACGCAAATAGAACCCAAAACAATGATTGTTACAATTTTTGTCTGTTTGTCTGTTTGTCTGTGCGTTTGTTCACGCTAATCTCAGAAACGGCTTATCCGATTTAGATATGGTTTTCACTAATACATTGTGGTAAGCTTCACTTAACATTTAGTGTTTGTTTCATGTCAATCGGTTCATAAATAAAAAAGTTATGCTAATTTAAAGAATCACGTCGAACATTTTCTGATAGAAACAGAGACTTTAACAGGTTACGGAATAGCTGATAGCGTTTTTATTTTTCGGATTCCTCTCATTCTAAACAATCTTCCGTTTAGTTTTAAATGAGTCCAGTTTCCAGTGAGCCTCTGTTTCGCGATGACAATTAATAAAGCCCAAGGTCAGACACAACTATAAGTTGTGGGCGTGGATCTAAGTATTAGCTGTGTTTCGCACGGTCAGCTTTATGTGGCTCTATCACGTGTTGGCATTCCTAGCAGCCTGTATGCTTTGATCCTCGATGGCTATACGTCTAATCCATACATCCATACAACCATACATATTATATAAGGCTATGTCCTGACTGACTGACTGACTAACTGACAACGCACAGCCTAAACTGCTGGTCGTAGTGACTTGAAATTTGGAGGGTGTGTTTGTCTAAATGTCTAGAGGTTGTACTAAAAAAGGGTTTTTTAAAATTTAATTCCTAAGTGTGTGAAAAGGGATGAAATCGATTGTATGAATATTCTTTATTTTTTAACTTACAGTTTTGTAATTTTGTTTTGGAATACTTCTATTTAAATAAAAAATATCCCATACTTATATTATAAAAGTAGTTGTGGTTTTCAGTAGTTTGGGTTCAATTTATATTTTTATCCTGATTATTTCCTAAACCACGCAACAGATTCTGATTCCATTTCCACTATCGTTTAAACAATTTTCTCCGTAAGATGTTTAAGCATACATACTTGTAAGTAGAGAAAAGACAAGACTTTCAACGATTTATAATCATATTTTAAAAAAGTCTATGGAGCGGGTCGCGATTCTCGCTAGACTTTATACAATTTAACCATGAATTTAACTTTATTCATTTTAAATTATTGTAGCTAAACCGTGTGATACGCAACCAGTAGTAATAAAGATCTATCTGTGTTCGTTACAAGAGATCGTTCCATTCGTCTCGATTAGTTTTAAACAGCCACACTTTTAATACCGCGCCGTGACCTTACTTCGCAGTATTATTGTAAAAGACTGGAGTTTAATTTCACTACATTTTATAGGATATCAAATTGTATTTATCTAGTGTAAACAGTTGCCTAAGTTTCTTACTAGTTCTTTTGCCTCTACTTATGGCAGCGAAGTAAATTTTGGTGATCCTGACGTTTATTTTCATTTAAATGATCTAATTCTAAATGAATAATTAGTTTGACTACATAAATGGCATAATAGCATTATTTTTACTGTCTCTAATTTATGTAATAGTTTATCTGATGGTACCTAAGTGCGTTCATGGACTTCTGCAATGTTAGTAAATCTAATATTATTTTATGTGCTCTCTTTAGGCGATCCACATACTGCCTCGCACTACGCTGCGGGTTGCGTGGCGAAGTGTGTTGCACCACGCGACATTTGTATACAAAGAGAGATAGTTACAAACAACGTAAGAACACGCATGCCCGCTGATGCGGGGCAGTGTGTGAATTGTCTTAAACCTCGTATGAAAAAGGGACCATGTCTTCTTTAGCAAGGCAGTATTAACTTCCTACTTATTTCCATTAATTTCATTTCTTTACGCCCCGTTGGCGATCCTCCTACGCAGTTTAAAATTGGCTATTATTGGACTTCGAATTAAGAGTTTAGAGGCTTAAAATAAACCTCTGTAATCCACTTTTGTTTAATTCACGAAGTATTTATAGAAAACTCTCGTTGGCAACGGAGTGGGTGCGAATAACTAATGTTGGCAATCGATGGGAGCCTTTATGCCTGGCGGATCCAAAAGACATATTGTAGTACTAGCTGTTGCCCGCGACTTCGTTCGCGTGAAAATTTAGATGGGTGCCTCTATGAGAATATTGCGTGCCTGATTTTATGGCAATCGTACATTGTATTAGTATTATCCGTCTCTATGACGAATCCAGTTTAAACCCGCTACCGCTAAAACTGACAAACCACTTTCACACAAACTTGCGACTCTTATTTGCCCATTATAAGGAGGGTTGCTGAATAATAAAAAAAGAGTATTTTCTAGTAATCTGGTAAACCTACTATAAAAACTATAGAAATTTTATACAAACTTTGCCACCCCTTTATACCCCCTTAGGGGAAGGATTTCGCAAAATTCCGTCTAAGTGAGCACCTATATCCTAATAGGAACGACAATACAAAGTTTGAGATTCCTAGCACTTGTTGTTTCTGAGATTTCGTGATAAGTGAGTGAGTGACCTTTTGCTTTTATGTATATAGATAGCATTTTTATATTATTCAAATACTGTTTTTCATACTATTTTTAATCTCCCATTCATACAAATCCTCTTTCACCTACCTAAAGATATCCCTCGTAAAAACAATATACGATACACAAAGGCAAATTTTTACTACAATAACTTTCCCCTTCCCCTTCTTCCCTATTACACTTTTTCTCCATACTCCACAGTTTCCTCCTTCCTCTCCTCCCCTCCCCCTTCTCCTCTTCACCTCCTTCAGCATCCCTTGCCCCTCCTCCAGCATCTCTTGCCCTTTCCTCCACTTCCCTCTACCTTGCCTCCTCGTTTTCCCCTCTCTTCTCCCATCCTTCTCCTTTCCTTTCCTCCTTTCCTCTCCCTTCCTATCGCTTCCTCTAAATCCACCCCTGTTAAAATATCCTTATAATTTTATTTTAACAGGGGTGGATTTAGAGGGGTGAAATTAGGGATGAAATATTCTATACAAAGATCTTTAGCTTTTGAAGCTAGCGACTTGAAATTTACAGGGAGGGGGAGGGAGGGAAAGGAGGGAATAAAAGTAGGGAGGAAAAGGAGGAATTGAGGAGAAGGAGGAAGGGAGGGGAAAGTGAGAGGGAAGTGATGGGGGAGTGAGAGGAAAGAGATGGGGAAGTGAGGGGGAAGTGAAGAGGAAGTGTGGGGGAAATGCGGGAGAAGTGAGGGGAAAGACAAGAAGAAGTCAGAGGGAAGTCAGGGGAAAGCCAGGGAGAAGTGATGGGAATGTTAGAGGAAAGTAAGAGGAAAGTGAGGGGAAGTGAGGGGAAAGTGACGGAGAAGAAACGGGGAAGTGAGATGGAAGTGAGGAGGAATTGAGGGGGAAGTGAGGTGAGTGAGAGGTCAGTGAGGGGGAAGTGAGGGGAAGTGAGGGGAGTGAGGGTTAAGTGAGGGGTGAATAAGGGGAAAATGAGAGGACAGTGAGGGGGAAGTGAGGGAGACAGTAGAGGAAGGGAGGGGAAAGGAACGCGGAAAAAGGAGTTCTCGAATGGTGGAAAAAGGGAGGGGAGGGGATAGGAAGCGATAGGAAGGGAGAGGAAAGGAGGAAAGGAAAGGAGAAGGATGGGAGAAGAGAGGGGAAAACGAGGAGGCAAGGTAGAGGGAAGTGGAGGAAAGGGCAAGAGATGCTGGAGGAGGGGCAAGGGATGCTGAAGGAGGTGAAGAGGAGAAAGGGGAGGGGAGGAGAGGAAGGAGGAAACTGTGGAGTATGGAGAAAAAGTGTAATAGGGAAGAAGGGGAAGGGGAAAGTTATTGTAGTAAAAATTTGCCTTTGTGTATCGTATATTGTTTTTACGAGGGATATCTTTAGGTAGGTGAAAGAGGATTTGTATGAATGGGAGATTAAAAATAGTATGAAAAACAGTATTTGAATAATATAAAAATGCTATCTATATACATAAAAGCAAAAGGTCACTCACTCACTTATCACGAAATCTCAGAAACAACAAGTGCTAGGAATCTCAAACTTTGTATTGTCGTTCCTATTAGGATATAGGTGCTCACTTAGACGGAATTTTGCGAAATCCTTCCCCTAAGGGGGTATAAAGGGGTGGCAAAGTTTGTATAAAATTTCTATAGTTTTTATAGTAGGTTTACCAGATTACTAGAAAATACTCTTTTTTTATTATTCAGCAACCCTCCTTATAATGGGCAAATAAGAGTCGCAAGTTTGTGTGAAAGTGGTTTGTCAGTTTTAGCGGTAGCGGGTTTAAACTGGATTCGTCATAGAGACGGATAATACTAATACAATGTACGATTGCCATAAAATCAGGCACGCAATATTCTCATAGAGGCACCCATCTAAATTTTCACGCGAACGAAGTCGCGGGCAACAGCTAGTACTACAATATGTCTTTTGGATCCGCCAGGCATAAAGGCTCCCATCGATTGCCAACATTAGTTATTCGCACCCACTCCGTTGCCAACGAGAGTTTTCTATAAATACTTCGTGAATTAAACAAAAGTGGATTACAGAGGTTTATTTTAAGCCTCTAAACTCTTAATTCGAAGTCCAATAATAGCCAATTTTAAACTGCGTAGGAGGATCGCCAACGGGGCGTAAAGAAATGAAATTAATGGAAATAAGTAGGAAGTTAATACTGCCTTGCTAAAGAAGACATGGTCCCTTTTTCATACGAGGTTTAAGACAATTCACACACTGCCCCGCATCAGCGGGCATGCGTGTTCTTACGTTGTTTGTAACTATCTCTCTTTGTATACAAATGTCGCGTGGTGCAACACACTTCGCCACGCAACCCGCAGCGTAGTGCGAGGCAGTATGTGGATCGCCTAAAGAGAGCACATAAAATAATATTAGATTTACTAACATTGCAGAAGTCCATGAACGCACTTAGGTACCATCAGATAAACTATTACATAAATTAGAGACAGTAAAAATAATGCTATTATGCCATTTATGTAGTCAAACTAATTATTCATTTAGAATTAGATCATTTAAATGAAAATAAACGTCAGGATCACCAAAATTTACTTCGCTGCCATAAGTAGAGGCAAAAGAACTAGTAAGAAACTTAGGCAACTGTTTACACTAGATAAATACAATTTGATATCCTATAAAATGTAGTGAAATTAAACTCCAGTCTTTTACAATAATACTGCGAAGTAAGGTCACGGCGCGGTATTAAAAGTGTGGCTGTTTAAAACTAATCGAGACGAATGGAACGATCTCTTGTAACGAACACAGATAGATCTTTATTACTACTGGTTGCGTATCACACGGTTTAGCTACAATAATTTAAAATGAATAAAGTTAAATTCATGGTTAAATTGTATAAAGTCTAGCGAGAATCGCGACCCGCTCCATAGACTTTTTTAAAATATGATTATAAATCGTTGAAAGTCTTGTCTTTTCTCTACTTACAAGTATGTATGCTTAAACATCTTACGGAGAAAATTGTTTAAACGATAGTGGAAATGGAATCAGAATCTGTTGCGTGGTTTAGGAAATAATCAGGATAAAAATATAAATTGAACCCAAACTACTGAAAACCACAACTACTTTTATAATATAAGTATGGGACCGATTTCAAAATATATCATTTTAAATAAAAAAAGAATTTTTGAAATCGGTTCATAAGTGACCGAGTTCTGTTGTAACAAACATACAAACAAAATGCGACCCGAATTGAGAGTCTCTTCCTTTTTGAAGTCGGTTAAAAATGTTTTATTCCTTAGCGACCTTGTCTTATAATATTTTGATCAATAGAGATAAAGATCTAACAAATAATGCCCATTTAACCTTGTCTGTTAATAATTTAATGATAAAATAGACTAATACAGCACCGTCTTCGCCGTTTAAGACAATTGTCATAAGAGGCGGCAATATAAAGGAACACCAGGTATATCTATACTATTATATTAAGCGGAAGAGTTTGTTTGTTTGTACGTGCTAATCTCTGAAACTACCAAACGGATTTGGAAAATTCTTTTTGCGTATGAAAGCCCAGTTATCGAGGCAGGTTATAAGCTATGTAACATCACGCTACTGCGACGGGAGCAGAGCAGTAAGCAAAGACGCGGGTAAAACCGCGCCGCGGCAAGTTAGTACGTAATATACTTCTTATTCCGGTTGCCAATCTGCCTGTCAAACGTGGTGACTATGTACAAGGCCATTCAGTAGATATTTTCAGGTTGATGATCCCATAAAAGTGCCCTACAGCACCGGGCTTGTTAACAGTAAGTACGGAAATACATAAAACAAAAATTAATAAAATTTTAATGCTCATGGTGTAATAGGATCCCTATCTCGTAGCGCAATTCTTTGTTCAAACATTTTTTCCTCCTCGAGTTTTATGTCCGCCAATAGGAATTTATCGACAGTATAATGGCTTCTGGTGTAAGGTCTGTTGTAGGAGAGGAAATTAAATTATCGATGACTTTTGTACTTTTTAGTGCTAGAAAGAATTTTCTGGCACTTTCTGGAAGAAAGGTCATTTTAATTAGAGTAATTGAACTGGATTTTTAAAGTAGTAGATTTATCGGTCAAGTGACGAAAGTGTAAAAAAAAAAATTGAAACAAAAGGTATCAATCATCAAAGGAATCGGTAAAGTATTTTCATAGAATATCAATGTTAAATATTAGGTTATTTTCGTGATAGGGTTTTGTTTAATACACAATAATAATTATTATTATCCTACTACACCATAGAGGTCTTAGCTTCAATATGGAGGTGGGTAAAGGTGATTTCGATGTTCTGTCTGAGATATTCTTAGTATCAAATTTAGGGTTTAAAATTACGTCCGGTAAATGACCCCCTATTACGTGGGACCTAACGTAGTTAGCGGATCGTGGATCCGCTTATTAACGCTTTGGAGTTTCCCGCGTAATGCTATGTTATAACTATACTAATATTTATATATACTCGTATACCGCATGTTTTTTTGTTATTTTCTGTTTCATTTTATATTTTTAGGCTTGTTATTTTTTCGTTATTTATTTAGTATTTTAATTTGTATTAATATTATTCAATAGTTGTCTGCTAAAGTCTGCTTCGATGGTAAATGTTGTGTATACCTATAATTGGCATATATATATGACCTTTTTTTTTATCTATATTTTCTATTAAATGTAAAATATGTATGCTGTTGGTGTACCTAATAAATAAATAAATAAATAAATAAAAAATAAATAAATACCGTAGGAACTTGTTTATTTGTACGCGCTAATCTCTGAAACTACTAGTCGGATTTGTAAGTAATTGTTAATAGCCTAAGTCTTGAGGAAAATAATAGGCTATATAACATTACGCTAGGAAACATGGGACTGGAGAAGTACGTGCTGCGGACAGCTAGTTATTTAATAACTATTAAACTTTAGCATTTTTTCGTAACCTAATTTACTGGCATTACTAAAACCAAATTTGCAATAATTCTAAAGTAAACGAATGATAATGAAGCTTTAAATTTACAAGAGTCTTACACCGTACACAGCTTTCATCGTAAATAAGGGTTAACCCTGTTTTATAGCTAGGGTTGGCACAATACGCTGGTAATTCAGTGTATAACATGAAGGAATGAACGAAAAAACCTTTTTAATATGTATGTATTGCATAAAAAAAACTGATATCTCTAAAGTCGGTTTACGTACGATAATTTTACGTGATAACATCATAAAAAAACATTGATGAAAAATTTAAAACTTTAATTTAATTACTTAATTATTATCACTTAATTATCATTATTTTGTATAATAGAAAGAAGGACTTTGGTCACAAGACGAACGCTTAGGCCGATCGTGCCTCTTTATTGCTTGTTCCGCACTTCCGCTTACACGCGGAACGTGACATTTTTCGTGCCGGCGTTCATCGAATTAAAAAAGACATTACACGTCAAAACAAATTAAACTATGAAATACTTTTATGAGCAGCACAAATAATCTCTACACAATTTTTTTAATTGTAAGAAAGTATATATGACGACTATAAAACACTTGATGTAAGCTGCTTCTAATCAGTCTTTTTTGTATCGTCACAAAAGACATAAACGCGTTGTTTTACATCTCTTTGTACCTTACGTTTTTATCTACCTATACTATTATAGATAGATAAATACGTAAGGCGATTTAAAACAACGCGTTGATGTCTTTTTAGATAATTTTTATTGAAAACTTTTGTATCAACACAACAAAAAACAACGAAACGAAAGTAGCAAACAACAAAGACTATTGTTTTAGTTTAAACTTTAAGCATTTCATTGCATTAAAAAGTGCATTTTATTTTAGCTTTTTGTTCATATCTTTTTGCGTATGATAGCCCAGTTCTCGAGGAAGGTGATAGGCTATGTAACATCACGCTACGGAAGCAGAGCAGTTAGCTAAGACGCGGATGAAACCACTCCGCGGAAAGATAGTAAAATATAAAACTAACCAAACTACTGAACCATTTTTTATAAAAATTTGGAACCAATTTCAGAGTATATACTCTTTCAAATTAAAAATGAATTTTTCAAATCGGTTTATAAATGACCGAGTTTTGCAGTGACACACATACAAAATAAAATACGTCACAAATTGAGAACCTCCTCCTTTAGTCGGGTAAAAATAAGAATAAACATAATAAATTTGATATAGAGCTGGCTTAATTCAATCAAGTCATTTCTGTCTTAGTCTTTAAGGAGTATAATTAATAGTCGCTGTTTACTTCTATCTGTTTCTCAGCTCGCTTCTTCTAAACCACCCAACGGATTTTAATATTGTGGTTTGACTATTGTTCCTTGTTCAACAATCTGTCACTACAAATTATTTTTTTAAGATTCTAATTTAAAATAAAATATTCTGAAAAATTCTCGAATACTACTCTTTTATGCAAGTGTTGTAATTAATGCTCAAGCCTTCTCTATATGAGAAGAGGCTATGATCTGCAGTGAGCATAATAACAGGCTGGTATTAATAAGTTGAAAAGAATATTTTCTAAAATTTTCCGCACAACCCTACTGCGGCAAGGATTCCAGATACTCACGGGGTTGGTACAAAGGACCTATATTTTAAAACCCGGAAGATGTTTGTGCAAAATGAGCCATGATAACCACAGCGGGTTATTCCTAAAGTACTTCATTCTTTTGTTCTAAAAAGATACGAATCTCATTCATTCATTCTTAAGTTATTTCACTGAATTATATCACCTGCCGGGACAGTGAACGGATATGACCGTGATGACAATAAAACATCTATTGTGTCTACAGTAGTGTCTATGAAAGGGTTAATATTCAAAAATGTTCATTGTTTGCTGCTCTATTGCATGGAGTTGTTTGAGAACTCTTTTTTTAATACTGGGTATAACACCACCACAGTAGGCTCAATATAGTAGCAGAATTGTCGATCATTGATCTCACAATGGTTGATTTTGACAAGTTTGGTAATCTAATAACATGATGGCCTCATTATGACTTTCCAATGGTCAACCACAGATACTCCATTGTAATAAATGGCTTAAAATGGCAATCTCGTACATATAGTTGTATAGTTTCACTTTTTAGTATAGCGTTATACATTAATTTATTGTTTTTTGCCGTTGACGAACTTGTTATTACATCAAATTGCTATAACACTAATAAATAATCTATACATATAATAAAAATGTAACCGAACGCTGTCTGTACATGGAAGATATATGAGAAAAAAAATATTGGGACCTTTATCAACGCAAGTAGAACCCAAAACAATGATTGTTACAATTTTTGTCTGTTTGTCTGTTTCTCTGTTTGTCTGTTAGTCTGTTTGTCTGTTTGTCTGTGCGTTTGTTCACGCTAATCTCAGAAACGGCTTATCCGATTTAAATATGGTTTTCACTAATATATTGTGGTAAGCTTCACTTAACATTTAGTGTTTGTTTCATGTCAATCGGTTCATAAATAAAAAAGTTATGCCAATTTAAAGAATCACATCGAATATTCGTTAATTTACTACGAAATCTTTTAGAAGCAGAGATTTTAACCCAAGGTAAGACACTAAAAGTTGTGGGTGTGGGTCTAAGTATTAGCTGTTTTTCGCACGGTCAGCTTTATGTGGCTCCATCACGTGTTAGCATTCCTAGCAGCCTGTATGCTTTGATCCCTGATGGCTATACGTCTAATCCATACATCCATACATATTATAAAAGGCTTTGTCCTGACTGACAGACAACGTACAGCCTAAACCACTGGTCGTAGCGACTTGAAATTTGAAGGGTGTGTTTGTCTTAATGTCTAGAAGTGTACTAAGAAATGGTTTTTAAAAATTCAACCCTTAAGTGTATGAAAAAGGATGAAAACGATTGTATGAAACGTCTACATTTTTAACTTACAGCTTTGAAATTTTGTTTTGGAATAATTTTATTTAAATAAAAAATTCTCATTTTTTTTTTAACTGGGTTGGATTTATAGGCGTTAAATAAGGGATTAAATTAGATCTTTGCTTTTGAAGTTGGCGACTTGAAATTTGGAGGGAGGGGGAAGGGAGGGGGAGGAAGAGGAAAGGAAGGGAGAAGTGCCGGGTAGTGAGGGGGAAGTCAGGGCAAAGGGAGGGTAAAGTCAGGGGGAAATCGACTGCCTCTGTATTTCGGTGGTACTGTGTATGGACTGCCACGCAGAGGTTGCGGGTTCGATTCCCGCTCAGTGCAAATATTTGTAGCATGAACATGTCTATTTGCATTGGTCTGGGTGTTTCTATGTATAATATGTATGTATTTACAAAACTAAAAGTATTTAAGTATGTTTATCCGTATTCTAGAACCCATAAGCAAGCATATAATATGCTTACTTTGGGTCTAGATAGCGTTGTGTAAAAAAAGGAAAAAAGAAAAAGGGAACTCAGGAGGATGTGAGGAGGCAGTGAAGGGCAAGTGAGGGGCAAGTGAAGGGCAAGTGAGAGGTAAGTGAGGGGGAAGTGAGGGGGACGTAAGGGAAAGTGAGGGAAGTGAGGAGTCAGTGAGTGGTAAGTGAGGGGTGAGTGAGTGGAAAGTGAGGGAAAGTGATGGGAAGTGTGGGGAAAGTGAGGGAGATGGGAGGGAGACGGGAGGGAAAGGGAGGGGAATGGGAAAAAGGGGGAGAGGAAATGAGGGAAAGGGGAAAGTTATTGTAGTGGAAATTTGCCGTAGTGTATTGTATATTGTTTTACGGGTGATATCTTTAGGTAGGTGAAAGAGGGTTTGTACGAATGGTGATGATGATGAGATTAGAAATAGTATGCAAAACAGTATTTAAACAATATAAAAATGTCTATTGGAAAAACTCACTCATCACGAAATCTCAGAAACTACAAGTGCTGGGAGTTTAAAATTTTGGAAATAGGTGCTCCTTATGACGGGTTTTTCGAAATTCATTTCTCTGTAGTATAAAGGGGAACAAAATTTGTATAAAGCTTCTATAGTTTTTAAACGGGAGTTTTGATAATACGATTTCTAAACTAGGAACTATTCTTATTAAGTGGGAAAATAGGAGTGGCAAGTTTCGTTAAATATCGCAAAATTTCGTCTGTTATAGGGGTAGCGGGTGAATAGATTTAAATAGGATTCGCCTTAGAGACGGATTGAACTGATATTTATTACTAATACAATGTACGATTGCCGTAAGATTAGGTAAGAAATATACAGGCACACATCTGAATTTTCACGCGAACGAAGTCGCGGGCAACAGCTAGTATGTAAAATATATTTAAGTACATAAATGAAATCTGGCTTGAATAAATGTTTAAATTTAGTAGTAGTTTTGACCACTTTGACCGATCATTGACCGGCCAGTGATCGATCATTATGAATATTTAGATTACGAACTTTTAGCAAATGACAATGGGATTGTAGTTGCGTCGTGTTGGAATGACTAATTTATAAAATAACAGACTCAGGCCCCGTTTTCATTCAAAGAAATATATAGAAAGTTCACACGAGTTTGTATAATAGAATAAGGAGTAAAGGCTTATTTTGGCATGATAAAAAACTGTGTTATAAGTCTTTTGTTCGAGTAGATATTGTATAATTTTGTTACATTAGTATTGTACTGCTAAAGGATAGTAATATTTTTTTATATTATGTTTAGAGTTTCTGGTTTTGAGTTTGATCTCCGATTCGAGTAAACTGATATTGCTTTTTCTCTTAGAAATTCTTTAAATAGCCTGGAGTCTGAAATTGTGCCTGATAAATGACAACAGGCTAGCCCTGGTTACATAGAGTCCAAGATAAATGACGAAATGTAAGTAAACCTCTACCTATCCCTACGGCGAAAAAGAGGGCATGTTACACTATGATTTTAATAATAAAATGTACGTTAATATCGCGGTATTGTTCAGTGACCACACGATCAGAAAACATAACCGCAAATAGGTGATGCGGAAAGAAGCAGTCAACTGAGATGTGTAATATGATGCTTGTAATATGTCACTGGTTACCGAATGTGTAGCATATTGTGAAGATACTAGACGTGGACATTTTACTTATTTCGGTCGGTTGTTTATACTTGGTCATATATCTAACAATTTACGCCAATCTATACTATACTATTAAAAACATGACACACTCTTGAAATAACGCTCGGATTTGAATAATTCTTTTTGCGTATGATAGCCCAGTTCTTGAGGAAGGTTATAGGCTATGTAACGTTTCGCTACTGGCGACGGGAGCAGAACAGTAAGCAAAGATGCTGGTGAAACCGCGCCGTGGAAAGCTGGTTTTCTATATGAGGGTGGTAGGTACTTTCTCGGTCGTTTTGACCCATTTCTGCTGCAACCAACAAGATTCTACAATTGTGCTGTAATGTTGAAGACCTTTTATTCTATTAAATAATTTTATAAATAAATAAATAAATAAATAATATTTCAACAACTACACACAACGCCATCTAGACCCAAAGTAAGCATATTATGTGCTTGTGTTATGGGTTCTAGAATGCGGATATACATACTTATATACTTTTTTTTTTTTTTTGTAAATACATACATATTAAACATAGAAACACCCAGACCAATGCAAATAGACATGTTCATGCACACAAATATTTGCACTGAGCGGGAATCGAACCCGCGACCTCTGCGTGGCAGTCCATACACAGTACCACCGAACCACAGAAGCAGTCAATTTTACGTAATATAAACCGTGTTGATGGCCGAATATGTAGACTTGTTTGGATGCACTCTCAATAAATTTACACTAGTCGTGTATTGGGTGTGCAATACATAATAGGTTACTGTTTATTGTTGTATTTTATAATATTGTAAATTTTATTTTTTGTTATTTATTGTAAGTTGAAAGGTAGGTAAGTAAGGTAGAATATGATTATTGTTTATTGTAAAAACAGGAACCTAGTAATAAGTCTAATATTAATGTAATTAATAATTTTGTTACTGCACTATCGCATTAGGTTAGCCTGTAAGGATAGTTGTAAGTTTTTGATAAAGAAATAAATAAATAAACTGGCAATGAATTCAACATACGCTTGAATTGTAAAAGACTATCATCAAATTATAGGTACCTTCATTTTCAGCTAAAGATTTACGTCTGAACGAAATTATAAGGAGATGAACATTATTAGGAATATCATATCGGATTAGTCTTGTAAACATACCTACTCAGTACACGCTGAGTTATAACAAGATCAAAGAGATTAAGTACCCTTACGTTTTCTTTACTTTTAAAAGATAACTGTCTCTTTAGATAATAAGCCCTGTATCGTTTCTTCAAAGTGAAAGTCTTGCGTTAATATTTCTTTATACATATAGGACAGTTAGCACTGAAGCCTTGCCAGTAGGTATGGTAGGTGTTTTTTCGGTTGATTTTGAGGTTCAAAGACGAGCGACGAACTCATTACGACATGCAAAGTATCTTCTTACAATCGCGCGATCTCCAGAAAATCAGTAGATTATTTAAAGAAGAAAATGAAGGTTATAGAAGTCTTATAGACGAATGGCAGCAGCGCTGGGATACTTCAATTATGGGGCGCAACCTGTACCAGTTTTTACATCAGTTGCAAAGATTTGGATTTTGTTGGTTGAAAAGAACATGTCTTGAGGTATCACTCTTTCGCCCAATTTCTTACGGGTCACGGTAACTTTAAGGGCAAACTACTTTTGTTGTGTGATATTACATATACATACTTACCTTCAGACATTATCATCATACTTTAGCCGAAGAGCATAATAAAGGCCTACCCAAAATATCTCCACCGTAACCAGTCCCAAGCGGCCTTTATCCATCAGTTGCCCTCTTCATATGAGGTAAACTAACAATAGAAAACAATAGTAAATCCTTACTGGTTTCAGAATGAATGGGCCGCGGCCGGATCGACTGGGGAAGTAATTACCCTCATATCTCATAGAATATTAACGTAGGTAAAATATAAGTTTCCATTTGAATACGTTTCGCTTGGTGAGTGAGAGCGTCGGCAACCCAATTATTCCTCGATCCTCTTTCCTTTCCCTATTCATTAATTCCTTTTCCCAACAAGGTCAGCAACAGCTTGTTTATGTTTGTGCAATGCTAAGAAATTATAGCCATTTCCAAAGGTTATTTATAGAAATTATATTTTCCATATAAAATAATACTTGTACAAAACAAAATTTGCTTTCAAATTAATTTAATCAAATCACGTAGCGTATACTAAATCTATTGAATTTATTTTTGTTTGTTGTTGTGAATCAAAGATGGCTGCGGGACGCGATGAGCGTTGCTAGGCAACCACCCGCCTTCTTACACGGCACAAATGTAAGGGACACTGGAATTTTGTCTTTATTTTTTTACAATATTGAACTCTTAGAAAAGCATGATTATAACTTCTCTTTAATAAAACTTTACAGACATTTATCTATGAAATCAAACATGATTTAAAAGCTGTTTAATATAATTATTGCTAGAAAAACTTTGATTCTTCAATATTTTAGTTTGAAAGCATTGCTTTGAAATTAGCAAGCGCTGAAGCATTTAAGGTTTAGTTATTATTTTTTACGTTTGCCCACATGGTTTTAAATAGATTTATGTTGAGTATTTCTTTGAAGAAACAGGACGGATTATTCTAGAGTATTGTATTTCATATTTCATCTATACAATTATTTATTTATTTATTTAAGCTTCTTACACACAGAATGTATAAATGGCGGACTTTATGCCAACGGCATTCTTTACCAGTCCACCTTCAATAAATTATTTAAAGCGGCAGAGTTTTTTTGTTTAATCGCGCTAATATCTGGAACTACCAGTCAGATTTGAAAATTCTTTTCATGTATGACAGCCCAGTTTTCGAGGAAAGTTATAGGCTATGTAACATCACGCTACTGGCGACAGGAGCAGAGCAGTAAGCAAAGATGCGGGTGAAACCGCGCCGCAGAATGCTTGTTACATATAAGCTTGGTGAAATATGGGTGTGTCTAAGATGTATTACTTTATATTCTTTCTTGTTATCAAGGACAAGATAGTTCACTAGCACCTCTCCAGCCCTGATCAGATCTAAAATTAAGGCTGTTGTAATTAAATACAAATACTTACAAATAGCTTCTAGAATATCGTCAGGTTTTTAACTCATCACTGAAAATCTAAAATTGACTAACATAAATATATATTCTAACACATTCACACAGCGCCATTTAGAAATCTTATACAATATGTACTAGACAACCAATATACATACTTATATACTTTTTTTGTAATACCGTAGAAATACATATATAATACATATAAAAACCCACACCAAATCAAACATTAAATATTCATGCACACAACAAAATTTATGTTTGACTTGAGCGGGAATCGAACCCGCGACCTTTGGCGTGGTAGTCCGCTACACAAACCACTCCGCCATCCGTTAATATTAACGCTTATCTTCCGAAATGTTTATAATTATTATGTATTATCACATTATATTTTAAAAATTCCAATTATACAATGATTTATAAAAACCACCAATATTAGAACTCACGTTGGAAGCAGGGGCATAACTCTAATAAAAAAAAAAGTAATACCTATATACGAGACTGTTTTCTAAATATTTCCCACCCAATTCCGTGATATAGTTATATGTTAACGTCCACCAGGCACGTACTTTCGGCTTACGAGGCCCTATGTAATTAGAAGGCTGTTACGGCTAAATACATGGGCTTAAGTCTTATAATATCATTTATATTTTACTGGCTTTTACCTCAGTGCCGGATAGTGTTATATTCCGGGAAATGAGATGTTTTCTCATGCGAAAATGAAGGGACTAAGAGGCGAATGAATGCCGCTTAGTTTAGAAAATATATTGTAGCTGCGTCTTTCTCTGAAGAGACTTCAAAGAAATCATCACATAAGTACTCATGAAGATTTATGGCATTTATGCTCGGTCTGTTAGTACGTCTTCTTTTGTCGCTTCTACTAGAATCTTATAATTCTAATCCGTAACGTTTTTGCGCATTATTAACCATGTAAAGATTTAGTAAAAGGTTTTAGCTAATATTATAATAGAATACGTATTGCGTACTGCTGCGTTTAAAATCTTTTAACGTGTGTAATACTTAAAGACTACAACACTACAGCATGACATTCAAAAACCTCAATTAGAACGCATACGCTTTAAGCTGGGATTTCCCTAAACGGACATGTCTTCAGACAAGTCTATAGGGACAGGTCTGACGCTACTATAACCGCCCGCGATCGCAACACACTAACCAGATCTAATAGCAGCAAAGCCCGATGTCCGCCTAGTGAATTCCATGCTTTAACATTATGGTAATTTTCTATACATTGCAATCGCTTAACCAAGTCAATTCAACACATTCATGCTGACACCGACAAGGACCACCGTAACAAAAGCCGCTTGAGTTACTTCCTAACCAATGTTCACAAATTTCAGATTTTTAACTAAATGCAAATCGACATAATACACAATAATATCATAAAGTATCCTCTATTCGTGTACCGCGTTATTTTTATCATTCTAGTATTGATTCGTTTGGTAATAAAGTAGAAAATGTCTGAGTTTGTAAACATGTAAGATGGCGACGCGACAGTGATAGATCTGACCGTTGTCATGGCAATGGTAACGAAAAACTCCTACGCGTCACCTACACATTACGCGGATAGGATAAAAGCATGGAAATCAGCATTTATTGCGTTTTATGTGAAATAGGAAATAAAAAAGAAATGGCGATGTATCTTCAATATAAATAAAAATTAATGTTTTTATGTTTGTTATTGATGCGTGCCGAAACCAATGATGATGAAACTTTGGTATAGTGTTCTGGGAACGTTTGCAAAGTTTCCTAGCCCAAAAAACCTATACTTATATTCGTATTATAAATAATTTTTCTTTTTATTATACTTCATGTGGCATTGCAACGCAGTCCGGTTCAGTAATGTATGATATAATAGTATAAACACTACTATCAATACCTACTGAATTTGCACATTATCTCATTGTCATGAGTTGGCAGAAAATCAGCTGTCTTATTTGTCAAGATCTGTGAAGAGGACACTAAGGCAATGTTGTGCCTAATCACTATCTGAATGTAAAGTATTGACCAATAACCCCCTCGGTCCTCTTCCTTTTCCCTTTTCTTTCCTTATACCTTTCTCCCTACATGGACGGTTTGGTTCAGTTTACATTGGTTTTGCAATGCTTAGAAAATGTAGCAATGTCCATAGGTCACGGTTACCATCGCTTCGCATTTCGATGGTAAGCCATCAGGGGGCCTACTACCACCTCTTTAAGCAGTATTATTTTAATGTCACTCTGTGTTTTGTCTTTTTCCTTCGTACTATTAAAAATAAGGATAAAGACAGAGTAGGATTATAATAAGATTGCTTTAAGAGGTTGTAAAAGTTGCAAAAAAAATTTGAGACCCAAGAATCAAACTAGGAAACTTTAAATACATCTTCCCAATATTAATACCAGCATTACAGTTATCATGCTGAAAAGCTTAGGCGATAAGTAAAACTAGAGGGTACAAAACAAAATATTTCAAAGGGTCGAAATACCTCGATTTGTTGCGAACTGCCTCTGGCTTAAGATATGAGATAAGTGCCCTGGTTTAAGACAAAATCTGTAAATGTGTTTGGGTAAACACTAAATTTTGTTGCAATTGTCACGATTCGCGAGAAAATTGACGATCGCAATTGTGACAGTGTTATCTTGGGTGCTGTAGTCCGTCCTATCTAAACAAATATCTTTTGCGTTTGTTAGAAGTGCCTTAGAGTTTTGATGATCGGTCAGTCAGTGAGTAACAAAATTACGAATTTTGGCTAGTTTTAATTCTTAAAGTACTGGTTCAAATTAAATGAAATTTAAAATATACCGTGTTTATACAATGCCTCCTTGTTTACTGAAAATTCACTTCACAACGAAGTTATAGGGGGTCTAAAATGGTTCGAACTGCTTTGAGAAAAGGAAGGACGGCCGTACCCGTGTCACTTTTTTCTCGACTTGGTTGAAAGTTACGTTAAATTTTTTTTTTGTTTGCATCGATTAAACAAAAATCTACGTTACCGTATTTAAAAATTCTTTCACCTTTAGAAATTAATAAATTGAGCGAGTTACATAGGCTGTATTTTATTATGTTTAATATATAATTTTCAGTCATTTTCAGAATTTCTATATTTTAAGCGCCTTCGTAAATCTAAACGATGCAATACGACACTATTGCTATGATATTTTCAGTAGAAGTTTGTTGTGAGATAGAATAAAACTTTTGATACCGTAATGAAGCGAAGGCGGACCATCTAGTGTTCGATAATATTATATTATTTATTTATTTGATATTTACCAGATGCCTCTGTGGTTCGGTGATACTGTGTATGGACTGCCACGCAGAGGTCGCGGGTTCGATTCCCGCTCAGTGCAAATATTTGTGTGCATGAACATGTCTATTTGCATTGGTCTGGGTGTTTCTATGTATAATATGTATGTATTTACAAAAAAAAAAGTATATAAGTATGGTATATCCGCATTCTAGAACCCATTACACAAGCATATAATATGCTTACTTTGGGTCTAGATGGCGTTGTGTGTAGTTGTTGAAATATTATTATTATTATTATATTATTTATTCAACTTTATACAAACAATTATGTATTGGCGGCGTTAAGTTCGCTATGGTAAACTGGTGGTGACTCTTTACCAGTCTACCATAGTTTGTTAATATTATATAACCCATAAACGAGTATTTGTCATAATCATCACATTCAAAAGGCAAAATTTGAAGACCGTAGTAGATTCTGTATATCTTTTGTTAAATCTTTTCCAGTTACCTACCTTTTTGGTGATCTGACCGCCATCATTCATGATTGATCGTTATTTCCTGATACTAAAAAAGCAATAAAACGCATTAGTATTTTATCATTCTGGACTATACATAAGAAAAAACAGGAAAAGTAATACCTTCCTACAATCGGTCAATCACTTTGATAGGACATTGATGTATAGTTTCACTTTAATTGATAAATAACAAATGACCACGAGTTTTGTACTATCTAGTAGTAGTTTTGGTTTACCAGGAATTTGTCACATCAGTTATAGCCTAAAATATTTTTGATTAAGAATGAAGAGCACCTGTATAAACTTGTTTAAACTGTATAAACTAAATATTAATATTTAACCGCCCCTAGTGTTTATCTTGAGAACCAATTCTCAAAAAAGTAAAATATTTGAAATTCGTACTAATGCAAACATAGCACGTGACATTATAGCTATTCAAAATTAAGTGACGTTCCAGGAATTTGAAAAAGTCACTTTTCAAATTTTCAAGTGATTGTACTATGTGCATATTATTTTCTTCAAAATTACTTTACCAAGTTGTTTTCTTGTTGCAGGATATCGACTATGAGGGGTTTCGGTGGTTCCTGGACACCTTCTTGGAGGTGTCCACTCCAGATGAACTATCCAGGTAATAATGTTATATACAATACGTGAAGGGTACATTTCTAGGTATACATCCGACCGGTATTGATATGTATTCTTATTGAAAAACTGAAGTAGGATAGAGTTCCTCAGTCCCTCCTTGTTTCACTAGCTCCTTCCTGAACTTGATTATAGAAATCAAATTCAATTGTAACAAATCGTATGACTACTTATGAATGTCATACATGACCAAAGAGATGTACGCCAATTGCCCACGGCCAATAAATAAACGAAAAAATGTACAAGAGTCTTAAGGGTATTATATTTTAAGGAATAGGGCAGACCCCTTTACAAGGTCTACCGATGGATAGGGATGTCTCGCGATCGGTTAAGTTGGCGAAACTTGGGGAAAGCCTATGTCCAGCACTAGACGTCTTTCGGCTGATATGATGATGATTATTTTAAAGAATCACAGATTTCTGTTAAGCTCTACTTGCACGATCGTCTAAAAAATGAAGAAATCCGCTGGCGAATCAAGGTGACTCATGTGGCTTGCAGAGCTGCATCACTGTAATGGCAATGGGCAGAATAGGACACATTGCTCGCAGAACTGACGGCCATTGCGGCATAAAGATTCTAGAGACTGACCCCTCACCGGGTGGGCCGAAACCCTTTATGGATGGCGGGCAATCGATGGATAAGAGCGGCTCACAACCGGCCAAGGTGGCAAAAATTAGGGGGGGCTATGGTTGTCTTTCGGAATGACATGATGATGATGACAGATTTTAACATGACGCTTTCTTTGTAGGCACCTGTTCTTGTCATTCGTTCGTCGGGACCGCAGGCCAGCGCTGCGGGAGATGGCAGCTGCCAGCTCTACCGCTGCCTGTGCTGCTGTCACCGCCCACGCTGATCATCAGGTAATTTGTAACTAGGATTAGTTATTACACTCTTGGACCCTATTGTCTCATCTCAAGGTAAATGTTTTCCCAAACAGAAAAGCCTTGAGCATTACACATTACAGTACAAGTTCGATTGGCAATTTCAGACGTATTTATTATAAATCCAGGTTTGTTAGCGATGATTTCCTTCATCCCACTTAATGATTAATGATTTTGAAAAGTCGCTTTTATTACTTGCCTGATTATGAACTTACGAGTATAACCCCATGTTTTAGAGGCAGTGCGAACCCATAATCTCATAGTTTAGAGGTCTGGGTCCCTTTATCACTCGGGCATCACGACTTTTTTATAGATAGGCAAATGTTACAAAATGCTTGCTATATGTTTCCTGTGCCAAAAATAAGTTAATAACAACCAAGCACAAACATCAAATTGTCAATAGTGTGTTGACTAATTTGATAATTGGTCTGGGCGTCACCCCGAATTGTGTATTTGTACACTATACACGGTACAGAGGGCTTGTCTGACGCGTAGGAGTGTCCTTAACGAATAGAATTAATTCCACTGTCCACATAATAATTTTATCTGCAAACTAAAAACAACTAAAGAAAATTAAAAGCCAAAACCTAAAAAAACTAAGAACCAAAGGTTGAATGGTAGAGAATAATTATAGCACTAAGTTCGCCTCTGTACCTATGTGCATGAAGTTTATTAAATAAATAAAAGCCGTCCGACCCGTCTAGCCTGATGGATAGTTATCGTAGTCTACGGATGCAACAACAGGAGCGTCACTTGCGTTAGCCCGACCTTGTTAAAAACCATTTAACCCCTTTCTTGAAGATATGTTCTGAAATGTCTTTTCATCAGGGCAAGTTAAGCCTGGCGTCCAAGATCCAGGGGCTTGCGGAGAGGCTGCAGCAATTAGGCAAGAGTTCTGGAGACTCTGTCGATGGTGATAAAGGAGCTAGGAGTCGAACTGGTAAGTGTTGAATAAATACTACTAATAAAATCACACACTTAAAATATCCATATCACAGACTATAATATTTGCTTTAGGTCTAGATGGCGTTGTGTGTAGTTATTGTGATATTATTATTATCTACCAAAAAAATGATGTCTGGAAGAAATCACTATTAACGATGAGGTCGCCTTTGTACTGTCTATTTATTTTAAATCTTCATAGATATATTTTTTTTATAAATCTGGTGTACAATAAAGAATAAATAATCTCTACTTTCTTAATCAGTACATACACTTGCCCGAAAGCAAGAACTATCCCTCCACAGTAGCCTATTTAAAAATTTGCAACCATGTCATAAATGTATAATAATACCCACGTGCAAAGGCGTATCGCTAGTTAAATGATGAATACATAATATATTTACTTACTTGTGATATCAATCAGAAGCTATTAAGTTACAATATGCGTCAATCTTAGCTCTGTAGTATTCATACAATAACCTTATGTAGTGACGTTCAGTGCAATACAAAAATAATAAAAAAACCTTGATAATAACTATATTGGTGAAAGTTCTTGTGATTAAAATAAGCAATTTGTGGGGTATATCATCTTTTGTTCAGATGGTACTTGACCTTCATCGTTTGTTTTTATGTGAAAACAACATATGCCCATGAATGGGTGACCGCATAGTGGTATTTGACCTGAGCGTTTCCGTGCTTCGGAAGGCACGTTAAAAGTCGGTCCCAGTTGTTACCAAGTTGATAACAGTCGTTAGATCGAGTCAGATGCCTCTATACGTTACCTGAATAAATCCTGATACTTGGTTGACCATTAACCACTCGATATGTGATTTGATCGTTTTTTTACATTCTGGTGATTTATTATTTATTAAAAAGTTTGCTTATTTTTTGATGTACTTACCAGTTAGCTCAAGATTGGTGGTCAGAGCGGTGGCGGGTAATAGAATAAACAGAGTAGCCTAGCACCTCTTAATATGATTGGAAAGAGGCCTATACTGCCAGTCTATACCATATATCACCATTTCTGCTGAAACTTGTTCATATGATGACATGGTCAATTATATAAACGTGTTTATTATCTGATAGCAAATACAAATTCATTTTATTTCAGGCATCGTAAACTATTTTCAGATCTCTCTGCCTCTGTTCAGGGTGCCTAGTGCGAGTTTGTTTTACGTTAACGCGATCGAGACATTTACCGCGTTTGGCACTCTGATTGGTTAAGAGCTTAGAGTGGACCAATCGGAGCACGAAACGCCAAGCGTGTAGATCGTGTTAACATAAAAAAAACTCGCATTCGGCACTCTGCATGCGATTTCTATACACGAGGATGAAGGGTTCCACACAGACCAAACTTTTGTGATCCATAAATATTTATCCTGAGTCTTCTTTCTGTCTGTTTAATGTATGCTTGTAAATTCTGCGACAAAGTTCTTGTTCTCTAATGTCACAGTTGTAAAATATAACTGTAAAAACTTATTTTCATAAAATGTTTAATCGAAAAAGGTCCTGAGTTCTTGCCGTAATAAGTTTACGTCTACCTTCTTCAGTAACCGTCACAATTAAAAGTTTGTTTTCAAGGTGAGCAGTTTTAACTAATTAGAGTCAGTAAAGGCAAACGACGCGATGTCGAAAATAAAAGTTCTTGATTTGTAACGTAATTGAGCTTAAAAATAAGCAATAAAAATGAGAACATTTAATTATAAAAGGTAATAAAAGGTAAAATTTTCATATTTCTCTAAGAATTTTTTGGACCATGTATCAAAAGACTATGGTCAATTTAAGATAGTATTATGTTTCTGCTGATGAGGTGGTGATCTAAATGGGCATTAAATGCCCATACATAAAACAATGTATAAACAGCAGAAGAGTTTACTAAGTAAAACCGAAAAGAAAATGAATATACATATTTATTATTATGATTTATTTATAGGGCTATTGCAGGCTTGAGTAGACCTGTAGTACTGCGACCTAAAAGATCTATTGTGCTCGCCCGGTTCTAATATACATTTACTCTAGTCTGTATTATTGTCGGCTATAAATCCATTTCTTTCTTCTATTGTACCTAGTTATCATTCCTAAGTCTTCTACACTGTCATAAAACCTTCATAATTTCTGATTCATCCTTTACAGGCAGTGTCCACCCAATGTTCACAGTTACCACTCATCCGTCGTACTCATCGCACGAACTGTGTCTGGGACGCAACGAAACCAGCCCCAGTCACAGTCAAATGTCCAGGAATTCTAGCAGGAAGAGCAGTAATTCTTTAAGAGTTAATCAGAATACTAAGATCGAAGGTGAGTTTCTTTTAATGTTTTTAAATAAATCATTATTTTGTGTATACAAGTTGTAGTACCTAACAAAAAGAAAGAGAAAATCAATCATTATCGATATTTTTAATACTGAAAGTCGTCCACTAGACAATGCTTTTTAACATCTTATTTGAAGTTAATATCGTAGAAAATATTTTTATTATCTTACAATACATGTAGGTTATTCAGGAATCTTTATCATCCTACTAAGTATTTTTACTCCGAAAAAGAATAAAACTGGGAAATAATAAAAATAAAACATTACATTGATGCATTATTACACGTTACTAAAATCTTAGTTTCATTTCTATAGTTCTACCAGATAAAATATATCGCAAATGTGACAACATATTTGGTTTATGTGTGGTAAAAATTAGCGCCACTAGTGTTTATCCTGAGAAATAAATTTTATGGTAGGCGGAGTGGGAGGTGTTGAGTTTTATTTTCGTTACGGAACTTCTTGATTCGGTCGCCGCGCTCAAAGCCCGCGATATAAGCTATGCAATAGCTTAAAAAACATTTTTTTTAATATATATTAGCCTACCAAAGTGACTCCACCCTGCCTGATAGTAAGCAGTCAGTGGAATCCAGAAGTGGTGACCACCATACCAAAAGCTATCATTTTAAACTGCTGGTATGGTGGCCTCCACTATGGCGGCTGGGAATGGGGTTAGGGAAAGGGAATGAGGGAGGTGAGGAAAGAGGAAAGGGGGAAATTGGGCCTCCGGCACTCTCACTCACCGAACGAAATGTAGTAGTAAGGATACTACTACTCTTAAGTCGATCTTCTATGAGAGGGTAGTACTTCCCCGGACGATCCGGCCCATTCATGCTGAAACCAGCGTGGATCTACTACCGTCAGATGTTGTTTGATGTTCAGAATGTTTCAATCTTGTCCCTACCTCACCGCCGTCACCGCCCGAATGCTATTTTATAAGTGTATTTCAGAGTAAATACTAGAGGCGCTGTTCATGTCTTGTTCTAATAATATCATAGATTTTATTGAAGAAAATATTTTATTTCTATGTTTAGCTATTTTTGTGGATAGTTTTCTCTGGTGTAAAACAAGCCTCAATTTGGATAAAGTTTTATATCTAATTTTCGCTACATGAAGCGCTTTGTCATCAAGAAGTTTAAGTTGGAAATATTTATGACTGCACCATTGGTCTTGTGGTTAGTGTAACTGACTGCGACGCTGGGTGTCGTGGGTTCGATTACCTCGGAAGGCAAATATTTGTGTAATGATGAACATTTGTATTTTGCTTCAGTCTGTGTGTTTCCTATGTATTAAATATGTATTTCTATGTTTAGCTATTTTTGTGGATAGTTTTCTCTGGTGTAAAACAAGCCTCAATTTGGATAAAGTTTTATATCTAATTTTCGCTACATGAAGCGCTTTGTCATCAAGAAGTTTAAGTTGGAAATATTTATGACTGCACCATTGGTCTTGTGGTTAGTGTAACTGACTGCGACGCTGGGTGTCGTGGGTTCGATTACCTCGGAAGGCAAATATTTGTGTAATGATGAACATTTGTATTTTGCTTCAGTCTGTGTGTTTCCTATGTATTAAATATGTATTTACAAAGACTAGACTATGGACTAGATGACGCTGTGTGATAGTTTGACCCTTAACACACATAATGCTATGATGTTAAATTAAATAAAAACGTCTCCATTTCAGACTTCAAACACTTAATGCGTCGTTCTTCTACATTAGAAGTGCACACAGCAAGAGTGTCTCTCAAGGACATCGTATGCTATCTCTCATTGTTGGAAGCCGGAAGACCAGAGGATAAACTAGAGTGTGAGTAGATTTAATATAGTTTATTATTTATCTTTATGCAAAGTTACAACTTGGCTTTTTATTGTATAAATTAACTTTTGTTTCTTTACGATTCTATCCTGTTCCATTAAATAATTAAATTTAGAATAGTAAGTTATAGTTGATTGTAACCGTAAACCGTAGCGAGGTTCACTAATTAGACTACTAATGTAGTAGTCTAATTAGTCGCTACGGTTTTACGCCAAAAGTAGTGGTTCGTTTTTCACTGTATTTGTGTCATGTCTAGGTTTACTTTGTATGTTATTGAATAATTGTAAAGCCTAACGTAAGGTTTTTGGAATCGAAAAGCAGTAGGAAAAGCGATGAACAATAATAGTTCAACACCAAATGTAAAGATTCGCTAGTCCCTGTATTTGTAACGAGTCGTAACGTGAAACAAGGTTTATATATTTTTTATTTTTTATATTAGCCTACCAAAGTGACTCCACCCCGCCTGATGGTCAGCAGTCAGTGAAATCCAGAAGTGGTGGCTACCATACCTAAAGCCATCGTCCTAAACTACTGGTATGGTGGCCTCCACTATGGAGGCTGGGAATGGGGTTAGGGGAACGGGATGAGGGAGGTGAGGAAAGAGGAAAGGGGGGAAATTGGGTTTCCGGCACTCTCACTCACCGAACGAAACGCAGTAGTACGGATACTACTACTCTTACGTCGATCTTCTATGAGAGGGTAGTACTTCCCCGGACGATCCAGCCCATTCATGCTGAAACCAGCGTGGATCAACTACCTACTAATAGTACCCAGTATCTAAATTCCTTTAATAAAATAGTCGTCAAAATTATGTCAACTTTGACGTCGTTAGTTTATTTTGTTTGTCACCAATGACAGTTTAAATGCAACTATATTTAGTTCTAAAAGTTAGAACTAAATATAGTTGTCATGCATTAGAAGAGCTATTCATTTTAGGGCTATATTTTTATAGAAAAGCAACTAAAAACGCAAAACATCATAGTAAAATCCTTCTCTTTTCAGTTATGTTCCGTCTCTACGACACTGATGGCAATGGAGTACTGGACACCAATGAGATGGACTGCATCGTGAATCAAATGATGACTGTAGCTGAATATCTAGGGTGGGAGACTTCGGAACTGAGACCTGTGAGTATATATTTTATGGTAGTAAGTCCTTACTGGTTCCTGCGAGAATGAGCTAGATCAACAACAAATTATACCTATTTTCTTGTTATTTATGGACGTACGTAATAATTGTATCCAAGTTTTTTTGCATCAAAAACAATCAGTTCGTGAATAAATACTCTGTCAAAGTATCAAAGTATTAGACTTAGATAGAAAAGAAAAAGAAAAATAGGTAAAAAATTCCAGTAGAAGAATGGTTTTTTAAACAAAAAGTGATACCTATTTACGCTTCTTAATAGTATGTGAAGACATTTAACATGATGTAGGTGCTGAATGGGGAAGCTTACAACCTTAGCTATTTACATTAAATATGTTTATTTTTATGCAGATCCTCCAAGACATGATGGTTGAGATAGACTACGATGCTGACGGTACTGTGTCACTTGACGAGTGGAAACGTGGAGGGTTGGTACAAAAAGTATTTATTTAGAATTTTAAGGAAACCGTTTAATAGATCCAGAATAGATCACAATACAATAAGGACTTCTGGTAAAGGTGGAAACAGATGGACGGTAAGTACACCAATCAAAGAAAGTTACAAAAATATTTTCAATTAAATAGTGTTTGTTGGTTTAGTGACACTGCGACGAACTACCACACAAAGGTACTAAGTTGCCCGCGGCAAATATATTGAATTAGTTTTTCTATCAAGAAATTAATAACATTAGACGGAACTCTAGAATTGTGCCCGGAAAATGACAATATCCATTGTTACATAGAACCAAACATAACTATGCACTGTGATAAACACCTCGAACTACCTCCTCAATACATCATAATATAAAAAAATCTTTTGCTTCACAGTATGACAACCATCCCTCTTCTAGTCCTATTAGGGCTGGACACGAATGTGAAAGAAGACGGCGAACATGCGTGGAGACTGAAGCATTTCAGCAGACCGGCGTACTGCAACCTTTGTCTTAACATGCTTGTAGGACTCGGCAAGAAGGGCTTGTGCTGTATATGTAAGTATTGATAGTGATAGAAATTTGATTGATTTAAATGATCCCTTCTGATTCATGGATCCCACCATGAACAAACTCCTCACCTCAAAGGCGTAAAAAGCGATCGTGAGCTGCAGTCATCCATCAGTTGCCTGCTACCTACATTAGATCATTACTCTACCTTAAAGTCCAGCATTTTCGCCTTTAATGATATCTAAACTAAATGAATCTATAAAGAGAAAAGATTTGATTTGTTGTATTTTTGTTTGCAACGATTTACCAAAAGATCTACGTAACCGTATAAAAAAATTCTTTCAACTATAGAAAGCTACAAATTAGACGGGTAACATAAGCTATTTTACTATGTTACCAACTTGTTGCAACACGCACCACTTACAAGGGCGTTGCGTACGCTCTACATGGTTTCCATTAACTTGGACATTTTCTCGTGCTCGCTGAACAAATTCACAAAGGCTGCGTATTGTGCACTATGTGTGTAGTAAAATATTCAATTATAATAAGGATGTGTAAATTAGTTTAAGTCATTAAAAGTACTATTATGTTAAAAAGTATTAATGTTCTACACTATTGTATTAGGGTTCACCTGTAAAAATAGTTGTATGTGTGTAAATAAATAAATAAATGTTTAACATAAATTTTTCAGTTATTTCAAAATTTCAATATTTTAAGCGTCTTCGTTAATCTGATCGTTAATCCGTCACTATTGCTATAATATTTTCCGTGGGCGTTTGTTGTGAGACCGAATGTAACTTTTGATATTATTCATAAAATTCTAGATGAGCAAAATCTGTCGTTCGCTAAATTGTCACTAACTATTTTTTCAGTCTGCAAGTTTACAGTTCATGAGAGATGTGTGCAGCGTGCTCCTGCATCCTGTATCGCTACTTACTCTAAATCGAAGAGGGCACCCGCCACTCTAGCTCATCATTGGGTTGAAGGTATGTTAAGAAGTTTTTGTCTGTAATCACAGCGATCAGAATTTTTTAATAGTTTAGCTAATTATTTGTGACGTTAATTTATGTTTTCGTAATGCAGTAAGTTTAAGGCCAGCTACGGTTTAGTTGCCATTTCTTTGCATTGTTTTACAATATTTTAAAGTTTTACACGGTTAACTCTTAATCATCAGATGGATCCTAAGATGTTTGTTTGCAATTTACTTTTTAGTTTGTTTAGTTTCTTTCACTAAAAGAATTTAAATCATTTAACTGATCAATTTTATCGACCGACTATCATTTCCTAGTTTAGAATAAAAATTGTTTATATAATTATGTTTTATATTTACTTTGGTCTAGTTATTAAATGTTTTAAATATAATGTTTTAGGTAACTGCCACGGCAAGTGCGCTCGCTGTCGGAAAAAGATCAAGGGATATAACGGCATCACCGGACTGCACTGTCGATGGTGTCACATCACTGTAAGTCGTTACTTATTATTAGCATTACATATATTATAAGTTATTATTACTGTTACCTATACCAATATGAAAGTACTGACAAGGTTTAGCAAAACATGTGTTTTGATCTTTTGAGCTATTAATAAGGTATTCTCCCAATTAATTAAGTTGAAGTAGTTAATTTCGATTACGAACGCTTTATAATCTGTGGCTCAATAAAATTTAATATGATTTTACAGCTACATAATCGATGTGTGGGCAGTGCCGGAGGGGCTTGTTCCCTCGGCCGTCATGCCCGACACATCCTGCCTCCCACCGCCATCAGACCTCTGGTACTAGACCGTCAAAGGAGCTTGCCACATAGACCTCAACATGACCAGGTAATAGTAAAATTATGTCGCCAAAATACCTTCGAGTTTTCATAAAACTACTTTTGGAATCAAGCAACCTTCTACTTTTAAACTAACTTCTTCGTTATATCTACCTACTGCAGTGACTTGACTACAAATGTTGATGTATTTATACCCCGGTGCCTTTACAGTAACTATAACTGCCAACTTAATGTATAATGTATTTTTACCTATCTGACGAAATCTTTATGATTTAAAAACGGTGGGAAAGTGACGATTCCACCATTGAAGTAAGTATAAACGATCAGTAGCTTAAATTTTGCTAGTGGAGTCACTTCTCAATGCGCAAGAATTAATTGATGTCAGGCCAAGTGACTAACTGAACATTCACCTGAAAGATTTACTGGTCGTTTTGAAAATTACAATTGACCGTAGACAAATTGGCTGACGTAGTGTCTTTTTGACAATTCAAGTTTATACGCATCGTGCAGATTATTATTTAAACATGCAAATTTGACATCAAGAATTACTATTTCAGCAAGCACTGCCCACCTCAATATCCCTCCCAATCTCAATAGCCGCAACATCAGAGGAGAAAAAAGAAGACAACCAGAGGAAAGAGCCTCGAGCTCCTCCTATCTCTTTCCAAATAACTCCTGCGGAAGGCTCCTGTCCTCTCCTCGTGTTCATCAACCCAAAATCTGGAGGCAGACAAGGATCTAGGGTGTTGAGGAAGCTGCAGTATATTTTGAATCCGAGACAAGTCCATGATATAGCGAAAGGAGGTCCGACGCAGGGTGAGCATGTGTTTTTCTATTATCACACTAGTAGTATCACTTGCGCGTTGCCAACGCAGTAAAACCTTTACTCTTTTCTTGAAGAACCATCTTATGTTAATGCTGTTCATACCGTGTATGGACTGACCATGCATGAGTATTTCGACCCTCTAGGATGTTTTATGCTATACCACTTTGATTTACTCATCTACTAAGCTCTTTAGCATTAAGCCTGTATTTGTGTTTATTGTGAATGCGGATTTCCAATCAGTATAAACACATTATCGATTTGATTGAAATAGAACTAGGTAATACCAAAAGTTTTAGACTTCGAATTTATGAATCCGATGCATAAACTTTCCTCTGAGATTCGAAAAGAACAGTTTTGAATCGTTAAGAATAAGGTATTTAAGCTCTTTATCAAGACCTGAAAATTAATGCCCTGTATATGTTGCAGGATTGCAAATGTTTAAAGACGTGAAGAATTACCGAGTTATCTGCTGTGGAGGTGATGGCACTGTGGGTTGGGTTCTAGAAACAATGGGTAAGTGTTGTTTTGCATATCATTTAGATGGTAGCATACAGTCGGTAACCATTTGTATTTTATTTCATTGTGGTGGCAAACAAGTGGCCTATTAGTGTTATGTAGTTACCGCAGCCTATGATCATAATACCAGCCTGTTTACTGTCCCACTGCAGAGCAAAGGCCTCTTCTCATATAGAGAAGGCATGAGCATTAATCACCACGCTTGCTCGAGACGGATTGGCTATTTCAGACTTTTAAGTCTAGAATTCCACGCGATGTTTTCCTTCACCGTCAATAAGAAATTACCAAGTATAACTTAGAAAGTACCTATGACTTAAAAAAGCACATTGGTGCTTGCCCGTATTCGAACACACTACCTCGTGTTTACGAAGCGGGTACCTTATCCACTGGACCATTTCAACTTTTTATGATCTATGATCATGACTGTAAACAATGCTAAGAAGATAAAACCAAGAGGTTGCCGACTGTGAAGGAGAACGAGGAGCTCTCTAAGTATTTAATTTATTTTATTTTATACTATTCTATTTATATATTCTTTAAACTCTTCATATATAAATGATTACCCATATTTAACTGGGGTCAATCAACCCTATTAAACTAGGCCCAGTATAAAGGTAATAAGAATACAATACTGCATTATTAAAAAAAAGTGTTATGTGTACCTATCATTTATAACCATATACCTAAAATAATTAAGGAGCAGCCAGTAAAAAAAAATCAAAAAATGTCTCAAAGAGTTACTGGTGCAGAAATGTTATTATAGTGCGTCGGATTTTTTAAAGGATGGTTCCATTTTCTTAATTAAGTTTTATTTTTTTAACTATTTATATCAATTTTTGCATGCTATAAGGCAGAATGTAAAAGACTTCACAAAACTTGTTACACGTCATTTATTGTACCTACATTCTAGGCAAATAAATGTTTCTATTCTATTCTTTAATGAAACAAAAACCCCAGACACCAAATCATTATATGTTACTAAAAAATGTCTTTTATCAATAGATAAAGTTCAAATGGAGACGCAGCCAGCAGTAGGTGTTATACCGCTCGGAACTGGCAATGATTTAGCGAGGTGTCTGCGGTGGGGCGGTGGGTAAGTATCCACTAGGAATAGCTTGAATACAGAAATGGGAACGGTAGTAGATCCACGCTGATTTCAGCATGAATGGGCCGGATCGTCCGGAGTAGTACTACCCTCTCATAGAAGATCGACTTAAGAGTAGTAGTATCCGTACTACTGCGTTTCGTTCGGTGAGTGAGAGCGCCGGAGGCCCGATTGCCCGCCCTTTCCTCTTTCCTCACCTCCCTCTTTCCCCTACCCTAACCCCATTCCCAGCCGCCATAGTGGAGGCCACCATACCAGCAGTTTAAGACTATGGCTTTTGGTATAGTGGCCGCCACTTCTGGATTCCACTGACTGCTTACCATCAGGCGGAGTGGAGTCACTTTAGTAGGCTATATATAAAAAAAAAAAAAAAAAATGTCAATTTTTTCTATGGCGCATCTATTCAGCCAGATAGTAAGCAGGCTGTGAGATCTTAGAGTGATAGCGATCGAAACAATATTGTGAGCACAATGAGGCACAAAAAAATCTTTTTAAGCCCTGCTTTATGAGACTTATAATTAATTCGAAAATTATAAGGAAATCACGTCAATTAATTAATTAACCTGTTAAGACCGATAAATTTGTTTGGTTATATTGCTTACGGACCCCATCCCAGAGGTCTCGGACTTAACACCCAGGCCTGGTAAAGTTAAATTGACTTTTCCTCGGCTCGATAAATTACAAGGCTTTTTACATGGAACCTAACTTAGCTGTCAGAACATGAGTGTATTACACCCTTAGCTACCCTTTCGGGGACCAATATGCGTGATGCTATGTAATTACCCAATTCCTCTGTTATAGATATGAAGGCGAGTCCATCCACAAGATCTTAGACAAGATCTCGCGAGCCAGCACAGTCATGATGGACCGGTGGCACATACAAGTGGAAAACAACTCCTTCACCACCTCCTCTAATACTAGTGCCGAGGTGATTATTATAATTCACTTATTATCGCGACCGAGACAACAATGGCGAAATGAGTTGGACAAAATAAATAGATCGTGGTCCTCACTTGATCGAGCAGAATGACTGGCCTGTTGGTCTAGTGGTTAGTGACCCTGACTGCTAAGCCGGAGGTCGTGGGTTCGATTCCCACCCAGGACAAACCTTTGTGTGATGAGCATGATTGTTTGTTCTGTGTCTGGGTGTAATTTATCTATAATATGTATGTATTTACAAAAAAAAAATGTATATAAGTAGTATATCAGTTGTTTAGTACCCATAACACAAGCAAATATAATTGCTTAATTTGGGGCTAGATGGCGCTGTGTGAATGTGGTAGAATATTATTATATTATTATAAAGTCATGGAGAGAGGCCTTTGCCCAGCAGTGGGATGATTTGGGCTGGCAGTAACCGTAACTTTTTATTATATTTCACTAAGTTACATCTACCTATTCACAGATTTGTTGGCGTGGTGCAGCGTAAATAGTAGTTGGTAGTATTTATGTAAGAAATTGATTTTAGTTAGCAAAATAATAATTGCTTGAATTTGTCGAATTCATTAAAAAATATTTTTTTAGATTTTAAATACGTATTTCAATATAATTGATGTACTTATGTTTATTTTAGACATTAAAAATTACACAAAAGTAGGTATATTCACCAATTTCTAAGTTTATCTGAACTTTACTGACTGACAGTGAAGAAAACATCGTGATTCGTGAGGAAACCTGGACTTCTGAGGAAGTCTGAAATCCCCAATCCGCCTTGAAAAAGCGTGGCGATCAATGCTCATAATTATCTTCTCTGTATGAGAAGAGGTCTTTCCCTCCAATGGAATAATAATAGCGCGATATGATGACTTCACCATAGTCATTACGCTTGATAGGTGTATTGGTGACAGTAGTAAGTCTGTCAGTACTGTCCGTAACCTGGCGTTATGAGTGTTCCTTAAATAGACCGGATACAGAATAGATGATAATAATTATATTGTGTTAAATTGCAGAACGAACAACAACAGATCCTGGATTCGGCGCCTCATCCCACCTCCGTACCATACAACATCATTAACAACTATTTCTCCGTGGGCGTTGTAAGTATACCAGCATTTTATGCTGAGACTTTTTGCCTGTGCTTTGATATCTGTTAGGTTTGTGGAGGTATCATACCATACACCTCCAACCAAAGGGAAGATCCTCTTCGCAGGTTATCGTGCCAAGCAGACTACTGCTCTTGGTAGCTGGAACTTCTATTACAGTTAGTTGGTGTGAGAAAGTTGATATCGCGAGTCAGGTTACCATACTTTTTGGTGTATTTGTATAGAAGTTGCTACTTCGGCGCCATCTATGTTTATTATGTCGTACTACTTCGTCGTCGTCTTCGCTCGTGTTGATTTTTCTGTGTGGGTCACTATTGGCCAAATAGATGAAGACACAAGTTATAAAAGTCACTACTATACTCGATGTTTACAGGACGCAGCAATCTGTGTGAAATTCCACACGGAACGAGAACGAAATCCAGATAAATTCAGTTCCCGTATGAAGAACAAACTCTGGTACTTCGAGTTCGCTACCTCAGAGCAGTTCGCGGCCAGCTGCAAGAATCTACATGAACATATCGATATTGTGGTACGCCGTTTTTATCTTTGGTGGTGTCACCCTTTAACAAACTAAATGTGAAGGGACTTAAACCAAACTGTTCTTAAAATTTTGCTAATATTAACAGTGTGACGGAGCTTCATTAGAACTGAACAAAGGTCCAGCGCTACAAGGAGTCGCGCTACTCAACATCCCCTACGCTCACGGTGGGTCTAATCTGTGGGGGTCCAGCGGAGCTCATCGAAGGGGACGATTCCCTAATGCACAACAAGGTTAGTTAAGAGAGGAAATGCAGTATTCTGTTCAGTAGGTAACTTTCCAATTTCATTGGCATTTTCAAACAACAGTAATATATTAAGTGAATATGATCACATAATATAATTCTGCACACTGGATTAACGTTGAGACGGCAACGCTTTAAACTAGTATCCACGAACTGGACGCAGGATGAGCAGACACCTTCCAAGATGGATCGATGACTAATGGTTTATGACTCGGATCTCATCAACAGGGTGAAGTTCGATGTCCAGTGGTGGATGTCTTTCGTGTGATTTACATTACAGATATTTATTTTTATGTAACGTTACTTAGCTAAGAGTTGAGTTTAAAAGTGTGTATTCAAGGTAGTAGATCTACGCTGGTTTCAGTAAAAATGGATCTACCGAGGAAGTATCAGCCTCTCCCAGAAGATCGACGTCAGAGTAATAGTATGCGTACTATTGCGTTTCGTTTGGTAAGTGAGAGTGTCGGAGGTCCAATTTCCCCCATTCCATTTTTCTCACCTCCCTCATTCCTTTCACCTACCCCACCCCCTTCATGGTAGGCAGCGGCTTTGCAGGAGCAATGCTAGGAACTCTGAGTCATCCATGCGCGACATTTACCACTTACCAGCACATGGGCTGTTTGCTCGTCTGCCACTGACGGCAATTAAAAACAAATAATAAATATTTGTTGCAGATATTGGTGACAAATTGATTGAAGTAATTGGTTTGGAGAATTGTTTGCATATGGGTCAAGTGAGAACTGGTAATTTTTACTTTATTATATACGTGTTCTAGCGAAGTACTTATTACAATGTAGTGGTCGTATATAAAATTGACTTATGCAATCAGTCAACCAAATGATGGCAATCAAATTATGTACAACAAAAAAGTGTCAGGAATATCATCTAACTTAGAACGGGCAGCAAATACTGCCGTTACTCAACCGCCAATCAATCGCATTTTAACCTTTATCTCCATACTTGAGTGGGACCGTCAAAAGTTGTTTATAACCTTGGCTTCATTGTTAAGCCCGATTTACACAAAGTTTAGTGAAAACAGCCAGTAGGATCCAGTTACCGCTTTTCATGAGGTGAACCGTTTGCTTGCTTTCCTACTACTAACGGGTAATAAAAACAATCTCAAATTCCTATAGGTCTCCGTGCATCAGGTCGACGGCTAGCACAGTGCAGTTCCATCATCATCACCACTAAGAAGACATTCCCCATGCAGATCGACGGCGAGCCTTGGATGCAACCGCCTTGCAAGGTATACTTTCGGCTATAAATCATTACACTCTTTATTTTAGACAAAGAAAGATTCATATTTTTTTATACATTTATTTACTCTAGAGGCGTTTCTATCCACTATAAAACATAGGCCATAACAGTAGGATATTTAGTATGCTGGCAATGGTGATATTTACCTGGTATTATCTTATTAACTACAAGCTTAACCGATTGAGATCCCAAACATAATCTGGCCAAGTGAAAAATAAATAACCCGTCGGACAAATGTCCGTGTGACACCTCCGACCAGGGTATGGCACATTTACTCCAGTGTGAAAGTTGCACACACATGTAATGAGGACAATCTGAAGAATGGCACTGATGGTGCCGTTGCCGTGGTTACTTATTGGACCGAAATTATTTAATACCATCGACTCGATAGAAGAAGAACAAGCTTCTTACGACACTCACAGTTAGAGATGGGTAAGTAAATTTAAATATATGGGAATTCACGCGATCATGCATTTTCCTTCGACCAGGTTACACCGGCCGGGGTCACAAGCAGACAAAATAAGGTATGTAAATACCTAATGCATGATCGAGTGAATTTCCGTATATTTAGATTTACTATATCATGCAACGCGAAAGTTTAAAAGGAATATGGATGATTCAAGGTTAATATTTTTAAATTATTTTTTTCCTTTTTTACTTCTACAGTTAATTAATTTGTATCCTTAATTACAGATAACGGTAACACATAAAAACCAAGTACCAATGTTGATGGGACCAGTTCCTGAAAAAGGAAGAGGATTCTTCAAACTGTTCACCCACTGTTAACTTCTTCACTAACTTCACGTATTTTATCAATCTATAAGTTCAACTGTGTAGATTTATCAATCGATTATTTGAATTTGAATATTGTTAAAGCGATTCAGTGCCGTGCCGTTCAGTGCAATCTTGGATCATAGATCGAATATAAAATGCGGCCATTATTGGTAACTGTGGTAAACTTAATTGAATTAATGTACTACTCGATATCAACTTATATGATTATCAATCGTTTTGATTGATTGAGCAACTGATTGATTGATTCATTTATCGTTGTGATTAAATGTTAAGTTTGAAAGTATATTTATTTTTGTTAGTAATATTAATTTTATTTGGTAACTTGATTCCTATTTTTTGATTGATCAATCAGTTGGTTTAATAAATGTAACTAGCCTAAATAAATGAAAATATTTTAATGTGTGTTAAATTAATTATCTCATTTTAATAATTAAGCTCTTAAGTTATATTCTAATCTGTCCTTATTTTGTCTGCATTATATACATTCATATAATTTCAATGATATCTCTGATCTCTAAAACCTTGCATTTCTTATCTTATTGAAAAGCTCTAGCAGAAATCCTAACGTCCATTTTTGCTATATTAGATATAAATATATACACTTAAAAATATATTTATATGAAATCTTATTGAATACATTTACTCTCCATAAGAATTTTTCATTTATTTATTGAAAATAAAGGTAAAAGAAATATTATTTATTTATTGTCTTAGTTACAAAGATATTGAATTTATTTTTTTATAGTTTATTAATGTAAATTTGCATAATTCGTTATTTTATATTAGTTAATTTATTTTTTGTTACTAAATTTAAAAAAGTCAAATTAAAACACCGACTTTTGAGGTTCAATAAATATAGGGCACATTTTTGAATATATAGAAAGTATTTAATTGTAAAAGAATAAGACGAATTGGACAAGACTTAAAATAAATGCCGATTTATTTTAGTTAAATGAAAGAATATATCTTTATGGTCTAAGAAACAAAAAATAACAGAATAAACTAAACAAATATTATGTAAGTTAAAGTAAATAGAAACATTAACTAAAATAAACATTATAAATTTACGTACATTTATTTATAAATTAACCAGAACAGTATTGAATAAATCATTAAAATACTACGATCCAAGATACGTACTTACACATTTTTTTTAATGCCGATAGTGGCAGACGATCTGACAGCCCACGTGATGATAAGTGATAACTGTCGCTGATGGACGGCTCAGAGTCCCTAGCATTACTGCTGCAGTGCCAAGGACTCTGCGAAGCCGCTGCCTACCGTGAGTAGAGTGTGGGAGTATGAAAGTGAAAAGATTGAAGGAAGTAAAGAAAAAGGAAAGAAGGAAAATTGGGCCTCCGGCACTCTCTCTCACCGAACGAAACGCAAAAGTACGAATACTATATAATAACTAGCGGACCTGACAGACGTTGTCCTGTCTTAATTATTATCTAATTTTTCGCAGAACCTTCTCCTGACAATAACAAACACAACAAATAAAGAATTAACGGAATCGGTCCAGTCGTTCACGCGTGATGCCGTGACCAAGGGAAATAGGGATTTATTTTTATATAAATAGATATTTCTAATCTCCCATTCTACAAACCCTCTTTCACCTACCTACAGATATCCCCCGTAAACTTTTCACTACCTTTCCCTATTCCCCTCTCTCTTCTTCCCCACTCCTCCCACCCCCCTTCTTCCCCACTCCTCCCATTCCGCTTCTCCCCTCCCTCCCTCTCTCCCTCCCTCCCCTCTCCTTTTCCCGTCATTTCACTCTCCCTTTCCCTGGCTTCTCTCTCATATCCACCTCGCTTCCCCCTCACTTCTCCTTCACTTCCCCCTCACTTCCCCCTCATTTCCGTCTCGCTGCCCCCTTCCTCCCCCTCCCTTCCCCGCCCTTCCCCTTCCCTTCCCCCTCCCTTCACTATCACTTCCCCTTCCTTCCCCCTCACTTCTCTCTCACCCCCCTCCCTTCCATCTCTCTTCAATTTTCAAGTCGCTAACTTCAAAAGCAAAGATCTTTCCATATAATATTTTGTCCCTAATTTCATCCCTCTAAATCCAACCCAATTAAAAAAAAAATTTTTTTTTTAATTTTAATAGAAGTATTTCAAAACAAAATTTCAAACTATGAAGAAGTTTCATACAATCGTTTTCATCCTTTTTCAGACCACCCTTAACATTTAGGGGGATGAAAAATAGATGTTGTCCGATTCTCAACCCTAGCCGATATGCATACAAAATTTCACGAAAATCGGTCGAGCCGTTTCGGAGGAGTTCAATAACGTACACCGTGACACGAGAATTTTATATATTAGATACTCTTACGTCGATCTTCTATGAGAGGATAGTACTTCCCCGGTCGATCCAGCCCATTCATGCTAAAACCAGTGTCCAGCGTGGGTCTACTACTACTAATTAGTTTATCATTACCTTAATTTACCTCAAAAAACTAATAAGTACATTTATAAATGTAACGATTTTTAAAATAGTATTTATTGTTTTTATTTATAAGACTTTGTTATTTTAATTTATCGATAGATAATGTATTTACCTTTTAATAGCGACTTGATGTCCATTTTATTAAACGTCCTATTATTAATTTAAATTCAAATGAAACTTTTATTCATATTATATGTAAAATTAAATGTAATTACTTATAACATTAGTTGTAATCAAAAGATTGTGTTTATCATTACGTAACGTTAAACTTATTGTTATAAAATGTTTAAACTATTTAAGACATTATCAATGTGTTGTATTAATTTAAGATATTTTAAGGCTTATATGTCAAACATGTACTGATATAACAATTTATTCATTTTAAATCGAAAAATGTATTAAATGTTACTTATGTGTAGTGAAATGTAAATGCTTTGTCGTATATTACTTTGTGAAGTTTATACTATTTTTTTTATTAAACTTTGCAATAGCGATATTGAAAATATTGTTAATTCAGACAGTTTACTTGTATTCTGGATTCCTTCGTTGTTTAGGACAACGAAGGACGAAAACATCTTCTAGATGGTAGGTAATTACACAGTGAGATAAAAATAATTATTGGCACTTGAAAATTAGGTGTGACAAAATTTCGGTATTTTGCAAATTTTTGGAAAATTATTATTGAAAAATGAAAGTAATTTAAAAGTAAATAATATCAATATCGTGCCAATATAAAAAAATACGTCCTAAAATTCTACGCCAGTGTTTTTGTAAATATTTTTCGATAGACATTTATCTATCCATATAAGCAGAATAGATCTACTAGGTATATTATTGCACTGCACACCGAAGATTTTTATTAAAACAGCTATTAATTTGTTAAAATCAAGATAACAGTATGTTTTACTAAACATACTTTTACAAACATTTGAAATATGCACATACGACTTAAAAAAGCGACCACTAGGTCTTTGCGCCGAATTAAAAACCACCCTTCTATTGCCATGGCCGCTATTGTAGTGTATACGGGAAACTGGGGACACTTAAATCCTTCCTTTTGTTTGCCCGTAGTATCCTTATTTACCGCCGTATCTTAAACTTGTTTGTATTAGAAGACATGAAATGTTATTAGAATTAATTGTTGTATATAACTTTAACCTTCGTTTTATTAATAATAAAAGTATCCTATGAAAATTAAAAGACTACAGCTGTCCGAAGTGTCCCCTACTTAAGGGTGACTTGATCCTCCCCTATGTATGACTACTAATTACTCGTTTTACGTATTTTATTTTGAAATAAAAGTTATTTAAATTACATAAACCATTTTAATGATCATCCTTACAAAAAATATACTTATAGCTCAGTGATATCTGTTTTTACTATAATCATAGAGCAATAATGTGTTGGCTACCATATCAAAAACTTTAATATCAGTACTATTTTAAGAATTATCAAGAAACGTTAAGTTATTTCAATTTAACTTGCAGTGCCTGTTTTTTGTACTTTCTCGACATAATGAATCTGGAACAAAAAGAACCACTTACGCTTAGAGGTTCATGATCAGGGAGGGGATCAAGTCTCCTTTAATCAGTACCCGTTATGAAAAGGTCTACAAACAAATTACTTAAGCTTCGCTATTGTTTTGTGTTTAGATGGTGACGGCATCGATAATCACTTGTATTATATATTTGTGATATAAAATTATTTCACAACAAAGTCAATCATCATCATCTCAACCGTAGAGCCTTCGCCACACTTGACGGAAATGCGTTTGCTGATCTGTCGCAACGGAACGCCAAAATACATTTTATTGCGTAATAAATGCCGCGGCCAATCTTATTTATTAGTCATTTATATGCATTTAATACATTTTGCATGTTTTTTTGACTGGCCTGTTGGTCTAGTGGTTAGTGACCCTGACTGCTAAGCCGGAGGTCGTGGGTTCGATTCCCACCCAGGACAAACCTTTGTGTGATGAGCATGATTGTTTGTTCTGTGTCTGGGTGTAATTTATCTATAATATGTATGTATTTACAACAAAAAAAAAATGTATATAAGTAGTATATCAGTTGTTTAGTACCCATAACACAAGCAAATATAATTGCTTAATTTGGGGCTAGATGGCGCTGTGTGAATGTGGTAGAATATTATTATTATTATTATTATTATTATAATACCTTGTTTTTGCGGCAGATCTGCGACTGCATTTTCGTCAAGTGTGGCATAGGCCTAAGACGGTTACAGCTGAATATAGCCAAATGTTTAACAAATGTGCCGTGACGAATTACATATTACATCTTAAATTGCTACTTATTCATTAGTTAATCATCATGGAGAACGGCTAGAATAATTAATTGTTTATTTTGAACTTTGACAATTAATTGTTGGCCATAGTCCGAATGAAGTTATTTTAGAAAAAGTAATTTTTCATGTAATTTATAAATTTAACATAATTTACACAGAATGCCTGTCGGGTTAGCTAGTTCAAAAAGCGTAATATTTTTCACAAACATACCTATTATGCTTAAATTATAAGTCCAAATACTTTTATTATTAGATTTAATTAATTTATTTTTATTTATTAGCGTTGCGGTAAAACCAATAAATATGTGCCAGCTTTAATAGATGTATAAGAGATAAATATATTACAAAATATTATTATTGTAATGATTATATGTGTATATGAAAATAAAGTTTTTGTTTTAATTTAACCATTACTTCTGGTAGTGACACTTCTCACAAGGGATTTGGTTCCTTTACGTAAAGTCGAACCTTGTACTGGCGAGTTGACGCAAAGGAACCAAATCTACACAAAGTGTACCGACAATCTGAAAAGTAGCTGGCAACCGAGTAAGATCGACAGACTGGTAAAAGTGGAGGTGATTAAGAGAGGCCTGGAAAATGTCTTTTGGCTTAAATGGCGATTATAATAAGTAGTAAACTCGAAAGGTAACTTTTTGGAGTATTCGGGCTTACATAGACTCTTACAGCCAGATCTGAAACTTGTGAATAAAATAAAATGTATGAGTTATTCCGGTCGGATCCCCCAGATTTGATCCCCTCTACTACACCGTCATAAGGTAAGGACTCCACTGTAGTGCTATAGATACAATGGTTCTTCATTTCTATCACATTGCTCCAATTCTATTATCTGTGACAAGTCACAGTTTTTTCGCTGGTTCTCTGCTAACATCTAAATCACAAAACGAATTTTGATATGGTTTTCACTGTTGTTCAAAGAATTTCTTTCAAAAGGAATAGGTAGGTATGTATATTGTAGATAACAGACGAATTTCAAAGATTTGCAATGATATCTTAAAAAACACACTTATTACACTCGTGCGAAGCATTTTTTTTTTGGTTTAGTGTGTATGTGCATGTAATGGCACACGACATTTTGTGTTTTAGTGAGTGTTCGGTATACCTCACCCTGCAATTTCTTCACGACAAACATTGCAAGCCTGACCAAGAGATCAACGCGCAACACAGGTAAGATAATAAGGTATCCATACAAAGTTTAGCAGGCAGGTCCTCACCGGGGACGCTAAGCATACGGGACGGCACGCGAAAACCACAGATAATATCTATAATACTCCAGAAGTAACTTACATAATTTAGGAAAAGAATAGGAAACTCTTTACTGTACTTGTAACTACATCAATTAGGATTTTAAAGCATTTTTTAAATACTAGCTGTCGAAAATATGGTTAAAAGCGTTTCATTCAACCTCCTTGTTCACTGATATATTAAAATTGATATATTAATAGATAATGTCAATAAATACATTAATTAAACGTTACTATTAATTACTAGGCAATATCGCAAATAGGTCACGAACACTGAAACTACGGCTATCGTTATTAATTTTCTTTGAAAGTGTTAATTGGCTAGTACTTGAAACTAGACCTAGTTTAACCTATTGTACCATCACGCTACTGTCCTGATAGAGTAGGTACAAGTGTATTTTTATTAAAATTGAAGTGTATTATATTACCGCGTTCAATTTTAGATGGCAAGCTAGTACCTACTTATTTAGATTTTTTTAATAAGTAGTAAAACTAATATCATTTTACCAATTATACACGAGACCTCTGGGTAATAATTCGTATACAATAGCTAAGTACCTACCACTGATATCACTGAAATTTTAACGCAAACTTATAGATATCTTTATTATATTTTATTTACTGAACTCTAATTAGTAATATTACAAAGTATGATAAATAAAGATTCTGAAAATTAAATTGCACTGAAAAATGTTCTGTGCTGCGCTTAGCCATATGGGATTCATGCAAGAGGCTTTCCGTCTCATGAGTGGCAATGTCGCAATTTTGTGACATATTTCGTGGTTATCAATTTTTATCATTTAATCCTAGCTATATTTTAAAAATATGTTAGCAGAACATACTTTTAAGTAGGTAGGTAACCATTGCGTTTACAGTAATATTTATATGCAATACATTTGAAACTTAAGTTGCGTTATTTTAATAGTAAAATAACTGTAAGCATCATGGTTACTCACTTTTTATACAGGTTTCACCTAATTCTAGCATGTTAGAAGAGCATATTTTTAAAATATAGCTAGCATTAAATGATAAAAATTAAAACCACGAAATGTGGCACTAAATTGCGACATTGCCACTCATGAGGCGGAAACGCTCTTAGATTAAACCAGGAAAGATCTACTACAAAAACAGAATTATTTTCCTACAATTAACATTTAAAAAGCAGATCTACTATCACAAATAAACAATTATTTAAACGGTTAATTGTAAGTCCCTGACATTCACAATTATTGGTATGTAGTATGTACAATTATGGTAATGTATGCTACCAGTACATTTGATAAATAGAGTACGAAACCGGTTTGTGGTCGGTATTATTCGATGTAGTGAAAAGAAGGAATAAACAGTGAATGTTTTCGCTTTTTCAGAGTAAAATAAAAATTAATTTGTTGTAAAAAATGTTCCGACATACCTTGCAGTACGTCAGAGAAAATTCTGATCTGCAAATGTAATATTGCAAAAAAATATTTTTTTTACAGAATTCCATATTGTAATTTTATTTTTTTCAAGGAATTTATGCTATAAAATCTTACTGCATCAACCTATTCACCAAATCAAACATATTTTAATTTACTTATTTGCAATGCAAATGTGCATGGTGTATAAAAATATGCAGCAAAAACAGTTTGATTACTTATTATTTTTCTGAAAGACTAATAGACTTAAATTAATATTTAATATAAATTTCAGCTCTTTTTTGTGAAGGTATTGATAAACAGACAGACAATATTCTTTCTCCTCCCTCATCTTCTCCTCTCAAAAGCGACATTGTTTGCATTTAAAAACATACACATAATATTTTTCTCAGAATGTCTGCTTGTTCGTCGTTTACGTTAAAAAACCTTATTAGTACATACTTACTAGTGTTTTGTTAGAGTAATGTTAGACCTAAATCAATTAATTATTATTAGCCCAACACAGGATACTGTCTGTCAATCATAAATCAACCAACAAACAGCGATGTTACGACCGATTTATTTCAAATTATTGCATATTACATGCTTACTACCAACTAAGTAGACATGAAAGTAATGTTGAGTATTGTGGAAGGTATTATTTAATTTGATTTTATCACTTAACCACTCGAAAGATGTCTACTACACATGCAAACACTTTTATATTCCTCAGTGTGAATATAATTTGTGGCGTCATCTATCTGGCCAATGATGACACATAGAGAAAATCTAAGTGAAGACGACGACTATGTGTTTGGAACAATAAAAAAGAAAAGAAAAGATTATTATTAGTTTACAGCATAGAAAACAAAGATCACAAATTATCAACAAATTTAGACCACTCCCGTATATGATGTATGGGGGCCTGAATCGCGATATTAACATTCTCACACCAACTAAATATTTATATAAATTCCCGACTACCAAATGTCGGGCAGTAGCCCGTCAGGCACGATCACCTAGCCTGGTCGGAGGATCCTCCCTTTGGCTGGAAGTATATGGTGTGATAGCTCCACAAATTGATATATCTTTTGTAAACGATGCCCTTAAAGGCCCAGCAAAGTCTGGGACCTTGCACATTATGGAAGGATATGTTTCGTCAATTGATTCGACTTAATCACTACGCTTATCGAACTCGTTCATGACGCAATAAGGTGATATTTAGTACCTACCTACACTGATTAGGTATTTTTTTTATATGAGCCTACCAAAGTGACTCCACCCCGCCCGATGGTAAGCAGTCAGCGGAATCCAGAAGTGGTGGCTACCATACGTAAGCCATCGTCTTAAACTTCTGGTATGGTGGCCTTCACTATAGCGGCTGAGAATTAATGGGGTAGGGGAAGGGAATGAGGAAAGTGAGGAAAGAAGAAAGGAAGAAATTGAGCCTCCGGCGGTTTAACTCACAGAACGATGACACTGTCTGTCGTACGACACTTCCGGGAAAAGATGAGGTGATTCTATACTAAGAGGTGAAAACTAAAGGACTACAGGCTTATTTCTGAAAACAGTAGGTAATTGAACAAAATAGAAGACAATAAACTAAATATAGAAAGAGTAGATGGCTGAAAATATTGATCCCGGCTTACAATAGTTCAGTGACAAATTGAATTTGAATTTTTACAATTTGCCTACCTCTGAGGCTCGGTGGTACTGTGTAGGGACTGCTACACAGAGGTCGCGGGTTCGATTCCCGGGCATTTCCGCCAAATCACGCTTTTTGACGGATACGAAAAAAGTGTCAGATATTTATTTAAAAATAGGTGTAATGCATTGCCACAGTAAGCACAGATATCCCACTTTGTGTGTACACTAATTATGTCATAAGTACCGTTGCTAATTAACGTTTTAAAAAATGGTAAAGACTCAGAAATCTCGGTAAGGACAAAATTATTTAATTATTGAAATTAAATAACTGCAATTAGTAGAGAATCCACAAATAGTTGTTGTCACTTCATATATTAATTTCAAAGGTCTACAAAAAATAACGTAATGAAGAAACGGTGAGGACATACGTAACACGGTAATGACCGTCCCGCTCAGTGCAAATACTGTTGTTACAAAAAAAAGTATTTAAGTACATACTTAAATACTTTTTTCTCCTAATTCTAGAATCCATAACACAAGCTATAATATTTGCTTACTTTGGGTCTAGATAGCGTTTTGTGTAGTTGTTGTGATATTATTATTATTACATTATAAAAGTATAAATCTAATTACTTACCACTTCATTTGAATTAAAATCACAAAACTCAACTTCAAAAGCCCACTCGACCTTTAATGATTATCAAGTACATGAATTATTGCATCAGCTATTTAAAAAATTTAAATGATTGAATTATTTATAGTGTTAATGGCTGCTACACTATAATTAAGTAATTTATCCGCTACCTGTTGTGATCAAAATGTGTAATAATTATACTGTTTTGAATTTTATTTATGTCTTACTGTGTTAGTCATTCGGTTTTGTCTATATGATGAAAGTTTAAGGAGCGTCTTGCTTCGATCGCACCTAATAGTGAATGGATCTATTCTGACCAACCTCGATCTGAAGCGTAATAATGTTCAGAAGATGCTACACTGCACCTCCAAGGACACACAATCAGCTATTCAGACAAACATATAGAGACGGTTAATAATACCAGCCTGTTTACTATCCCACTGCTGGGCAAAGGTCTCTTCTCATATAGAGAAGGCATGAGCATTAATTACCACGCTTGCTCAAGGCGGATTGGCAAATTCGGACTTTTAAGTCTAGGTTTCCTCACGATGACGATTCCTTTACCGGCGTCAGTCCAAGATAAACTTAGAAAGTACATATGATTTGAAAAATCACATTACTGTGCTTACGGTACTTGCCCGGATTTAAACTCACTACCTCGTGTTTACGAAGCGGGTGCCTTATCCACTGGGCCATTTTGACTTTGATAAAGACGCTTACCATGGACTATTAGAAACCGCTTCATAATATCTAAGACTGAACTTGAAAATTGCAACCAATCGGCCCGCCAAGAGTTTTAATTTTTTTGGGAGAGAAATACTCTCTGCTTTTCCTGTCTCGAAATCAAATACGGAAAAATTCTAAATCGTTTTTACATTTTTACATCAAAAATTAAAAAAAAACAAACTTATAAAACAACCTGATCAGTTTGCAAATACCAAACTGTGTATTACATTGTAAAACGTTCGACCTTTCTTCTCAATGCCTTCATCTGTATAATATACCTACCTGCCTCTGCATTTTGACAACTCGACACCTACGATTATTACACATTTAAATTAAATTTATTGTCCCACTTTTAACACTGTAGTGTAGTAAATTCTATAATATAGAATAGATATTGATTACTACTGACTATCTTTGTGGTTTGGTCGTACCTATCTACCTACTGTGTACGGACTACCACGTAAAGGCCGCGGGTTCGATACCCGCTCAGTTTAAATTGTGTGCGTGAACATTGCATTGGTTTGCCTCTGTGGTGCTGTGTACGGATTTCCACGCAGAGGTCTCGGGTTCAATCCCCGGGTCGGCTGTCAAGAAATTCTCTGTCAATATTAACTCCGGTCCTGAATAGTGCCCGATGTGGTAAAAGGCTCGCCCTCTCTGTTACATGGCACTCAAAATAAAAATGGCGAAACGTGGGTGGTTTAAAACTTCTGCCTACCCCTTCGGAAAAAAAGGCGTGAAGCATAGCAAGATTATGTATGTGTTTTAAAAAGTATTTAAGTATGATTATCCGCATTCTAGAAACCATATCACAAGCAGTGGCGTGCGCATAGATTTTTGACAGGGTAGGCATTATTTAATTATGTTGCTATAAATTGTGATTTCAGGCAATTATTAAGGTAGGCAGTGCCTTTCTGCCTATCTCAATAATTGCTTGAAATCACTGACACGATCTCGTCTAGCACGTCATTTCTTCCACGTACGACTGCAGGATCTGGAACGAACTACCAGCTGCGGTGTTTCCCGAGCGCTATGACATGTCCTTCTTCAAACGAGGTTTAAAGCGAGCATTAATATCACGATAGGCAGCGGATTCGCAGAGCCCCTGGCATTGCAGATGTCTATGAGCGACAGTTGCCACTTACCATCAGGTGGGCTGTTGGCTAGTCTGCCACTGTAGGCAATAAAAATAAAAAAAAAAGTGCACGCCACTGATCACAAACTATACCTAACGTATGCTTGCTTACTTTTGGCCTCTAGATACCTTTGTGTAGTTGTTGCGGTAGATCTTTTAAAAGCATACCCTTTGGTGGATAGCTTGTATTGAAATGCAATAAAATAGGACGTTTTGTGTACCCACATACCTCTACACTTGTACTGGTAGACTGATACATTACCGTTCAAGTGCACGATTAAAATATTTCGTAAAGTTAATACTAACTAGTCGTAAATAATAATAAGAGTATACAATTTTAGCCCTTATAGCAGTCGGCATATGACAGATATTACCATAACGTATTTGGTCTTAAGTCATTCTTGCAATTAGGGTAGCATATGTCTTTATTTTGTTCGACAGACGGTAAGTGAAAGGATCATCGATGAAGAGATATACAAAAAGAAAAATAAATAAGGCAAAGGAAATATATGTCTTCGTCTTTTCTTTTGTACCTATTACTTCCACTGCTGAACTAAACCAGGTTTGAGGGTTATTTTCGTAATTGTCACCCATGGCAAGCGGATTAGATTTGACTGCCTCCGTGGCGCAGTGGGATTGCAATCGACTGCTGTACACGAGGTTGTAAGTTCGAACCCCACACGAGACAAAACTTTGTGGGATCTACACATAATTGTTTCGAGTCTGGGTATACTTTGTGCCCGTTAATTGTATGTTTATAAAGTCCTGCGCGACACAGTGCTTAGGAGCGGGAGCGGAGAGTGGGAGCGGAGAGCAGGAGCGGACAGCGGGAGCGGAGAGCGGGAGCGGAGAGCAGAAAGCGGAGAGCAGAAAGTGGAAGCGGAGAGCGGGAGCGGAGAGCGGGAGTGGGAGCGGAGAGCGGGATTGGAGAGCGGGAGCGGAGAGCGGGAGCGGAGAGCGGGAGCGGAGAGCGGGAGCGGAGAGCGGGAGCGGAGAGCGGGAGCGGAGAGCGGGAGCGGAGAGCGGGAGCGGAGAGCGGGAGCGGAGAGCGGGAGCGGAGAGCGGGAGCGGAGAACGGGAGCGGAGAGCGGGAGAGGAGAGCGGGCGTCGTCTTTTAAAAACTCCAACTCCAACTCTAGAGAACTGAGAGAAAAAGCCCTGTATACTGCCAGAGCGCCGGAGGCCTAAATATCTCTTCAATCCTGTTCCTAGTCTCATGCCCTTGATTCTTTCTCCCTTCAAGGTCTGCAACTTTTTAATTAATATTGTTTCCTCGATGCTTAGAGGACATAACCCGTAGGTTCGTAGGTTACAGTCACCACTTACAGTAAAGTTATTTTGGTATCTGTGATTCTGGCGGGCTGCTCATACAAAGAAGGCTTGATCACAACGTTTGTCAGTTTTTTTATAGTTTACTCTTCTTCTTCTCCTTTTATTTTTGGCAACTGAGCTGACGATTGTGTCAGCTATTTCTGCCAGCGGGAGCGGAGAGCGGAAGCGGAGAGCGGGAGCGGAGAGCGGGAGCGGAGAGCGGGAGCGGGGAGCGGAGCGCGAGCGAGAGCGGAGAGCGGGAAAGAGAGCGGAAGCGGAGAGTGGAAGCGGGAGCGGAGAGCGGGAGCGGAGAGTGGGAGCGGAGAGCGAAGCGAAGAGCGGGAGCGGAGAGCGGGAGCGGAGAGTGGGAGCGGAGAGCGGGAGCGGAGAGCGGAAGCGGAGAGCGGGAGCGGAGAGCGGGAGCGGAGAGCGGGAGCGGATAGCAAGAGCGGAGAACGGGAGCGGAGAGCGGGAGCGGAGCGGAGAGCGGGAGCGGAGAACGGGAGCGGAGCGGGAGCGGAGCGGGAGCGGGAGCGGAGCGGGAGCGGGAGCGGAGCGGGAGCGGAGCGGGAGCGGGAGCGGAGCGGGAGCGGAGCGGGAGCGGAGCGAGAGCAGAGAGCGGGAACGGAGAGCGGGAGCGGGGAGCGGGAGCGGAGAGCGGAGAGCGGGGAGCGGGAGCGGGGAGCGGGAGCGGAGAGCAGTAAAGAGAGCGGGAGCGGAGAGCGGAGTGCGGGAGCGGAGAGCGGGAACGGAGAGCAGGAGTCGTCTTTTAAAAAAATATTTTTTTACTTTTTTAAACTACTCCAACTCTAGAGAACTGGGAGAACAAGTCCTGTATACTGCCAGAGCGCCGAAGGCCTAAATATCTCTTCAATCCTGTTCCTAGTCTCATGCCCATGATTCTTTCTCCTTTCAAGGTCTGCAACTTTTTAATTAATATTGTTTCCTCGATGCTTAGAGGACATAACCCGTAGGTTCGTAGGTTACAGTCACCACTTACCATCAGGTGAACCATATACATGTTTGCTACCAAAATTGTATAAAAAACCGGACAAGTGCGAGTCGGACTCGCCCACTGAGGGTTCCGTACAAATAAATTATATATATAAATTTAATCATTAGGTTACCTATACTTATAAAAGAGGAAAGAGGTATTTTTCTTTTTTTTTTATTCGTCATACTTCGTCATAATTCAAAAACTACACATTATAAAAATCTGTTTAAGCTTGTGCTAATCCTGCCCTGCTCTCTAGGACAGTATATATAATATGTGATGTTGATTTTAATAACAAAATGTCGTAATGATAGCATATCTTCATAATATATGAACTGTTTTTATCTTGAGTACCTGATATTAAAAGTTCATCAGATAAACAGAGGCTTTATTTACGCATAAATATTTGTAACGATTAATTATTACAGCATTACTTATTATCACATTACTTTTCCTGTACGATTCTGCTTCGGTATTCGCAGATTATTTTGGTATCTGTGATTCTGTTTGCCAGTTTTTTTATAGTTTATAGTTTTGTTATATATTTCTCTTCTTCTTCTCCTTTTATTTTTGGCAACTGAGCTGACGATTGTGTCAGCTATTTCTGCCAGTTTCAAGTATAGTAAAATAATATACTCGTTGATGATTTTAATGGTATAATACAATGATAAAAATAGAAAAAAATGTGGATGAAATTAAATGACAACCATCTTCTGTGAAAACAAAAGATGGTCCATCATAGTCTACTCAAGTTATCGCCTGATATTTTCCTTTACCGTATGTCAGTAATTGCTTACATAAACATATACTATAACTTTGAAAAGACACACCACAGAATTTCTTAGTAGGGCAGACAACCTTAGGGTTTCTACCTGAGTGAACAGACAGCTGGGCAAAGGCCTCTTCTCATATAGAGAAGGCATGAGCAATAATTACCACGCTTGCTCAAGGCGGATTGGCAAATTCGGACTTTTAAGTCTAGGTTTCCTCACGATGACGATTCCTTTACCGTCAGTCAGAAATCACCAAGATAAACTTAGAAAGTACCTACATATGATTTGAAAAATCACATTACTGTGCTTACGGTACTTGCCCGGATTTGAACTCACTACCTCGTGTTTACGAAGCGGGTGCCTTATCCACTGGGCCATTTTGACTCTTTTCCTGTCTCGAAATCAAATACGGGAAAATTCTAAATCATTTTTACATTTTACATCTAAAATTAAAAAAAAAACAAACTTATAAAACAACCTAATCAGTTTGCAAATACCAAACTGTGTATTACATTGTAAAACGTTCGACCTTTCTTCTCAATGCCTTCATCTGTATAATATACCTACCTGCCTCTGCATTTTGACAACTCGACACCTACGATTATTAATTTATTACACATTTAAATTAAATTTATTGTCCCACTTTTAACACTGTAGTGTAGTAAATGCTATAATTATAGAATAGACTAGCTGTTGCCCGCGACTTCGTTCGCGTGAAAATTCAGATGTGTGCCTGTATGAGAATATTTCTTACCTAATCTTACGGCAATCGTACATTGTATTAGTAATAAATATCAGTATAATCCGTCTCTAAGGCGAATCCGATTTAAATCTATTCACCCGCTACCACTAAAACAGACGAAATATTGCGATATTTAACAAAACTTGCCACTCCTATTTTCCCACTTAATAAGAAGTTCCTAGTTTGGAAATCGTATTATCAAAACTCCCGTTTAAAAACTATGGAAGCTTTATACAAATTTTATTCCCCTTTATACTTCAGGGAAATGAATTTCGCAAAATCCCGTCTTTGAGAGCACATATTTCCAAAGTTTAAAACTCCTAGCACTTGTAGTTTCTGAGATTTCGTAATGAGTGAGTGACTTTTCGTTTTTATATAAGTATAGCTTCTGCCCGCGGCTTCGCTTGCATGAATATAGTTTCTCCAATGAACATTTTTATATTGTTTAAATACTGTTTTGCATACTATTTTTAATCTAACTCTCTAACCTAAAGATATCCTCCGTAAAACAATATACAATACACAAAGGCAAATTTTCACTACAATAACTTTCCCCTTTCCCTCATTTCCTCTCCCCTTTTTCCCCCTTCCCCTCCCCTCCCCTCCCGTCTCCCTCCCATCTCTCTCACTTTCCCCACACTTCCCCTCACTTTCCCTCACTTCCCACTCACTCACCCCTCACTTACCACTCACTGACTCCTCACTTCCCTCACTTTCCCTTACGTCCCCCTCACTTTCCCCTCACTTACCTCTCACTTGGCCTTCACTTGCCCCTCACTTGATGCCTCCTCACATCCCCATGAGTTCCCTTTTTCTTTTTTTTTTTTACACAGCGCTATCTAGTCTCAAAGTAAGCATAATATATGCTTGTATTATGGGTTCTAGAATACGGATAAACATATTTAAATACTTTTATTTTTGTAAATACATACATATTATACATAGAAACACCCAGACCAATGCAAATAGACATGTTCATGCTACAAACATTTGCACTGAGCGGGAATCGAACCCGCAACCTCTGCGTGGCAGTCCATACACAGCACCACCGAAATAAAGGCAGTCGCTTTCCCCCCTCCCTTTGCCCTGACTTCCCCCTCACTACCCCCGCACTTTCTCGTCACTTCTCCCTTCCTTTCCTCTTCCTCCCCCACCCTTCCCCTTCCCTCCAATATTCAAGTCGCCAACTTCAAAAGCAAAGATCTTTTCATACAATATTTCATCCCTTATTTCACCCATATAAATCCACCCCAGTTAAAAAAAAATATGAGAGTATTATATAATAAAATTATTCCAAAACAAAATTTTAAAGCTGTAAGTTAAAAAATGAAGACGTTTCATACAATCGTTTTCATCCCTTTTCATACACTTAAGGGTTGAATTTTTAAAAACCCTTTCTTAGTACACTTCTAGACATTAATACAAACACACCCTCCAAATTTCAAGTCGCTACGACCAGCGGTTTAGGCTGTACGTTGTCTGTCAGTCAGTCAGTCAGTCAGTCAGGACAAAGCCTTTTATAATATGTATAGATGTATGGATTAGACGTATAGCCATCAGGGATCAAAGCAAACAGGCTGCTAGGAATGCTAACACATCATAGAGCCACTTAAAGCTGACCGTGCGAAAAACAGCTAATATTTAGATCCACACCCACAACTTTTACTTTCTTACCTTGGGCTTTATTAATTAGTCATCGCAAAACATAGGCTCACTGGAAACTGGACTCGTTTAAAACTAAACAAAATATTGTTTAGAGAGGAATAAAAACACTATCAGCTATTCCGCAACCTGTTAAAATCTCTGCTGCTTTAAGATTTCGTAGTAAATTAACGAATGTTCGATGTGATTCTTTAAATTGGCATAACTTTTTTATTTATGAACCGATTGACATGAAACAAACACTAAATGTTAAGTGAAGCTTACCACAATGTATCAGTGAAAACCATATTTAAATCGGATAAGTAGTTTTTGAGATTAGCGTGAACAAACGCACAGACAAACAGACAAACAGACAAACAGACAAACAGACAAACAGACTAACAGACAAACAGACAAACAGACAAACAGACAAACAGACAAAAATTTTAACAATCATTGTTTTGGGTTCTATTTGCGTTTATAAAGGTCCCAATAATAATTTTTCTCATATATCTTCCATGTACAGACAGCGACCGGTTACATTTTTATTATATGTATAGATATTGATTACTACTGACTATCTTTGTGGTTTGGTCGTACCTATCTACCTACTGTGTACGGACTACCACGTAAAGGCCGCGGGTTCGATACCCGCTCAGTTTAAACTGTGTGCGTGAACATGACTATTTGCATTGGTTTGCCTCTGTAGTGCTGTGTACGGATTACCACCCAGAGGTCTCGGGTTCAATCCCCGGGTCGGCTGTCAAGAAATACTCTGTCAATATTAACTCCGGTCCGGAATAGTGCCCGATGTGGTGAAAGGCTCGCCCTCTCTGTTACATGGCACTCAAAATAAAAATTGCGAAACGTGGGTGGTTAACAACTTCTGCCTACCCCTTCGGAAAAAAGGCGTGAAGCATAGCAATATTAAGTATATGTTTTAAAAAGTATTTAAGTATGATTATCCGCATTCTAGAAACCATATCACAAGCAGTGGCGTGCGCATAGATTTTTGACAGGGTAGGCATTATAGATTTTGGACAGGGTAGGCATTATTTATTTATGTTGCTAAAATTGTGATTTCAAGCAATTATTAAGGTAGGCAGTGCCTTTCTGCCTATCTCAATAATTGCTTGAAATCACTGACACGATCTCGTCTAGCACGTCATTTCTCCCACGTACGTGCAGGCTCTGGAACAAACTACCAGCTGCGGTGTTTCCCGAGCGCTATGACATGTCCTTCTTCAAACGAGGTTTAAAGCGAGCATTAATATCACGATAGGCAGCGGATTCGCAGAGCCCCTGGCATTGCAGAAGTCTATGAGCGACAGTTACCACTTACCATCAGGTGGGCTGTTGGCTAGTCTGCCACTGTAGGCAATAAAAATAAAAAAAAGGGCACGCCACTGATCACAAACTATACCTAACGTATGCTTGCTTACTTTTGGCCTCTAGATACCTTTGTGTAGTTGTTGCGGTAGATCTTTTCATAGCATACCATTTGGTGGATAGCTTGTATTGAAATGCAATAAAATAGTATGTTTTGTGTACCAGTACACCTGTACTAGTAGACTGGTACATTACCGTTCAAGTGCACGATTAAAATATTTCGTAAAGTTTATACTCAACTAGTCGTAAATAATATTAAGAGTATACAATTTTAGCCCTTATAGCAGTCGGCATATGACAGATATTACCATAACGTATTTGGTCGTAACTCTTTCTTGAATTAGGGTAGCATATGTCTTTATTTTGTCGACAGACGGTAAGTGAAAGGATCATCGATGAAGAGATATACAAAAAGAAAAATAAATAAGGCAAAGGAGAGCGGGAGCGGAGAGCGGGAGCGGAGAGCGGGAGCGGAGAGTGGGAGCGGAGAGCGGGAGTCGTCTTTTAAAAAATAAATTTATGTCTTCGTCTTTTCTTTTGTACCTATTACTTCCACTGCTGAACTGAACCAGTGTTTGAGGGTTTTTTTCGTAATTATCACCCATGGCAAGCGGATTAGATTTGACTGCCTCCGTGGCGCAGTGGGATTGCAATCGACTGCTGTACACGAGGTTGTAAGTTCGAACCCCACACGAGACAAAACTTTATGGGATCCACACATAATTGTTTCGAGTCTGGGTATACTTTGTGCCCGTTAATTGTATGTTTATAAAGTCCTGCGCGACACAGGGCTTAGGAGCGGGAGTGGAGGACGGGTGCGGAGAGCGGGAGCGGAGGGTGGGAGCGGAGGGCGGGAGCGGAAGGCGGGAGCGGAGAGCGGGAGCAGAGGGCGGGAGCGGAAGGCGGGAGCGGAGAACGGGAGTGGAGAGCGGGTGCGGAGAGCGGGAGCGGAGAGCGGGAGTGGAGGACGGGTGCGGAGAGCGGGAGCGGAGGGTGGGAGCGGAGGGCGGGAGCGGAAGGCGGGAGCGGAGAGCGGGAGCGGAGGGCGGGAGCGGAAGGCGGGAGCGATAAGCGGGAGCGGAGAGCGGGAGCGGAGAGCGGGAGCGGAGAGCGGGAGCGGAGAGCGGGAGCGGAGAGCGGGAGCGGAGAGCGGGAGCGGAGAGCGGGAGCGGAGAGCGGGAGCGGAGAACGGGAGCGGAGAGCGGGAGAGGAGAGCGGGAGCGGAGAGCGGGAGAGGAGAGCGGGCGTCGACTTTTAAAAAAAAAAATTTAACTTTTTTAAACTACTCCAACTCTAGAGAACTGAGGGAAAAAGCCCTGTATACTGCCAGAGCGCCAAAGGCCTAAATATCTCTTCAATCCTGTTCCTAGTCTATAGTTGCCCTTGATTCTTTCTCCCTTCAAGGTCTGCAACTTTTTAATTAATATTGTTTCCTCGATGCTTAGAGGACATAACCCGTAGGTTCATAGGTTACAGTTAACACTTACCATCAGGTGAACCCTACACATGTTTGCTACCAAAGTTGTATAAAAAACCGGACAAGTGCGAGTCGGACTCGCCCACTGAGGGTTAAATACAAATAAATTATTTAATTATTACGTACTTATCTAATATACTTATAAAAGAGGATGAAGGTATTTTTCTTTTTTTTGTTCGTCATACTTCATCATAATTCAAAAAATACACAATATAAAAATCTGTTAAAGCTTGTGCCAATGAAGCCCGGACATTAAATATGTTATGTTGATTTTAATGACAAAATGTCGTAATGATAGCATAATTTCATAATATATGAACTGTTTTTATCTTGAGTACCTGATATTAAAAGTTCATAAGATAAACAGAGGCTTTATTTACGCATAAATATTTGTAACGATTAATTATTACACCATTACTTATTATTACATTACTTTTCCTGTACGATTCTGCTTCGTTATTCTTCGACTACTCATACAGAGAAGGCTTGATCACCACGTTTGTCTGTTTTTTATGTGTTTTTTATAGTCTATGTTGTCTCATGAAACCGTATGTCAGTAGTTGCTTACATAAACATATACTTTAACTTTTAAAAGGCATATGAACTTTTTTGTTTCAAACTTTGTGTAAAACCTTATCATTTCTTCAGCGGCAGACAACCTTAGGGTTTCTACCTGAGTGAACAGACTAAGGTTAAGGCTAAGGTATAATCGTCCATAAAATTGCTTTACCACCCTTAGAGTAAAATGTCGTTTGCATATCAAAAAAGAACAATGTCTATTTTTGCTTGCAAGCTACCTCAGTACAGTGACAGTTGTCACTGTCATAATGTCTTATTGAATTTTAATTTTGATGGATTTTTTTTCAAAAGTGGTAAAGCAAATAAATGGGCGACTATATCTAATACCTAGTCTGTGTGAGGGTAATTATATACTTTTACAGTCGACCCAGCCTATAGGCGCCGGAAGAGAGGTGCACTTGCACCCCTTTGTCAGGCAAAATACATAGAAAATAATATTTTTTTTTTTTAATTTAGTCTTTGAGTTAAAGCGTCTACAGGTTGTTGTTTAAATTTGTTGTTTATCCTTGTCAATAAACTGATTATCCTATACATTTTTATAAACACTGAGCATGCACATCAGTTGCACCCTCCTGAAAGTCAGTTGCACCCCTTTGAAAATAATCCTGGAAGCGCCTATGACGCAGCCTATTTACCTACTCTGAAATCAGCCAGGAGCTAATACCGCATATATTTTAAGATTACGAGCGGACTTGAAAAAAACCAACAAAGATAATTAAATATTCACACAACATCTCTTCGAATTATACGAACTTATCTTCAATTATACACATGTATGTAAAATAAATACTTACATTACAGGTACCATGTCCACACCTCTCGTCGGCACGCGGAAGCGTTCGTAATGAGGACGGGATTACTTGTAATGTCAAGGAGACGATGAGGTCCAAAAAGAAATGGACGTGTTATTTGAAGATATTTCTGACAGGTGTTTTGCAAGGATCCAGAAAAAACTAAATATTTTAAGAAAAATATTTATATACAACAACTTAGATAGAATAATAAAACAAAAATGCAAATACTACTCGTAGTTGATAAATGTTATCAGATTTTTTATTCTTCATTATTGTATATATACATTAATAGAGTAAATGAAGAAGTTCATGTTACGAATACCATGGTATAAAGTGCACATAAAGATAAAGGAAGAGAGGGCTAATGAAAAGATGAATGGATTGCATGTAGAACAGACACAGACTTTAAATGTCTTCTGCCAGCAGCATTATGGCAAGCAGTTATCGAGGAGGTTATGTTAGTACGGCGACGTGCCCGTAAACGGACGCTGCTGAGGATGACTATTCAATCTACATATGTAACATATGTGGGAGCCTTTACTTGGCAATTTGTGAATTTACACTGTATGTTAGTTTTAATATTAGTCCGTAGGCTCTCTGTAAAATAGAATAAATAAATAAATAAATAAATAAAATTTGGCATGTTACTTCTGATAACTTTGAACTGTGAACAATTGTGAAATTGTAACTAAACGATATTCGTTTAGTTACAATTTCACAATTAGTAATCGCTGATGCATTTACCCCTTAAAGAAGAGACGAATTCAAACTACCATATTTTTAGGAACTGATTAACTTCTTTTGCTCAGGTGCCGCAACCATCTGAGCACACTTGCTTCCTACATCTCAGATCTAGAACAGAAGTACTTTTTGTGATGCACTTATGTAATTAGATCAATTAAATATGGATATGGTATAATAAAAAAATTAAATAATATCAATGAATATTTATTTGCAACCTTGTTAAAGTTATGTTTGATTTATTGTGGTTCTAGTCTTTTTATTAAGATTTACATACAATTATGTAAATGTTGTGGAATTATTCGTATGATACGTATTTAGTATAGTATTCGTAGTTGAATAAAGGCTCAAGTCGTTTGTGTTACTAGCTAATGTAATCTTAAGTTAGCTAAACTTAAGGTATAAAATTGAACAAAGTAAGTATATAACATACACCTCCGATATTATACAGCCTTAATGGTCTAGTGGTACTAAGTAAGGGCTGCCATGTTCTCGATACCTGGGTCAGATAAAGTGATATTAGGTTTTTGCAAAATGCTCAATATTGGCCTGAGGCTTAAAATACTAGTAGACTCATAGATAGGACCCAACACCAACATACTGGTGCAACGTTAATGTTATAAACCTGCCTACACCTACGAGAAGGTGTAATATAGGACAAAATTGGGATATATGTTGATATACCTGCAATGGCTAAAAGAACGGATTGGCGCAAACGTGTGGTGGAGAGTCGCAAGTTTTGCGATGACGCCTGGTTTCAAACGCTTTCCGACAAGAAACAGAAACGTCAGATGAGCGGATTGGCACCAACCGACGTGCATTTCTCATATCGAGCCTGCGGTAGGCTGTGTCGCTCTCGCATCGGTCTGTACAGCCACCAAAAGAATTTCTCCACAGGCAGATGCGCCATAGATCGCCTTCAATAGACGTAAAGGCCTGTAGAATGGCTTATGACGAAAGATGAAAGACATAGGTACAAAAACATAGACTCCGGCATCCCAAATATCCCCTCGGTCCTCTTCCCTTCCCTTCTTCATTTCCTTTTCCCTATATGGTCGACAACAGTTAATTATTTAGCAACGATTAAAAAAAATTATACTCATATATGGGTTTACCACTTACCAATAGGTGCTGTATGCCTCGAATTCTGTTTCAAGTTTAAATGTTCCATATTCATTTTTAAATCATAACAATAATTACTAACGAGAGCCAAACATTAAGAAAAGTAAATAAATAATTTATTTATTTAAATTATAGAAAGGACAGTAATTATCGGCAGCGAACATCGAACCAACTATAAAGAAACAGTCAAACAAGCGATTAATCCCGGCTTCCTCCGAGTGTAATTATATATTTTTTTGACATCATCAATACAAATATACGAATTTCCCGTCTTTTCTATAATATAATATGTATGTATTATACATATAATCCTTATGGAAGAAATTTTCTAAGCGATAATGAAATCCGTATCAAAATCCGTTGCGTGGTTTAAAAGAAATTCGAGGAGTTACAGACAGAAGAAACAGCGACTTTGTTCATTATTTTCGAAGCATATCATACCTACCATTAAATTAATATTAAACAATACCCTACCTTGTGTATAACTGCTATAAGCTGAATTTCATTAAACATTATTATAGTCGTATAGATTATAGGAAAATAAATCATTTGCTTAAGGAATAAGGTTTATGTTGTATTCATTTGCTATATAATTGATTGGCATATATTAATAAACGCGGTACCATATTAGGAAGTATTAAAAGGGCATATTTTATTTTTATTAATATTTTATTGAAATCGAAAATGTGTGGTCTTCAGTGCAGAATATGGAACCACACCATCTCTCTTGTAGAGTAAAAGAATAGTAGTTCTTCTTCTTCTTCTCCTTTTTTTTTTGGCAACAGAGCCGACGATTGTGTCAGCTATTTCTGCCAGCGTCAAGTGTAGAATAATATTCTTGTTAATGATATTAATGGTATATTACAATGATAAAATAGAAAAAATGTAGATGAAACTAAATGACATCCATCTTCCGTGAAAACAAAAGATGGAATCCCACCATCTCTCTTGTAGAGTAAAAGAATAGTAGTTAAGTAATGTAATGTCAGTAGCGTAATCTGCGTTTGTCACCTTACTGCGATCACCGAATGGTTGCGTTTGGTTGCGTTGAGTGTTAAAATTGTAACTCATACAAAAAATTTATCTAATTATCTGGCGATTGAAAAGAGTAGTCTGAGTTTCTTGCCAGTTCTTCTCACGGCTCTACCTCGTCAGCGAACTGGCTGACTTCTTGTAATTTTAACGTTCATAATCAGCATATTTTATGATCTAGCGGACGTCACGCGGTTTTACCCGTATGGTTCACGTTCCCGTGGGAGTACAAGGATAAAATTATAGCCTATGTTCCTCAGTGATAACGTAGCTTTTTACTGGTAAAAGTTTTTTTTTTAAAATGGGTTCTGTAGTTTTTTACATATTGCGCAAAAATGGCTTACTCTGTCTGATGGTATACAGTCAGTGGTGGTGAAAGCCATTCCAATAGTTATCGCTATTGTTGGATGGAAGCTGCTGGATGATGCGCCGTGAAATGTTTTACATCTTCCGCTTAAAAGATCAGGGATTCAATTTTGTGACAAAGTCTTAGCTTTGGAGAAGGCTTTGTGGCATTGTATATGTCCAATATCAGGTGAATTTTATAACTGTGGCTATTCTTACTGACTCGCGGTGAAAAAATCAGAGTGAGGAAGTCTGAACTTTGTCTGAAATTGTCAATGCTTTAAGCAAGCGTGGCGATCAATGCTGTTTCAATCAATAATTTAATTCAGATAACTTGTCTTTTGTATTGGGAATTAGACTGTCATGTCATTGAACAAACGAAGGTAAGTTATTTGATATGTTGTAAGGAATACGTTTAGTTCTAATAGTTTTCTAGAATAGCACAGATTTTGGTCGACTTATCAAGCAATTCATAATTTCATACTATAACGTGTAACCTTGTTTCCTCATAGGCTTAGGTGTATTTACACATACTTTTCCAGCCACATTAGGTTTTATATAAGAGAAGGGAGCTGTTGCTCGTTGCAGGCCACATTTCTAGACTCTGGGATAGCGCGTCCTGACTACAAGCGATATAAATTATTAAGAAACAAAAAGCCCGGGTAGGTACCTAAAACAAAATGACGGAAAGAACCCCACTTTTATTTCTAGTGCTGACGCTACTTTGAAATATTATGCTTGTCATAAGAGCTTGTCACTCCCAAAAATTATTACGAATCTAGGGACACCTCTATGTTAAAATCTATTAATCCTTTCATGGTCTAATAGATTGTAACTTTCTAGATTTTCAAGACAGTATGTTTCACAGCAACTCTTATACTCGGGAGTAATCTTGGATTACAGCATATCCAACGCTGGATATGTGAATGGGATTATCCTGGTCCCTGCATACTATAAAAAAAAAACTTCGAACAAATAAACGGATAATCCAAAACCGTAACTTCCTATGTATTATTCCACCCTCGCTCACATTCTTATGTAAATGATCGAATTCGATCACGCCCCTATCATTAACGATTGTCATTATATCTGTCTAATCTACATTTTGTATAATGAATTGACATGCTAACTAAAATATTATGCTTGTGGCTTGAATTGGCTGGCTTACCTCTAATATAGTGAAGGTGGTGATAGCAGGTCCGTGCCGTGAACCGGCTCTGGCTGGTGATTTTAGTTTTTATTTCCTAATGGAAAAGGAGGAATTGTGCCTCCGGTGCTCTCAGAATTTATTTCCATATCTAAAATCATTGAGTTTGACTTTGACACAGTACTGTAAAGCATTGTTTTGTCTGTCGAAGCTCGTTTGCCCAACAGTGGGCATCTGAAATGATGATGACGATGATACCACTAAACGTCTTCTTAAACAGATTTTTTGTAATTTATTTGTATAATTATTATAAAAAAGTTCATCAGTAATGTTTAAGATTAACTTCCAATTGGACATAAAATTCTTTTAAAAAATATAGTAGTTCAGATCGCCCATGAATATGCTCAGATCGAATACCACAATGCGGTCACCCATTCATGTACCAGCCGTGGTATTTGTTGCTTAATCCGCTGATCGTTTACCGATCAGTGAGCGCAACGAGCTATGAGCCCGCCATAGACCTAATAACAATCATCACGACATGGTACGAGTACTCTGCTAATCAACTACCAGTCTTGCACTTAATCCACTGTTAAAATAAATATTATGAAAGTTATTTCATGTTACATCGATTAATTGACGTTTTTGCAACAAAATTAATTACAGCTTAAACTATTTTTTATTGTTAATGGTTATTAAATGAATTAGCAACGGAAACGGCAATTATCAAATGTTTAAAATAAGTGTTCGACAGACGTATTGATATTTTTTTTTGTACCTGGACTTGCGAATTTTAATAGGCCCTGGGTCACGGGAGGTTTTACCGACTTATAAGTGAGACCCAAAGTACGCCCAAAAAAAATGTAGATCAACCATATATTCGTTTATAATTAATGCTTAGATCTCAAAATGGCAAAAGAACAAGACAATCTCAAATGAGTCGCAAAAGAACTAATTCTCAAAAGGCTTAACTCTCAGAAGGGACCAATTCTCATAATAATCAATTCTCTAAATGGCCTATTATCAAACTGCCTAATTCGCAAAAAGTGTTTGTTCCAGACCAAAACATATTACTAACATGCGCTTCGTGCTGGGTCTAATAATTTAAAACAAATAAATTTGTCTATGGTGTGACATCCTCTTCAACATGGTGACTTGAACGAGCGTCACGTCTCCGTAGCTTAATTAATAAAATACAAGAAGCTTTTAAAAAGCTTCCTGTTACTTTATAATAATAACTTAAACCATGTTTGTTTAACTCCACTTTGGGGTGAACAGAGTTATGGGATCTAGAATGCAGATAAACATACTTACTTTTTAATAAATAATCCACAAACTTGATCAAATACAAGCTGATACATATATCATGTGTAAAATCGGCGCGTACGCAACATATATAAACGGCGCGCGATCGATACACCGCATCAGTCTCACTGTCAGTCGAGAGGATACACATACCAAAATGATCGCTAAATTGGTAAGTTTTATATTTATATATAAGTGTTAATTTTATCGTGATTCCTTAAAAGGTGGGTGGTTAAACAAGTCTGCCTATCCCTTCGTGGTTTAAAGGCGTGAAGCTTTGAATGTACTTATGGGGTCTGAAATTAAGTTGGATAAAAGCCTAAAGACATGTAGCCTACTTAATGTATAAAACCAAGTATAAATAATACTTAATGTATAAAAATGTCATCATTAAGAACATTTAAACCATCATCAGAGTATACCCACACACACGAGACAAAATACATATTGTCTTATCTCTCAAGTAGGAGTCGAACCCATGACAATAGCATGGTACTAATGTGCTGTGATTACCTAAACTGACATATTTTCAGGAATTTCAAGTAATTTATACCTTGATTTTTATACTTTTCTGTAGCTATGTATTTTATCGTCCCTGTATAACGAAAATAACTAAATAATACATAGTTACTTTTGAAATTCAGCGGTTTAAATTTTTGTAAAAAATAAAATTTATAACTTTTGAAATTACTGGACCCGGAAACCGTGTTTATTTACATTTTGATTAACTTAGTTTTTTTTAAAAGAACTTCCGCACTAGAGAACAAGACCTGTGTCGCTCGATTCGAAACAAATATTTAAGCATCACACAAAGTTTTATCCCGTGTGCACAGCAGTCACTTGCGCTTCCACTGCACCACGAAAGTAGTCAACTACTTCAGTTTTTAGTCATCTTAAATATCAGAACAAGATCGATTTAATAAGACATTACATACTAAATTACTATGAATTAATAAACAGATAACATAATGTTTTAATTAATTCTAATGTAATAACATCAGTAGGTGGTTTTATGTAAATATGTTAACACCAACGCTTAACATACCAATGTCTGAAGATTTGCTATGCATATATGAATTATTAAGTACCTACTCTGTCTCAGTGGTTTAGTTGTACTGTGTTAGGTACTTAGGTCTCGGGTTCGGTCCCCAGGTCGGGCAAAGTGGTATTGGGTTGTTTTGTCAAAAAATTCGTTATTAATTCCATAACCCATTGTCTGGTAATAAGCCTGGTATATAGACAGTCTCGACTTCTGTCGCATTGTACCTAACGTTGCTGGCAACACGTGTGCTATACAGCTATCTTTTCTCTAAATTGTATAAAAATTGTATAATTGTTTATTTGTATATGCGCTGTTTTCTTCTGTATAGTTTTTAATACATTTTACGAAATTTTAAAGATTTGTAATACTTGTAGTATTTAAGGATTTGTCTTCATAATAAAACTCCTCTATTTTACGTAACACCGTCAATATCATAATCATTATTGCTATTGTATTCACCCACGGTCCTATTGCTTGTTCAGAATAACATTGGTTTACGATACATTCATAGTGTTGTGTTCCTCTTTCCTTCCTATCACTGAATACACGAATTTATTTTGAAGTAAAATATTTGATATTTTTAAATTTTTAACGTTACTATAGAGTCTGAATGTTTAAATTACATGTAGTGTTACCCGCTTAAGTGCTTCTACTACTAAATAATTTTAAAACAAATAAGTAAGATCCATATTTCTAAAAAGAAAGAAAATATTTTTTTTATAATAGCCTACCAAAATGACTCTACAAAAAGGTACCTAAGCCAGTGGACGGAGGACACCATTACCAAAAGCCATAGCAAACTGCTGGGCATATCTTTAATTATTATACCAAAAGGACTTATCCCTTGCAACAATGTTCGAGCTAGTCTTAGGTATTTAGTTCAATAGTGAACCTAAACAATCGAACGTTCGATCCTTTTCGATCGATTAACAGCAATAGTAAACGGGGCGTGACTGTAATACGTTAAGTATTGCAGTACACGCAATTAGCGTCGGTCGGTAATAGCTACTTGTCATGAATAACACCTTGAGAAAGTGTTAGCTATTAGGATTTTGTCATATTTCATAATAATTTATACTATAATATAAAGCGGAAGACAATTATTATATAATATTGCGTATGATAGCCCAGTTCCCGAGGAAGGTTTTAGTCTATGTATCATCACGCTACTGGTGACGGGAGCAGAGCAGTAAGCGCGAAGTAAATCGCGGGTGAAAACGCGCCGCGGAAAGCATTGATGTATAGCAATATATAATTATATGTCTACATTAAAACAGCGATTCAACGCAAAATGCATTCATAAATTCAGAAATTTAAAATTCATAAATTAAAGATCTAATATTTAAAAAGGGGCTGTTAGCAACCTGTCTTTAATTAATCTATTCGTTCCCCAGTTGATGTTCTTCGCCCTCGCCATGGTAGCCCTTGCCAGGGAGTACCCGGCAGGAGTCCACCCGGCTGTCTGTCCCAACTACCCGTACTGTGACACTGACGCTCTCGCACGACACACACCTGATGGTCAGCCTATACCGCAGTGGGGAGTTGCTGGCGTGGCTCCATATGCGTAAGTATAAGAATAGATTTAAATTGTGGGAGAATTTTTGGCTCAAATTATAAAGCAAAATAATAAATAATTTTTTGGTTGAGCCTTTTCTGAATTAGAGAACAAATTACGAGTATATAAGACTAAATCTAAATCTTTTCACAGTTTGATAAAAGATTTTGTGCGTTTCCGATAGGATCTGTAGATATTGGAATCGGCATCAAATGGGACAAAAATGGTATTTAGTAAAAACAGTACCCAATTAATGTCAACAAGCTAATTTGTGTCCAACATGGGGATAGTAAATATTATAAATTCACATTGATACTAAAGCTTCTCTCTCGCACACATGTTGTGGTGTAAAATTGGCATTTACTGATTTAATTTGTATATACATTGGTTGTTGCTGTAAGCTACCTTATTAAACTATACTTACCTACTATTATAATAAAGCTGAAGACTTCTTTGTTTGTTTAAACGCGCTAATCTCTGGAACTACTATGATAGCTCAGTTCTTGAGGAAGGTATGTAACATCACGCTACTGGCGACGGGACGAGCAGTAACCAAAAGACGCAGGTGAAATGGAACTAGTAAAATATATGATTGTTCATTCTTTAAACAAGCGACAATATGAGCAAGCGATAATATGAGCAGAGTCCTTTGACCTGGGCATAATGGAGTAGACTCACACACTTAATTAATAACCATTTTTGTTACAGCCCCGTCCACGCAGCCGCGAGATACCCCGCTGGCCTTGCCCCCGCACTATGTCCTAACTACCCCTACTGCTGGTAATCACCGATCGCTAATCTCCAATCACCAACGGATATCAACAATATAACGAAAAAAACCATCGCTACTTACTAAAAAAAGTCGTCACTGAATGACAAAACATGGAAAAATCACCTTTACAGCACAGTCATTTTAGACTAAATTTTCTGTCTTTTTTTCCAGTTACGATATTTCTTAGTAAGTTGTAGATAATGTGTGTTTAAAGTCCTATTTTACTTTATACATACGTACTATATCTACACTACTTCAAATTGAAGTATAGGGGTTTTGAATTTGATAAAATGTCTATTAATATTGTCATTTATTAGAAAATGATCTTTATGTAAAAAACAGAACAATTACATCTTGTAGTTCACGAAATAAGTTTCTTTTGACCCAATATTTTGCTTGTGAAGGTTCAATAGGTCTCCAAAAGTGTCAAGACAAAATACGGGAATTTGTCAATTTCTCGTTTTCCTCAAAGTCAATATTACTAGACATTTTATCTCTAATAGTGTTTATTAAAAAATTGATGTAAAATTTTAATAATAAAAACACTGTCATTTATAATGTAAACAAACATATTCTTAAAATAAATTTAAAATAATGTGTTTACATTTTCCTATTTGTAAAACTGTGTAAAATTTTGTAAATAAACAAGATATTTTTATATACTCCTTTATTTTTTCTTCACCTTGTACTTATATTGCGAAAAGGTTAGTTTTTGCTAAAGCCATACTTCTATAAAATGTTTTATAACATAATAAATAATTTATATGTTTATCTAAACAAAGGGATGCAGTGCAGAAAGATAAAATAATAATACTTAATAGGTAAAAATAAAACTTTAAAAAGCAAATAGCGCCTCTAGTAGGTATTTACTTTGAGAACTCAGTAAATCCTTGCTGAAATTATGTAGACCTTTGCTGAAATTAGCTGGATTAACCAAAACAGTAATAGGTAAAAGGTTTTTAACAGAGTCGGCAACGCGCTAGGGACATTTCTGGTGTGGCAAGCATCCATAGGCTACGGTAACTGCTTACCATCAGGCGGGCCGTACGATTGTTACTTTAGTCGTATTAAAAAAGGTGAAATGAAAACTTAAAAAAAATAAAATACGATTATAGTATTTACTTTCCTTGCTAAAACTAAGTAGATCCGTGCTGAAATTAACTAAATTGAGCAGAACAGTTTACCTACCCTTTCGAAAATTTTGTAAATTACAAATATTTACGTCGAAATTCTGAAAAAGCCTCTACTTTTACGAAGGGAAATAACCTCAGGCAGTTAGCCGTGTTGACTTTAATCTGAAATATTAATGAACCAGCATTCATGGCCAGAAACATTTTGCAGAAAAGTCGAACGTCAAAGATTTGCAATCCGTCGTAAACAAAGCCACGACGGATCGCTAGTATACAACTCATCTCAATAATCAAGTCAATAATTAATACTGAGTTGGCAAAAATTTAAACAACACATTGTATTGTAATCGATTAAACAAGTTTGGTACAGCAAGGCCTCGTTTTTGAACGACACAGTTAATTTTGGCGCGCTGTCAAAGTGACAGTTGAGTAATGACCAGCAAGAATCCAAAGAATAATTTAATTTATTTTATAAATAAAGTAATTTGTGTATACTCGTATAATGAACAAGAAATACAGCCTGATTGGTTCACTAGTACAGTGTACGGACCACCACGCAAAGGTCAAGATCGATCATGGTAAAGTGGTCAAATAAGGGATGAGAACGAAAAGGAACGACCCTTAGACCTGCGAGTGAAAGACTCATATAAGGAAACGTAAATTTGATATGCAGATATTGAATGAAAGGAGATGATATACTTCATCATTAGATCCGAACTGTGCGGTCAGCCATTAAAACTGGCAATAAATTCTAAAATTATAAGCGTCACGTGCGATATTACGTTACTGTACCAGTAAAACTCATGATTTACTGATTTTAGACAAAGAGATAACAATTAAGATAAATTTAGTTCGTAGCGTGTGGATATTACACAGTTTATTATAATCCCTAAAGTCTAAGCTTCATTAAATAAGAGGAAACATCGAGTTAAGTACATACAGAAATAAATTCCATAAAAGGCCAAAATATCACATATTTACCTTATTAACCAATTAATTTTACGATGCAAAATAACACCTTATTTCACATTAAAACGACATAAGTAATAAAGTACCTATAATTTGTTAAACATAAAAGAGTAATGATCTTCGCGATTTAAAACGAAGATGATTTAAGACTGAAGACACAATACGTCATTTTGATACCACCTACGTAGTAATAGCCGGATAATAAGCAATGAAAGGAATTCAATGGAGACAAGAAAGTGCATTATTATAGATCGTTTAACGTACTAATAGTATATTTAAGGTTCAAATGTAGACTTAATAAAATATATCGAAGGGTGGCGAGCAACCGATGGATGAGAACGGCTCATGACCGCATAATATGGTAAAAATTGGGGACGCCTATGTCCAGCACTGGACATCTATTGGCTGATATGATGATGAGACTTAATACAATTATTATGGAATCATGAAAAATTAGCTATGGGATTAGGTGTTCATTGGATGTAATTTAAGTAAATATCGAGACGTCTACTGCTGCACATATACCTCCACCAGGTTTTGCCCCTTGACCGGTCTTGCGAGAGACTCTCATTCATCGATTATCCGCCAGCCTTATCAGATCACCGGCCCACCTTGTAAGTACGTAAATTAAAATCACCATTTTTAGATAAATATGGCAGGTGGTGTCACCTACACACCAAATGGGCTTCTTAGACATCCGATATAGGCATCAGCCGACAGGAAATGGCGTAGTGAGCGGCTAGTGGCACCGAACGGTGAGGCGATGGTTTCAAGCCCGGAGTTGGTTTCCTCGTAGGTATGCCTTTGAAATTATTACTTTTATCCCCGAGAATTGTGCTCTGGTGACAAGTGGAGAGTTGAGAATCCTGTGAACACTATTGGCATTCTACTACAGTTGGCCAATAAAAGCTAGACGAGGCCCTGATCGACTCGCCAGGGTATCCCGCCATGTCGCTTCTTACATTCAATCTTTCACTAGCTGTTTGGCTATTGAAGTTAAATTAAGATACATTTTTGTCGTCAAAAGTATAAAATATTGTGTTAATCTCAATATAAGATAAATAAGAAATGTATTTCCCGTAGTTTAATTTAAGTAAGTACCTATTCTTCGAGAAATCGTGTTCATCTGCCACAGTGATAATTAAGAAAATAACTCTTTAAAAACATTTTACAGAATGGTAATAAATAATAATAAATGATATCTTAATCATCTTTTGTTTATATAAAAAAGTTAATGGTTCAGGAAGAGTCAAGACAAATACGCTCGACCAGATTTTCACCTCAATTAATAACTTGACATTTAAAGTGAAGGTTAATCATCATAGTATTTTGACTGCACCGTTGGTCTAGTGGTTAGTGTAACTGACTGCGACGCCAGGTGTCGTGGGTTCGATTCCCGCGGAAGGCAAATATTTGTGTGATGAACATTTGTATTTGTCTTCAGTTTGGGTGTTTTCTATGTATTTACAAAAAAAAAGTACGTATATGTATTATATTTCAATTATCTAGTACCCATAACACAAACTCTGCTTAGCTTGGGACTAGATGACGAATGACGATGTGTGATAGTGTCCACATATTATTATTATCTGGGTGTAATTTATCTATAATATGTATGTATTTAAAAAAAAAAAAAAAACAAAAAGTGTATATAAGTAGTATATCAGTTGTTTAGTACCCATAACACAAGCAAATATAATTGCTTAATTTGGGGCTAGATGGCGTTGTGTGAATGTGGTAGAATATTATTATTATTATTATTATTATTATTATTATTTATTATTATTATCAAGAGCGAACTAAGAAACAGAACTATATTTTAATTTATAAAGGATACAATGCTAATTGACAACTGCAATGGCTCTATGATGATGTTTACGGGCTGTAATGGTCTCGGGTTCGATCCCAAGTAAAGCGAGGTTGGAATTCTCTATAGAAATTCTTGGTTTTAGTTTGGAGTTTGAAACTTTGTTAAACACTCCTTACTCTTTAGGGCAAAAAGGCGTGTGACTGCTGACTACAGACAATTTCTCACCAGAAAAAGGCGATACTATTTTTTTCAACCTCGAGAACTTCAAAGATCCGCGTCAAGTCATTGTGATTTTTACATTGTGATTTGTGAAATAGAGGTACATTGTGAACTCCTGTGGTAAATTAAGTTCATCTTACTTTATTCTTATACCAAAAATTAACAGTTTATATAATATCTACATAGAAACATTTATCACAGTTCACATGTTGCCTTTACCTTTTGTAGCAATATGCAAATTGAGGCAACCTGTAAAACACACATTTTACTTTTTAATTTTCTTTACAACATAGAAAGCTGTAAGTAATTAAGTATCTATAGAGTTAAGTGTATTGCCTGCGTCACTTTGCATGCTACTTGAAACTGTAACTTACAAAAATTGTAATAACCTGGCGATTAAAAAGAGTGGCCTGAGTTTCTTGCCAGTTCTTCTCATGGCTCTACTTCGTCAGCGAACTGGCTGTAGGTTAATTTGCTGACATTTTGTAAACTTTGACGTTCATAAGTGTTAATTTAATTAACCTAAATGAATAAACATATATTTCATTTCATTTCATTTCATTTCATTTCATTTCATTGTCAGTAACAACAAATCGACAACAACAATCATTTAAATATTTATTGTCTCCATTCTACATAAACCTTTCCAAATAACGGTGCAAGGCCGTTCGTTGACTGACACCAGATGCAATCCATAAGACAGTGACAGCTAAGAGCCCGCCAAAGTAAATAGGCGCCATGAATTATGTATGGCGGGAATCTTCCCGCCAAACACAATTCACGCCATCTGGCGTGTATTGTTTTCATTGTAATTTATTGTTTTATATTCGTCAAGTGTAAGATATTTTAATGATAAAACACTGTTTGTAGAATAAAATTTATTTTTCTTTTCTTTGTTACTTAAACGTATGTGCAATATTTCGACTAGTAAGTAGTATAATCTATACTATTAAATAAAGTGGAAGAGTTTACTTGTTTATTTGAACGCGCTAATCTCAATCTTTTTGCGTATGATAGACCAGTTCTCGAAAATGAAAATATATTTATTCTTAATACAGGTTAATTAAATTAACACTTATGACATCAAAATTTACAAAATGTCAGCCAATTAACCTATAGGAGGAATGTTTTAAGCTATGTAAAATCACGCTATTGGCTACGGGAGCAAAGCAATAAGCAAAGACGCGGGTGAAACCGTGCCGTGGCAAGCTAGTATCTAATAATATCGATTTCGGTGATGCCCACAAACTGTCTTTTTAACAACCATTCGTATAGTTTCCGTATAGTTTTGACCGACACAGATTCAAAAACATTTTTACAGATTCAATTGGAAATTCACATGGTCTTGAGACGGGATGGCTGGAATTATGCCCCATAAATAACTACAGGCTCACCAGGCTATAACATGATATTCAATATACTAGTAGCTGACTCATGTGTCTACCCCTTCAGAGCAAAAAACGTGAAAGCTTACACTCAAGGTTCAAATAGTCAGTTGCGTGATAAAGCGCCGTATGTCATTTTTAATAACCCTGTTTCGTTTAGGTCATATCGTGTAAATTATTGTCAGTGTTACAACCTATAAATATACCTACTTCAGTTATAAAGGTGTTATGCAACTGTCTACTTCAGAGGTGTAGTGGTTTGAAGTATAATAATATAGTAATCAGCCGAGTAGAATCACTTTGGTAGGCTAACATAAAAAAAAGTTTCGCAGATTCGATCACCAGGCCTGATTTTTGAAGTTATACTTCATATTATATTATCTATAATATGTATGTATATACAAAAAAAAAAAAAGTATATAAGTAGTATATCAGTTGTTTAGTACCCATAACACAAGCAAATATAATTGCTTAATTTGGGGCTAAATGGCGCTGTGTGCATGTGGTAAAAAAAAAAAAAAAAAAAAAAAAAAAAAAAAAAAAATGCGCGATTGGAAAAAATGATGAGAGTGAATTTTTACGATGCGCGCGCACACCGACAAAAAAAAGCAACACCCTGAAGTTAGTTGCGAACCTTTGTGTGTCGTATCAGTACAAATAATCAGTGTGAATAAATAAAAAATATATTGGCGTTTATATCAATTCAATTATATTTTTATGACGGTAATAGATATTTTTTATTGATCATTTATCAGTAAAAATATTTATTTTGAATATTAGTGGTAAAAGTGGTTTTAATATACTGTTTTAAGTGCATTTATAGATTTGAGGTTAACTGTTATGTATGTATGCGTTGTGTTATTATTTGGTATTTTTGGATTGTTACGCTAAAGAAGCATAACTTCTTACGTGCGTACATGAGTACACACACTGTTGTTTTTTTTTTTATTATTGGTCCACCTCAAGTGGTTTACATAACCTATGTGGTGTTCAAAGGAAACTTTAGGTGTTCTCTAAGCATTGCAGAAACAACAATACTAAAAAAGCACAAACAATTCGTAGCTGATCGTGAAAGGAGAAAGAAATGAGAAAGAAGAATGAAAAGACTAGAGAAGTAATGCGGCATTTTCATTCACAGGACGAAACACAATAGCGTGGAAAATGATATTTTTACACCGATGTTTTGAAAAAGGTCCAATGAACTTTCCTTTTATTGTTCCTCTATGCTTAGACTAGCTTAACAATGCTAAAGAACTCCATCACCTAACGTTGCGTTTGTTGCCGCCGAAGTTGTTAAATAAAAGGAAAATTTATATAGGCGTAAATAAATTCTATTTTAATTTTAAAGTTCACAGCTTTACTAAAAAATAAACTGAAGGTATCTTCCCATCGGGTACTAATTCTGGGTGAACTCTCTTCATTCTCTTCTTTCCTTGTTTGGCACTCATAACATTGCATTCCATTATTTGTATAATGTACTGATCTTGCAGCAACTTTTTGAACGTATCCAAAATGGCGGCGGCCGAATAGATACTATCTGTCAATCTGTCAAGTTTGACAGCTATTTTGGCGCAATTTTCGGATGTCATCTGTAAAAAGACTGTAGTAGTAGTAGATCCACGCTGTTTTCAGCATGAATGGGTCGGATCGACCGGGGAAGTACTACCCTCTCATAGAAGATCGACGTAAGAGTAATGGTATTCGTACTATTGCGTTTCGCTCGGTGAGTGAGAGTGCCGGAGGCCCAACTGATGCAAAGATGGCAATCCTCGCAGCATGTGTGGGACCAGCTGAGTATCCGCGGAGTCATTGTGTGGGTGGTGTGGGTCGACCCGCCGGCCAGGGAGACCTGTAGAAACGGTGGTGCCGCTGGCCGCCCGCGGCATAGTACAGGGGCCCAACTAGGCCTAACCACCCTAGGAGGCTGCCTCACCAGGTCGCGCATAATCCCGGAGTGGTTCGTCGTGCCGGTTGGTGACCGGATGGTGGAACCCGGCGACCATTTCCGAGAGGGTACGGGGGCCCTTCCGTCCGGCGGATCGGCTACCACCATGCCACACAGTTAAATGACGAAGCAATACTCGGCACCTTGTCTAGCCTTGCTGCGAGGGCAGTCATCTTTTCCACGCCCTCCACCTCCAACATGGCAGCACACAAAAAAGCAGCAGGTCTAACAGCGGCATCTTCCTCCCCCACCAACCCGCTATTTGAGGTGGAGTTTACTAACATCCGTGGACTCCATTCAAACCTCAACGCCGTCCACCAACACCTCGAGACGGCACGGCCGGCTTTGCTTTTCCTAACGGAGACACAAATACGCCGCCCTGACGACACGGCATACCTGCACTACCCGGGCTATGTGCTCGAGGAGCGCTTTCGCGCTAAGGCCGGAGTATGCGCATTCGTCAGGGCGGATGTTTGCGTTCGCCGTCTGCGCTGCCTAGAGGACCCATCCTACCCCATCCTTTGGCTTCACGTTGATCATGGTTCTCTGAGCCGGGTCTACGCGTGCCTTTACCGTTCCCACTCCGGAGATTTGGAGACAACTCGACTCTTTGACCATCTGAGTCAGGCGGCAGACTTAGCGCAGGAGCGGTTTCCGAACGCGGAATTGGTGTTTCTGGGAGACTTTAACGCCCACCACGAGACCTGGTTGGGTTCTCTCAGAACAGACCATGCGGGACGAGCCGCCCATGCATTCGCTCTCACGCATGACCTGACGCAACTGGTAATCCATCCCACCAGGATACCAGATATTCCAGGTCAAGCGCCCTCTTTGCTAGACCTACTGCTGACGAGTCACCCAGACCAATACAGTGTTTCGGTCCACGCCCCACTGGGTAATGCCGACCACTGTTTGGTCTGCGCCTCAGTGCCTCTTGTTGCTCCCCCACGACGTTCGGAGGTAAAGCGACGACTATGGCACTACTCGTCAGCAGACTGGGACGGTATGCGGGATTACTTTGCTTCCGTCCCATGGGCATTACGCTGCTTTAAAGACAGGGATCCGTCGCAAAGTGCTACTGCTGTCGCTGGTGATATCTTGTTAGGTATGGAATATTACATTCCATCCTCAGATGTCACCAGAGCCGGCAAAACGCGTCCCTGGTTCAACCGTGAGTGCGCCGACACTGTTAAACAAAAAGAATCGGCGTACCGCGCTTGGATCAGGGCCCGAGCACGGCGCGACCCTAGCTTGGATCGCCTAAAAGCAGCGTACAACAAAGCCACTAGGGAATGCAAGAGGGCTTACATCAGAGCGGATGCCCAGCGCATTGCACGGATTGGGCAAGAACTCATTTCGCATCCTACGGGTAGCCGTAGCTACTGGCGACTAGCCAAGGCCGTGCAATCCAACTTCTGCAAGCCTTCGCTGCCCCCCTTGAAAGGTCCTGATGGATCGCTGGCCCACGAGCCGCAAGAGAAAGCAAACTTGCTTGTAGAACTCTTTGCAGCTAACTCCCGAATCGACGACCGTGGCTTGCACCCGCCGACTATATTTGGCTGCGACTCCGTTATGCCTAATATTCGTATTAGGCATCGTGATGTCCGTGCGGAACTAAGGTCGCTCGATGTTCAGAAAGCCAGCGGACCGGATGGTATTCCAGCGGTGGTTCTTAAGAAATGCGCAGCGGAGTTGTCTCCTGCATTGACGCGCCTATTCCGCCTATCTTATTCCTCGGGAATTGTGCCGGAGGCTTGGAGAGAGGCGAATGTTCAACCCATTCCCAAAAAAGGGGATAGGTCCGAGCCAGGCAACTATCGACCCATAGCTGTCACCTCAGTTCTCTGCAAGGTGCTTGAGCGGATAATAAACTCCCAACTAGTCCGCTACCTAGAGGGTCACTCGTTAATTAGTGACCGACAATATGGCTTTAGGTCAAAACGGTCTACGGGTGACCTTCTAGCGTATATCACGCACCAATGGGGTGAAGCTATGGACAGGCATGGCGAGTCCTTGGCCATCGGCCTTGACATAACCAAAGCCTTCGATAGAGTCTGGCACCGTTCGCTTCTGTCCAAGCTTCCAGCATATGGTCTGCCACCCCAGCTGTGCAACTGGATTGCCGCATTCCTGCGTGAGCGCCGCATTAGAGTCCTTTGTGACGGATCGGCCTCCAATTATTTGCAGGTCAACGCTGGGGTGCCTCAGGGGTCCGTCCTGTCGCCCACTCTGTATCTTCTGCATGTCAATGACATGTTGTCCCTTGGCAACATTCATTGCTATGCAGATGATAGTACGGTGCATGGGCGATATCTCGGACATCCTGCGGCTAAACAGACTGACATCGAGGCAAAACGCCTAGAACTTGTCGCTGAGCTCGACCAAGTATTATACCGCATTTCTAAATGGGGTTGTGAGAATTTGGTCGAGTTCAATGCCAAGAAAACACAGGTGTGCGCGTTCTCTGCAAAAAAATCTCCGTTCCTTCCCCTTCCCTCTCTTCAGAACACAGCGTTACCACTACAGGATAGCCTAAGTATCCTGGGTATGGACATCAGCCGAGATCTCAACCCCAAGAACTACATCGAGTGCGTCATTAAAACCGCCTCCTGTAAACTCGGTGTCCTGAACAGGGTGAGGCGGTACTTTACGCCCGAGCAGCTCTGTCTTCTTTATAAGACACAGGTTCGTTCCTGCGTGGAGTACTGCTCTCATCTTTGGGATGGCTCCGCACAGTACTTACTGGATGCACTCGATAGGTTGCAGCGGCGAGCAGTCCGTATCATCGTAAGCCCGGAGGCTACTAAGACCCTTGAGCCTTTACAGCTGCGAAGAGACATCGCCTCAATGGCCGTCTTCTATCGCCTTTACCATGGAGAGTGTTCTGAAGAGCTCTTTGAATTAATCCCACCCTCTCCCTTTTTGTCCAGAACAACACGTGCGGGACTAAAGTGCCACCCTTTCACAGTGGAATCTAAAGGGTCTCGAACCAAACGGTTCAGCACTTCATACTTTTGTCGCTCAATTAAAGCCTGGAACTCTTTGCCAGCGCATGTGTTCCCATCTAATTTTGATCCTGGGTCTTTTAAGCGGGGCGTGAAAAAGCATCTCACTAAGCCGCCATAGTGGAGGCCACCATACCAGTAGTTTGGCTTTTGGAATGGTGTCCGCCACTTCTGGATTCCACTTACTGCTTACCATCAGGCAGAGTGGAGTCACTTTGGTAGGCTAATATAAAAAAAAAAAAAAAAAAAAAAGACGAAATAAAGTGATACCTCCTCTTTATCTATTCTTCTTGTTATAATGTTAGAAGAGCTCTAACTGTACAAAAATCTCAAAAATAAAACAAAAATGCTATTAGATGTCATGTATTTTCGAATACAGGGATAACACGCGTTTTACGCGCAAATTTAGCCAAGTTTAGTGGGTCCCCATATTACAGGGGTCAAGCCTGTTTCTATTCTGTGCCCGACAGGGTCCATGATAGTTACATAACTATAAGATTATTTACCATCTGTTAATACATTGTGAAAGCAATAAAAGATTGAGTATTGAGTAATCACCACAATTTAAGTCTTCGGGAATTGCTCGATGGAAAATTTCCTCAGTATTCTTTTATCCGAGACCAGGATCGAACCCTAGACCTAAGCGTAGCAGTCCTTATACCATACCACTAAATCAACAAGGCCGATAATGAATCTAAAAACCCTAAAATAAATAAAGATGCTTTACCTTTTGTACCATAGGTTTGAGTTTCTCCAACTCCTTATAAGTTTTCTGGATTTCTGGCTGAATATGTCTAGATTTTAACCAACTGTATTTAGATGTCTCTTGAAGTGATTCTCGCAAAAGCATTTCTGCCTAGAAAAATAAGTATGCAAGCCTTTGCATTATACAAAATGGAAAAATATTATCTATACCTACATATAATAAAATTGTAGTGTCTGTTTGTAATATTGAAATAACCAAATATACACCAAAATAACATTTTTCAATTTTTGTCTGTCCGTCTCTCTGTTTGTTCCGGTTATTCTCAGAAATGGCTGGACCGATTTCGACGGGGCTTTTATTGGCAGGTAGCTGATGTAATAAGGACTAACTTAGGCTACGTTTATTTTAGAACAATAAAGTAATGTTGATCGACTGTTAGGCGCCGGGTCAGCTAGTCGTTCTATAAGTCCTAAGGTTTGACCAAAACAAGATGTAATCCACAAATAGTTTTTCGAGTCTTACTTTGTGCCCGCTAATTCTACGTAACGTGTCTTTTGGCAAAGGTATTATTTTACGCTTTACAAAAAAGCCAAAAGGTGCTAAATCGGGGTCGCAGTCAGCAACCTTACTGTGGTTAGCACCACAATAAGGTTGCTGGAACTGTTTTTAGGTAGGTTGTTGAAAAATAGAACACTTACGTATTGCAATAAATCCGATGGAGAAAACTTATTTTCTAATGTAGTCATTTTTAATTTTACTATAGGTAATAAAATAAAAACACTAGTATTTCTGCCCATCCAACAATCGGTAACAAAAATACCAAATAAGGTTTTATTAATAATAACTTTGTTATCAAATTGAAATGATAACGACAGATAGATACTTATTAAGTACTTATAATTATTTTAATTATATTACCGAGTGTTTATTAAATTAGTTAGAGGTTAAGTGGCAATATGCTCATATCATAAGCAAAAAAGTAAATTAAATCGTAGATAAGCAACCTACATTATACATGCCTAAATATCGTCGTTGCGCCTGCAAAAGTCGCTATGTAATTTTTTACGTATTTTGGTTTTTGATGCCATTTTGATCCTTATTATATATAACGCCCATAAGGATCAAAATGGCATCAAAAACCAAAATACGTAAAAAATTACATAGCGACTTTTGCAGGCGCAACGACGATATGCACTACTAGTTGACCCGGTGAACTTCGTATCACCTACTGACACCTATCAATCGCCCACGATTTTTCTCACTGTTTAAACCATCACTAAACTTCCGTATGATCAAAATTAGCGAAATCGGTCCAGCAATTCTCGAATTTTAGCGTGACAAACGAACAGCAATTCATATTTATATATAGACTAGTAGTAGCCTACATTTCGCATTCTATTTGATTCAAGAATTTGTGACATCTTCTGATCAACTTTGACTGACTCCGTGGAGCAGTGGGAAAGCAAGCGTCGACCGTGCCCGAGGTTGTGGATTCGATCTCACACCGTACACAACTTTTTGAGATCCATAAATATTTATGCCGAATCTAGGTGTACTTTGTGTCCGTTAATTGTATGTTTTTAAAGTCCTCCGCTACACAGGGCTTCTTCCATACTGCGGGTGTTGTCCGCTTTTGCTCAGAGCTAAAAAGCGTCACTTTCTTTTTCTATCAGCAGCAAGACAACTCTACTAAACATAGGCTTCACTCGCCCTAGAGGTCCATTTGCTGTCCGCATTCAGTATTTGCTTTGGTGCATGCCAATTCAACCTGTCTGTACCCACTGGGAGATCAACGAAGACTTTTTATTCCATTTGAACACCCGGGGGGTCCATGGAGATTAACTTCACTTGGTACAAGTCACAGAGCAATTAAAAGTAGGTAATATAGATTCATCTATTAAACATTCTTTTTAGTTGTGTTAGTTCTATATCGAGTCTGTGCTCCAGAACAATACCATAGTTCAAGTTTAAATGTCAACGAAATGAACTTCAGAAAGTTCAGAGTAAAATTGTCAAAAATGTAACAAAATATGTCAATGGCAAATTTAAGTACAAAAATATGGAAACTAAACCAAGAGACCGTTGGGCCATCAAATTTAAACCGACAGAGGACATTAATATAGTCAACAATCTTGTAAAAAACATAGGATATAGAGTTCGGATTTGTGTGAGGGCTATTTGTTGTATACCACTCGATCGCATCATACCAACAGAAATGCACAGACGGGAGTCAAGAGAAGTGGTGGTACGAGGGTCTAAAACTTGTACAACAATAAGTATATTAGCATTAAAAGGTAATAAGAGCAAATCAGAGGAGTACTTAAAGCCATGTATACCAAAGGGGAAACATGATAGAGTGAATTACATGACACACAAACAGCGATCATCGACTCACCAAATGCCGATACAACAAATGAAATACCCAGTCAAACATAGACGTCATTATTACCATGAAAAGAGACCGCTCGAACCTGAACGATGCCGCAAAAAATCCGATACTGACATAGAAAAACATGGTTACATGTCAAAATTTAGAAAACGAGCAGGTTTAACTTGGAAACACGATTTAAAAAATAGAAAAATGGTGAGAGGTACTCGACAGTTAATTCATAATATTTTTGGAGAGGAATCTAATGTTTATAAAGTGGAAACCTGTAATGAGACGACGGGTAAATGATATAGTCTGTGTTCTGTGAATTCGTTAAAATATATATATATAATGTGCCTATCTATGCTTTATATCTATTTTTATCTTATATCTGATTTTATTAGCCAAAGGACTTTGGGCCTTAGATATTTTTGTACTATTTTGTTAGCTAATTCTGAGATCGTCAATCCGTCATACAAAAGCGCTGCGTTTTATGAATACGACGCGGATTATTTTGGGGAAAGTCTCCTTAGCAGGACGACAGCCAGTTTTTGCAACAATATTTTCCTTTCATGTCAGTAAGACGCAAGAGTTAGTTTGTTTGTTTGTTTGTTTGACCACGCTAATCTCTGGAACTACCAGTGGGATTTAAATAATTCTTTTTGCGTATGATAGCCCAGTTTCTAAGGAAGGTTATAGGCTATGTAACATCACGCTGCTGGCGAGCGACGGGAGTAGAGCAGTAAGCAAATACGCAGGTGGTACCGCACCGTGGAATGCTAGTGTACAGGATAAATATGAAGACTTTTGAAAACTGACACTGGTATTTTCCCCGTTCTAAATATCCTGTCTTAGGTGGCCGATACCGTGGCCATAACGAAATTATGTATCTACCTACCGACCTCCAACCGTGAGTAGTTTAATCTATGCAAAGCATAACATCTTTTTAAAAACAATTTATTTATTTATTTATTTATTTATTAGGATTACCAACAAGAGAAACACATACATAAAAAAGTAACAAAACATAGGAAATGCATGCCTGGTGCTCTCTCAATTATAGGCAACCACATCTAACTTAAAATATTTATACTGCTAAACTATCACAATGTAATGAGTAAAAGTAAAAACACAATAATAAGTTGTAATGAATAATAAAATGAAATGAAATTATGACAAAAAAATAGAATAAGTTTATGTAGTAATTTAGTTTTCATTTAATTTTTTTTTTTAGTAATTTGAAATAAACAAAAGACTATATAAATAGAATATCGCTCGAAAAGTACTATACCTTAGGTAGTAAGTCAACAAGTAAGGTATGGAAGTAGGTACGAACACATACATACGAAAAACTAAAGTTGAATCAGTGAGAGTGTTTAGAAAAATTTGCGCCACCAGTTGGCGCCACTTAGGTGAAAGGTCTTCCATTCTCAAAAATTAAAAATCAAATTTCTTTCACTGTTTCAAATCAAAATCATTCACGGTTGATTGGTTGATAGAAAGCGCTTTGACAGGTACCTAGACCTAATGCCTCAGTGCTGCCACCTCGTGGGCGCCATTTTAGAAAACTCTATGTGGTATCTCTCTTTACTATTCATCACATAAATACCTAAATGTAATTTGATTAATAGCTATAATGGCATTCCATTATACCTATTATAATAAGCAAAAAAATATAACCAAACAAGGAGAAAACGATCAAGACCTTGCCAGACCTTTGAAGCAATGTTAAAGAATTAGCGGCTAACATAAACGCTTTTAAAACCAATCGATTACTTTTTATGTACAACTTTCACCTAATTCTAGCATGTTAACAGAACATATTTTTAAAATATAGCTGAAAATAAATGATAAAAATTTAAAACCACGAAATAAGACACTAAATTGCAACGTTGTCACTCATAAGTTCATGACGCGTAAACCCCAACTGAATTTTAAATTTTAATAAAAATACCGTTGATTCTTCTTTTCATTAATTTACATATATTATCATCCTGTAAGTGTGATTTGTTGGGAAATTACTAATACAAAGTTCCTATAGAGTAACAGTTTTGTTGGAATTTGTAATTAAAATTTTCCCAACGAGTCACAGTGTGACAGATGAGAGTGTGACTCGTTGGGAACAAATGCTTCCATCCACATTTAGTAACGAATCCAGGAAGAGAGGGGCTAAAGGGCTCAAGGTCCTTCCTCACCCCAAACGTATCTGCATTTAAAAAAAAGTGATAGGTATGTTCTTGTAGTGTTTTATTTGACAAAACCTACCCCGGCGCGGTCAAGCACCTAACCAAAATTCTAGATCCGCTACTGTTCGAAGGTGATCATGACCTTCATGCTTTTTCCAAGTTCATTAAGAAAAGAACATAAGCGTTTATACTTTGATGCAGGCCAGCTTGGAATTTACCTCGTAACAAATAAAATTACCTTGACCATTCCCAGGATTATTATATTATTAGCTATTGCCTAGGTAGGTACTATATGTCGGTTGTATCGCTGTTCATCCATCAAAATCGGTTTAGGTTTAGGCGTGAAAGCAGACAGACAGACAAACAGAGTTACTTTCGCATTTATAATATGAGTATGGATTTCATTCCACGCGTCAGCAAGTGAGGTTAGTAGATAGTAGTACGCATTAGATACAAAAATGAAACAATAAATCAACATAATAATTCATTTAATAAATAAGTTCTAAATAGTCCTGCAAGTGCACTAGTTAATAATATAAATCATAAAAAGCATATCCCTCTGAGCTACTCTCGCCTTAACGGATGGGCCGCCCGAACGGGACTTGATACTACATCAGCGATTCACTGGGACTTCTTGCACGGATTCCTTCCTGAACCACAAAGTTTTTGGACTTTTTCTACACACTGATCCTCATTTGAATTTTAAGTCCATAGTAATCCTCTAGCGTACTTGAGATTATTTGAATATTTTGTCTACACTTATCTCCGAACCGACGATCTGACAAAAGATGAGCAACTGATGGGTAAGGCTCATGACTGGTTAGAGTTACTGGGAAGAGGTCATGTCCAGGAGTAGATGTCGATGAGTCGATGATGATGAATTCCATTTAACAACTACTACCATTTACTGAGAAATTTCGAGACTATTACACCTATTACGCACTGTGACTTTCATTAGTTCAAATTAAAGCTCTTAAGCCCAACTGTAATCGAACCGAGAAAGCAACATATAGCTTGACAATTCGTTTAAGACACATTCTTGATCCGCGCGGGTGACAGGGGACGTCAGAATCAAAATAATATTATAAATTTATGCTACCAATAAAAATCAACGTCAACAACGATGGCGGTCAACTGACGCTACTGCCAGATGCATTCATCACCCGCTGCATAAGTTCGCCGTCGCCCCACAAGGGAGTAATATAAACGTATATGGCAACTTTTAGTTATAAAAATAATAGACAAGGGATAATAAAACAATAATAATCAAGTGGCGGGCAACCGATGGATGAGGGCAGCGAACGACCGGGCACGGTGGCAAAAATTAGGGGGAAGGTCTATGTCCAGCAGTGGACGTCTTTTGGCTGATACGATGAAGTCCTAATAATGACTCATCCTTTTGCAGTCCATTATAAAATGTCCGATCTACCTGCCTCCTCGTCCAATTCATCGCATCTATCTAAACGGTCTTAAAAACCAAAGAAATATAAAAACTAGTACACAATTGTTTAAATCTATATACCATGTTTGTTATAATAAAGTGTGTTATAAAAAAGTAAACAGAATTTTTATTTTATGTAATTTTTAGTTACCTATCTTCTTTAACTCGGCAGTAGAGGACTACAACAGTTCGGTACTGAACAAACATGATTCATAACTCATTTAGAACTCTAATGACCTTGTAATAGAGTTCAAAAGCAATTAGTTAGAAAAGACTGAATAGCTTTTAAAGAATACTTATACAATATTATGAACTGACGAACCCATCCACTAAGAGCCGGCGCTTACTGATGACGTGGCAGGGCACGGCATGGCGTACTTCGGCATGTCGCGGCATGAGGCGAAATAACAAAAGTAGGTAATATGAATTCTAAACACGATGAAATAAGGATAAATATAACTTGACTTAAAATAAAATATTTTGCCGCATTGTGCCGTGCCACGCCGTCAGTCGGCGCCGGCCTTAACAAAGTTCATTCAGCTTAATCTTAAAAACTATACTAGGGTCTCAAACCTACACCTGAGAAGGTAGCTTTGATAAGACTATTGCTTGCCAAACGTGTCGATTACAGCAAAATACCATTGTCTTGTGTCCAGCAGTGGACGTCTTTGGATTAAAATGTTTAACATGTCATTTGGTATTTAAAATACCCGTAAAATAAATAATGGGATACAATCGGCGCGTATAGATAGAAAAACTATTTCTTAATACGGTACCAGCGTCGAAAGGCAAATCCGCGCGCCGGTTATATTTCAATACCTCGGAACATAAAGGGCGTAAGCACCAAAACTAGATTTAACAGGAGAGCCTAAAAACAAAGAAAAACTGTCGACATCACCTTTTGAATTAAGATCAAAAGTGTCCTAATTTTTATTTTTGATGCATAACACAGTAAAATTATATATCGAATAATTTTAATAGTAACAAAAACGTTAAATATTAATTTTGCCAAATGGCGGTTACGCCCTATAAGCTCCGAGGTATCAATTTTACGTACCTCAAGTCGTATTTTGATTAGATGGAGTAAACTTACAAAAACTATGTAATTTTGTAAAATAATAATACAATATTTAAAATTACAGTGTCGTAAATCATTTTTTAGACTTACACCCAGATTCTGTCAGGCTGATCAACGAAAAATTAACTAATCACCTGTTAATTCTCATGTGAAGTACCAATTGGTCTAATTAGTAACTAATTAGATCTAAATAGACTAATTATCCATGCTTTTAGGTACGGTAGCTTTTAGATACTAATCACCTGTTAAATCTCATGTGAAGTACGAATTGGGTTTCTAAAAGCAAGAATAAGTAGTTTACTTGATCTAATTAATAACTAATTAGATTAAATTAAACTAATTATCCATGCTTTTCGCATGCTTTTAGTTACTTTACATAAGATTTAACAGGTGATTAGTAAATTTTTTGTTGAGCATCCTTTCAGAAACTGGGGCGTGAATTCTGTAAATGAGTCATTATTTTATTTCATTGCAATTATTTAATGGCTATGTTCAAACCAGCAACGTCAATTTACTTCATCAAATTAAAAATACCGATCTTATTTCTTACTGTTTGTCATATAAATTAACTATGTTATCATCACAGCATAATTATAATATTATTTATTAACACTCAACTCTCTGTCACCTTTTAATAGCTCTTTACATAAATAAGTAGGTACTACTGAATCAAGATCCATTTTGCAAAAAAATCGCTTAAAACTGTCAAACTTCTAAGATCTATCGTATTTATTGCACATTTATATACTACTTTATTATCAACAGTGTACTCAGTAAAATGTCAGTGTCTAATAAAATGATAACAAGCTCGTTGCCAAGAAAATCTGTCTTCAGACGTATTTCGACCTACTTGCATTTAGATAGATTGTCAAAATGAGCTTATGGTGGGTCATGATTCACTTGGTTCGATAGTACCTACTTAGTTTTTTCCAAAATTCAAACACATTTCTTTATAATAAAGGTGCGGTCATATAATTATAATATTCAAATCGTAGCGAACATACAAATTTGTATAATACACTTTCGTTACCTTTGTAATGTCATGAACAGAAAGCGAACACGTCTTTTTTCTGATTGGTTCTTTATACCATATTTTTACAATACGCTTAAAATACATTAATTGACACAAATTATAGCAATATTCACAAAGAATTAACTTTGAATAGAATCTAAACCGTTACACTATACGTACAGTCGTACATAAGTATTTTTATTTGTTCCCAACGAGTCACACTCTCATCTGTAACACTGTAACTGGTTAAGAATTGTTTTTAAAACCCATTCAGTCACGCTGTAAACTGTCATCACATTTTACAAAAAAAATTAACTAAACGTTGTTTCTTCTTTTTATTATTTTATATCCTCCTGTAAGTGAGACTGGTTGGGAAATTACTAATAAAAAAAATAAAAAAAGATCCCATAGAGTAACAGACTAACAGTGTGACTGATTGGAATTATTTTTATTAAAATTTTCCCAACTAGTCACAGATGTGACTGATGTGAGTGTGACTCGTTGGGAACAAATGAGTATTTTAGACACACTTAAATCTATTAATTAGATAAACCTATTAAATGAATAAGTATACAATATTTAGTACCATTTTTAACAGGCTATCTTATTCCCAACATACCTTAATAAAAGTGCTTTTAGCTATCAGTGCAAATGTGGATGTACCTTAAGATTTTAAAATACTTACTTAAAGAGCATTTAGGCAAAATCGCATTTTTATCATAAAATCTGTATATTCTTATGCTTTTACGACATGATTGATATTCTCGTTTTATAACCGTTGTTTTTATCATAACTATAACCATTGATATTCTCGGTTTTCCTCTCGAAATAAATATAAAAATTTAAAAGGATTTCCAAAATTATTTAAACGATGGGAAACTCTACCATATTTTGATAAGATTTACGTTTTGAGGTATCTTTTTTATTTCGTTAAAAAAAAGGGACAAGAATTATATAAATATATTATATAATATTATTATAAAGCGAAAGAGTTAATTTATTTTAACGCTATATGCTTTATATGCTAATCTCTTGTACTACCGGATTTGTAAAATTATTTTTGGCTATGTAACATCACGCTATAACCTACGGGAACGGAGCAATAACCTAAGACGTAATTAAACGAGGGTGAAACCGCGCTGTGGACTAATTTATGATAAAAACGCGACATTACAATAAAAATTAATTAAACTACCGATCTATTCTGCTTTTGTCTTTGGTTTTTCAAATGGCCACATCGCGATCGCGGGAGCTACTCTTATTAACAACATAGGTTTAAGTACCGCCATAGCAAAATGCATTGCATAAAACCTAAAGGTATTTGATTTACATACATTATCTAGAATATAGTTACATGTATAAACTATAGCAATTGTGGCTATGGCTGAAAGAATTATAGAACGATTTTTTGTGTAGTGTCGATATCTGGAACAAAAAAATATATAATCAAGTTTTTTTATACAATTTTGGTGGCAAACGGCTATAGAGATGGCTGTGTTTTCCAAGCATTGCAGAAGTAATAATGCTTAGAAAACACAACCAAGCCGTTGCCGACCACGGAGAAGGGAATGAGGAAGAAAAAGGGAAAAAGGACGAGGATCAACAAGGTAATTGGACTCATTATCAACATTCTCATTAATCATAGTTAAATATTTTATTTATGTATATTGCTTTACTGTGAAAGATAAAAGTATTCGGCTCTTTTGACTACCTCTGTGAATCGGTGGTACTGTGTAAGGACTGCCACGCAGAGTGTGTGCTGAGTTGTGCATGAACATGTATATTTGCTTTGATCTGGGTGTTTATATGTATATTATTTATTTTAAAAGTATTTAAATATGTATATCCGCATTCTAAAACCCATAACACAAACTATAATATATGCTTACTTTGGGTCAAGATGGCGTTGTGTGTGATCAATAATAATATGTACTTTATAATAAATAACTTACTCAGCCACAGCCGGGGTAACACATAATGCGAGGCCTAGTAAACTGCCGGTAGATAGTACTAGCGCAAATATAGGAGTACTGCTCACGTGAATATGTTCTGGAGATTCACACCAACGGAATGCCTGAAACAGACGAATTAAAATGTTTGTTTGTCATTCTTACGCGTCGGAATATCATATTATTTTCTATTTAGTGATAGTCAAACGACAAAGGGAAAGGTGGAGGTGTGCTTGCTGTAGGTACTAAAAGTAACTATAGCAAGCACACCTTTCCCTTTGGGAGAAAACTATATGTCTGGAGACTAATAATCTATCTCCCTTACATAAAAATCTTATAGACCTCTATAGTTAAAATGGGTTTTGTCTCTTTCTCACTAGTACACATGTCAAGGTGACAGATAAAGACAAACGAATTATAAACCTATTTTAGCTAATCACTACATAGTATAAAACAAAGTTGCTTCCCGCTGTCTGTCCCTATGTATGCTTAGATCTTTAAACCTACGCAACGGATTTTGATGCGGTTTTTTTTAATAAATAGAGTGATTCAAGAGGAAGGTTTATAGGTATACATGCATAATATAGTAGAAAAACACTGATAATTTTAGAGGTTTCTATTGTGATGTCGTAAATAAACAATTTTTTTGCGCTTACATTGCAAACACTGGCTGAACCCTGCGAGATAGATCAAAATAATGTACTACAGTATTGTACACCTTAAAAAAGGTCTACAAAAAAGTCCGTGAAGGTATATGTCTATCTCTTAGGGATAACACACAGTCACAATAACCATTTTTATCCTTTACTTTTTATGAGAAATAATGGCTTATTTACGAAGCGATTTTAAGCAACATAGTACCTTAAATACATTGTGCATGTAATATAGATCAATATGGAGTTTAGAGAGCCAGAGAATCGTCTGTAACATGTTTGTTTTGTCTAATGACAAAAAAGCTGTGAACGTTGTATATAAAGACATTCTGTAGTATATTTAGTATCAGTATCAGCATTGCATACGAAGCCGGGGCGGGTCGCTAGTAAAAGCATAAATATAAGATGTTTATGAATAAGGAGATAAATCTATACTATCATATAAAGAGGATGAGTTTGTTTGTTTGTTTGTTTGTTTGTTCGTTTGAAAGCGTTAATCTTCGGAACTACCAGTCCGATTTCAATAAATATTTTTACGTTGGATAGCCCAGTTTTGTAAATGTCACCCTTTCACAGTGAAATCTAAAGGATCCTTACCTTTAGACTTCACTGATATATACCTTTGTCGCTCTATTAACGCCTGGAGCTCTTTGCCAGCGCATGTGTTCCCACCTAATTATGATCCTAGGTCTTTTAAGCGGGACGTGAAAAAGCATCTCACTAAGCCACCATAGTGGAGGCAACCATACCAGTCTGGCTTTTGGAATGGTGTCCACCACTTCTGGATTCCACTGACTGCTTACCATCAGGCAGAGTGGAGTCACTTTGGTAGGCTAATATAAAAAAAAGAGTGTGTGTACTCATGTACGCACGTAAGAAGTTATACTTCTTTAGCGTAACAATCCAAAAATACCAAATAATAACACAACGCATACATACATAACAACCTCAAATCTATAAATGCACTTAAAACAGTATATTAAAACCACTTTTACCACTAATATTCAAAATAAATATTTTTACTGATAAATGATCAATAAAAAATATCTATCACCGTCATAAATATAATTGAATTGATATAAACGCCAATATATTTTTTATTTATTCACTCTGATTATTTGTACTGATACGACACACAAAGGTTCGCAACTAACTTCAGGGTGTAAAAGTTTCGCAACTAACTTCAGGGTGTTGCATTTTTCTGTCGGTGTGCGCGCGCATCGTAAAAATTCACTCTCATCATTTTTCCCAATCGCGCCAAAAGAAGTATAACTTCAATAACATAACGCAGGTAAAACCGCGCCACGAAAGGCTTGTACCTATATTAATAAAATCTCACCATCTTAACAGTCCACTGCGGGTCATGTCCAGCGATCACTAAACTGTAATACGTCATTACACTGACGATGACAGTGATGACAGAGGCGATGACATGCCAGCTGAGGGTCTTGCGGGGGTCTAGGGTAGAATGTTTGCCGTATCTCCAAATATAGGGGTCTGACACGTATAGGCACAGGGCTGGGGCTAGAAACGAACCTAGAAAAAATTATAATATGGTTGATTGGCTGAATCATAAGATTAATAAATAGGGCTGTGTCTGTGAGAAGTTATTTCTTCTGAGGGCTTATCCATTATCCCTGGGTCCATATCTTTTAAATGTAAAGTAAAAAATATATATTATGTATTTATTTATGTCTCTCAAAATAATAATATTATACCTTTATTTGATGCGATAATAAAATTATCACTATGAAAAAAAAGGTAGACTAATATAAAAAAAAGGTCGGAATTCACATACATTTCTCGATTTTTCTACACTAATATTATAAAAGATTTGTATTTTTGTATGCAACAAATAAACTCAAAAATTACTGAACCGATTTCAGAAATTCTTTTACTATTAGAAAGCTACATTATCACTGAGTAACATATTCTATATTTTATCCTCGTACTCCCACGGAAATGTGAACCACGTGGGTAAAACCGCGTGACATTCGCTAGTTTATAATAAAAATATCTAATAGGAATAAAATATTTAACATGTGATACGCTCAAAAACTAGGGAAAAACAGCTTACATTGTGTTAGTGTTCATATGACGCTAACAACGCGATAAAGCAATTACAAAAATACCATTTATTATATCGAAATTTGTGTTAACGACCACAACGTGATGGGACCATTACGTATATATATATATATTTTATATTAGCCTACCAAAGTTACTCCATCCTGCCTGATGGTAAGCAGTCAGTGGAATCTAGAAGTGGTGGCCACTATACCAAAAGCCATCGTCTTAAACTGCTGGTATGGTGGCCTCCACTATGGCGGCTGCGAATGGGTTTAGGGGAAGGGAATGAAGGAGGTGAGGAAAGAGGAAAAGGGGGGAAATTGGGCTTATATTTGAATTATGTTAACATATTACGGATAAGGCCAAGATTTTTGGAAAACAAAAGAGGATTCCTTACCCACTAACGTCCCAACAAAACACTGATGTGGAAAATGTGTCGCTATATACATTCTTGACACAATTACAGATATCATCGTGAACACGGATAGCGGGTACATTAAGTACTTCCACCATGGGACGTAACATTTTCTGAAACAAAATAAATTTAATTTTTAAACTAAGTAAGAAAATTTATGTAAAATTTGATTAGTTTGGTTTCCAATGTAAGTGCTTACTACTGTTTAAGTTCGATCTTTACACAGACAAAACTGTGTGATGTTTATTAACACTTTCCGGGACAGTATACAGATATAGCCGTGATAAAAATAAATCATCTATTGTGTCTACTAGTGTCCATGAAAAGGGTTAAAATATTTATTATAACTTACACACATAACTTCACGCCTGTCTCCCATTAATGGGGTAAGCAGAGTATGAAACGCCATTTGCTGCGATCCAAACATACCTCCTTTTTCTCTTCAACATTCATTAATCTTTTCATACACACACGTCGGTTACAGGTGCTTGTAATTTTGCCCTTTGTCAACACATCAATTATTTGGTCCGCATGTTCGTCTAGGGCGACCCCTACCAACTTTCCCAGACATTTCCGCTTAATCTTTATGTATATTAAGTCAAAGTCAAAGTCAAAGTCAAAGTCAAAGCATTTATTTCATTTTGATCATAAAGTATGATGCTTATAAAAAGTCAAAATTACATTTTGTCAGCCAATTGACCTACAGCCAGTTCGCTGACGAGGTAGAGCTGTGAGAAGAACTGGCAAGAAGCTCACGCCACTCTTTTCAATCGCCAGATAATTACAGTTATTTGAATGAGTTACAATTTAAACACTCAAGACAACCAAAGAACCATACAAAGAAATTATTACAAATTAACTAATTAATATAATAAATTAAATCTGTTTGTAAAGCTCCTCACGGCTCTAGGCTATGATGTCTCTACTATTATATAAAGCGGAACAGTTTTTTTTGTTTGTTGTTTGAACGCGCTAATCTCTGGAACTAAAATTTGGATTTGAAAAAATCTTTTTGCTTATGATAGCCCAGTTTTCGAGGAAGGTAGGCTATGTAACATCAAGCTATATGTGGCGACGGCAGAAGAAAAGCAAAGACGCTGGTGAAACCGCGCCGCGGAAAGCTAGATATCGTAAGGTATATTTATAATCTGTAGGCTCTATTTATAATATATATATATATATATAAATGAGAACAGGGACAGGTCCTGGCACCTACTCCGCTGACTTAAATATTAATATATCAACAGCACTGGGCATGCACAACACAATTTTCCAGGCAGAATGCGTCGGTATAATACAGGCCGCAGACGCGGTGGCTGCAAGAAAAATAGAGAACCAAGGCATTCGTATCCTAACGGACAGCACTGCAGTACTGCACGCTCTACGTAGCAACACAGTAAAATCAGGACTAGTCCTAGAATGCCACAGGAAATTGGAGGGTATATGTGAGTCAAACGCGATTACACTCCAATGGATCAAAGGACACAGCGGATCCCTAGGCAACGATGCGGACGACGAACTGGCCAGAAGGGGATCCGAAACAGACACCTACAGGGTGGAACCCGTTATACCAATATCGGCAAATCAGCAAAGGTACTGGCTGCGACATAGAACAAGAAAACTACACGCCGAACTGTGGGCGAAGACGACGGAATGTCGTCAATCGAGAGAGGCAATGCCATCTCTAGACGGACGACTCTCTAAAAAACTGCTGCGCTTAAATAGGGCAGACCTACGGTATGTAGTAGGGACCATAACAGGGCACAGTAATCTTAACAAACATTTACATGTTATAGGTAAAACGGACAGCCCACTATGCCGAGCGTGCATGAGGGCTGAAGAAACACCGGCCCACGTAGTTATGAACTGCAGCGAGGTCGTGGAGCAACGGGTGCAACACCTGGGAACACCAAGCACACTCCGAGAGGCCTGCAGCAGACCCGGCAAACTGGCCGCTTTCTGGAAGGAGCTTGGATGGTTGCAGTAGGGCAGTGGGTACACAAACCACACCATCACGCAAAAAGGCCCAACCACGAAGGGACCACATGCGGAAAACGAGCCCGCGAAAAGAAGAAGAAGAAAGAAGAAGGCTCTATTTATACCAATTTATTTCAAAAAATATAAATACCTGTCATGCATAAATAATATGTTTAATCCACATAAGTACAAGTAATATAGTGGTAGCAGCCGCTATGTCCGCACTATGTGTAGTGTATAAGGTGACCCGGAGCCTGTCTCGCAGGTCTGAGTGGTTTGTCGCAATATGTTCTGTCAGACTCAATATGTTCTGTCAGACTTACTGTAGTATGTGGTCTCGTGGACCCACCAGTGGCGACGGTGTGATATGGTTCGATATGGTGTGGTATTGTGTGACAGTGTGGTGTGGCATAAAATAAATAAATTACAAATACCTGTCATGCATAATATGTTTAATCCACATAAGTACAAGTAATATAGTGGTAGCAGCCGCAGCACTATGTCCCGAAGGTGATCCGGGGCCTGTCTCGCAGGTCTGAGTCGTTTGTCGCAGGTATGGTCTGTCAGACTCACTGTAGTATGTGGTCTCGCGGACCCACCAGTAGGGACGGTCTTCTTGAAGAAACCTAGAATAAAATGGACCTCACTTTGTTGTTTCACATGTAAAAATTAGTAAACATAGTATTATGACTAAGCCGAAGGAATAGGCAGATAAACGAGGCTAATAATGTTAAATTTTCATGGTAGGTAATATCATTTACCAAACAGTAGATCCATCTACAAATTATCTAGTTATATACGGTAGTAGATCCACACTGATTTCAGCATGAATGGGTCGGATCGCCGGGGTAGTACTACCCTCTCATAAAAGATCGACTTAAGAGTAGTAGTATCCGTACTACTGCGTTTCGTTCGGTGAGTGAGAGCGACGGAGGCCCAATTTACCTCCTTTCCTCTTTCCTCACCTCCCTCATTCCCTTCCCCTAACCCCATTCCCAGCCGCCATAGTGGAGACCACCATACCAGCAGTTTAAGACAATGGCTTCTAGTGTAGTGGCCGCCGCTTCTGGATTCCACTGACTGCTTACCATCGGGCGGGGTGGAGTCACTTTGGTAGGTTATAATATAAAAAAAATATATATATATCTTGAGGAAGCAGATATTTGATTGTGGTAATAGAAAAATTGTGTGCCACATGAGATTTAACAGGTGATTAGTTAATTTTTTGTTGATCAGCCTTTCAGAAACTGAAGATTAGATTCAAATGTCTTAGTAATATCAAGATTGACAGAGATGACTTTTGTAATAATTTGATGCAATGTGATATTAATAATTATGACAATATTTACCATTTCATAATAGAATTTAACCATCCACCAAACGCCATACATAGCAACAGTTGTACACCAAACACAGAGTCTATAACACATACTATAGGGAACATAATCTCAGTTATATGATTAGGATTTGATATATTGTTCACCATTTCAAAGTACCATTCACTGTCTTGAAACCTGAAATGTAGATACATTGTGTTATCTTATATTCTACTGTTATTAAGTATGAAAATGAAACATGCGGCATTTTCACGAAAGGGGTAAGTAGAGGTGTTTAACAACAAGTTTTGCCAGTTATGCTAAGTTCCATATAACAGCAGACGAGCCTTTTGCCTTTTAATTGCAGACTTAAGCTAAAATTGAGAATTTATAAAAAAATACAATATCACTTTAACTAATCTAATCAAACCTGAGACCTCACAATCAATGTCATTTATTTACTTCATGTTTGTGATTTATTTTTTGATTAACATTGATGTGATATATTTTTTATTCCTTGACTTTTAAAATATTTTAAGTACACTGACATTACAGTGTAATGAAACCTTCCCTGGCTATGCAATTTTAAATAGATACATCTAGCTATTGTACAATAATTGGCTAAATAAATCTTATTTTTATTATAATTTAGACGGTCGAAAATTTCTTAGATTGACAACTGGCTTGTTTTCTGTTAGGTCAGATTTTTAAACTGATAAATCAATAATCTTTTTACGAGTATACATCTCTGCCACCACCTCGGGAAACACAGCGATAAGCTATGATAAGTTTTTTAACGATACACGAAACATCCTTGCTTCTAAGTGGTTTCTGTCGGTGTCGATAATTTTATTCAGCGGAGAACCATGTCACTTAATAATTAATTTCACTACTATATCGAGGTTTTCTAACATAATTGTAAATGTAAATATTTTATTACATGTGAAAGATTAGAATAAATGGATAAAATCAATACGATACCATTCTTGAATGAATTCGATGCAAGAAATACCGAGTGCGTTAATTTGTTCCATGTTGGAACAAAGCTAAGATTCTCATGCACTCATTAGAATTATATAACAATCGTGTTTCTGACAAACGCCGGAATTCCAATTTATTTGTACCAAAACAAATCACGGATCGATTGATTTGATTTGATTTTTAATGTCAATGTCAAGTTGTTAACTTCAACTTGACACTAACGTTAGCGAAACACGAAATTATGCAATGTATTTTATCTAGGTAATGTAAATATTATATTTACTAATAATATATGTACTAACCATATTAATTATTCAAATATATAATATTGCAATTATTTCCTATTCATTAATTTCAATAACTATCCTAAATAAATCGTGCCTTTGTAGCGACATCTATCAGCGAATAGAACAATGAAAACGCTAAAGTACTTTTACAATTTTACTCGACAGCAGATGGCGTTAGCTACTTTCTATTTACAAAATATTTATTAAATCAAATTGTTTAAATCAAGTGAAAACATTACTAAAATATAAATCATATAGGTTCACGCTGTTATCCCAACAAGAGAGCGGGCAGAGGCGTATTCCACACCACACGTTTGTCAGCTACGCTACCTTTGTATTTATTAATATTCTTAGTCACCTTGTGTACGATACTCGCATCTCTTACATAAAACAATCTTCTACTTCGTACTTCAAATTACACCCTTATAAAATGTTATCGATAAGATCGTATGATCTTATTTCATACATTTAGATAAATTTTGTTATCGATAATAACAATAGTTGACAATTAAACAGTTTTCAGCATTTCTTACAATTTTTTAACATAAAATGTTTCTAAAAGTAATATGACACTGTTTAATAATAAATTGTAAATGTAAAATGATACACTTAGGTAGGTGGCTACCAAAATAATTTACATTCCCCAAAAAAATTAAGAGCTGATTACGAAAAGGTTAGAACGCTTAACTGACGGTAGATGGCGCTCACACCCACGCACGTCCCCGGAGGACGGTGAGGGCGTATTATTGTTTTAATAATTGAATATTATACTATGGTAGCGATACAGAGTGCCGAACAAGTTTGAAATGAAGAGTTTTGATTATAAAGTATAAAAACGTAAGATTTGGAAATCAAAGTTGAAAAGAAAAATTTATATATCTACAGTCTACGGTAGGTATAGGTAGGTAAGGTTGCTCAAGTCGCACCGCATCCTAAGTCGTACCCCAGCAATATCTCGGTCTGATACTTTAAATTGCATCTTCGTCGAGTGAGCACCTAAACAACAAGAGGGCAATACGCCCACGTGAAGCAAAAATAATTAAAAAGTAAGTTATTTTATCGAATTTCTCTTTAAAAATTTAGACTCATTTGTAATTTTTTAAGGCAGAAATGTTATACTTACTTCTTTTCTCTGTTAACATCTATTTGTACCTAATATTTATCTTGCAATTATTTAGACATAGGTACACAACGTAGAAGGCACTAGACCGCGCGGGAGATCACCTATGCGATGGACCGGCCAGATAAAGTCTGTTGTGGGCGGCTCCTTGAACGAATGCAGCAGGATGACCTCCAACCATGACCATCGTGAGGCGAATATCATCTGCCCCCTCCAATACCAATACGACATGACAACCACGACCACTCTGCCAAGAGTGTAACGACGAGGAAGAAGAAGAAGACACAAAGTTTAGAATTTTTTCGGATTTTGATAAAAATTTGATTTTTGTTAAAAATTTTGAAGACACATATAAATGCTCAAAGCATTCACGCCCATTATCCCGATCTTTTATCATCTTTTGACGCTAATTTAGTACAAGCTGTCCTTGTTTCCGAAACTTTTCTTAAACCAGCTATGCCTTCCACACAATATTCTCTTCCTGGTTATAAGCTTGTGCGTAATGACAGGGTGGGTAAGGGTTACGGAGGAGTTGCGATTTATCTGCGTGGTGATATTCCGTATACTGTAGTTGAACAATCTCCAAGTGTATATAATAAATTTGCAGAACATATTTTTATAGAAATATGCTTTAAGCACTCTAAAATACTGCTTGGGGTATACTATAGTCCCTCTTGCCAGATTCACTATTTTTCTTCTCTAGAAACCAAACTCGAACAGTTCTTTCCTTTATATGATCACACAATTATCTTCGGTGATTTCAACACATGTCTGCTTAAGGATGACTCACGCAGTCGTAGACTCCGTTCCCTTGTCAGCTCTGTCAATATGCATATTCTTCCACTACAAGCTACTCATAGGGCACCTCACAGTTCTCCATCTCTCTTATATCTTATTCTTATTTCTGACCCTCAGAAAGTAGCTACCCATGGACAGCTTGCAGCATCTTTTTCCTATCATGACCTAATATACCTTTCCTATAAAATTCGTCCTCCTAAACGCAAGTGTAAATTTCTCCAACTTCGCAGTTTTAAAAACATTGACCTGGATCGCTTGGGGTCTGATATAGGCAGAGTTGACTGGTCTGCGGTTTACAGCTGCAATGACTTGGACACCAAGGTATCTACTTTCACCAAGAATTTATTAGATTTGTATAATATTCACGCTCCTCTCAAGAAGGTGAAAGTTAAGCATCTACCAGCACCCTGGTTATCAAACACCATTAAAGCCTATATGTCGAAAAGAGACAAGGCTAAGCGTAAATATAAAAGATGGCCAACGGAAGAGAATTGGGCGTCATACAAGAAACTGCGCAACCGCTGCGCTCGTATGTGTAGAAATGCTAAACGACGCCACATTCACACTTCCATTCAGAATCTCAACATAGCAAAAGTATGGCATTTTCTCAAGTCTCTTGGTATTGGTAAAACCTCAGTCCATAATGACGTTAACAACGTCGACCTTGACGCACTCAATGGTCAATTTTCTGAGCCACCAATTACCTTAGACTTCAATACTAAATCTTCTACATTAAATTACCTATCATCCCTTTCTCTGCCGTTAAATACTGCTTTTAATTTCCACCCAGTTGCAGACACAGACATTAAGAAAATTATCCTATCTATCTCCACAAAAGCAGTGGGTGATGATGGGCTCCAGCTCCAGATGATCAAACTTGTTCTGGAAGAAATGGTGCCTCTCATCACCCATCTGATTAATTATTCTCTCTGCACGAGTTCTGTTCCTACTTCTTGGAAGAGAGCTCGTGTAATACCTCTACTCAAAACCTCAAATCCTTCTTCTTTGTCTCAATACCGCCCAATATCTATCCTTCCTGTCCTTTCCAAAGTCCTAGAGAGTGTCGTACATAAACAACTTTTAGGTTACCTAAATGATAATAGCCTGCTAAATCCATTACAGTCTGGTTTTCGCCATGGCCACAGCACTGTAACTGCACTGGTAAAAATAACAGATGATATGAGACTGGCCATGGAAAACAAACTTGTAACTGTATCAGTTTTGTTGGACTTTAGCAGTGCCTTCAATTCAGTCGATTATGACATTCTCTTAGGCATCCTTTCCTCACTTAATGTTTCTTTGCCTGCAACTGAGTGGTTCAAATGTTATCTTCAGGGTCGCTCGCAGTCTGTACACTTTGAGGAGAAGTCCTCTGCATGATCTTACTGCTTCTCCTCTTCTCTTCTCCATTTTTATAAATGAACTCCCTAAAGTCATTACTTCGAACTTTCATCTCTACGCAGACGACCTGCAGCTATATCGGCATTCTACAGTTAGTGACTTGGCTGAGACTATTACTGAAATCAACAAAGATCTCGCAAAAATTAAAAACTGGGCTCAGTCTTTTGGGCTACTCGTTAATCCAGTAAAATCACAAGCTATAATTATTGGTAGCAGGTACATGATTAACTCAAACTCTTAATTAGTCACCAGTCTCTTCCGTCTATAACTTACAACTCTACTGCCATCTCGCTAGCAAAAAGCGTTAAGAATCTGGGTGTTGTTATGGATCCGTATTTATCATGGGATACCCACATTGCAGAGGTAAGCCGGAGGGTATTCTGCTCGTTTCAGGTACTCAAGCGACTTCAGAAATTCTTACCTTTTCAAACTAAAGTTACTCTTGCATAGTCCCTTCTACTACCACTCTTAGACTATGCGGATGTCTGCTTTCTTGATGCTAAGGAGGAACACCTCAATAAACTCGAACGACTGCAGAATTTGGGTATCCGCTTCATTTTCGGTTTGCGTAAATACGACCACGTTTCGGGATTTCGTAAGAAACTGAAGTGGCTACCTATTCGGCAGCGTCGAGATACGCACATTCTTTCTCTCCTTTATTCTGTCCTTAATAATCCCAGTTCTCCTTCCTACTTGAGTGAACGCTTTAAGTATCTTGTACCTCGTGGTAAACCTTGTCGGTATTCATCCTCTCTTCTACTTCGTACTCCTCTTCATAGTACTAGCCGTTATGACGGCTCTTTTACTGTGCACGCGGTTAGGTTGTGGAAGTCTCTTCCTCACGTCATTCGTGAGAGTACTTCTGTGGATGTGTTTAAGAGAAGAACAAGAGAACATTTCCTATCTTTGGTTAAATAATCGGTATATATAAGTAGATATATTTATTATAATTATGTAAGTTTATGCATTTATATATTTTAATATATTATGTGTGTATTATTAATATGTAAGTATATTTAATTTCATTTCCTTTCTGTCTGTTTGTACACTTCATTTGTTCTCACACTTGATATTTTTCCTCTTCCACTCTGAGGTTTGCTGGAAGAAAACTCACTTTTGAGTTAAGCTCGCCTTTGTACATGATATTTCTTACCAATTATGTAATATGTTCTATGTGTGTGTACAATAAAGAATAAAGAATAAAGACACAACTTGTTATGTCATAGCTGTGCAATGTTCATAAGTACCAGCTATTTTCTAGGCATAGTACAATTGTTGGGAGTACGAGGTTATAGGTGAAGAGAAACATCGGAGCGAACAAATTGGATTTTGGCGTCGTTTCTTCAGATTACCCACAATTAAATCCAATTCCAACTCTTTACCAGCGCATGTGTTCCGATCTAAATAAGATCCTGGGTCTTTTAAGCGGAACTTGAAAAAGTATCTCACTAAGCCGCCATAGTGGAGGCCACCATACCAGTAGTCTGATTTTTGGATTGGTATCCACCACTTCTGGATTCCACTGACTACTTACCATCAGGCAGAGTGGAGTCACTTTGGTAGACTAATATGAAAATTAAAAAAAATGTGTTGACTTAAGTATATTTTCCTAAGTACGGCTAAGGCTATAGGGGGTACGAATTAGGCGACTTTTTTTTTATAATATAGCCTACCAAAATGACTCCACTCCGCCTGATGGTAAGCAGTCAGTGGAACCCAGAAGTGGCCGCCACTATTCCAAAATTCATCGTCTTAAACTGCTGGTATGGTGGCCTCCACTATGGCGGCTAGGATTGGGGTTAGGGGAAGGGAATGAGGGAGGTGAGGAAAGGGGAAAGGGGGAATTGGGCCTCCGGCGCTCTCACTCACCGAACGAAACGCAGTAGTACGGATACTACAACTCTTAAGTCAATTTTCTATAAGAGGGTAGTACTTCCCCGGACGATCCGGCCCATACATGCTAAAATCAGCGTGGATCTACTACCGTAAAAAGGTTAGGCGCCTTAGTTGGATGAAAAGGTAAGCAAAAAGGTCCGCTCGTCGAATATACCTACCACCTATTACTACCTACTAAGTAATCTTTTAAGTACGATTTTCTATTAGATGACATACTTTAGTAGCCAAACCGGCCTATTCCGGGTATACCTACTGTAAAATTTAACTTTTAATATTGTAAGTACAAATTACAACTCAACCTAACTTACTGCGGTCTCCAACCAAGTGATATGGATATGAAAACTAAATTTTATAAATTTATCTGTAAAATATAGGTACTTTTAGCCACAGATATCTATAACTATACATAATTATAATTACATATACAATAATAAAATTAAATATATTGTACTGTAAACATAATATTATCTGTATAGTTTATTGTAGCAATCTGTTTTCAGCGTTGTACGGCGAATATGAACTCCTCTCAAATTTGGGAAAATTTAATCTTAGCAGCGGCGAGTGAGTTCTTCTACAGAGGTAACGAAATAAATGTGGATGTATCTCGAGATATAAGGTGCTGATGTAAACAGTATAAACATAGGCGGCGCCACCAGGATTACTTTCAGAGGGTGCAACTGACTCTCAGAGGGGTGCATCTGATGTTCAGTGTTCATAAAAATATAATAGAACAATCAGTTTATTGACAAGGTATTTGTACAACAAATTTGGACAGCAACATAAAGACGCTTCAATGTCAAAACTAACTTATAAAAAACTCTTTATCTATAAAATATTTTTTTCGGGATGCAGTGCACCTCCTTGCACCCCTCTCCCGGCGCCCATAGAATAATAGAACCACCGCATCTTCCTGTAGGTGCCGTAAGAAGTCCAAGGGGACCACGTAATGATTAGTAGTTACCGTAGTCAGAAATCGTAGTAATAGATCTGTGTTTATTGTCCAGAAATGGTTTAAAGGTAAGGCGGACCCACCACTTATAATATAATGAGACATAATTATATTTATAACATTATTATGTTCTCGAATCACGCCATTTGTCCTAAAAGTGTAGGCACAGTTGTATAGCTTTCACATTTCGCCAGTTATACGGCACAGCTATCCAGACGTCGTTGTCGTCCGCGTCGGGCTAAGGGTATTAGCCCGACGCGACTACTCACCTACCTACTCAAAATTTCTCGGTAGAAAAATCTAATATCACTTTACGCGACTCGGACATCGAACCTGAGACCTCTGCATGGCAGCGAATACCATAACAGCAGCATAATAAGAGAAAATGTAGATATCGCCGAACATATCTCTACGCCATTACTCTCTTATGCTACCGTATCTCGTAAACGCGGTATGATCACGTAGAATTATTGCGTTAAAATATAATCTGCCTCCAACTCAGCGATGGGAGGTAGGTAGGGGAATAGGTAGGGGTAGTAGGGGATATTGGTATAGGTAATAGGGGGTAAGCAGACTTTTGTACGAGACAAAATGTTGCTTGGGTTAAATATTTTCATTCTGTTAAGACTAGAGCGAATTTTTAAATTGATTTTTGAGGTTTATTTTGGATTAGCGCCCCGCCTCACTCACCGTTTCCTGCATGCTTTACTATTATATTATTGCTTATACAGACGGTTGGTAGGTTAGGTTAATTATTTTTGCGTATGATAGCCTATTTCTTGAGACAGGTAGGTAATAAGCTATGTAACAACTCGCGATGGGAGTAGAACAAAAGACGCCGATGAAATCGCGCTGCGGGAAGCTAATCTATAGCCTAAGTCTATGGATTTAGATGTCTACTGATGTTGGTAAAGGATAAACATGGTGAAGAAAAATGGCTATCGTCTGAAATGGCTGGTATGGTAGCCTCGCTTAAAGGAGTCTGCTTACTATACAGTACCATAACATGACAGTGCTATGAACATATCAAGAGCGGAAAGCAACACGATACGAACTACTATAATATGTACGCTACGTGCATGGCACGCTACGGTGCTAGTCGGTGACGGTCTAATGAGCATAGTCTCATACTTTTCAATACAAATATTTTTTTTTGCCTGACACATATTATGATACATTGTAGTGGACATAAACCTTAAAAGACCCAGGATCAAAATAAGGCCGCTATTAGACTATCATAGAAATATGATCATAGATGTGTGAGTCATTTATATGTGAAGAACATATAACAGTTTATTAACTTCATGTGATTCATAATGTTACAAGATCATCTAAAAGGGATCCTTTTTGACAGCTAGCGTACAAATAGGATCGTATACAACACACTAGCACAGTTTTTATTGAAGTTATACTTCTTTTGGCGCAATTGGGAAAAATGATGAGAGTGAATTTTTACGATGCGCGCGCACACCGACAGAAAAAAGCAACACCCTCAAGTTAGTTGCGAACCTTTGTGTGTCGTATCAGTACAAATAATCAGATGTACCTATATTTATGTACTTATGTATGCGTTGTGTTATTATTTGGTATTTTTGGATTGTTACGCCAAAGATGTATAACTTCTTACGTGCGTACGTGAGTACACACACTCTTTTTTAAATGTAATGTGCTAGTGCGTTGTGCTAATGTGTTGGCACTAACGTAAACGTAGCACCCATGGCAACGGAAAACACGGCTTGATGGTATATGACGTTTATATGATCAATACGTATATTAAATAAAATAAAATTAATAACGTCATCATAAAACTATGATCATAGAATTTGACAGATATGAAATCATATTTATATGATTTAAATAGGTATGTAAATGTAATACCGGCCTAAGATGGGAACACATGCGCTGGTAGAGTTCCAGGCTCTAATTGAGTGACAAAATCAATTGTTTTGTCGAGAAATTCTCAGGTAATGGACTGATTTCTGAAATTCTCCTCAATAATTAACATTAGGTTCACTCACCGTTGTGGGTAGCTTGCAAAAGTTTTTTTTTAGGTTTTTTTGCTAATGATTATAACAGTTAAGTAGGTACCTATCTCTATTACGGATACTGTTATATGCCTCTTATGTCGTTAATAAAAAGTAGATCTACTACTATAAAGAGGATATCATAGAAGAAAGATTACGATTAAATAATATGACTGTAATCTGATTATATCGTTTTGATGTATGTTTTAAAACAGCGCTGCAGTGGTAACAATAAGTACTAACAACAGCAGCAATAAATAGGTATTGCTGCAATTTAGTTCTCAGAAATTGTACCAAGCGCGCTGTAATTTTTTTGAATAGGATTAGTGACTAGTGGTTTTGTTTTTCTTTTCACCTCATTAATTTTATGATACTGAAGTTAGGTACTTAGGTATATAAAGTTACGCATTCACATTCAAACACAGTACATTCAAGTTCAGATTCAAAATCAAAACAGTTACACACACAAATTACAAACTAGGGTAAAATATAATGTACCTACTTTCCAAATTTTATTAATTAAATTTGTGACTAACAGCGTCATCCACGTTATTATCTTGAAAGATTATACAATAATGATCATTAAATAATATTATTTATTTATTAAAATCCATCCTCTTTTCATTACCCAGATAATCATAAACTTTAACACAGAAAATAACACATTAGGTACAACATATCTATTAATATAAACAATAAAAACCAAAAATAATAAACAAATAATCAACAATTATTTTAAACATAATCACAATGAAGTTTAATTTGACGACAAAGCTGAGAGCAACACATTTAATTTCATTTAAACTTTAAGTGGATCATGAAAGGCTAAAAAGCTAATTATAAAAAACCACTTAACCCCTGAACATTAATGCCACTAAGATTGATATTGTCCGTTCTGAAATTACAGAATAGTGATGTGACACGCTTGGTTCATGCGGATATTTAGACGTTCTCGTCGCTGCGTAGGCTGAAAGATGTTTGTAAGTATAACTTGGTATCTAGCATTTTAAAATAATAAATTAAAGAGATGCTTTCTCATATCCCGCATTCAGTTTTATCTGCATAAGCCTGCATGCCTGTGCCTGCACATAATATGTGCTATATTATTATTAGCATATTATGCAATGTGATAACAGTAGGTAACCTATGGAAATAATAATAATAATAATATTCTACCACATTCACACAGCGCCATTTAGTCCCAAATTAATTAAGCAATTATATTTGCTTGTGTTATGGGTACTAAACAACTGATATACTACTTATATTCATTTTTTTAAATAAATACCTATTATAGATAAACATGACTGTGTACTTTAGCTATGCAAAATCAATGATAAGGAAACATATACAAGCATTGTCGCTCGCATAGGGTAGAGAGGATGAGGAAGAAAGACCGAAACATGAAGCAGCAAGGATCTACTACCGTTAAAACTCATTAAAATCATGCGAACCTAGCTACGTTTATTACAGCACTTACTGCTACAAAAAATTCGGATATTTCAATACATATCCGCATTACACCAAGCATTAAAAATGGTACATCGCTACTCATATCCATTCTATTGAGTAGCTTGTAAAAGCCCCTAATATGTCACAAGTAAAGCAACCAATAAAGAAACAATTAGTCGATGTTTTTTAATCGTAAATAGAAATAGGGAGCGCCATCGACTAACACGTCCGTTTCTAAACGTTACTCGACTATAAATAAAAATAACACGCTTTTTTTAGTTTGTTTTATTGAAAGGAAATGAAAATAAAATGTCTTCATCTAAATTAAAATGATTTTTATTATGTTAACCATGTTATTTTGACAATTTTGTTGTTTATGATTTTATAATGGATAGTAAATAACATTATTTCAAATTAAGAATGCTGTTTGGGGAAATACCTAGAGTAGAAAATTTTGGTAGTAGATATATTTTTTTTTTACTGGGCTGGTAAAACACTTTTTTTATTAATTATAAGGTCTAGGAGTGGTAGATAGATTACCAATTTCTATCAATTGGTAGCAAGGTTGCGTGCCACCATTTAAACAAAATATTATAATCAGGTATTGAAGAAGCGCCTGTAACAGCTTAAAGTATCAGAATCAGAATCATAATATTTATTTGCAAGAAATACTGTGACAAATGATGTTACAAAAAAATTCATACTAATATTATAATTGCGAAAGTACCTAACTCTATCTGTCTCATTGTCTGTTACGGTTTCACGCCTAAACCACTGAACCGGTTTTAATGAAATTTGGTATTAAGCTATGTTTCTTTTATCGCGAAAAAATAGCTTAAAGGGGTTGAAAGAGGGGATGAAAGTTTGTATGTAAAATCGTCAATATATATACAAAGATACAACCGACATTCACGCGGGTGGAGCTGCGGGTAACAGCTAGTACAAGATACAACTGTCTCGTCTCGACTTGGATTACTTTTTGTTACTATCTTTCAACAGTCAATATTTGGTCCACTTGATACCACACGATAGTAGATATTTCTATGTTAAGAAAACCATAGCGACATGCGACACTATCTGGATAGACTTGGTGAGTGCAAGTTGCTAGTAATAAGGAAAGGTTTGAATTCAGAGAGTCGGTTTTTAGATATTAGGTAAATGCGTTACATAAGCACCTGATTTCATGATAGTAGAGACCAACTTACTATTCTCTTAGTGCTTCCAATACAACTGGCGGTTTTATACTACTTAGGTAGTAGTAAGTACCTACTTATCGTATGATCGCTCACAATTCCGAAAAATAATAATAAAAATCAAGAAAGAAAAAGGTTTTATTGAACACATCGGTACTTAACAAAACAACAATAAAATTCGAATACTTATTTGAATAATAATAAGAATAATATAATCACAATAAATGACCAAATAAAAGCACAATTACTTAGCAACCTACTCTAGTTATAAAATAAGTATGTCATCAAACAAAACATACCCAAAGTTTATTTGCACGATATTCAACAGTCACAAAACCGTATTTATACCAGCAGTTAACAAAACGGATCATTGAGCACTTATTTATTTATCGACTACCGCCATTTTTTGTCGCTAAATACCAAATCATAATACGTATTTATTTATACCTATGTAGTAATCTAAAATTATACCTAAAGCAACGCAATAAAGTCTAAAATTACTTACGTTGATTTTTCTGGTAAAGCTTCTTAAAGATTATACAATGGAAAATCAACTATATACGTATAAAGTTAAGGTAGAAATTCGTATGTATGGAAAATAAGGTATAGCCTCCCCTCAACTAGAGGCGTGGTCTTCAATAGAGGACCGACACCGCACTGTCATCAGTACACAACTGACATTCAGACGTTCCAAATCCAAATACATTTTTTTTAAATCGCGCAGTGGCCAGTGTTAGTGTTAGTGATGGAATCTGAGATAAACAAAATGACGAAGCTTCCTTCGAAGAACTTTTCGATTGAATCGATTGTTGGACTCAAAGATCGGCGATCGCCCGAAATCGATATCGAGAACAGCATATCCCAAGACTACTCTGCTGCTAACGATCATTCGGAAGACGAGGAATTGAAGATCAGGGATGGAAAAATGGGGTATTACTTCCAGCAGAATCGAGTACCGAATTTTCCTTTTTTTATGTCATATGATAAGAGGATGGGAGGGTTTCAAAGCGATCAAGGTGTTCAGCAGGAAGAATTAAAGAGAGCAAGTCCTGGAAGCGTGAGGAGTGAAGTAGATAGCGACGGAGTGGATGATAGACCGCATGGTAAGTTCTTTTATTTATAAAATCTATTTTTATTGCTCGGAAATTATTTTTCTTTTAAATTACCTATATATATAGATATAATGCAAGTAATAAAATTAAAATATCATATGCCAAAACCCGATTAAAACCATAAATACCTACACTTCCTTAAAAATATTTATGAAGACGTAAGATATAGTATTACCGTGACGTAAAATCATCTGTATAAAACACTTTTATTACATTATCATAAAATAATAGAACCTTTAAATTAATTAATAATAGGTATTTAAATTTATATTTTTAATTAATTATAATCAATTTAATTAATTTACTAAGCTTTTCATAAAGATTGCTACTACTACGTTAACTTTTATAATTCCACTTGTATTGATAAAAACTTTACAAAATCCATCCAGAACAATCTATTACCTAGAATTGTATTTTTATACGTTGAAAATTACTCTAAAATAATTATAATTAACAAGACATTATCCCTTATTGTCTCCAATCTAAAGAATAGCACTACCTGTCCTTAGGGTGACGTCGAATCCACTAATATATTTCTAGGCGTATTCGTAAGCTTTCAGATTCATTCTATTTACGAGTCCCGGAATTTTTCGTTGATCTGGACTCGAAATTTTCGAGAATTTTTCAAAAATTGGTTTTATACTTACGCTAGATATTACGGCAGTCAATACCAGATATTTAATTAAAGTATTGTATGTCACCTTACTATTACTGCTATCAATTCCTATAGAAGATACTGCAATAGTCACTACATATTGCCGGCAGCTTGATGACTAGTCTTCACAATATCACCATAGAAATTATTAATAAAAACAGATATTAAAATTAATTACGGTCAAACAGCCGTTCTTAAATTCATTTTGCCGCTTTTAAAGGTAATAAACTAATTTGCTGTAGCGGTACTAAAGATGCACTGTCGCAAGCTTTGAATTTTACAACGTTACCTCAAAACTTAAAATAACTGTAAATATAATAACGTGGTATTTTAGCAAAATACTCAAAAAACCTTTTGAGGTCCCATTTTTGACTCAAAAAAGGTATAGGTTATGTAACGGTGATTTTTGTAACACATATACATACCTACATTTTTTAATTAAACCTCTCTGCTTCGCATGCATTATAGGTACTATGTTTTTTTTCTCCAAGTAGGTACATAATAGTTATGTTTGGAAGAAAATCTGTTGCGTTGGTTTAGATGTTTCTTTATAGGTATTAGCGGAAAACAGCGGTTTTCTTATACTTACTACTTACTAATTAGACATAGAGACTATACCTACTTATCATGATAAATATCTGAAAAAAATCTCTTAGATAACACCAGGTCTTTCAAGAGAAAATTGAAAACTTTTTCCGTCACAATATTAGCTACAAACTTGCCGTCGCAGATTCCCCGTCGGAAAATTTCATCGTCGGAAAAGCGGTATTACCGAGGGATGGCGACGCGCCGATGGTATCTGATGGTGTCTTTTCTCATTGTAAAACTGCATTTATTTTTAACTAGCTGTTGCCCGCAGTTCCGCCCGTGTGAATATCAGTTATCGTGCATAATTATATTGTTACTAATCATTAATAATAATAATAATAATAATATTCTACCACATTCACACAACGCCATCTAGCCCCAAATTAAGCAATTATATTTGCTTGTGTTTTGGGTACTAAACAACTGATATACTACTTATATACCTACATTTTTTTTGTAAATACATACATATTATAGATAAATTACACCCAGACACAGAACAAACATTCATGCTCATCAGTCATCACACAAAGATTTGTCCTGGGTGGGAATCGAACCCACGACCTCCGGCTTAGCAGTCAGGGTCACTAACCACTAGACCAACAGGCCAGTCCTTGTTTATTAATTGACGATACAGACAGACAGAGTTACTACGGATTAGTATGGATAAGTAATACATTGGATAACAAAAACCAGGACGACAAAATTTTGTTATATTACAAATAGAGCATTTTGACAGTTCATAAAGGGAGAAAACAGTTGTATTTTTTATACTTTGTCGAACAAAGCAACCTGTTAATCCCCATAATCCTCCACTTATACTACAGATAGATTATTAATCCCCAGTAAAGCGATTAACTAATATTTACATATTAAACAGTCAATTGAGCATTATCTTTGTTTGCAAAATAAAGCTATTAGGGAGGAAAAAAGTTACAAAAAAAGGGTCGCATTTGGTGTATGCCGACCCTTTTTTTAGGGAACAGATATTTGTTTTGAATGATAGTTTTGTTGTATAATTTAATTTGATGGATATCTTTGTGATTGGTTTACAATTTGATATAAATAATCAGTTGATGATGTCCACGATAGGGCGAAGTGGAAGAATGGTATTAAGAGAGCGGATCCCGTCACCAGACAGGACAAACGCTAAGAAGATGGATGGTATGGAATAAATTGATTAGCTTGACGTCAATATAGATACTTCAACATATCTTATCGTTCGCACTACCGCAGTGTCTTAAGACCAATGTCTTTGACCAATGTGTGTAGCCAGTGATGACATACGGAGCAGAGACATGGTCGCTAACTATGGGTCTTGTCAGAAGGCTCAAATTCGTTAAGAGGGTGATAGAGCGGGGTATGTTGGGCGTCTCCCTGCGCGATCGTTTAAGAAACGAAGAAATCTTTAGGTGAACCAAGGTAACTGACGTGGCTCTCAGAGTTGCTTCTCTGTAGTGGCAATGGGCAGGACACATAGCTCGCAGAACTGACGGCCGTTGGGGCAAAAAGGTTCTAGAGTGGCATTTACGAACTGGAAGACTCAGCGTTGGCAGACCCCTCACATGGTGGACCGACAACCTTACAAAGTTGGCGGGCAACCGATGGATGAGGGTGGCGAACGACCGACCAAGGTGGCGAAAATTGGGGGAGGCCTATGTCCAGCAGTGGATGTCTTTTGGCTGATATGATGACTATTATAGATGTCAGTCTCTTATACCTACCTACAATTACAATACTTACTTACCTATTTGATTTCTGAGCGCATGTAGAGAATAAACAAAATCACTGTTTTTCCTAAGTGTTTAAATCCTATTGCATGTTTTAAGATACCTAATTTAATTTCTTAAAAAGTCCACAAGGTACTACCATTTTTGGGAAGGCACACTTGGCAGGCGGGTAGTGGTATCTAAACAAGTAACGCTCGTTACTTTCTTGGTATTTGCTTAGCCTGTTACGACACGCATAGAAATAATTATGATAATTTTTTATTCTAGACTGGAGACCACGGCCAATAAACGGTTGTAATCACAATAGATCGAAACAAATAAAACAAGCAAAACTTAACGCTTTAATATTAACAAATGATCACACATAGCATTTTATTCACAGCTACCGTAAAACTGGGACTGGCTATTGTCCGCCATATTGTCACAGCATGATATCTGTCAAAATAGCCGCCAAAATGTCATCGTTTCTAAAGAGTTTTGTTTCTGTTGGCACAATAATGTATTGTCTTTGCTCAATTATAGAGTGGTCTAATAGGCTGTATGTTGGAAATTTCTCTTTTATTACTTTTCAAGTATTGTCGACGCTTATTAACGTTCGGTTTTACTGCTTCCACATTTTTGGTGAATACGTAATGGTTCTTGGAATGGATCATTTGTTGTAGTGACAATTTTTTTTTAGTATCGCTCTTCTTTTATGATTGTACTTAGACTCTATTAAAGCAATATTCAACAGTGTTGAATATACTTACTTAGATAATATCGTGTTCTGCAAATTCAGTTTAAGTATCTGTTTGAGCGTTTACGCGTCATACGCGTTATAAAAATTGAAAACCACGAAATACAACACTAAATTTCGACGATGTCGCTCATGACGCGCAAACCCTCATATGTTACAATTAAAACTCATCAATGCTGCAATTTCTGAATGTGTAAACATGATGACATGTTGACCCAAAGTACAAAGAGAAGGTCTTTTCAGCGACTCCATAACACGACATTGTGCGATAGAGTAACGCATGCTTGTATGCTTGCCATCCGATTGTTAAGGACAAAGAAAGTTTTCAGAAGATACTAAACCGATTGATTCCCCCCCTCTCCCTCCGCCCTTGGATTCGCCACTGCCACAAAGTCATTTTGAAATCAGAATATTGAATTTTAATAAACGAAATACAAACCCAAAGTGAAAAGAAACAAGTGCAGTCAGTACCTACTTCATATTCGATTAGTGAATTTTGACTGAGTTGGTTAACTAATATAGATTAATATGAGGTAATGAATATATTCAATATTATGAATATCTAAAACTGACCCTAATTTAACATCTCTACTGCGCCGCGGCGAGGTAGTCGAACGAAAGCATCTATCTCTCTCTCTAAAGTGTCGATGTGTGCTCTATCACTGACTCTACAACGTGCGGTCGCAAACCAAACATTAAAACCAGACCGATAGAGTACTCTCAGACACAAAAATAAAATTATTTTATACATTCAATAGAAAAAGTTTTCTATCATTTTATCTTAACTATATTTTAAAAATATATTCTGCTAACATGCTAGATAGGTAAAAGCTGTATAAAAATGTAAGTATCTAACCATTGCGTTTACTATAAAATAACTGTAAGCATTATGGCTACTTACTCTTTTTATAGCTTTCACCTAATTCAAGCATGTTAACAGAACATATTTTAAAATATTGCTAAGATTAAATAATAAAAATGGAAAAGCACGAAATACTTAAGACACTAAATTGCAACGCCGACATTGCCACTCATGAGGTGTAAACGCTCATAACGTATTACCTACTACGTTACCACATCTATCAGTAGTACCTACTTTAAACTATTGCATCGGTTGCGCTAGTGCTACGACGATTGCGCTACGAGGTTGTAAGTACGAATTTCGCACGATATCTTTGTGTTTCAGTACTACTTATGTTGGCCTAATCTAACCTAAGCACCAGCTTTTGTTTGCAAACAATATTATTTTATAATGTGTGTGTTTTGTTTTATATAATATAATAATAATAATAATAATAATAATAATAATAATAATAATAATAGTCTACCACATTCACACAGCGCCATCTAGCCCCAAATTAAGCAATTATATTTGCTTGTGTTATGGGAACTAAACAACTGATATACTACCTATATATTTTTTTTTTTTGTAAATACATACATATTAATAAATTACACCCAGACACAGAACAAATAATCATGCTCATCACACAAAGGTTTGTCCTGGGTGGGAATCGAATCCACGACCTCTGGCTTAGCAGTCAGGGTCACTAACCACTAGACCAACAGGCCAGTATATAAGCTTGTAGTTACTGCAAACAAAATCAGCACGAGAAGTACCAAAGGTTTTATACGTGTAAGTTGATACTGCCCTTTACGTAGTGTCCCCTTAGTTAGAACGGCACTCATCGGAAGTGACACATTCTAGCTAAATAAACTAGCACTATAAATAGTTCTCCAGGCTACTTTAGCAAAGCTATACATCATGAAGTATGTATTAATAACTTGAACTAATAAGGGTCTATGATGCTTACTGCAGTTAGATGAAAGCGCATGATTAAAACATAAAGGTAGTGGTACACTGAGATATACTTGCCAAGAGTTTAGAAGAAGTGGTTTTTATTTTGGTAAATAGATATTTTTATACATATAAATATCGTAGGTATTGCTGTCGATATGCTACTAAGTAACCAGTTTAAAAAAGATTATTTTTTTATTGTTTTAAATTACATCAAACTTACATAATTTTTAACATATACTATCGCTGAGTAGGTACCTGAAGCGCAGTCTGTCAATTTCGCGTTTTGCTAAAATGTCATTAGAATTAAGCGTTAGGACTAAATAAATTTTTGTTTTGCCTATTTATTGAATTAGTACTATTATAGTAACCCATTAAACTGATTACATATTGTTTTAGTTAAACTGATAAACAAAATGTTGTCTCCTGACGGCAAAAAAATATTGTGGTAGGTATTACAATAATATGACGTAAAGTTTATTTACTACATACTTGCTAATATAACACTACGGTTAAGTATATTACAATAAAACTCATTAAACTTCTAAAATAGTAATTTCCCCAATTCAATGCGGTAAGCCCAAAACAATGTCGAATCAATTTTATTCCTCCAACGCTTATTACACAAATGTCATTGTTCATTTAGAACAAGGTCCCATTGTGCCACCAACCTAATAAGCTTGAAACAAAGCCCTAGAGAGAAAGAGACAGCGAACAATTATGAAGCCACGCCCTTATAGTGGGGATAAAAACCGAGATCGCTGATTGGTGAACGCATTATAGATTTTTAGAGGAACCAAAAACAAACTGAGTTGACAGTTTACTTTTTCGATCGGTGGCAAAGGCATCAAAGCTGACGGCATAATGGAGGCTTTTAGCAGTTTCGCTTTTGACCATAAGTTATCTGTGGTGATGAAAGGCCATGTGTATAATGAGTTGCTAGTACAAACGCCGCCGTCTTCGCCAAAAAGTAAAGGTATAATATCTTTTTAACTTGGATAAGTTTTATTGTTTTACTTTTTATAGCAGTAGGTAAGTTTGTAATCAGATGCAATTCGGTCAGGGCTGTCCTATTATTTTCTATCCCAGATAATTTCATTAAATGTAGATATTCTTTTTGTTTCTTTTTGCCTGGGTATTTATATGGTATTTTTTGGTACAGGCTCGGAGTGATGAAACCTGCTGGATTTCTATCCTGGTTCACTATTATTTTATTTTCTTTCTTTGTCCTTTTCACGTGTATTGTAGATAGGTAACCTATTCTCTTGCTTTCTTTTTTTCATTAAATACCTATATATTTTTAACCCTACTATATTTTAGAGTGAATGTCTGTCGATTACCTACCTGTTAAATAAAGTTTTTATTTTATCTCCTTATTTTAATTTGCGTTATTTAAGGTTAGTAGAGTGGTTACCTATTGGTTTTTGATTGATAGCCGTTTATCTCTAGGTAAAGGTTTCAATTCTTTGAGAAAGGTCTTTATGATGTTTTGTAGGTAATATTTGGTAGATATAAGGTCCAATTTTTCTCATAATGTTTCTCAGTATGTTGCGTCCATCCTTGAATTAATTTTAGCGTAGAATATCTTAATGTTTTGTCCTTAAGCTAGATGCAGGCTGTTTCTAATCGGCGCCTTTGGTAATATTTATATAATATGGGCTACAATCAGCATTGGACGTCTTAGTTCGTCTTACAATTAATCTAATATTAAATAACTTGTATTAAATAACAACCTGTTAACTCAATAATTATTATAACAGTTATAAACATAAACTTTTGTATAAGTTATAAAAACATAATCCACAAACGCGCCGACTAACGGCAATGTTAACATACAATTTTTAGCAGGTAATGTTTAACCACGATATCTTTGAAGCTACAGTAACGTTCTGTCAAACGAATAACAGTCTTATGCCTTTGAAATAAAGCATATTGGAGGTTTTATTAATGAAATAATAAACATTGCCAAAATGTTAAGAGATTATTGCCTTTTTACAACTAGGTATATACATTTGAGCGAAGCCGCTTCTTTTTACAATAAAAGAAGCCAATAAAATATTACAAGTAATTTTCTTTCTTGGGTTAAATATTTTTATTAGGTTTATATTATCTGTGGTACCGTTAGGTTAGATTTTTTGTCTATGGTCAAGTTTTTGCGAACCTAGTGCTAATTACCTAATTAAATTGTTACTTTTATTTTCTTTAAGTGACTGTGTAATGGTTAGCGTTTTATTAGTTAACCTTCATTTTGTAATATCATATGTCACATAACCTCAAAATATTTAAATAAGTAGGTAAATCTTATTAATAAAATAAAAACCTAATTTAAAGGTCGTAAATATTTTATTTAGCAATAACAATTAACACATTGGAACTACAATAAATTAAAGAATTAAATAAACACTAATTAACGTCAAATAAGTAGGAATAACCGCAGCTGCCGTGGCGCAAAAGTTTAATTGTCTATGAAAGACGCGTGGGTGGACGTCCCTAACCGCACTTTGACAGATCTACCATGTTAATTACCTACAATAAATCGGCAAGGTACGTGCCGCGGAATAATGTTATAGCTTAATTATGGCAGATGGCGATTAAACAATTTAGTGTAAATGTTATTTAGCGCTATTTCAATTATTGCACCGTTGGTCTAGTGGTTAGTGTAACTGACTGCGACGCCGGGTGTCGTGGGTTCGATTGCCGCGGAAGACAAATATTTGTGTGATGAACATTTGTATTTGTCTTCAGTTTGGGTGTTTTCTATGTATTCTAAGTATGTATTTACAAAAAAAAAAGTATGTATAAGTATTATATTTCAGTTATCTAGTACCCATAACACAAGCTCTGCTTAGCTTGGGACTAGATGACGATGTGTGATAGTGTCCACATATTATTATTATATATTATATTATTGTTGTCAATAATTCTGCTTGTACTCGTACCAGTCGTATCTATCCATCGCCAATCTTTTTTAAGTTTTTATAATTTTCAACTACTATTCTTACTTAATTGTGGGTAGTCCAAAGTAGGTAGTAGGTTCCTACTACACGTTTCTAAGACTTCTACTTTTGGCTTAATCTTACTGGAATAGGCAACTCGAAGTAAGTAAGTACTTACTTAATTATAATATTAGGTATCAAAGTTATAACACCACTGCCTTATCTGTACCTGTGTACTCGTAGTAGGTACACAGATAAGGTACCTACCTTGTGGTGTCTAATCTAAACTATGTCCTTAGCCTAAAAAAGTCAACAAAGTAATTTTACAATTTGATCATCACTCCAAACCCAGAGGTCGCCCTAGTAATATGCTGTCAATTGGGCTTAACGTTAAACTGATTTCATTTTTATAGCTTTTCCCCAACGAGATATTTATCTTCATTGTAACTAAGATACGTAGGATTTTATCGTTCTAATTGTTAGGGGAGCGAACAAGGGGGATGACACCGGGTAATTGACTACTGTATAGGATAATTGTATGACTGTTGTAAATTATATTAATTCCTTAGAGATTTCGAAGTGTTTGTTTACGGTAGCTGTGATATTTTAATATATCACACTTCATTTTTAGTTGGCTTTTTTATCGAAGCAAAAGGCAGCTTGATACTTAGGGGTGAGGCTGATGACTGTTATTCGGATTGCATTAGGTTATAATTTTATAGTACCTAATGTTTGACCTACCTATAGGTATCGTTGCGGTTTTTAAATATAAAATAAAATTTAAAAACATTGACACAAAAATGGTTGAATAAATAAAACGAAGTAAAAACCTTGTTAGAAAACAAAGATCCATACAAAAACATCCATAAACAAAATGTATTAATGTTAAATATACTTTTCATTCAAAATCAGCGCAACGATCAGTCCGATCAGCTTACAGTAATAGACTATAAACGTATTAAGGGGAGCCATTCATTCACGGCAATACAATTACTAAAGCGTGGCATACACGGGGCAGCTATCGTCGATAATCCAATTGTTAATGTGCCGGCTATCGGTTTCCGCCTTTACAGGCAGTTTGGTTCGCAAATTGAGCGGTGTCGCTATTAATTAGCCGTTTAGTGTCGCTTTGTGAAAGAAACCATTACTTTTTTTGGTAGGTTCATTTCATGGGTTAATTTTATTTAGGTACAGCATGGATGATATCTTGTATTATTGTGATCTATTAACCTAATTTATTCAAATTATTAATTTACGAAAGATATTTTATTTTTATTACTACAATCATCATCATTTTAGCTGAGGGACGTCCACTTCTGGACATACAGGTGTAGCCTTCTCCCAGGCATGTTAAAAATTTACCGGTTCTTTGTCTTTTGTCCGACATTTAGTTAAAAAATGAATATTTGCTTATTTTTTATAACAATATAGATGAGCAATGATCACGACATTCAGCCTAAAAATGTCATTGGTGCTAAATATACCAAAAAGTTTGGTATCATATTAGGCATCAGTTATTAGTCAAATGATGTGTGTACTGGTTTTGGTGTTAAATGGTGAAACACGATGAGTTTCATAACGTTTTAATAATGTTCTCCGTTTGTTGATACATTGTTTTATCGAGTTACCAAGGTTAGTACAGTTACGAGAACAAAGATACGACACCGCCATTTATAAAAATTATATTTTATTTTAAAATTTTTTTAATAGTTAACTTAGACTGTATTATAAATAAGCTATCTAACTCGTGCAAAGCAGAGCTTTCTATAAATAGAAAAGATAAAAAAAAACCGGCACAAACTCTTTAGCTTTACAAATTCAATCTTTTCGAAAATAACAAAAATAAAGTAAGATGAAAATTTCATGTCACGAAATAAGTAAAATAAATATTCAACATTTAAAAAATATGTATTAAATCTATTTGGATTGTATTTTAAGTCTATTTAAAATATTGAGTAAAATAATATTATAATTTGGAAAATAATATTCTTATTATTATAGTCATTTAAAGTCTTTAATTCATTAACCATTGTTAATTGGCCATTCAATGCCACGTCGCAATTTAGTGTCATATTTCTTTAGTTATCAATTTTTATCATTCAATCGGGACTGTATTTTAAAAATATGTTCTGTCTCTGCTAGAATTAGGTTAAAGCTGTATAAAAAGTAAGAAATCATTACGTTAACAGTTCTATTTATATGCAAATAATAGATTTGAAACTTAAGTTGCATTATTTTCATAAAATAACTGTAAGTATTATGGTTACTTACATTTTATACATCTTAAAAAAAATTAAAAAAAAACTAAGAAAACATTTTTGTAAAAAAGACAAAAAAAAATGGTACAGACGTTACCGCAGTAGTACTGCTCTTATGTGTTCAAATATGTACTAAACATTAGCACTGGTCTCGAAACAAAGAGGTTTCAACATTGTTTGACGAAATGTCACGATCGTATGACCTCATAAAATAATGAGTAGTAATAAGTATGTATTCAAGGTTTAAAAATCACGTATGTTTAGATTGAACGATTTGTCATTTCAGTAATATCAATTGATATGTAAACAACCCAAAAAAACGATCACAGTGATATCTAATAAAAAAAAGCGTAAAACGTTTTCCGTGTCGACGCCGACGTTAGTATGATTCCTTTCTAAATATAGAACGGAAGCTTTTAAACGGAAACTTTTTAATTCTCAATAGCTTCCTCGTTCAAAAAGACACACGCCATAATAACGCAGCTGGTGACCATAGACATTAAAGAGGTTGGAACGTAAAAAGTTTGTATAACAACAAATTATTCAAAGGAAGCTACTGACTAGACTATTGCAAATTGGTTTGTGAGTGTTCTGTCGCCACCCAGCATGGGAACGACTCGAGTGGATCCGACGCCACGAATGACGATAAAAAAAAAATCATGAGCCGTTTAGCCCGCCGCACGTATGAGAGCAATAAATTTTCTCTAATGCGAAATTATTACTCTCAAACGTTACGTCATATGTATAAACAAGCAAACAATTTTTTTTGGTGACACATGTGAATTGAAAGCGCAATTTCAATTTTCGTTAAACATATGCGACAAAACGCTAATTTAATTTTCAAACGGAAATAGAAATGAAAGTCTTAATCACGGGGCCATTAAAACAATACACGACTTAAAAGCGTTCGATATTCTTTTTTAAATGGTCATGTCAATAGCGCTCCCGTTTGCCGCTGCCTTTTTAAATTTAGAACCACTTCAGAGACTAATCAGATTTGTAAAGTCGGCTTTTTGGTTGGAAGAGTTATTTTTTTAAATTGAGCGGCTATGGACTAAGATGTTCGGCCTCTTTGAGGTTTGTGTTTATAAGAAATATACAAACTGTGCATGGGAAAATATTTAATTAGACAATAGCTTATTTGTGTTTGTTTAGTGTTAATGTTACTCTTGAAACTTTGGGTGCGCTCAATTAGCACCTGCAGGCTACTGGTTGTGGTTCCCGAACGATTCTCTCCGATACATCTTTTTTAGTGTTTTATGACATGTCAATTTCGACGCTAGAGAATAATTAGCTTTCAAATCACGTATTGAATATGATTACGTTTTGTAGGTTAGTAGTGTAAGTAGGTAGGATAAAGATTTTTCTTCAAAGAATTCATGCTTGGCTGGATAAACGAGATGAACTACTAAGAAGATTACTTTCATAACGAAACTACCTAAATCCTTTGGGTAAAAAAAAGTTTTCCATTATTTTAAGGAAAGCATTGTACGAGTATTTAGCAACGCAAATTATGTGGCTTCAAGTACAGTATGTTCTTGGAAATCCAGAGAAAATCAACTGTGCCTGAAGTCAAAGAACTGTGACAAGAGCTATAATAGAGCTCACTTGCTTTCTTCTGATATTCCTATGTCTACAGTGTACCTCAAATAGTTATTTATAATCTGAACACCATAAAGTGTCTACCTACGTAATTCTACAGTCTCAAAGTTTTTTAATTCTTAAAAATGCATTTTATTGGTACGAGTAGGTAGATACATCCCGTGTAATATGTGAACTCAAAGTTTTTTAATTCTTAAAAATGCATTTTATTGGTACGAGTAGGTAGATACATCCCGTGTAATATGTGAACTTAACAGATCAAGTAGCTAATGTCTAGACGTTCCAGTAATTAAGATTATTGTAAAGGCAGCCGCTCTCAAGTGGTACTTACAACCCTTTAGGAGCTACCAACCAGATAACTACTAATCGATCCTCTAAATCTATTAAGAGATTTTACTGCTGCTGTACCTACTTAATGATACCAGTCTGCAAAGGTATCTTCTCATACAGCGAAGGCATGAGCATTGATCACCATATTTGCTCAAACCGCAATTTAATATCAGACTTTTTAAGTCCAGTTTATCTCTCGATGTTTTTCTACTTGATACTTACCCGATTTTGATCCCACAACTTCGTGCATACAAAACAGAAGATTTAACCAGTAGACCATCTTGACTTATTTGAGTTACCTATATCCGTTATGTACTTATGTTTTTATCTTTGTCGACAGAATCTCTAAGCCCTCAATCTTCAGAGCAGATGACAAATTCGAATACTGCACCGGATCCAAATATCAGGTTAGTTGATTTATCAATTATTAATCACTTGCCGCCCGCACAAAACAACTACGTTTTAATTACAAATCTTTGAAATTCTGACTACTGTATCTGTATGATACAATAGTCAGAATTTGCGACAAATTTAGCGTAAATGCCGGTAAAATCTATACTTATTATATAAAATGGAAGAGTTTGTTTGTTTGATTGAACGCGCTAAACTCAGGAACTACCATTCGGATCCGAATAATTCTTTTTACTTTTGATAGCCCAGTTCTTGAAGAAGGTTATGTAACATCACGTTACTGGCGACTAGAGCAGAGTAGTAAGCAAAGACGCGAGTAAAACCGCGCCACGAAAAGCTAGTAATAGTATTTTCTTTAAATATTAGTTTAGAAGCTCATCAATCTAACAAAGTTATTTTCTATTGCACAGAAGGTATCGCACGGCGTTTACAAGAGAGCAGCTAGCGAGATTAGAGAAGGAATTCATGAAAGAAAACTACGTCTCAAGACCGAGAAGATGCGAACTTGCAGCTCAGTTACAACTGCCTGAATCTACTATTAAGGTAAGAATCTAAAATAAAGTCTTAACATAATTAAGCTGTAATAATAAAATTCGTTAAAAATCATTTCAGAAATTGAAAATCATCAGGTCTATGGCGTTAATTTCAAAATAGGCAGTGGCTTTACCAGGCATTGCAGAAGTCCACTCATCAGGTGGCCTGTTGATTTCTTTGTCTAAATCGAAAATAATGATTTCCAAAACTTGGTTCTTTGAAATTTGTAACCAATTATAACCTTCCAACATTAGAACTTGTTATGTACCTAATTAAATTAGCTGCAAGTTTCGCTTTCAGTCCGCCCACATTAAGTGACACATACAAAACGGGCATCGTTTCAGTATTTCTTCATACCACCCACGATATGACCTGAATTAAACCGACCTCTTTGTTTTCTAATCATTTTCGTAATAAAACATACATGACAACTAGCTAAGTGTTATTGACGAATAGCAGATCTGTGTATTAATGTATTTATGGAAAAGGATTTATATTATGTTACCTTTTCTATAAGAAAAATAGATTCAAATAGTTATTGTCTATGATCAAGATTCACAACTCTAACAATACAATTACTCTTTATTATTGAACTGTCAAAATGCTTTGTTAATTAAACTAATTTGCTTGTTATTTTAACAATTAGATGATACAATTGATTTGTATAACTAGCAGTCATGAGGCATCACTGAATGATTCGTCAGTTATGCGATAAACAAACGTTTTTACGCGCTAATTTACGAAAAATACGTGTAGACATCATTAAGAGTTGGTATAAAAATAATGATTAATGATTATAATAGGAAGTAGGTAAATACACATAGCCGATTAAATTGCATTTATTAATTATTTTTTAACAGCAAAATACTTAATTTATAAACATATTTACTTATTGTTAAAAAGTAAGTAATATATTTCTACGTCAATCTATCTACCAAACAAAATAAACATTACGTACAAATAAAATTAACACGCAATACAATTTACAATATAAAATTCCACTTTAAAAACTACACGCCAATTTAAACTTAAATTCTTTAGTTCGGTCATAATGTCAATTATCACTTCCAATAAAAAAAGAAAACTCCGTAAAGAAAAAAAAACATATGTTTTATACGACTTCATTCGAGTTTTACATTCACGCTAATTTGTCGATGGTATTAAAAGGAGCCGGCCGAGTTATTCGGTAGCTGTGGCCCGCTAATCAACATTAATGTGAAGAGAACGTAGGCTATTATAAAATGACCATTATTATTAATCCCAAACGAATAGAAATTTAAGGTGTGATATTTGATCCAACTTTGTATTAACAAATTACGGTATTTTGATTTGAAGGAATTTAGGTTTTATACTATTTTATTTTTTTATTAAGTAGTTTTAAAATCTAGATTTTTGAAAGATTTTCATTTATTTACTATACAATTTCATATGAAAGTGCATCACGCATGCTTATTGTTTTCTTCTTCTTGCTGACTATTGTATTAAAGTATGAATATATAGTAAAATCACATTTAATAGCAAATTTTTTATCATATCTTTTGCGGATGAAGTTAAATTACAGTATTGATTTTTTAACATAGCGCTCTCCGCTGTCAACAAAACCTCGTCCATCATTAGTGAGTGAGTGAATGGAAACACTTCATCGTTGTCTATGGCATCTGTTTTATGACGCGATAATACCAATTAAAAACTATTAAATTATACCTTTCGGCTACCATTTGATGAGCTATAAAACTGGTATTTTTTATTCGTATGTTTGTTTATTGTGATTAATTTTTATTGCAGTTATAAATGCTGTGTAACGTGTCAATAAACGAATCGAGGTTTTGAGTTTGAGATTAGTGTTGCGTAATGAATGTATGCCGGCGTTTTTGATCTTAGTGGACTTGATAAAATTATTCAATTGAAATTAATATTTGATGATAATTATATCTTTATTAGACGGAGCCGGATACATTTGGGATGACTTTTGTAACGAAAGACAACAATCTCTAAATAGTATAAAGCAAAATAGCTGTTTACTTCTGACTGTTTCTTCGCTAACTTATAAACTACGCAACGGATTTTGATTCAATTTTCACAATCGTTTAGATCGTTTTCTTCCCGATGGTTTATATGAATGATACAAAATACATTGTACTACAGTTGTGTGTAAATAAATATTTTCTGTGGTTAGTACTTACCTAACCTTTCAAGCCGCATATAATTTTTAACAGCCTCTACACAAGAATTATCTTATTATTCCCTTTCATTTTATTTACAAAGCAAATATTTACTTTGTTTTGCGAAACTCTGGCTTCGCTTTAGCCACCATTAAGCCCGTTGTTTTATTATTTCTGCACAATAAAATGCAATAATCTTCTTGGAAGCCTTAAAGGAAAGTCGTTTGGTGCGAATGTGCGCGGTTCCCGCCAATTAACACGTTACGAACAAAGATGGCGGTGTTTTGGAGGGAAAGTCTTTGGTCTTTACATACATTGTGTATCGGGGTGGCCATTATGTAGTATTTAATGATTTTTGTACAAAATATATATTTTGTCGATGTAATTTTTTTAATTTACGTTTGTTCGTCTTTTTCCGTCAGATTTTACTGGATCTTCAAATAAAATTGACTATTTATTAGTTTTAATACAAGGTCTTATAAAAATACCTAATTAGTTATTCGTGTATTATTATCTTAATGGCTTTAGTCTGCAGCTAAAGTGTTTACGAGCTCGCTCATATGAAAACGCGCAATTAATTAGCGTGTTAGTGCGAAATACTTAGCTGCCAATCGTTTTTTGGTTTTTAAAGCTGAGCGAAGATGAGCTTTTAATGTTAATACTGTAACTTTGAGATTAATGTGGTATAGAAAAGTGAGTGAGAAGGACAGTGTATTAGGTTTGTTAAAAGTGTGACAGAGATAACGAAAAAAGCTAAATCAATATGACAAACCTTTTACTCTTTATCGATAATACGTGTTCAATTCTGAAGACAAAATGCAGGATTATTAAGAACATTTATTTTTAGTATTCTGCTGCATAAAAGAAATGAAAATGTAATGTATAACTACGAAAGCTAGCAATCAAATTATTTTCGATTAAGATAATTGAACAAAACTACACAAAACAATACGGTAGGTACAAACTAGATAGTAGTCGCTGTAAACGTATATAAAGTATATGCCTTCTTTAGACAATAGCAGCTGTAGTTACCTTGTCATGATACCGCTCATCTCAACCCCACTCATCTCGCAATGAAACCTCGACCTATCTATGAAATACCGATAATTCTGTTTTATTGTATTAATAACACATATTAAATCGCAGCATATATCATAGATTTATAATTTACTATCAATTGACGTCATTTGCCGCTCCATGTGAATATTTAGTTTTGAAGATTATTATTTAAACTTAGTTTAGAGGACAAAATGTCGTTTTTAAATTATTTTTACTTTTGACGTATATCTATACAAATATTTATTATATATGCGAAATTACCTCTGATTGTCTGTCTGTTTACGCTTTTATGCCTAAACCACTAAACCGATTTTGATGAAATTAGGTATAGAGATAGATTAGAACTCGGGGAACGACATATTCAAATATCTTACATTGCGAAAAAATGGCATAGAGGGGTTGAAATAGTGGATGAAAGTTTAAATAAAAAATCGTCAATGTAAACAGAGATTATATAATATATATATAGATATTCAATTCACAACAGCTAGTCCTATATATAATCAAATCTTTTTGAACAAATAAATAATTCTCAAGCTTCTGTTCTCTTCTCTGTCACTTCAATTTGAATTTTACTTTTAAGTTTAACATAATTGTAGTCCTACTTAATCAACATTCTAATATCTACGCCTATTAAAATGAACAAGTCGAATTATTTTAATAACAATCCCTTTCTTTTTTCACAGGTATGGTTCCAAAACCGAAGAATGAAAGATAAAAGACAGCGTATAGCCGTCGCATGGCCTTACGCGGCCGTCTACAGCGATCCCGCGTTCGCAGCTTCAATTCTACAAGCCGCTGCCTCCTCAGTAGGCTTACCTTACGGCTATCCCTCCCCGACCCTAATACCACCCTTCCACAATCCCCAACTTCTACCCACAGGCTACCCATACCCATACCCACCTTACCCCCGTTACCCCTACATACCTCCCACTCCTCCCTCTCCCGTTAACGCTGAAGCCACGACACTCAGGCCCGCGTATTCAAACTTTAACTTAAATGTAGACAAATAAGTATTCGCATAATACTTAATAGTAATTTATACTTCAAGTTTAAGTTTGAACATATTTAACTTAAGGATGATTGTAAGTTCGTAGATTTTAGTAATTAATGTAAATATATAAATGTCTGTTGTATCGTAAAGTATTGCTATATTTAAAGTGATACTTAATGTATCAAATTTTGTATAATTCTTATTTAGACCTCAAATAGGTACACAATAAAGTCATTTGACACTTTGATTTTTAAGTGATAAAGTAAAATAAAAAAAATGAATAGTTAAATGTAACTACAATATCTAAGCAACCTAATTGAGGTAAAAGACTTTGTAAATAATATTTAAGTTAATTTATTAAATGCTGGTCATTGTCTATGGTACTGAACGAATGAAATGAATGATAAAATTATTTCTTTTCTAAAATGTATAGTAATTATTTGTATGTAAGTTTTGGTGATTTTTCATTCCACGATAAGCTTCAAATTTATAATAAAGTTTTAGTTAATTTTCATAAAAGACAATGTTTAACGTATTTTGGTTTAATTGCCGTAAATAAGAAAAATGTGAACTTTTTTCTAATTTTACAGTTTTTTAACAATTTGATCGTGTAAAAAGCCAAAGCATAATAATAATAAATACATCATAGTAAATTTAGTGCAATAAATTTAATAATATGACATTTTGTATGTCCTCAACGTACTTACGTTTCGCACCTATACCTACCTATACTTGCGACTTTGCATTATAATTGCGATTAGTCTCAAGTCTGTACTGAATGTAAATGTTGTGTATATTGTAACGTTTAATTTAAATGGTATTATTAGTTATCTTTAATCTTAATTAAGTCGAATTGTATAAATTTAAATAATAAGAAAAGAAATAAATAAGAAAGTTATTATATACATTTATTTTATTGTTTTATTTTAAATAATTGGTTCAGAAGTCTATCTAACAACCTTAGGACGTCCATGGCTGGACATAAGGTTTTTCCAACAGGTGCCATAGAAGCGTTTGCCATAGTCGCTACTGTTGGCCGCATTAGTAACCGTATTACGATGATATTCAATATGTCGAAGCGTCAAGGAGTTTAATTAAGATTTAAATAAAAAAGTAAAATTCAATGACAAAAACAAGTTGATTAGAAACAATCAGACTATAAAAAGTATTGAAACTTGAGTATTGATTAATGCAACCTATTTTTACCCGACTGCCGAATTCAAGGAGGGTAATGTCGTTAATATTGTTCTGTCGTAGTTCGATAGAACGCCTGACTTTCAATAAAAAGATTTTGACAGGTAACAAAATTTGTATTATTGAAAAAGAAAAGCAAACTTACTAAGTAGGTACTTCAGCGGTCTTTTATGAAACAACTAAGATGGGAAAGATTTTAAATCAGCGACCACACGACCTCAAACACCAGCTTTTTACAAAATCTTCTCAATCTATCTTATTAAGATTATATAAGTACCTGCTTTATGATAATTATAAGGACTTATGGAAAAAGCAAGCCTCTACGAAATTGTATTGCAAATAAGGATATAGATGAACAAAAGTATGAACATAGTATAGTAAAGCCCTAATAAAAGAGAGAAAGAGACTTTGGAGAATATAGCACAACGAATATAGCAGATGGAGCCGAATAATTCTTATATGAAAAAATTCCAATCCATAGTGAATTGGAAAGTGCAGCGTAGAACACCAACAAGATGGACTAACGATCTTTTTTTTATATTAGCCTACCAAACTCCGGGACTCCACTCTGCCTAATGGTAAGCAGTTAGTGAAATACAGAAGTGGTGGACACCATTCCAAAAGTCAAACTATGGTATGGTGCCCTCCACTGTAGCGACTTGGTGAGATGCTTTTTCACATCCCGCTTAAAAGACCCAGGAACATAATTAGAGTTCCAGGCTTTAATTGACACTTGTATGAAGTGCTGAACCGTTTCGTTCGAGACCCTTTAGATTCCACTGTGAAAGGGAGGCATTTCAGTCCTGCACGTATTTTTCTGGATAAAAAGGAAGAGGGTGGGATGAACTCAAAGAGCACTTCAGAACACTCTCCGTAGTAAAAGCGATAGACGACGGTCATTTAGGCGATGTCTCTACGCAGCTGTAAGGGTTTTAGTGGTTGCTCGCCACTGCAATCTATCAAGTGCATCCAGTAAATATTTTGTGGAGACATCCCAAAGATGAGAGCAGTACCTACTCCACGCAAGAACGAACGATCTGTTATAGGCAACTGGAAGGTGCTGGATGCATGTTGCTTCTAATGTTTTCAAAATCTTGTTGTCCTACCACCTAATTCTAGCATGTTAGCAGAACATATTTTAAAATATAGCTAATATTAAATGATAAAAATTGAAAACCTCGAAATATGACACACTCATGAGCCGTAAAGCCTCGTATGACACTAATGTCATTTAAACTTAAGCAATATCCCGCCTTTATAAAACAAAGTGAAATGAAAGAAAGCCACTTTTCGCGTGCTGATGGTACCTACATTGAAATTTTATATACCATGTGTCACTCCCACAATCAATACGAATCTAATGACACTTCATATGTTAAAATCCATCTAGGCGTTTGGGCTGTAGAGCGTGCCAAAGAAATAGAAATAACTACATACATACCTACGCTTAAACAACATTACCGTCCTTGACTATAAGTTTATAAAATGTGGCTGCTTCTGAACCAGCACAATATAAAACTATCGAAACGCTAAGAAGTAAGTAAATACTATAAATTGTTAAGATCGTTAATTGAATTGCTAGCTCTATAGTAGAAGCTTCAGTAACGAGGTATCACATCACAGTAATACGTATTGTCGCACTAAATTACTTCGTCAGACGAAGGTTATTGCTGGGGACGCGGTGTGCACGACACGTGAGATACAGGGAGAGATTGTAATCTCTATTTACATACTTATATAGCTTTACACCTTTTATCCCCGAAACGGTAGACAGATGTGTGTAACCACCCACGTTTCGCCATTTTATTTTGGGTCCCATTCCGTGTAACAGAGAGTCTGTTGTCATATATCGGGCACAATTCCAGACTCCGGGCTAATACTGAGAAGTTTTCGACAGAAAAACCCAATCACACTCGAGCCCGAGACCTCTGCGTGTTAATCCGTACACAATACCACCGAATCACCGAGGAAGTAAGTAGCCTCTATTTTTGGAACATTATATCGATGAGAGCATTATAAATTCATGACAGGTTAAATGTAAATCATTTAGAAGCAGAGTTTCACTTATTTTTATTGCAACCAGTCATCTAATTTTTTCTCTACTGGTCCTGGTTGTATGCCATAAATGGTATTATTTATCTACTTACTTTAATCAATAAATAAATTATATTTTCCAAATACGTCCCTGTACGACACGATAGCGTGACGACAGAGGGGCCTTAATTAAACGCCTCCCGTTATCGAAGCATGTATACGTGATATAAGGTACACACCTATCTATGCACCTGGGTATTAGGTAAACGTCGACTTCAGTAAAAGCTATGTAAATAAATAGTTTGAAAAGGAAAAAAAAAACATTATCTATATTTATACTATTATATAAAGTGGAAGAGTTTGTTTGTTTGTTTGAACGCGCTTTTCTCTGAAACTACATATCGGATTTGAATAATTCTGATCAATTGAATTTGAATATCTGCCTTAGAATGGATAAAAAGCTATCTAAAGAATCGTAAACAGTGCGTAGAAGTTTCGCGTGTAAATGAAAAGTCTGTTTTAAGTTTATATAGATCCAAATTTTTAGAAAATAAATATGGCGTGCCTCAGGGCAGCATACTTGGACCGCTTTTATTTTTAATATATATTAATGATCTCCCAACTATAACACCTTATAAGTCTATACTTTTTGCAGACGACATTTCAATAATTGTACCTAAAAATGACGTATCTAATAATTGTAATAATTTTAATAATATTTTGAATGCTACAGTAGAATCAATAATCAAATGGCTTGAATCAAATAATCTAAGTGCAAATATATCAAAAACTAAATTTATCCAATTTTCTAATTATAGAACAACACATGAAACTTTAAACATTACATATAACGGTGAAAGTCTTTCCAAAGTATCAGACACAAAATTTCTAGGAATACATGTTGATCAACATTGCAACTGGAAAGTACATGTCAAAAATATCTGCACTAAATTAAATAAATTCGTATATGCACTCCGTAATTTACAACGTGTTGCTGGAAAACCTGCGGCGCTAATTGCTTATTACGGTTACGTAGAATCTACATTAAGATATGGACTGTTGTTGTGGGGAAATTCAACAGACATTAATAAGGCTTTTATCAGTCAAAAAAAATGCGTACGAGCCTTGTGTAATATGGAACCACTGGAATCATGTAGACCCATATTTAAAGACATGGGAATATTAACGCTTGTAGGTCTATACATATTGGAAATCTGCGTTCATGTGAAAAAATTTTCACATGAATTTACTAGTGCACGTGACAACTCAATTATTGGTAAACGAGACCCCACTAGACTGTTATTGCCTGCGTGTAAAACATCATTATTTCATAACAATTGTTACGTGATGTGTATTAGGGTGTTTAATAAAGTGCCAAAACTCATTCGCGAATTGCCGCTATTAAAAATGAGAAAGGAATTGAAAAAATGGTTATTAGCACATACTTTTTATACAATTAAAGAATTTTTTGATTTAAAACTATAATTTTATTGTATTATATTATTACTTTTTTGCTATTATTACTATTCTTTTATTTACTATGGCATGGTATTTTTTTTTAATTCTAATATTTCTTTTTTTTTGTTATATTATTTAAATTATTATAATTTCATTTAACATTAACTTCATAATTCTATTAATTATTGATGTGACATAAAATATGTACTTTTAATTCTATTAATTGCTTAGTGTTTAAAATAATTTATTAGACTCTGTAATCTTACTACGATGTTATAATTAAATTTGCATACCAAAATAGGTGAATTGTGTGAAACTATGTATATTTTTCTATCACAACTATCTGTACCACTTTTCTTGCAAATAAATGATTTTGATTTGATTTTGATCTGATTTGATTAAGTTTTTGCGTATGATAGCCCAGTTCTCGAGTAAGTTTATAGGCTATGTAACATTGGTTTGGTCCCTTAATATTACGTGTCCGTGGTGCTCTCTTTTAATAGGTCATAATCCTATACAGATTAAATTTGTCGCCCGCTTTGCAATGGAGGGAAGTGGACATTTTATTTCCAACTCCTCCTCTTACTTCTGATTAAATTCGTTGCGGGGTCCAAGACAGTCCCCGGGACTCCCGAGTGTCAAAGCTCGGTGTTTTTTTTTTGGATATCACTGTTAATCCTGGCTTACAGGAGTCACAGTGATGGGCATGTGGGTGGGATTGTCCCGTTTTAGGCTATGTAACATTACGCTACTGGTGACCGGAGCAGAACAGCAAGCAGAGACGTGGATGAAGCCGAGCCGCAGATAGCTCGTAAGTAAATAAAGGTAACAAATATTATTTTTGCAAACCTGAAACTCTCTCTATCTCTCTCTGTTTCTAAACAATAAAAGAATACAATGAGGGTATTTAGGAAAATTTTCGCGACCAGTTGGCTTCACGCTCACTTTCACATTGGGATAATTAACTTTCTAAAAGCGTTTGACAGCTAGACCTGACGTACCGGTGCTGCCACCTCGTGAGCACCATTTTAGCATGTGGAATCATCCATTTTGTAAATTAATTTACAAAATGGATAATTCCACGTGCTTATGTTATAGTTCTAAATGAAAACTAAAAAATATTTGTTTTGATAGCGCTGTCAAAATGGAAGACCTTTTACCAAAGTGGCGCCAACTGGTAGCAAAAATTTTCCTAAACACCTTCATTACGATGAGTTTTGGTCAAGAATATATTAATACATTATATATTTCTGTGATCTATAAATATATGTAATCCGAGTCTGACTGTCACTTTTGTCTGATAATTGTATGTAAAGTATTTCACGTCGCCGTGTTCTTTAAAAATTCAAAAAAAATATTGCATTGTCAGTAGCAGACAACCAAGTGATCTAAATTTAAATGTTAACTAACCGTCACTCTGGATCTGGGTCTGTTTAGGCTGCTATCTATATTCAATCTTTTATCCAATATTTTGGAAATCCCGATTTTTTGCGGTATCCATTGCATAATTTCAGGATTTGTATATAATATGTCTGATTTGAAATAGCAATTCAGCGCTGAACGACCCTTGCACTCAATCTAGATTTAAAAAAATCTTGGATTAAAGATCGAAGAACCCAGCCGTAAAAGCGCTTTGTATAGGTATCTACTATTAATTTTTGTATTTGTACTACAATAAGACAATATGGCGCTAATATCTTTGTTAGGCTAATATAATGTCATTTTTAGTACTACAATCGGACACTATGGCGCTATAAGACTATTATCATTGTTACTACTACACTGTTGAAAATAGACTTCCTAGAAGTCGTTTGAAATTAGATACTTACTTCTTTTGACGGGTGTGCTCGATACGATATGTACTTAGGTAAGTTGATATTTATATGTACTAATATTATAAATGCAAAAGTAAATCGTCAATGTAGAAGATACATTTATGAAACTTTGTATTTAGCGGAAATAAATATTTTCGATAAAAATGCGATAATCGATATTTACGCGGCCGAAGCTGCGAGCAACTGCTAGTAATATAATTGCTGCTCGTTGTTAAATAATCTTAAGTAAATCTTTCTCTATATTTTTTATACAACCTTCGTCGCAAATAAGCGTACGGCAAGACCTGATGATGTGTTAACAGTAACCTATGGACATGGAAAACACCAAGCCATTGGTGACCACGAAGGGAAATAGGTTAAAGAAGGAAATGACAGAAGGAAGAGGAGGTAATGAGACTACCGGCGCTAATATTTAACATCGATCTTCTCAATGACAATTCGGCCCATTTATTCTAATACTAATTTAATACTTACCTACGTGCCCGAGGATTTGCCTAAAAAAAACCTAATACCATCCCTTTATGTTAATAACTTAATAAGTCTATCAATACTAATATTATAAATGCGAAAGATTGTGTGTATGTGCGTTTGTTACCATACAGCGCCTAAACGGCTACACAGATTTCTATTAAAATTTATGATAATTTGTAAATTCGGTGACAGAGACGGACATAGGCTATTTTTTTCTAAAAATCAGTCTGGTTCCCGAGGGAGATAAAATACATTTTAGGCGCGGACGAAACCGTGGTGCGCAGCTAGTATAATATAATATAAGAAAACTAAGTAAACTAAATAATAGCGAGAAGAATTCAGAAGCATGATACTTCGCTAACAAATATGGCGAATACACCCTAACATACAGATAACTGGCTAATAAATGATATCCGAATTACAGAGAAATAGGACTTTTGTCTGTAGGGGAGCCATGAAAGCGGGACTGACAAATGGGATATTTTTACTTGTTTCACTTAGCAGAACTACGTACAATAAATTAAAAAGATTAATATCAAAATTACATAATATACATCACGCCCTTTTGCTTCTAAAAGGAAAGGCAGACTTATAAAGTCTGCATGCAACAAAAGGCATACTTATTATATTCATTTTAAGGGACATAATTTCAAATTTCAAGCTAGTACTGAGGTTACTCGACGTAAAACACAATAACACTAGCCTGATCGAAACATTGCGACAATAATAAATGTATAATTAATCTAAATAGTCTACAACAGTGTTTCCTATTTGCCGGGTCGTGACCCGGTAACGGGCCATCAAAATAGAATACCGAGTCGCAACATTCCCGCTTTGTTTTAAAAATACTTCACACAAAAAAATTGTGACTAAATAGGCGATACTAAAATAATATGTATAGTAGTATTAATAATACTATTATTAAATGCGTATAATTTTACCTCATGGAACCAGCTTGGGCTTAAAAGTATTAGGTAAGTGGGTCACTAAGGGTCAGTGTGAAAATTACCGGGCCCTGGCAGACCAATAATAATAATAATATTCTACCACATTCACACAGCGCCATCTAGTCCCAAATTAAGCAATTATATTTGCTTGTGTTATGGGTATACATACTGAACAAGTGATAGGTATACTACTTATATACATTTTTTATTTTTTTACAATGTTTAGAAAGCACTGGTCTACGAGTTATCTGAGTTCTACCTTACTGCGATCAAAAACTTCCCTGCTAAATGCTAATACTTTCCTTTGAAAGAAGCCTATATCCTGCTTGAACATCTTTAAGTAAAATATGTGGGCAAGAAAACAAATAAAATACCTTCTTGCTAAACATTCATCATCATCATTAAAAAAATCAAATATCGAGTGGTTAGTGGTCAACCTAGTGTCAGAATTTGTTCAGGTCGCCCATAGAGTCATCTCACTTGACCTAACGACTGTTATTAACCTGATAGCAACCAGGAACGACTTTTAACATGCCCTCCGAAGCACAGAGACGCTCCGATCAAATACCACTATGCAGTCACCCATCCATTAACCAGCCGCACTCTTTGTTGCTTAATTGGCTACTCGTTTACCGATCAGAGAGCGCAACGAGCTATGAGCGCCTCATCATCATCATATCAGCCAAAGGAAGTCCACTAGACATAAGCCTCCCCTATTTGTCGCCACCTTGGCCGGAACATGAGCCGCTCTCATCCAAGGTTGCTAGAATTTAAAAACAGCTAATTCCTGGTCATGACATTCATTTTGTGCAGTCACCCTACACATTTGTGATGGGTTCACATAACTATTATACGCTTATCTTCAGAATGCTATATTACTGATGCCTATCATATCTTGTATTATTACTACAACGTTTTATATACATGCGTGTCTATGGTCTCTTTTGTTTATCTGTGCCATCATTTTTATTCTGTGTCCATTTGTTTATGGATTCTGAATTTGAATACAAATGTAGCGCTTGTTTTTGTTTGTTATTTTTTTTTGAAGTAATAAAAGTAAAGAAAATTGGTTTTATTATAATAACTACAAGCAATCTTTTAGTAAGTAACAAGTTATTATCAATTAATATTAGTCATAAAATGTTTTATTATTTAATATAATATATAAATAATGCGAAGTTGCGAGTGTCTGCAATGACAGGCTTGTCTGTCAGGCCTTTCTTTTGGATCCAGTGTATTGCTTGCGCCACTTTGCATGCTACTTGAAATAGTAAATTACAATAAATTGCAATAACCTGGCGATTAAAAAGAGTGGCCTTAGTTTCTTGCCAGGTCTTCTCATGGCCCTACCCTACGTCAGCAAACTGGCTGCAGTTTAATTGGCTGACATTTTGTAATTTTACGTTTTTATATGTTTATTTAATTAACCCAAATGAATACTTAAATGATTTTAACTTTGACCAATAATTTGACCCAAACCACAACTTCAGAATTACGGCCGCTTTCTTTAATCGATCGTTAATCTAATTTTTATTTTAATAATCTTAGATTACAGTTCGTAAGAAAACGATCGTGTCACTTCACTAGCTTCAAACTTTAATCTTAAATCTAAAAGAAAGATTCTATAACCATTTACAATAGTCTACATGATAATTCAACTAAAATACTCATTATAACACAGCTTGGATATCAGCTAATGAAATATAAAGTTGATTGGGCCGCTATTATTTAGCTCGGTGAAATACGACGTGAAAAATTGCCCGGGAAACGCGCGCCCGACATTATGGCTAGGGCGAGGATGTAAAATGGATAGAGGTGGCAATTTAATAGAAGTTAAGTGAGTTTTCAAATACATACGTAATAAATGTTTAACTTGAACATTAAAGACTTAAAGTAAAGAAAAATATCGTTAAAAAGTTTTGACTTAGAAATAAATATAATATACTTACTATTTTAAAATGCGGAAGAGTATGTTTGTTTGAACGCGGTAATCTCTTTTATAGCCTACCTTCCTCAAGGACTGGGCTATCATACGCAAAAAGAATTATTCAAATCTGACTGGTAGTAATAAAGGTTTGCGCGTTGAAACAAATAAATAAATAAACAAACTTTTTCGCTTTACTTATATATTAGTATAGATATCTAAGGGTAGTATTTATAAACGAAGCTCAGGTATTGAGTACGCGTACTATTCAAGTGCGCGTATGCTTCAAGTGCGCGTACTCAACTCAATACCTAAGATGCGTTTATAAATACGAGCCTAAGTCTAAAATTGCGAATCCATCTTGAGCATACAGAGAAGGCACGAAAATTGATTAGCATTAAAGCTCAAGCTTTCTCTGGATAAGAAAAGACTTTAACCTGTAGAGAGATGACATTTTAGTAAATAATAGGTTGACAATTATTATTATCTCAAATATACATATGAACCTCAAAATTACAGGCAGTCGGTAATTGAATTTACAGCCAGTTCGTTGACGAGGTAGAGCCGTGAGAAAAACTGGCAGTAAACTCAGGCAACTGTTAGGTATCAATCGCCAGATATTTTTTTTTTTGTATAAGTTACAAATTTTTTTAACATACAAAATAAAATAATACCAATAAACCAACTAATAAAATTACCAACATTTAAAAAAGAAAACTTTAAATTATTTAGTTTCACCTAGTACCACAGAACACCCTAGTACGGTAATTTGACTACGTATTGTTCACTGAACGACAAGTAACAAGATTAGGTATTAAATGTATGCCATGTCTAGATTGACCAGTTCAACTTATGTACTTAGTACTCAATTTACTCCCGCTATCGTCTTTAGTTTAAACGGCATTCCTAGACAAAGATTAAACCACTATCTGTCCATTTGTAAAGAAGAAAAATTTTACCCAAACTATAACAAAGCAATAAACTATAAATAAACATAAAGCGATAAAACTACAAATAAGTATTCTAAAATTACGACATCTACAAAGAATAAAAATAATAGTTTGTCCCCCGCGGAGTACGGTAGCATGTGATTAGTTTCGCTCAGTGCGTTCCATCCTCTAAGAAAGTCCGACATTTCTTTATTCAATTTTAGAATCGTTTTTGTGACGTCATTTTATAAGTTTTATTTTAGATTTATTTTTAATGTGCGGCAAAAGGTTTTTTTTTTTAATTGGAACCTGATTTTGGACCTTTAAAAATATTTGATATTTTAATTAATATCAAATATTTTTCAAGCCAAATCCTCTTCTCAAAAATGATAGAGGTTTAAAAATTACCTCTATCGTTTTTAAGAATAGGATTTGGCTCGACAAGCATACAGACAGGGCAACAGAAAGATCCTTTGATTCTGATTTTTTCCCAAGATAGGTAGGTAAGGTACAACGTCTAGCAATTTATGTTTGCCGCAATAATGCCACCAATAACAATCGTTAACCCCTGTGTAAAATAATGTAAAAATAATAGGTGTACTTACTTGAAATAATTTTCTATTTTTCAACTGAATCCGAAAACTCTAAATACGTGCTAAGAAAACGACCAAAAAAGAATAATCAGTAATTGAAAATGCCACTTCTGACAGTCAAAGCTCTCTATGTAAAAGAAAAACTCATATAATTGTTCTAATATTGCAATTTCGTTCGATGTCTGAACCAAATACGTATGAACTTACACTATACGAAATAAGAAGGTCGTAAGAATCCAACATTTGTACTGAAGTTTTGACTGTTTTAAAACGAGTTGTTCGAGCAGTTACGACGTTTTATTATTAGGGTAATAAAGAACGCGCCGCTAGCAATTTGTTTTGGCCAATCACAGGCTGCGTACTTTTTTTGAACAACCAATGGCGGAACGGAGATAAAGGCCCGTTTCACTCTAGCAATCTGTGCGGAAAGTCAGTGAGCATTTTCACGTAAATACTGTTAGGAAAACTGTTCACGGGGTTTTCGACCGTATTGTATTGTATAATCAGCCATCATGGAACCCGAAGCCATTCATGGATGTGTTTCGTAGTTGGAAAAGCTTAGCTCGCTTGCTTTTCCTCTGCGTGCGAGATAGAGAGGGAAATATACTATTGTAGGTGAGAGACAGAGAGGCGAATAGGTGGTAGTTAGGATGTTTTATGTATGGATATTGGTGAAGTAATTTTCCCGCTTTTATTTGACGTGCAAGCGGCGGGCGGCTGTAACTATACAATGTAAACGGTTTAGTTTGAGTTTTACTATGTTTAAAATATTTTTTAATAGTGTGTTATAATAAAATTAAATACTCGATTCGTAGTATTAATGTATGTGACTGTGATAATTTTAATTTCAATTACAGGAATAATGCTTCCTTATTATAAAACGTTCGTAAAGTTTCCACGTCGTACCTACTTGGCGCCGATTCCAAGTAAAGTTACCTATCCAAAAGATTTAAAAACACTTTTTACAACTTGCAACTTGCTAGATCATGGTTTCGGATAAATCTGTCAAATGTTTTAGATTTCGGGCACATGAGCACTTAACTTTCCGATCGGATTCTGAAAGGGCGTTTCCGATGGTTAAGGAAGCTGTGTCCATTGTAGGTATCTATTCTGCTCTCATCTCACGCTCTAGCTACTTATAACCTATAAACCTCTTTAAAGCTTTTTATTTTGGCACACGTCCAACAATCAAATTTCAATAAGTAAATTAACAAAATTTATGTTTCAAATAAAATATAAATGTAATATTTTATTTATTATTATTAGCTTAATGTTATCACCTCGTAACTTGTGAAATATAATGTATATTAAAATTAGAAAATTATTTGTAATAATTAAATAATATGGCGTTTTTATAGATAGAACTGGATAACTTACAAGTAACCGACGTGTGTGTATGAAAAGATTAATGAATGTTGAAAAGGCAAAGGAGGTATGTTTGAGTCGCAGCAAACGCCTATAGTAGTTCTATAGTCTTTGCTTATCCCATTAATAGGAGACAGGCGTGAAGTTATGTATGATGTAGGTAATTGGATTATTAAAAATCATTTGCGGTTTAAAAACGAGTCTGCTAATCAGTAGTGTCGTAGATGGGTACTATCGAAGTAGTATAATGTTTCTGTAGTTAGAAGCAGCTGGACATATTTCTCACAATGTAGACTAACGACCTACGTTATGTAATACCAGCCCGTTAAAACCCACTGTAGGGAAAGACCTCTTCTCATATAGAGAATGCATGAGCATTGATCACCACGCTCGCTCAATGAAGATTGACGATTTCAGTCATTCTTTATAAGTCCAGGTTTCCCCACGATGTTTTCTTTCACCGTAAATCAGTAATGTCTAAAATAAACTTAGAAAGTACATCATGGATTTGAAATATTCATTGGTATTTGCCCGGTTCCATGACCTTGTATATACGAAGAGAGTACCTAAGCCCCAGGATTATCATTATTAGTGATATGAAAATTCTTTCGCAAATCCTTTACGTAGCAGTTACATCCTATATCCGTTTAGACTTAACCAGATAATAAAACAGGACTGTACCGCCAGTTCACCGACAATGATAACAGTTTATCCGTTCACTCTGGTACCGTGACGTACATTTTAGCGCGAAACAAGAACAAAATGGCCGACGCGGCGGTTTATTTATTAAATTTTAATTGAAATTACTGTACTAGCAATTTATTGAAACATGCTGCCTTATTTGTAAAAAGTGAGTAAAATGTCAGCGTCATTGACACAGAGTACTCATAAAGCGTACCTATCATTGATGTCGATTTCAAAGTCGATTGCCGATCCGAAACACACTCACAAGTGTTGGTTTCGGATAGAATTGAAGAAAAGTTATAGATTTCGGATTTTCTGTCGGATTCTGATTGGGTGTTGCCGACGGTTGAGTAATGCAGGTGGTTATAAGTAGTACCTAAGCAGTTACCATAATATACTATTTTGTAATAGCAACGTTACGTTAAATCACTGCAAAAAGGACAAGAATAACCTACGTGCCTATATGAATAACATTATCAAGCATCAGTAGACGAACTGCTACGCAAAGGTAAAGGTAAGTACTCTACCTGTATTGCATCTGTCTGAGGTAGATGTTATAGGTAGTTTATATCTGAGAAATGGCAACAGGCACTTGCCCTGTCATATAGCATAGTGCAACGTGGGTGTTATACAGCATAACCCTTCGAGAATAAAGGCGACCTATGATGCTATTTTTCTTAGACTGACATGCATACGGCTTCCGAACCGAATAACTTATTCTACCAATCTGCTGACATAGATTGACTAATAGTAATAATAGATAAACAACAAAAAGTATGAAACATTTATAATTATCCCAAATCACGCAAAAAAGTTAACGCTTAATTACAATTCAAAGAAACAGTCACAACGTTGATGTAAAAAGAAAGAAATTGTAACAATTTCACCCTAAAACAATATTTCTTTTACTTTTACGATCTTGGTCATTATAAACAACGAAAAAAAAACAAAAAGAGCGGGAAACATTTTGACAGTTTGTGTAGCAAACTTTATGGTTGCGTTTGACCATTATGGTTTGTTTCTTGAAAGGAGGCCGGTTATAATAATATACCGTACACCCCGCTGTGAATGTCTGTTTGTTTTGCTACCAGTAGCAAATAATTAGTTTCGGTGACCATTATAATGTGTAAATAATCTTGTTCGAGGTCTATTGCTCATTGTTAGGTGACGAATTCATTTTAGTTACGCACGATGAAATGTAAAATGTTTGTACACAAATAAGGGTTGGTTTTGAGAAATTGTATATCGCAATGTTGTAACGCTTTTTATTAAGGGATGCTGACTATCTTTTGAAAAAAACCACATGCATAGAAGCATTTTTGCTTTGGTTAGGAAATACCTTAAGCATTTTATAAGGTTTTCATACTTCTATTGGGTTTAATCATAGTAAGACCCATAAATACGTCATACCTAGACCATAGTTCAGTTTCTCAATAGTCAACAAGCTTTGTAGGGTTGGTGATAGCAGTAAGGTCATACGTTTAATAGGCAGATAATCACCCGCGAGAAGATATGGGGTGGTGCCATATTTTACACCAGAAATCAGTTATTTTCATGATATGAAAAATTTAAGACATCTCGTGTAAAGAATATTCTATTATTCAAAAGGTCACGGTAGTAGATCCACGCTGGTTTCAGCATTTCTCATAGAAGATCGACGTAAGAGTAGTAGTATCCGTACTACTGCATTTCGTTCGGTGAATGAGAGCGCCGAAGTCCCAATTTCCCCCCTTTCCTCTTTCCTCACTTCCCTTATTTCCTTCCCCTACCCCATTCCCAGCTGCCATAATGGAGGCCACAGACAGACTTTTGGTATGGTGGCCACCACTTCTGGATTCGACTGCTGGACTGCTTACCATCAGGTGGAGTTAAAAAAAGTTCTACCGATAAAATTAAATGAGAGTGGGTTCGGAACTAGTCTAATAGAGAGGCCTATGAGGCCTTTGTCTTAGTGAAGGACAGTCTACAACAAGACGAAACGAGAAGTCGTTGAATTCAAACCACTTGAAATCAATCCTTGGAAGTTGTTGATACTCAGCAGTAAGTACCTAGAGCTATTAGCTGAAGTGATGCAAACTCAGCTCAAACTTTAAGTAGATACTAATGGGATTTAAGATTTTACGTTATGTAAGCACTTTTCTTTTTATTCACTTTTCACATAGTCGAAATGGCCCTGTGGACAAGGCACCCGATTCGTAAACACGAGGTAGTGGGTTCGAATCCGGGCAAGTACCAATATGATATCTGAAATTGCCAATCCGTCTTGAGCAAGCGTGGTGATTAATGCTCATTCCTTCTCTATATGAGAAGAGGCCTTTGCCCTGCAGTGGGACAGTAAAACAAGCTGGTATTATAAGCACTTTTCTAGGCTGATTGGAATCACAGCTATTGCCTGCTCATAACTAATAGAATAGTAAATCAAATAGTTAACATTATTAAGTAAATTATTGATAGTTTAATTATTGCACATATCCTGAACTCTAAAAGATCCTATCTACGCAAGCCACCACATACTTACATGCAGATTTATAAAATAATTTCATAAAAAAATGTGTGACAAAATCAATCTTTAAAAAAACAAAATGTCGTATAAAAAAAGGCGGCAATAGTTTCCAAATAAAACATATATTAAGGGTCGTCCCTAGAGAGCAATGCAACATTTTTACACAAAAAAATAGTGTAGATGGCCGGATGATTGCCCCGGTATATCCGTGATACCCGGCTCGCCCGGCGGGCGTTTACGACCGCTCCGGATTAAAAAGTAAACGGGTAAAGGTGTTATTGCAGGGTACAGGTATTATTGAACGTGAAAGGGTGGCTTTATTTATTTCGTTTTTTTTTTGGTTTGGTTAATTTTGTGTACTAAGAATGTAGTAGGTAGGTGATTTGCGCTATAAGACGTAAGTATATTATGACTGTAAACTTTATACTTAGATTGTACTATTTTATTTTTAAATTTGCCTTTGTCTAGTAGGTACCTAAAAGTTATCCTTCTCTACATAAAATGTCCAAAATTTAAATAAATTTTATAACAACTACATAAGAAACAATTAATATCATTTATCTTACAAACTAGTTGTCGAGGTTCAAGTCCAAAAATATAGGTATTTTACAATAGTACACACGTAAGTATTATTATATTCTTTAGGAATGTTTTCATCAAGCAACAGCGTCAATCGTTCTTCTTCTTCATGATTTAAGAGCTCAGTTTTTTCGCAGGTTAAAAAGAAAACAGAAGACAGAGAACAATGGCGGATGCTTCACTGATATTAGATTATCCGAAATATTTAATTAAATGATAAGTGTAAGAAAATTTTAAACAAAAACTAATGAAATGAAATTTTATTGCAACATTCAAATGATAATCTTCGTTTGTGCCAGTTGAAGCAGATAGGAAATAGTTAATTAGACAGGTACCTAAATAAAAAACAATTGCATCAACCTGAAAATATTACAAGCAAAGAGTAAATACAAATCTAAATACATTACAAACAACCTCATATCATTAGATCTCTAGATACCCCTTCCAAAAAAACATGATTAATCAAAATCATAAAAACAACATCGAAATATTTATCACTGCAGCACCCTAAATCATAAATAAAAACAATAATCCCTCGCTAATATCAACTAATATAATAACAAAATTTAATTCATATATTATTAAAATTTTCGTTACACGTCCCTTCAGTCCCGCGGCACTCATGAAAATAAAATCATGGAGCTCAACCCGCGCGAATTGAATTCAAAATTGGAATCAAAAGACAATCCTTTTTTTCTCGTTTGCTTTTTTATTGCGACGAATGGCTATCGGCTAGGGTCGCCAGTGTTAAATTTTATATGCGTAGTGAGGAGGTTTAGAGTTCAGTGACAATGAGGTTGGTTAGGTGTACCTACTCTTTTTGTTTTAGTCTTAATGTCGGACAATTTTATGGGGTTGCTACGGTTTATTGTTATTAAGGCGTTACTTGTATAGAAAGTATTTAATACTTCTGCGTTTGTTGCTGGTCTATTGGCTGACCTTTTATGTTAATGTAGGTTCTCTTTTATTCTTAGAAATTATAGTAGTAATATATTGATACTTTGTATAAAACTACTGAAAAAATATTAACGTGCACGAGAGGAAATTTAGAACAGGAGAAACAGGACAAAATTTACCGGTAGAATATTGAGGGTAGTCTAGAAATGGAAGCCACCGGAACCATATCATATTATCCCGTGGGTGTGGTAAGAGACAACTTAGAAAATATCAAATAACGGTAGCAGATACTTGTGTGTTTGTAGTCTCTTGCTATTCTTAGGTATAGCCTAAATAATATTGCCTTAAAAAAAAGAGCAGCCATGATGACACCTTAAACATTGTACTAACCTTTTTAAAAGTTTAATCGTATTAACAAACTAGTTGTGACAATATAATTGCTTGTTTGATGTCCTTTCAATCTGCCACCGTGTCACCCTTCTATTTAAACTGAACCTCATTGGGGTTGCACCCCTCATAACAACCAATTTGAACCATACGCCTAATTTACAATTTAACTGGCAATACTAGCTTTGATTTGGTGTGGTTAGTATTAGAATTGTTTGTTACCTATAGATAATATCATCAGTAGTTTGAAGAAGAGCTGTTTTTTCTTTTTTTTATTGCTGACAATGTCAGACGAGCCTACAGCCGAACTGATAATAAGTAGTATCTAACTGTTAGCCATGGATTTCTTCAATGCTAGGTACTCTGCGAAGCCGCTCCCTACCTGGAAGGGAGTGGGTAGGTGAAGGGAATGAGAAAGGTGAGGATAAAGGAAGGGGTAAAATTGGATCTCCAGCGCTCTCACTCACCGAACGAACCGCAATAGTGTGGTATTAAGTCTACGGACCTTAGATGTTTTCCAAAAGGAAAGGTTTTTAATTATGAATTCACCTTTTCATTAACCTGAAAAAGTCTAGTGCTGAATATAGAATGCTCTGAAACAGAAGGTTTTGTGATGGTTAGATACGTAGGTAACACTATGGTGTTCGTTACATAAATAGTATTATTACACTGACGACAGGAAGAAATAGAGTGGTTCTTTGGAGACCAAATAACCATTAATGACGTATTGTTACTAGCGACCGGTCTGTCCGTAAAACTGACTAACTTCTGCTGCTAAACATAGACTGTCTCATTAAAAATTACTTTATAGATAGGTACCTACTTACCTACACTAATTTATCATAAAAATTAAACAGTAGGGCACATAGTTTAGGTGCTGACAAACTCATTAGAATTTAAAAATGTGCCAGAGTTGTCTATAACTATACTTACATATTACAATTTAAACAGAAAAGTACTACATTTTTTTTTACATGTTACTTATGTGGGTAATCCTAAAACATTAATTTGATATGCAAAAGCAACAAAGTTGTTTGCCTATGGCTGTGCACGTAAGTGCGTTCCAGTTGAAGTTTTTAAAACAGTTCTTAACAAAGGATGTTGTACAAAATATATATATGTATTTTTTTTTATAGGTTAGGTTTATTCATATAAATATTAATAATCTATTCTTATTATTATAAGGTGGCAAAAAAAAATTGGTGAAGGCCCATGTCCAGCAGTGGACGTCCTTATGATGATGATGATAAAACTATTTTTACTAATACATAACAAAACTTACAGTAACCCATTTATACACACATTATACCAATATGATATAAACTTAGATATGTAAAATACTTATATATTGTGTACATCACAGTGGCGAAGAGTGACGTTTTGTATGAGGAAAGAAGGCGCAAAAATTTTTACCTTGAAGTAGGTACGACGTATAATCTATTTCTACACTTTAATAGATATTATAGTCTTTGTGATTTATCTCAAAGGGAAGCCTGTAGGAATCGGGTTATATGGACTCTTCGCCACTGGTACATCATATGTCACAAGTTCTGAACAAACTTAATAACTTAAAATACATAGGTAGGTATGTGTAAGTTAGGTTATGTTATCTATCTAATATTTTATTATTATCTGCTATGTTTTCTTTTACAAAATAGATATTTACTAAGGTCATACAATTAATATTTTTATATTGAGTTTAGAAACTAATACGCAGCCTACACAAAATATTACCAAAAGAACGCAATAAAATATTAAACAATAATATTTCTGTTTATTTTGTGGTGAAAAAGTACCAGAATATTATCGCTAGGGTATGTATTTGTAAAACCAGTCAATAATTTACTTATAAACATTTACGATGTAATAAAGCAAGTAAAATAAATTATGGCGGGTAACGTTCAAAGCGGCCGCCATTTTCGAGAAATTTAAAGGAAATATGTCCAGAATATTGCGGTAGTATACTAATTACTCACGGTCGCTAAACAACAATTAAAAACTACCGTAAAGTGGTCGGGATGGAGTAATAAAGCTATTTTTCGTTTACAACTCTGTCGCCGACAATTTGACAAAGCATTTTGGTGACGTCCTTGGCTGAAAGGCGGCAAACATTTTTTCTATTGTATTTCATGACATTTCAAAAGAAAGTTGTAACTTTTTGCTGCGGTCAAGTATTGGAAAACGCAATATTTTTTTATTATGGTAATATTAATGAATACTTTTTTAGCGGTAAAATTTTGTTAACAGTTTATGGCTCTGTGGTATACAAGTAATTTTTTGCGAATAAATCATTGTTTTAATACCTACACACCAATGTGGGAAACCATTACTTACAAAGTAAATTTTTCTGTTCGAATTAATTTAGCAAGATATGAAATTCCTAATTCCCATTCCTAAAACTGAAATTAGTATGTAGGTACCTACCTACCTAACTGTTCTATGGCTGTAGTACCTACCTATGTCTGTAGGAATGCTATCTCTATGGCTGTATAGATAGATGCTCTACGATCTTAATATTACTAAGTACTTAAGGGTTCCTAACTGCAATTGCTATATCCTACGGCAAGGCTGTCCAAAGCGAGACCGGTTCATATTTGTGCGGCCCGCAGTGTGTTCTAAATATAATAACGAAATTATAGATTCTTCTTTTTTTTTTTTTTTTATATTAGCCTACCAAAGTGACTCCACTCTGCCTGATGGTAAGCAGTAAGTGGAATCCAGAAGTGGCGGACACCATTCCAAAAGCCAAACTACTGGTATGGTGGCCTCCACTATGGCGGCTTAGTGAGATGCTTTTTCACGCCCCGCTCTTCTTTTCAAATTTTATTGCTATGTACCTAAATATAAATCTATACAGTCTAAAAAAACGCTATCCAATCTTTGTGCGGCCCTCCAATCTATTTAGTAATTTGATATTGGCCGATCATATCCGGTCTAGACAGCTCTGTCCTTACGGTAATGTCAGTATTAGTTCACTTGAAAAATATATTCGGTCTAATATGAAAATAGTCAAGCTATTTAATGCATGTCTACCTACTAGCTGTTGCCAGCGGGTTCGCAAAAAATATAGCCTGCTACTCGCTGATATTGTAGCTATCTACACTATTATATAAAGCGGAAGAGTTTGTTTGTATGAACGCGTTAATCTCTAAAACTATCAGTCGGATTTTAAAAATTCTTTTGGCGTATGATAGCCCAGTTCTCGAGGATGATTATAGACTATGTAACATCACGCTACTGGCGACGGGTGCAGAGCAGTAAGCAAAGTCGAGGGTGAAACCGCGCCGCAGAAAGCTAGTATCAGAATAAAAAGCAAGATCGGTGAATTGAACGCAATCAATGCTTCTGTGCCCGAGGTTGTGGGTTCGATCCATAAAAAATGTTCTGAGTCTAGGTGTACTTTGTGTCTGTTAATTGTATCCTTGTAAAGTCTCCCGCGACTCAGGGCTGGTTCCCTAGTGCGGAAGTAATTTTTTTTTACAAAAGTTGAAAGATAAATTTGAAAATAATAATCTAATTTTACAAAAAACAAACCAAAAAACAATAATAAACAAATGATTAGTATATCGCACTCTGAAAACAAAAGTGGCGTTATGCAAAAACAGTAGTTTTTCAGTATGGCCATTTAAAAGTTTTGGTCTAATACTGTGATAAATATTTAATGCAAATAACTGAAATATAACACGGTAATTAGTTTCACCAATAGTTTGACTATCTGGCTTTTAGTTAATTATTAAAAACATGCGAGTAATTAAGATAGTTATTTAGAAAATAACAGTTTAAAAAAATAGTCCGTATAGTGCCACTTTTGATTTCAAGGTGCGATATGTATAACACCTACCTACATACCTAATCGATCAAGACAAACAAAAATAAACTCATACGCTATTAAACCACTTTGAGCCGGATAAATCCGCCCTAATCCGGTTAAATCCGGATTAATAGTCTGTCAAATTGCCGGTAGGGGGTGCTACACAGCACCTGAGCCCAGCCTTGCACGGCCATCTTTTTTTCTATCAACACTTTGTCTACAGAATAAATGAATGGTGCTTAGTTTATTATTTTAATTCGAATAATGTCGGAGGAAATTAATTGGTTTTAGACTTGTTGAAATTGTGGAGCTAGCGACATGGCCATCATCTTGGCTTTGCAAGAGAGTATGTAATAATATGTTTTATGAGTATTACAAATCTTTAAAATCCGCGGTCAATTTTCTCTACCGTATTAATATGGTTTATGGTTTAAAAACTTTTTATCACAATTTACTTACAGAGAAAATTAAACAAAACTCTTAAAGTGGGTAGGTTTAAAACAATCTGTTTGAGCGACAGTTCGCATCATCGAATGAACCATGTTTTTATTCAGTAATATTATGCTACTAGAATACTAACATTGAGTACCTATGCATGTCTTATACCCATGACTGTCTTCATTACTTGCGTATTTATTATCTCTTCTCATTACAACACCCATAATATGATAAACGGTATCTGAAAAGTATCTGGTAAGTACTTAAATAGTCATCTCTGTTACTGAGGCTGCGAGTTCGTGAGCCAATTCTTCATTATGTGCGTACACCAAGGCACATCTATGAAAATATAATGCAAACTAAGTTAAACTAAGTTAGTTTAGGTCGGCCTCGAAGAAGGGCTCCTGGGGTCATTTCGGCCAAGGAGAAGGTGGCAAAATTAGGGAGAGGCCTAGTTCTAGCAGTGGACGTCTGTCGGCTGATATGATGAATGATGATATATACAAAAAAAGATATATTAGGTCTATCTCATAGTGTTAGTCCTAATATACAATTTGTTTACTTTATCAATTTCCTAAAAAAATATTTAAGTAAGTAAATTATACTTGCTAAGCAGGTATCAATAAATTATAGATTATGACTACACCAATAATTATAATCATCTAATAAATAAAAATATTTTTATTTAAGTATTTATTTTATTTATTTATACTTGACGCACCATCGGCATTTCATTCATTTCAAGTGGAATCCATACTAATATTATAAATGCGAAAGTAACTATATCTGTCTGTTACGCTTCACGCCTAAATCACTGAACCGATTTTGATGAAATCTTTTATGGCGATAAAATGTTCTAAAGGGGTTGAAATAGGGGCAGAAAGTTTTATGAAAAATCGTCATAGGGGATGCAAGTTTTTATGAAAAATCGTCAATCTAAACAGAGTTATAAGCGACATTCACACGGGCAGAGCTGCGGGCAACAGCTAGTGTTACAATAAAATTATCAATAGGACTAGTTCCGTGCAAAACATTATTATGTAGGCAACTATTTCTATTTTTAAGTGAATTTTTGCACACTCTCTGGGTAAGATATGGCTGAAAGGTAATATTGTATCTCAACATCTACATTATTGTATACCCATATTAAAATTTATGCAAATAAAAATATTTGATTTGATTTGATTTGATTTAATCGGGCACTCTTGTCTAAGTGATCGTCGTTGATGTGTGGGTTGCACATTGTTTAAATGGTATATATTCATCCAAAAGAGGACAAAGTAAATTTAAAAATAAAAAATATTGGTTTCGTCCTGCTGTGGTGTCTAAATAGACTGCTGCTGCCCTCTATTAGTGAGTAGAAACATTCACTTTTACTTCATTCTTACTCCTTGTTACGTCATCTATTAACGAATGGCAAAACAACGATGCAAGTGATTAGTTTTTACATTTAGTCACTAGATGTCGTAATTTCAAAGAGACTAATAGTTAAACATTAAAGTCACTAGATGTAATTTTAAAAAGACCTTGGCTAGCTAAAGGGATAATTCTAGGTATCTTAAAATTTACTATTAATTTTTTACTTACTATGATAATATATATATTTTATCTAAGACATTACGTATTATTTTATGTAAATAAATTGGCAAACAAGAATACCGCATCTCTACATGGCAAGGACTTAGCCAGGTAAAGGTAACCTTTATTGTCTGTTTCAAGGAGCTGAATAACTAAACATCTCAGTTAACATTATGAAACTTAGCAATAAACAAATTCTTTTTTTTTTTTAGGTTTCATTACCGCAGGCATTATTAATATTTAATTACTTTCGACTAGACGAACTTTTAAAATAAAGTAGATAGGTCCTTAATTTTTTGAACCTTTTGAAACTATTCCGTAACAGAGTGAAAGACGATAAAACCTTTTCGCTACGTGATACCCATGTTAAGGTGCGTTTCCATTGAGGCGGAGCTGGGCTGGAATAATAGCTTAGATACGAGCGATTTTAAGCAATACAGCATTAATCCCTATATATATATTAAACACTTATTATATATTAAAGAAACTGTAAAATTCCCCGTGTTTAGAATGGTGTTTTATATGGTCTCCAATTCAGAATCTGTGTTCTTTTGTATCTAAATAATGTGCGGCAATCAGTTCTAGTCTGCTTCTGAATCTTCATCTTCTAGAAGAGAAAGGCAACATGACGTACGATTTCGCCAAGAGTATTGAATTCAATTTGACTGATCGGGTCACGGCTGAATACAGCTTTGGTCCGCTTAGATCAGCTCCACTCCACCCCACTCCGCTACAGCACTTTTCACTGCTCTTGCTCTGCCCAGCTCCACGTCAATGTAAACACACCACATTTCACTGTTCTTGTCCTCTCCGCTCCGCCCAGTTGCGCTTCAGTGGAAACGCACCCTAAAACCTTGAGTTAGGAAGGCTTCGTCAAATAAGAGATCTAAAATTCGACTACGAGTGTAGGTTATTTCAGTAAATGAGTAAAGTAAATATTGTCTTAACCCTGCCTTTTAATTTGGATTCAAGTTATCCTTATTAAACATAGTATTCTAATCATAATGTACTTACTTAAATAACCTAGACTTAGACATATTAAACGATGTATAAAAAGTAGATAGAGTAATGCAAAACCTTGCCATTGCAAAATAGCGGCAAAATAATTATGAAACAGCTGTTGCATGCAAGCAGCATTGCAGCATTGCAGCAATTGCAGATTTGTTTGTTATGTTTTATGCAGGTAAGGTAATTGCACCAGTAATGGATACGAAATCAGTTATGGACATATCTTGTAGATTATGAGTAGGAATATTTTTTTATTATGCAATATTTCATTATAAACAATAGCCATAGAGCTATTAATGTTTGACGTTTTTTTTAATTTAGTTTTCGATGTTAATTTGGCTGGAGGCCCGATGCACAATGTGCTTGTGGTATTGAAAAAAATATTCAAAGCTTTTTTTACGAAAATTTATTAGTGAGGTAAGCCTAGAGGTAAGATTAGAGGTTTGCCTTTCAATTTATTATAGCTTTATTCAAACTAAAATGAGTTCTTGCGCTTGGGTTAAGCATGAAATTAAGATAAAACACACTGTGTTACCAATAATGTGTGGTTTCATGTTAACTGTCCACCACACTGGTGCAAAAAGTTATAGTATTTTTTTGTAAATACAGTACACAGTAACACAGTACAGCAGAATTGTAGAAAAAACACAGGACCTTTATCTAATTTTCAATATTATTAGATTGAAACAATCACTATTATTGATGAAATTTTGCAAAAATACTAGGTACAAGTTTCCGCTTAAAGTGTCCAATACTGGTGCGTTTCTTATATTTCATGAGTCATGGCTTATGATCTAAAAACTGTAAGTAGGTACCTACCTACCTTTATTTTGCAATGTTTCGAATGATAAAAAGCAGTTATTTTCTATGTGCATACCTAAATAGCCGCTTATAAACTTACCTAAATATTTACTGGTGAATTAATTTTAAGATACCTAAGTTGGTTATTTCTTCTTCTATTTGACATCATTGCTCTTACTTGTCGGTGCAGAATGTGCAAATCCATCTAACTTTCATAAACGTCATCTTATCTTATCTTGGTTAGGTAGATTACTAATATACCTACTCGTAAGTAAGTAGGTACCAAAAAGAGAACGAAACCGATACCGAAATGTTTATTTTGCATTAAATTAGTAGGTAGGTAGGTACTTAAAGAAGATAAATTACAAAATGTAGATATTTATTTTATTTTATTTATTTATTAAACTTCATGTATATAGGTACAGAGGCGGACTTAATGCCTGCATTCTCTACCAGTCAACCTTAAGTGATGCAGAGATAAACGAAGTTGGTGCAGTTATTGAGCAAAAAAAATTAAATTAAGAATATATAAAAGGTAAACATACTTAATAAAGGAAATAAACAAAATAATTTTATAATGCAATATATATTTTATATAAATATCAAGGGAAACACATACATAATATACATAAATACACTATAAATATAATAGAACTATATATATATTTACAATAAAGTTTTTTTTATCCTGCCTTAAAGACATTTCCGTTTAGAAATTTCTTATATCCAAAATAGAGCAACTCTCTTGCGGAGGAACAGCACATTTTTTTGTTGACATTGCGAAGATAATTATTTTAATTACCTACAACACTGCCAATGCCACTGATCTACCCAATAAATTAGTACGGTATCGCTAATTAAATATATGAAAATAAGTTCGTCTGCTCAAGTGTCTTGGAAACAGAAGAAGAAGTTCTATTTTGTATTATTGGGTATAGGTAATATAAGGAAAGGGAGGGAAGGAAAGCAGTAGAAGCCCCATATCACTTGAAATCTGCACCAAATTTCCCTCATTTTCTTTCTTCTATCAGCCTAGCCGTCACATAAACTCCATTTTCTCATATCATCCCCTACTCAATTCATTTATCTTTTCTTTAGTCTCTTTCACTTATATTAGGTATACCTACACACGACTCATTTAGCATATAACGGGTGGCGCAAAAGTAAAGACCCTATTTGGTTCAGCTATAACATTTTTTCTAAATTAGAAAACTAGATTTAGATTTTTTTAAATGTATATTTGTGCCATTAAATTTCGTACCATTAGGATTTAAAGATGATGTCTTTTAAATGGTGACCTCCAGAGTTGATACACATTTGAGCCCTATTTATGACATTTTGCATAACTTGCCGTAACACTTCCTGCGTTTCCATTTCCATCTCTCAGGGCATGTCAATAAGCAGAATACTCGGTTCTGGGGCACTGATAATCCGCGCATTATTCAAGAAACACCTCTACACCCACTAAAAGTTACTGTATGGTGTGGCATCTGTGTTGACAGAGTGATCGGACCCTATTTTTTCGAAGACGCTGGAGGCAATGCGATTACTGTCACTGGAGAACGCTACAGAACCATGTTACGTGAGTTTTTGATACCCAGTTTGGACGAATTGGGGCTGGAGCACATCTGGTTTCAACAAGACGGCGCTACGTCACACACAGCGCGCGACACTATGGACTTAGTGAGGGACGCTTTTCCAGGCCGAGTTATCTCTCGTTTTGGCGATTTGCCTTGGCCTGCAAGATCACCCGATCTGACCAGTCCAGACTTCTTTCTTTGGGGTTTTTTGAAATCTCGGGTGTATGTGAACAAGCCACAGACTCTCGCAGCTCTAAAAGAAAACATTCGTCAAGAAATAACGAACATATCGCAGGAAGTGTTACGGCAAGTTATGCAAAATGTCATAAATAGGGCTCAAATGTGTATCAACTCTGGAGGTCACCATTTAAAAGACATCATCTTTAAATCCTAATGGTACGAAATTTAATGGCACAAATATACATTTAAAAAAATCTAAATCTAGTTTTCTAATTTAGAAAAAATGTTATAGCTGAACCAAATAGGGTCTTTACTTTTGCGCCACCCAGTATAATGTTCCTAGACCGATGTCTAGGTACATAATTATGTACTGCTTATACCCAGGCCCGCGTTTGTTTTTTAATTTTAAAACATAAATAAAGAGCGTGAAATAAAATTACAATAAATCTAAACATTTGTTTAACATGGACTTCTAATGTTTTTTTTATAGTTAGATTAATAAACACATATTGTTAACGTACCGGATTCTATTCATAATAAAAAACATACCTAGACTGGCCCTATGTTCGTCATCATATATTTATAGCACCGTAAACAGAGATTATAATACCTGTGCCGTTTAGGTTAAGGTCCCATGTTACAGGAAGTGAGTCTGTTATCATTTACAACCTACCACCACCTCTTATAGCAGTAAGTATTTGGTGTTTTTATAATATTACTTTGTGTTTTGTCTTTTTCTTTTGTACCATAAAAAACAAGGATAGAGACAATGTAATGTAATAATAAGATTGCTGAGGTAGTGGTAGGGCCCCAGGGAACAATTCCAGCCTGCAGGCTGATATTGAGATTTTCTAGACAGGAAACCCAATAGGTACTACATACTTACCTACTTACTACTCGATCCAGCACAGAATACTATAAGTGTTCTGAGCGATACAGGTAGGTACAGGGACGCGACTGATTAGGGTCGTATCGTGTTGTTGAGACTGAGAGTATTGCTGTGGGTTGTGGGCTAATTTTAGACCGATGATCACTCAACCAAGGTCCAGTCAAATACTTCAGATTTCAGCAGAATATTAACAACCACAAATAACAATAAACAATGTATCTTGTACTTCTAATAATGTGGAGATAGTAGGTACCTAGCTGTTTCGACAGCCAAGGCAATTTTATCTTAGGCTGTCAAGTTAACATAGGTAACGCGCATATAATTCTGTCCAAAATACTAACTAATCAACATGACCTTTGATTACCAATTGAAGTAACATCTTGTAAATGTTGTCAAATGCTAAAGTCATTCTGAAAAACTGAAGTACCTACCTACTGCTCTCATTTTTGGGATGGGTCTACACAAATACATAGGTATTCAAGGCATATTCAAGACAAAGTATCATCGGAAGCCCAAAGGCTACTTAGACCCTTGAACCTTTACAGCTGCGTAGAGCCGTCACCTCCTTCTATTGCTATTACGACGAAAAACTATTTGATTTGATCCCACCCTCAGTCACCCTCTTCCTTTCAATCCAGAATGACAGGAACCGAACTGCTATTTTCACAGGGGAATCTGAAGGGTCTCAAAGCAAACGGTTCAGTAAATCATACTTCTGTCACTCAATCAAAACCTGGAACGCTTTACCAGCGCGTTGCCTTTTAATTAAGATTGCGGGTTTGTAAAGTGGTTTTAAAGAATAAAAGATTAAAAATAAACCACTAACTACTATTCTACATTAAATTCTCTAATGAGGGTGTAATAGCGGTCTTTAAAGTAAAATACGTCCATCAATTCTTGTTTACGATCTCGTCACGCGATCAACACCATTTATAAGGAAGCGCGATGAAAACACAAGTTTCATTTGGCAATATAGCCACTGAACATCAGTGCGCTTGTAAAAAAAAAGCTAATTCCAGAATGTCCGTCTATTTAATTTCGGTAAATTAGTATTATGTATCATTATTATATATATTATCATTAAAAATATCGATAAATTAAAATTTTATCCACGTGAAAAATCTAAATATTAGATATGTTTAAAATAAAAATCGTAAATAGAAATAAAAAGTGAAGTTCTAGCAAAATCTATCAAGCGTGTGTTATTTTTTTATTTTAATTTGATTAATTTAAAACTTATAAAATGACAGTGTATATTAAATTGAATTCATGACAATAAAACAAACAAAATAATTTTCGTGACAATTAAGGTCAGTTTACTTTTAAAACAACAGTAGTCGTTCAAAATGGACACCAACTGGACCATTTCCCCTCACATGGGGCTGCGTTCCCCAAACTTTACAAACACCACTGTGAACCTTCAAGAAAGCTTCGAGATCGACTTGGAAGACACCAACTGGATTCTAACTTCGTCATTCATCATATTCACCATGCAAACAGGTAATTATTTCAAACACTACATAAATAAAAATAATACGGTTCTCGGTCTCGGTGGTTCAGGTAGTGCACTTAGTAGGTTAGGTAGGTAACCTACTATTAAATTATTCTGTGTGGTACTGTCTATGTACTGTCTACGAACTGCTACGAACAATTTTATCATTTTAAAATTATTATGGTATGTATCTACCCTAGTTATTACATACTGGCTGTAGTGGCTGTTCGTCTTCGACTCAGCCTGGGAAAACCTAGAATAGATACTTATTCAAACTATCTACGTTCAAATTCAAACTGCAAAGACTTAATAGTAAAGTTGTAGAGACTTCATCGTAGAAAAGAGAAAAACTCCTCTGCTGAATAGTTGCGAGCATGCAACTATTCTATCCTGATTTATTTCTATTTCTGCCTACGTTTTTGATCTAGGTAAGTATTTTGATTAATTGATTAGAATGCATACGACTGAATGCATACTGTGCAAGAGATTGTAGACTTGATTCCCGAATGTGGTTAAGTTGTGTTCGTTAATTTTATGTTTGTAAAGTTCATGACATAAGTTGATATACGAGTAAGGAGCGTTCCCGTGTGCGGCACAGCTTTGAAATTTTTTGATCGAAGACTACATTGCTTTGCCACATTTTCATATTTCCACTGTCTCTTCTCGTCGCATTCTACATTATAATTACGCAAGACTAGGTCACGATTAGTAAAGTCTAGCACTACATGATCTTTCTACCTGTGCCAATACGAATTGGCCTATTTGCAATGTCATAAGACTTTAATGTAAACCCAATTTAAAATGTTTAGGTACGCCTTTGTCACGTGCTTAATAACATAGTTTATTAGGTATATAATTAATGCACTATTACATATTAATTAAAAAAACATCTGAGTCTTGTGCTGCGAAAGCAATTAGCACTTCATACTTTTGTCGCTCAATTAAAGCCTGGAACTCTTTGCCAGCGCATGTGTTCCCATCTAATTTTGATCCTGGGTCTTTTAAGCGGGGCGTGAAAAAGCATCTCACTAAGCCGCCATAGAGGAGGCCACCATACCAGTAGTTTGGCTTTTGGAATGGTGTCCGCCACTTCTGGATTCCACTTAGTGCTTACCATCAGGCAGAGTGGAGTCAGTTTGGTAGGCTAATAAAAAAAAAAGGAATTTTACAAAAAGATTAAATGAGGTTTTTTAATTAAGTCAATACCTACACTTTTACAATTTTATTAACTATTTTTATATTATTGTGGCTATCTAGATGACGACTTAACTGAAAGTAAAAAAAATATATATTTAAACGGTCGAATTGAGAAACCTCCTCCTTTTTTTGAAGTAGGTTAAAAATGGCGATGCTCGAAACCTTCCAAAATATAAGAGTTTTTCCGACTGAAATCTATATTAGGTATATTATACTAAAAGCGGAAGAGTTTGTTTGTTTTAATACGCTAATCTCTGGCATTACCAGTCAGATTTGAAAAACATTTTTATGTATAATAGATCAGTTCTTGAGGAAGATCATAGGTGTTACGTAACATCACGCTACGACGGGAGCAGAGCAGTAAGCAAAGATACAGGTGAAACCGCGCCGCAGAAAGCTAGTGTACAATAAAGTAATTGCTACCGCCTAATCAGAAGCCTTGAAACAATTTTCTTGCAACCTATACTTACCTACTGTCCTGCTCCTGGACAAAATCGCTAAGGATTTTACGCTTTCTGTGCAATTAAAACCAATTTATCATTATCATCACCATTTTAGCTTCACCACTGACCGGTCATGAGCTCTCATCCATCAGTTCTTCACCTTTATCAGATCGTTTTTCCTTGTGAGCTAGGGATCTGGCTACGCTGCGTCTTCTTATTCGTAGTCAACACTCTAGAACCTTTCTATCTCAACGGCCATCAGTTCTGCAAGCTCTGTGCTCATTACCACTACAGTAGATAAAGCAATTCTGCGAGCTATATCGGTTAATTTAGTTCTCCTGCGGATTTCTTTGAAAAATATAAGCAATTCTAATACTATGTCAAGGACACTAACTAATCAGGAAAGCCAACATATGAGACCTTTCCTCAAATGTAGCTACTGAACTAACACTTTTCAAGGTGAACCTAATATTGCGATGATATCTATGGTCACTTATATGTAAAGTAAATGTCAAGGAACTCAACACATTATTATGTAAATAAATAAAATATATAATAGGTAGAAAATAATAAAATATGTCTCTGCCACTGTGCCTGATGGTACTAAGTTAGGGGTCCAGGAGTGGTGGTTAAACAAAAGCCATTGTTTCAAACTGCTGCCATAGATATATATATTTATTCACACCCCGTTACGACTTAGAATCAAAATTAAAAAAAAAACGTGCAAGAGAGTACGGTTTGATGAAATGGACATGAACGTGCCTACCTATTTAAATTAGAACACATAGGTAAGTCTGAAGTACCAAATCGAGATTGTTTAGCGTTGTGCCACATTAACTTCAGTCCCGCACCTATCCTTCTAATATCTGGTTAACGAAAACACGAGATCTTTTATTATTGATATTTATATTTGTGAAATATAAATCACCTTCGATAATGATAATGGGTTCGTTCGATACCCACACGGGGCAAAACTTTGTACGATTGAATATTTGTTACGAGTCTTGTCCATGTTATTCTACTTAAGCTTACCTAAATAAATATTTTTCTAGGTTTTGGAATGCTGGAATCAGGCTGTGTATCAATAAAGAATGAAGCTAACATTATGATGAAGAATTTGGCTGACATCTCTTTGGGAGGTAAGTGATGATAACTGCCGGATCCAGGAAAGGCTCCCGAAAAGTGCATATTATATGGTATGTACCTTGGTAAAACTCTACCCCCGGCGGCGTCAATCCCCTCTTCCCCCAAATAGTCAAGCCAAACTCAAATACTGAATCCGCAACTGGCGACGGAAATATACTTGTAATACTATATAATAATAACAATAATAATACGCTTGCTCAAGGCGGATTGGCAATTTCAAACATTTAAGTCCAGGTTTCCTCACGATGTTTTCCTTCACCGTCAGTCAGAAACATCTAAGAGAAACTTAGAAAGTGCCTACATATATACATATACATATATTAATTGACTGGCCTGTGGTCTGGTGGTTAGTGACTCTCGACTGCTAAGCCGCAGGTCGTGGGTTCGATTACCACCCAGGACAAATCTTTGTGTGATGAGCATGATTGTTTGTTCTGTGTCTGGGTGTAATTTATCTATAATGTATGTATTAACAAAAAAAAAATGTATATAAGTAGTATCAGTTGTTTAGTACCCATAACACAAGCAAATATAACTGCTTAATTTGGGGCTAGGTGGCGCTGTGTGAATGTGGTAGAATATTATTATTATTATTATATTATGATTTAAAAAATCACATTGCTACTTGCCCAGATTCGAACGTGTTTATGAAGCGGGTACCTTATCCACTGGGCCATTTTGACTAATAAAAATAAAACTTTTTAATATTAGCCGGTAGTCAATTAACTTACAAAACTTCGACCACTCAATAGGTAGATAAGTAGGTACTTATTTTAAAACTTTTAAATAAGTAGTTATTATTAAGAGAGCGAAGTTTTGAGTTCGGCTAAAAAATTTAGTTCGACAGAGTTCACCACCGGTCGTCACTCTTCAGCTTTCAGCGATTGTAATTGATTAACATGTTTTTTCATATTAAAAAGTTGATCTTATACTTTTATAGATGCCTGGGTATAGGACTTGTATACAAATAGGTACACATTGCCGACATTATTTGAGTGGTGCTTTTGTTATTGAACAAGATTACCTCCTACCTACCTAATATTGGTTACGGCGGAAATTTACACCCAAACCTAAAAATATTCAGTTTCGGCTGCAATCTTTTTCAGTCGGATGCCGATAAATCACCAGGATTTACTTTATATATTTACTTTACGCTTCTCATTCATTTAGGTCTCACCTATTGGATATTCGGCTACGGTATGTCCTTCGGCGAAGGAAAGTACTCCAACCCGTTTATAGGAGTGGGTAACTTTCTACCAGACCCGCCTGTAGGTGACGCGCTAATGGGACCAGTGTTCGCGTCTTTCTTGTTCCAACTGTCGTTCGCGACCACTGCCACTACTATTGTTAGCGGGGCTATGGCTGAGAGGTAAGTGGTACAGTCAGCCAAAAATGTGGTCTACCACACTACTAATAATATTCATTTGAACATCATAAAACAACAAGGTCCATTTCTCTTACACTTCGTTAGAAAAGTCAACCTTAGCGTTAATTAGATCTCACAGAGCCTTTTGTCAAAATTGGTAGACCACTTTCTAGGCTCACAATTTTTGCTAAACTGTATTTCGTTGTCTATTATTTAGTTTAGCTAGGTAGCTAACTTGAGTCAAGATTAATGGTATTCGGTACAAAATTTGCATATAAAACCTCTCCATCTCTTCACATGAGTGACAGAAGAAGCGACTAAAGGAATACTAAAAATCCAAATATGTACCTATAGAATGCTAAATATCGTTTACAAGGTCAACGATTGTCGGCAATTAGAGCCAGACATAGATTGATATTGTTCCCTAATATATACCGCATTAACATTTATTCGTTATAAGTCGATCTCAGAAACATATATTATCTAGGAGCGGGATGCGCGGAATATAAATTCGAATTTAAATGTACAGAAATGCACCTCACGTAATCTCCGTAGTGAGTTATTATGACAGCGAATGCCGGTTTAAGTCGTAAGTACGCGTGTTCTGCCCTATATGAGGAATCTATTAGGGGGTTTATCTGTGTCTTTATTCTATACATGGACCAAATAGGTGATGTGTTGACAATGGACACAATTACAAGCACCCGTAACCGACGTGTGTATGAAAAGATTAATGAATGTTGAAGAGGCAAATGAGATATGTTAGGATCGCAGTAAATGGTGTTCTATTGTCTCTGCTGATCCCATTAATGAGACAGGCGTGAAGTTATGCATTTATGTACATATAATCTATAGTCACCCTCACATGTTCTATCTCTAGGTGTAACTTCAAAGCATACTGCCTATTCTCTTTACTAAACACCGTGGTGTACTGCGTGCCAGCTGGTTGGGTGTGGGGCTCTCATGGCTTCCTCAATAAGCTAGGAGCTGTTGATATCGCTGGCTCCGGCCCTGTACATCTTATTGGTAAGCTGCAATTTTTTATGAATTTTTAGTAATTCACCAAATTATGTAAATTTCTTACCTATTTAAAATTGTAAAATTTAATTAGGTTCTCCAAATTTATCTAATTTTTTTCAACTTCATCGTAATCCTTAAACTTTCTTTTAAAGTAAACCATAAGAGTGTTGGACTTAGATATACAGAAAATTATACTTAGGTACTATATTATCTGTGGTTGAACCTCTTCTTAACCGACTTCCGTTTATATTTTTTATGAGATCCATTTCACACAGAAACAAAATCTCTAAAATTACTTAATTAAATATAAAATTAATTTGTTATCTTAATAGCTCATTTAGTTTTTTCTCAAAGGTGGTGCGTCAGCCTTCGCATCAGCTCTAATGTTAGGCCCACGGCTGGGCAGATACGCCAAGGGCATAGCCCCACTACCCATGGGTAATCCTGTCAATGCTGTGATGGGTACGTTTGTTCTATGGTGGGGCTGGCTCGCGTTTAATTCTGGAAGTACTTATGGGGTGAGTAATTATTTTATAGAATCCTATCCTATTATTAATATTATAAATGTGAAAGTTTGTATGGTTGTATGTGTGTGTGTGTTTGCTGCCACTCAGCGCCTAAACGGCTGAACCAATTGCGATGAAAATTGGTATGTGAAAGATTCAGTGCCGGAGACGGACATAGGCTACTTTTATCCCGAAAATCGGTCTGGTTCCCGAGGGATGCAACAAACCATATTTCACGCGCGGGTAAGCGACGGAAAGTTAGTAAACCATAAATATTATAATTTTTTATAGTTATAGATATATATACCTACCTATAGTTATAGCCTACCAAAGTGACTTCACTCTGCTTGGTGGTAAGCAGTCAGCGGTTTTCTAGACCAGCAAAGTAAGTAGGTAATGAATGGCCTGAATGGGCCGGATCGTCCGGGGAAGTACTACCCTCTCATAGAAGATCGACTTAAGAGTAGTAGTATCCGTACTACTGCGTTTCGTTCGGTGAGTGAGAGCGCCGGAGGCCCAATTTCCCCCTTTCCTCTTTCCTCACCTCCCTCATTCCCTTCCCCTATCCCCATTCCCAGCCGCCATAGTGGAGGCCACCATACCAGCAGTTTATGATGATGGCTTTTGGTACAGTGGCCGCCACTTCTGGATTCCACTGACTGCTTACCATCAGGCGGAGTGGAGTCACTTTGGTAGGCTATATTAAAAAAAAAATTACGTTACAAAAAATGTGTCGCGAAAGATAGCAATATACTTACCTACTTAGGTACTTATTGTAAAAATTAAAATTAAATAAACTCACTAACCAACTATCTACTTATACAGCGAATAAAAATATTAAAGCGAATATAAATATTTCAGTGAATAGAAATGAAAATAAAAAAAAATATGTAACAAAAAACTTTTGATAATCTATGATTCAGTAAAATCATTCCAATGCGGTCAAAAACGATTGCAAATCCAGTGCAATAATGCTGTATCATGTCAAGGTTACTATAACACAGATATAAGTACACGTATATTAAGTGTTTTGTAGGGAAATTATTAGGTGTTAGTAGGTAGATACGTCTATTACATGTGACTCAAACTCAACAAAGTTGGCAACACGTGACAGACACGTCTGCCCTATCCCTTCAGAGTAAAAAGGCGTGATGTTTTCAATAAATTTGGTCACAAAGGTAATTTATTTTAATGAGGAAGTCATTAAAATAAATACAATACATGAGAAATACAATACTTTTCTACAAGCATTGACATAGTACGTACAAGTTAAAAAATAGATTCTTTGTAGGTAATTATTATGAAAAGAACTTCCTCAATGTTAATACTTTATAAACATACTTAACTGAAATAACAGCTGAGTGAAACAGTCAGCCTTAGAATTTAGATAAGTAGTTGGCTTAAAAATAGATATCAAGCCATCCAGGTGTAGATGAACTTATGCAAAGTTGAGCTTAGGCAAACCATGACATCAGGTTTTCAAATCACAACATCAATTTTTTTTTACAACGATAGTTACAGAGGACTTTACAAACGTACCTACTACATCACAAACAAAGTACACCCAGATTCGGAACAAACACAGTTTTGTCTCGTGTCCTATCTTAGGACATAGCGTTTATGCGTACCATTGTACCCACAGAAGTCCTACGCAGTCCCACTGTGTCATTGTCATCATTACAGAGACAGTCAACATTTTTTATTATTTAATTATTGTTGGATTAACTTTCAGAATAATAACTGGTTAATAAGCTAAATGATAAGCTAAAACTTACAGTTAGAAGAACAAAGCCTCTGTCTGTAGTTAGTTAAGTAGGTAGGTAAGTATTTAAATAAACGATGAACTTGACTTACTTGACTTACACACTTATCTATTATCTAACAAATTCTACCATTTGCATGTCATTGAACACGATTTGTAGATAAATGCGGCCACCATTTTATAAATTAGCTAAATTACAAACAATTTAAGGCGCGTATTAACTTAATTATCGTGTTTAAGTAAGTAGAACATTGTTCAACATTTGTAAAAATACCATTTTGATTTTGACGGCTTGAATAGGCTCTTTATCTACAACTCTGTGGCGCAAGTAGAGTACATGCGACTGCTGTTCAGCTGTTGCTGTTGAGGTTGTGGGTTCGATCTTCACGCGGAAGAAAACTTTGTTTCATGCATAAATATTTATTGCGAGTCTGGGTGTACTTTGTGTCCGTTAGGTAATTGTATAATAGGTATTTACGCCACTATTAAGTTCTGCCGCGGGTAGGAGAAATCTTAAATTCGGGGCTGCGTAACCTATGAATATGGCTTTTAGGCATCGCAAAAATTATGCTAAGGAAGAACGACCATATTAAGGATAAGTGGTTACGGGAGGAAACGGCAATAAACCGAGAGTATTTGATTCTCCAGCACTCTCACATAGGTACTGGACCGTAACGCATTACGTACCTACCTATTAAAACAATAGGTACCTACTTTCTTCGATATTCTATGTATGTACGATACTACTACTTCACCCGTCGATTTAGCCCATTCATTTTAAAACCAGCGAGCATCTACTATCGTAAATAATTTTGTTTATTTTAATTAGGTGAGTGGTGCTAAATGGCAGTATGCGGCACGAGCAGCGGTTATGACAATGATGGGTTCTTTCGGTGGAGGATGTTTTGGTCTTCTGTAAGTGAACTGTTATAAAGCTTCATCAATATCTACCTGTGTTCTCAAAGATGTCTCATCTCTTAACTACCAGAACAGTTCGTAAAGTAAAACATTCTCACTACTCTTTGTAGATTTTATTTTGGTACATACTTAAACACTTATTTTTAGCAATTATTCCTTTATACAACTGTTCACAGTCAGTGCAAGATTCAAAAACTCAAATAGAGCATGAAGATCGGTTGGTCGCTCCCGCGTATCCGACATTCTGTATTGCCATTACCAGCGTATAAAAAATATACTTCTAGTGGAATGTAACAAAAGTCTAGATAGGCTAAGTATAACTAGACGACGGCATATCATGCCATAGTTACTAGTAAGGTAGTTGTAGTAGTAGGTACAGTAGCTTACTTGTTATAAAAATTATGATTTTGGATACGTAGGTGCTTAGGTTTCAATATTTTGTTTAGGTACGCCAGAATATAATGTCAGAGTATCACTCCTAAACTAAAATTAAAATTTATGTGAAACAGAAATATATTTTATTATTTTCAGATTTACGTTAACAAAGAACAAAGGGAAAGCAGAAGTTATGGAATTGATTAACAGCATCTTAGGATCTCTCGTGTCAATCACAGGTAGTTAAAAATTGGGATAAATTATTACAATTCTAAAGATAGCCAGGTACTTACCTGCCTTAATTAATAAAATGGAAATAAAAAAAATAAAATACTTAAATACATTCATTTTTCAAATTAATATTGTTTGTCGTAATTAATAGGTACCTAAAATAAATTAATGTCATGTTTTTGCGCATTAAATTAAAGAGCAATTTCTATTTAAAATTATTTAGTTGGTGGTTAGTCAAAGCCACAATTTCAGTATGACCACTCAAAAATATTTCTACAATTTGGTAGAATTTTGGTTGGGCCACATCTGGCAGCATGGAACCGCAATTGCCTGTGCTTATCTCCTTTTCGAAACCGTCAATCATCGTTTATTAGAGCGACAAAGAGCATTGGAACGTGAGCACGCAGCGCGTGGTAGAGTATGCTGTCGCGTTCTGTCATGTTCTAGTAAACGACATGTCTCAGTGAGAAAAAAGGATCGAAGCATAGAAAATTGCGCTTCCGTGCTGTCAGATGTAGTCCAATCCTTTATTTACGAATACAAACAATTTGTAGCGGGTTGTTTCCTGTACCGCGCGTGGGAGTCACTACTAATAGGGTTCATCGGTGCGGCCATCGCGTCGAGTGCGGCGCCGCTGTTTGACATTCTCGGGGTGGACGATCCTGTTGGAGCGTCTGCTGTGCATGGGGCCTGTGGGCTATGGGGTGAGCTGTCTCATCATTCATATTTAGGCTGCCTATTCTCAGAAGCGTTATTCTAAACCAATAGTGCCTGACAACTAAAACGACGTGAAGATGTTGTGACCGGCGCGCGGTTTGATCCGCGTCTTTGCTTACTGCTCTGCTCGGTCCGCGTCAGTGGTTAAGCAACCTTAGACTAGACTTTATTTTCAAGTTTGCTTATCTTTAATCATATACTTTTTTTTTCTAGGTGTAATTGCAGTGGGACTGTTTGCTGACAATCCTATTCCTATGGAGACGACCAACGGCAGATCCGGATTATTTAAAGGTGTTGTAAAAGTCGTAAATAAATTAGATAATCGTTCCATTGTGGAGGAAAGTCGAAAAAGACTTGTGTCTGAAATCGAGAGCACTCCAAGTCCTAGTCCTAGTCCAATTTAACCCCACCAAGACACATGTCTGCGCGTTCACCGCTAAGAAAGCTCCATTTGTAGATACTCCGCAATTCCAAGACACAGCCCTTACAACATCTGAAAGCCTTGAGATCCTTGGAATCGACATCTCCAGCAGCGTCCAGTTCGGCAGTCATCTGGAGGCTAAAGCCAAGTTGGCCTCCAAAAAGCTCGGTGTGCTCAACAGGGCGAAGCGGTACTTCAGTGCGGGGCAAAGACTATTGCTTTACAAAGCTCAAGTTCGTCCCCACATGGAGTACTACTGCCATCTTTGGGCGGCAGCACCCGGATACCAGCTTGGGCCCCTTGACGCGGTCCAAATGCGTGCTGTAAGAGTTGTCGACAATCCCAGGCTAACAGGCGGTATTGAATCACTAGGCTTAAGGAGAGACGTTGCCTCCTTATGTGTATTCTATCGCCTGTACAATGGGCTGTGTTCTGAGGAATTGTTTAGGATGGTGCCAACGGCCACTTTTTATCATCGCACCTCCCGCCATCGGCTGGGAGTTCATCCTCACATCTTAGAACCTCTTAGGTCCCGTACAGTGAGGTTTCAGAGAAACTTTCTCCCTCGTACGGTAAGGTTGTGGAATGAGCTCCCCGTCGAGGTTTTCCCGAGAGACTACAACATGGAGTTCTTCAAGAAAGGAGTTAAAAGGTTTTTAACAGGGTCGGCAACGCGCTAGTGATGCTCCTGGTGTTGCAAGCGTCCATAGGCTACGGTAACTGCTTACCATCAGGCGGGCCGTATGCTTGTTTGTCACCTTAGTAGTATAAAAAAAAAAGATAACATTTCCTTCAAAATGTCAGGACATATAATAAAATTATTTTTAATATAAGTGTGCACTAATAGGGATAAATCAAATGGCAGTTGCTTTATGTAAAATGCGATAAAATTGGGTTCTATGAGATAATCATCATCTTAATAGCCTGCCCCAATTTTGCCCCAAAGGTGGCGCCTTTATTAGAGTTGCTAATATTGTATACTAACATCTGCTCCCAAACCGAACTTCAAATCTTTCATATGTACTTTTTATTTATAACTAACGACCCTAGTCGGCTTCACACGTAAGCACTTACTAATATATATTATATTTTAATTACATCACTATACAAATCTTAGAAATTATCATTAAAAATATAATTATATATTATATTTTTTCCTACATATAATATTCATTTAAAACATATAAACCTTCGGCAATAAATTATCTGAACTGTATTGAAAATTGTATCAAAATAAGTTGCGTGATTATGTAAAAGTTGCCGGCGAAAGAGACAGAAAAAAAAACAGCGACTTTGCTCTATCGTATGATAATTCAAGATCTGTTCCACCCACAGGTGGCGGTTGGTATCTCCTAGGCGTACAATCACTCACAGCCTTTTGTCTCATGGCGTGGGGTATAATCGTCACTATGATACTATTGTGGGGCATTGACAAGATACTACCCATTCGCATGGATCCTTACACCGAGCTGTTAGGAGCTGACATTACTGAGCATCGGATAAGACATGGACAGGTAATGTTAGAATACTTCAGAATTCACTACTATATTAACTTTAGATTTTTAACGTTTGATTTACCTACAGAACTACTCCATTTAAATAATATACTAATCTAAAAAGTAAAAAAATATTTTTAACTTGATATTGGTGTTCAGAAAAATAAAAGTGAGAAATATCTTTAAAAGACAGATAACAGCAGACTTTGCTATCCGTTTCGAACATTATTTATCTAAAAACGCCAGTTTGCCACTAATAAAAACAAGTTCAAAAATGTATGTCAAACCTACTAATTTAGAAGATTTTTTATTAACTGGTCACACCCTCTTTACACTTCACCTATCTACCTATAATCTTACTATCATAGGTAGGAGTATCCAGAGCAGTTTCCGCATTACGTCCGTTCCACAAAACGAACAGTTTGGAAGAAATCAACACTATCGGAGTGAACACGGGCCACAGTCTGGTCGTCGACAAACTTCACGAGGCTAGTACTTACTTATGATACGTACGTATTCAACATTCTGTTAGATTTGATAGCTGATAGGTATGGTCAGCAAAATATTAATTTGTCCTGAGCAACCCTAGCGGTACCAATGTCTTTCTATCGGAAGAAATATTACTTTACTCTGCATTTGTGCTATTCAAAAAGACCAAAAAGTACAAGTATAATAATAATTCACTTATAAAATGTTTAATAAATATCCGATACGTTTGAATGATCAGTCGTAGGACAAACTACTAAAAATGTTTTTGTGACTTGAAAGATGAAGGAGTTTTAATAACAGTCTTTATCAAAATTAAACTAATAATCGCTCAAGCTCGGGTTCAAGTTTCACTTTTTACATTAGGTACTATTATTACAGGCAAAGAAAAGGCAAGGACCTCTCCAAGCTGTCACAAATCAAGCATTCGTTGACGATAACAACCAACCAACTGCATCAACTTATATAAATGGTGGCTTTTTAAACAGACGATCTAGCAACACTGATGATCCTCTACATGACACTCTCGATGCTATGATTCAAGAATTAAACGTGATGAATTTGAAACATCCTAAAAGTAACCTTAGCAAAGTTCATGTAATTCCTGAAGGGTTAAAAGGGAAGCAATATAAAGATCTGTCGCCGAAAGAAATAGAAGAATTGGGCGAGATCAATGCGAATCAGGATCGCTTTAGACATAGGTTTACGGCTGAAGATTATTTAAATGATATCGATAGGAGGGCTATGACGAATGTGAAATGGTTTGAATAAAACCAATGTACTGAACAACAGTTGTCTTTTTGTCGCCAAAATTTGTATTATAATAGCATGAGACTTGAGAGTTTCTCAAAATTGAGTGATATTTCAGTTTTAGGGTCATGAATACCTTTTTTATCACTAAACACAATAATATTGTAGAACCTACTGAGCACAGTGTATACTTATTAAGGTTATATTTAAGTTTTGTGTAAGTACTTGTATGAGCGTTTTGATATGGTTACGATATCCATCTCGTAATCACATGATTGGATTTAGAAACCAGTAAAGTACTAATTTAATATGTAGGTACTTTTCAAGATTATGACTGAATAATGAGATATGGTAAAAGAAAACATTGGGAAGAATTCTGGACTATAATATTTTGAATTAAGTAATGTACCTACTTGATTCAGAATCTACTACAGTCTTGAAAATTGTTTTTATATTTTTAGGTGTCACAATTTGGTAGAAAATGTGAATCGCATGTTGTATTACTGACCTCAGTTATGTAGTCAGAGTTGCATGTATAAAAAATACTCTATTCTGCATCGCAAAGCGCATGTAAGTTAAAAAAAGGAAAATATATTTTGGTCAGTTTCTCTGTTTTCCTTCTTTTAAATTGACTTGATTATAAGGATATTTTTGTGTGTGATATTATAATAGTACTATTTTTTTTAACTGCAATAAGATTGTTATTTATAAGTTACTAACATAGAATTATGTATTGAAAATAAAACAAATTAAATAGATTGTATTATTCTATTTAAGTATAAATTACATTTCATAAAACGACTAATGAAAGAGGGCTTATGGGGGATGTGCGGAACGTAAAAGCTGCGCTGTGCTGTTAGCTATTTCAAGGCCAACATTCAAATGCACCCATCCAGTCCTCGACCCGTAGGAAGTTGTTGTGCTAGCGAATACCTGTATGAGTTGTGTGTTGCCATATTTAAGCAGAATTTAGGCAGATATCTGATGATTCATTTTTATTTCTTCACTAAGCCACAGAATTATTATACCAATGCGTTAATTCAGTGGGCAAAGAATTATTGGACAACACACTCTCATTAATATCATCTAAAGGCACTGCCAGACTGTACAGTTTGTATTCTTTTTGTACTCGACTACAATTATCTTCTGTTTTATATGTGCCGTGTTTTGAGGCACTTACTATTAATTCCAGTTCTTGTAAATGCTCGAAAGCCTTTAATATTACGGGACGAGGTATGCCTTGAGTTGAAGAGTTAGAGTTTGCGAATTTTTGATATCTGAAAAATATAATAAATAATATTTTATTATTATATTAACTGAACTGCGTAAAATTATGACATAAATGGAGAATAATTTGAACTGCGAAGGAGGACTTGAACCCATCCAAAGGACGCCATTTCGCGCCATCATGTTTGAGTTTCACCTGAAGCGGCAAAATAGTCTGCATCAATATTTTTGGAGCTTCCCTAATTAGCTCTATACAGCTGGGGTAAATAAACATACAATTGCATGTAGGTATACAAATATTTATAGATCACAAACAACAATGCGTTCAGCGTGAGAAACAAAACTACAACCACTTACACTGCAGTCCCACATACTCCCACTCCCAGGACTCCCCCCAAACGCACCTGCATATGTTTGTAGTATTTACATTGATAAAACCTACCCTGGCGGAGTAACTCTCCAGAACCAAATCATGTATATGACCAAATACTATAATAGTCAATATTTGGTCACATCTGTTACATGAGACTAACATAGCTGGCTAACACAACCGCTACCTAACCTTTCAAAGAAAAAGGCGTATTTAATGTTATTTTCTACATACCTATGAAGTACCATTTCAAAATTCATAGGCTGTCCATCAAATATCTCCGTCCCATGTTTCATAGCAATTAGCAGAGACAATTCTAGCACAGACAATGATTGTATCATCTTTACTCTATGGTTAGGAGCGACTGTCTTGTCAATGATTGATATTAAATCTGCCGTGTCTATGAATGGTTGATCTTCTGATAGTTTTGAGATTAATTCGAACTGGAATGAGAATACAATAATTTTTATCCCACTGCATTGCAGGGTTTAGGTCTCTTCTCATACAGAGAAGGCATGAGCATTGGTCGCCCTGCTTAAGGCAGGTCGGAAATTACACACTTTTTTTGTAACTCGAAATAACAAGAATTTTCAAAACGAAAATTTCAATTCTTCAGCTTCTTGGCATACCATAAAACAAACTTTTTAGGAAATCATTACCCATCCGAAAAATAACCTTAACAAGTGCAACTCACCAAAACATTTCTAAATATCTGCTCATTAACAGTATAATAACATAATTTTTCTAATGCATCAATCACTTTAGTATCTTCAGTTAAAGCTTTTATACGAGAGTTCCAATCTTGAGCGAACTCGGGGTTCAGTAGTTGTATGTCTACACTGCGGTTCGGTAGGTTCGAGTCCTGTACCATGTCCATGTCTTGGGTCACTGAAATTTTAAAATGTTTATAAATGTTAAAATGTACCAAAAACTAGAAAGATTTGATCTTAAAAAGCAATATAAAAAAATTAATATAATAAGAGAATAATATTTATTTTTATATTTTCCCAAGCATATGGCCCAACTGATGGTAAGGTTATATTTATTATATTATATCTTTTGATTGGTTGACATTGTACTTTTCAAAGGAGTTTCAGTTTGATGCGTTCCTCCATGCGATAATTCTCATTATATATTAAAAGGCGTTGACAGACTGAAAGGCAACAAAGTGATTCTTTATGGGTTTTGTTTTGCCTCTTGAGTTACGAAACGAAAGAAAAATAATATATATTTTTTACCTGTAGATCTACTCCTACTTCTACTCCTCTTCCTTTTCCCAGCTACTATAACTGGCATAGACAGTATATGAGTCATTACATTCAAATATTGTTTATGCGGTGCTTCCTGACTACCCTCATTAGGAAATATAAATATGTGACGGTGAGAGAATCGGGATTTAACACGTTTCTCTAGAAGTTCCATTACATCTATGCGGTTTGTTATACCTATGGATAAAGTACTAATTAGTTTTTGCTAAAGATAAAAGTCTTCGTATATAGAAAAGGCATGAGCATTTATTGCCATTGACATTATCACTGTTGTCATTTCAGCTGAAAACAGTTTGACAGGTTAATGTTGACTTCCACTAAGCCAGGTCTATGACCGATCCGGCCACCTTAACCAGTTCTTAATCATCTGCGCACCACCATCATGAAATTCTCAGTCAGTCTTATAAAGGTTCTAATATATACATATATTTACAGAAAACCAATATAGATAATAGAAATGTTCTAGATTCTAGTACACAAAGGACGTAAAAAGGACCAAGAGGTCTAAATGCGGACAACGAGCCCACCAACAAGTAACAAGTAACAAGTAGTACACAAAATATCGATGTATACCTAGAACTTTTTTCCAGTGCATCTTTCCAATTTTGAATCTGGGTATTTAAAGCAAGGTGCGGAAGAAGCTGCCATTGTAGGATCGACCAGAGATATAAAAATAATATACTTTCTTACCTAACACACACATAGGAGCCTGCTGACTATGTGTGATATCAAACAGATTATACAGTAATGTCTGTGTGAGCCCGCTGTGACAGAACATGTCAAACTCTTCCAATATAAACAGCATGCTTTTACAACGGCGATTCACTCCACTTTGTAGACAGCTTAGTAGGAATGCTAGGTTTTCTGCGAATGTACCGAATATACGGTCGCCTACTGCGTTCTCTAGTTGCATCTGTGGGCAAATCATTTGATATTAAATTTTTTAATACAGGCCTAACTTTAAGTAGTCTGTCCACTTCACCATACCATACCATGACCATGCTATGAATGAGTCATATTCTTTGTATTGAAAAGTATGAGACTATGCACACTAGACTGTTCCATCACCGAACAGCACCATAACGTGCCATACATGGTACGTCAACAATTGTGGACGAGAATATAGTAATACACTAGTGGGCACAGTAGAACGTATTGTGTTGCTTGCCGATTCTGATATGTTCATAGTATGGTCATGGTATTGTACGCTGTAGTGGGCAGACTCTTTTAAGCAATAATAATAATATTTTAAGCAGGATTGATAAGTGTGTTTTAGGTAGTCTACCAGTTGATGAATGAAATGCAGTTAATAAAATGATCGTTGTCATCAACTCTAAATAGAATAATGAGAAGTCACTGTTTTCTTTATTAGTTTCACTAGTAACTTTTACTATTGTTCAGATTTGTTTTAGACACATATATTATTATACACATATATTATAGTAGAGATAGACGAAAAAATTACAATTTGTTAGTGGAATAAATTACATATTGGAACCTTTATGTAAAACAGCGGTGGGTCACTAGTAAAATTAAATTGTAATGCCGAGGTAGTCTTATAGAAAGAATAAATGAATATGTAAAATAATATCTTCAAACTTACCTGTGCAGTTATAGATTTTAGTGCTATTTTATCATCATGATGTACCAAGCCATTCAGTTTCACTATAATAGCATCATTTGATAAATCCACTTCCTTGCTTATTTGGTCCAGCACTGAGTTTATAAGCTAGAATCACAATAATAGTTAGTTTTTAATTATTTGTTTTGGAGATTAAGAGAATAGGCTTGTAACCATGGATTTCACCAGGATTACATTCTGGGAGCTGCATCTCACTTCCCGGAGTGTGCATCTGCATTTCATTAAAGCAAATTGAGCATGCTCAGTGTACTTGAGAGAGGCGTACCGTATGTCCAGCAATGGACGGCTGTAGCCTGATGATATACTTACAGTAGTCTTACCGCTTCCTCTAGGCCCAATCATCAAAGCTGAATGAGATTCACCACTAACTACAGTCCGTTTGAACAAATCATACACATGATTCCTTTCCTCACTGTGACCACGAAAAGTTACATTATCCGCCATGATTTTCATTTTTAAATATTTTCTAATTACTTTTATTTGTACTAACAACGCATCCTCATTTTGTAATCCACACATTTTTCAATAATAATGATAAATTATGTAAATATTAAATTAGCAATCAATCAATCACAAATTTGCGCCTATTAATGTCAATGTCAAAAGTCAAAATATGTCAGTATTGTCAATTTTAAAAGACAAAAGACAAGCTGATAGATAAACGAATGAAAAGTGATTTCATTCTGTATCGAATAGTGTCGTACATCACCGATTTTATTAATTATACCTTCGATCGGGTAGAATAACTACTTCCGGCTCTAAAACGTTTAATTAGGTCAAATGCTAGAACTTATCAAATCAAAGTAAATTGCATGAACGTATAAGAGTGAATATTAACAAACAAATACAAGTAATAGCTTTAGCCCGGGGAAAGGCATAATGCGCATGTGCTACTATTCAACCTGCGCATTACTATCCTTTGCGAATCAATGAAAGTGGTTCACATGAGATAACATGCACCTTACGATATCTCACAGCATATTAAAATTATGTCATATCCCATAACATTTTTTCAAACATTAATAAATATACATCATATGTTATCGCTACTGCTCATAAATTGAAATACTAGGGCACTTTATTTTATAGCCATAATTAATTACTGAAAGTGGTTTAAGTTCAACAGTAGACTCCCAGTAGAGTCTTTCAGTGAAATGATAATGATGATTATGAGGAACAATTATTGTCTTTCCATTAACATTGCATTTTGACCACATTGGCATATTCTATTATGCAAACTAGTTTGCTCCATGTTATATAAAATATCTGAAGATACGAATCTCATTTATGTTACCTTGATCTTTAATGTACCTCTCTTTCTAACATTTCCTAAAATAAGTAACCTGTCCTTTTCCTGACCTTAAACTCTGCAGCTTTCTTTGTATCCCATAAGAGACACAATTTATGAGCAGAGTTGAATAAGTAATAGTAAAACCTTATTAACTACATCTTGAAGATAAATTAGTTAAACAACTGTATCTCTGTGTAATGTGAAGTATCAATGAATGTGTCCGACTTCAATTGATTACGCGTTGTCCCGTAACGTGTGACACAGTTCTCACACATCATTTAAGATTCAGGACAGTTCACGATTGCAAAAATGTTTTTTATAATGAATAATACAAAATTTTTTAGTCTTATGTGTAAAACTGTTTCATAGTGTCTGTAGCAAAAACTAAATACAATGAGTGTTAAACAGTGCTTCAGGTTTTAAATAGTTCAATTATTTATTGCAAATTTTGCACACAACACGAGCCAAATAATCACAATGTAATTTTGTATAATATATTTCATACAATTAGAGAACAGCAGTGTGGCACGCTTTCGGTGTTAATACTTATGTAACAGTGAGAAAGATATAGGACGCAAAATTGCTTAATGCTTCAAAATTGTAAGTTGTAGGTATAGCGATTTGATATTTATTTGCATATTTGTATTATTCTCAAATATTTTTCTTTATCAAGCTTTTTTAATGTATTAAGAAATAGTTATTTTAATATTAGATACTGTATTTGTAGTTTGTAAATAAATTATATATATATATATTACTAAAAAAAAGCAAGTTACTCCTTTAAATATAAAAAAATATCATTAACAAATAATTAATAATTTACGTACGATACAGAACTGCCAAAATAGTAGAATTACTTAAGTACTGTTCAGTTTTAAAGTAAAGGCCTAAATATCCTTCAAATATCAAATTATATTAAATTATCTGTCACAACTATAATAAATATTTTTATTTACAATGTATATAATTTCGTAATCATCAAATGCATAATGTTGTTATTTATTAATAATATACCTACACAACTATAATCAAATGATGTTTAATTTAAAAATGTGCTTTTCTGAAACATACAACATGTGACATAGTTGGCTACTTTAGTATTTTGCTTCGGTCATTATCATCATTTCATCATTTTTGCCATCTAATTACAATTACTAATGTAATACTTATAATTTACGTACACGTAAAGAATTATATAGAAATATATTTTGTGAAATATTATTTAAAATGTATTTGTCCGTTGTACAAACATTACCTACATAATTATTTGTTAAAAAAATAAAAACGTTTTCTGCTATTTGTCTACGAAAATGTGATGATTAAATATTTACGTTAATTTCTCATAATAACAAAAAATGTGTATAACCACAAAATTTATTTTATTCTCTAATATCATAAAACTCATAAATTTTGTGAGCATTTAATTTATAATGATTTTGATATCACTATAAAAACACTCGATTTTTATTTCAATTCGCGTCCCTTTAATCATTCATTCAATTTCATTCGTTTTACATATAAAAAGCTATGCTACAAAATTAGATTGGATTGTATAACTGGTCTGTTATTTTTATATCTTATTCACGATGCACTGGAATTCTATTGGTTGTTAGAGAAGGACAGGATATCCTTGTGGTCCGTGGATGGCAAATTTAAATTTATCGGGCTTTTTAAATAATAATCATTGTGCCGAGTTGCAGATGTTTATATTTTTTGTTTTGAATTTTTAATGATTTTAATCACGTTTTGCTATCATAAATTTCCTAAAACGCTTTGTGAAATTAATTGTGAAGAATTAAAAACTATTGATTTAAATTAAAACGTAAGTTAAGACCTATATTTTTATGAGTAATGATTTTGTAGATTTGTACGGTAGATGTGTTTGCTTCTAGTAAATTATTTTTATATCGGCGATTTAAATAAAGCGTGTGTTATAACTTTAATTTTATCTCGTTGATACCTAGGGTGGTTAATAGTTACTAGCGACGTTGTGTCTAATAATACGAGATAATTAGTTCTTGCTTTGTTACATTCGTGGAAACATACACGTAAGTCTTTGTTAAAAATCAATGTTCAAGACATATTTTTATACGTACCTAAGTCAGATTTCCCTCATAGCACAGTATATTTTGTAAAAAGTCCTTTGGTAAACTGACGATTAAAATTAGTCACTTGAGACCAGTTTCTTTTTAATTTTTATTATGAGTCAGTAGTCCTTTTGTCTCTCTTCTTTTCCTTGAGTACAAAGCTGAATAATTAGAAATTTCTTTTGCCATTTTAAAGTACTAGCACATTTTTATGTTTATTTTAAAAATTATGAATGTACAAAACAATAATTTATTTGTTTTATAAAATTCAGCAAAATAAAAGAAGCAAGTTAAAAACTGATTTAAAGTCTTATGCAAATCATGAGAAAATTTTGGTATTCAACAATGTACACAAACATTATAATCTTAAACACAGATCTCTCATATCTTTGTATCTGCATGCATAAACAATAATACCATAAAATATGCAATTTATTATTTCTGTTTATCATGACATAATGAAGATACATCTCCCTTTCGTTTGACATTACTGACTAACGATGAAGAAAAACGTTATTAGGAAACATCGAACATGTAAATATTTTAAATTGCTATTCCACATTGAGCAAGCGTGGTGATGCCTCATGCCGGGCTCATCAGAAGGGGCCTTTGCAGTGCAGTTATATAGTAATGCACTAGTATTTATGTTTCTATCATTCAAAGTTCATAAATAGTACTAAATGAATTATTTTATGTGTGCTTAATGCCTATTAGTTCCTAAATTCTATTGTAAACCCACTTTCATTTAAATTTTTTTTTAGGTTAAAATTCATTTAATTTATGTAAGGCAGGAGTTACAAATACAGTTGACTATATCTCAACTTAGTAGGTGTGATTTTATGACTTATACACACAACCATGGACATGGCGATGTTTTTAGAAAACATCAGCTTTGTAGAAGTAATCCTTTGGATGCACAACCAACCCGTTGCTAACCATGTACAGAGAAAGGGATTGGGAAGGAAAAAGAAGACAATTAAGAGAGTAATTGGGCTGCAGGTGCTCTTAAAAATGCGATTTTGTCAAATTTAAAATATTTGCAATGAGCAGGTTGCCTAGAAGGAACTCCATAATATTTATTTTGCTCTAACCACTAGTTAAGAGTCCATAGCTATAATGGGAACTGGTTGTGGCGGGGCACCAGCCTTGAGCCCCCACTGCATGGTTAATCCACAAACTATGATAAGGACCATTCTACATTTAAGATTTTGACATACCTAAATGCAATAAACATAATTATTGAATGAAATCCTTTGTTGTTGGTAGTAGGTATTCACATTGTCGAAAATTATCAATTTCGTCCAGATAATGTACCAGAATGTAATATCTGGTATTAATAAGTGTAATAGATAGTAGTATGGCAGGTTCAATAGTTGAACATAGTTTACACAAGTTTAGTTTTACCAAGTCTTTCAAATAGCGTCATACTAGTAGCAGAGGAGAAACTATTTATTAGGTTGTTACGTGGCACATGGCTGGTGAATCATGTACCGCCGTATCTGCACCTAATGAGGCCTCGACCTCCTTTGGGCTTTGCTGCTAAAGGGCCTCTAGATGAATTTTGATACAGGGCCTGTCTGTAGCAAGCTATGCCACTGGTCTTACACACTTCTGCTTACCTTTTGAAAAAAGCGTGAAGCTATGTTATTTGTCTGTTTCGAAAGCATCACTTAACAGGGAGGAAACAGAGAAACCTGTACGCAACGGAAGCCTATTTCTTTTAAGTTTATGTATGATCACCGAATTGCAACGATATCGGGAAGAACGCAACCCTATCTTTTATTTTTAGTCTGTGTGACTAAGTCCAATAACTTCAAGATTAAGAACATCTAATCTTTTACCATAAGCCCTCGTTATTATCTGTGTCAGAAAGGTCAGGTCAAACCTTACCCTGAATCCACAGTTTTCTTGTGTAAATCTGGAACTGACCTAGTTTTACTTCCATAAATTTTGTCAGCGTGTTTTTCAAAATGCTGACTCGACCCTTTACTATGGCTATGGCTTTTCGCAGGTAACAAAAATATGAAAAATATGAGAAATGTACATCGTAAATGCTTTATTGTGCTTTTTAGGCGGTAAACTGCTGAAACGCAATAGGACACAGCCTAGGAGATCGTTTTAACGTATTTTTTTATTTTTTTTTTATTTTATTTTTTTTATTTGATTAATACGGTACACATACCAATTACATTAATCAATCAATCAAAGCCGAAAAACTATTACAAAGAACTTATACCTATATAAAATAAAACATAACAGATCATTCACATATTTTTTGTAAATATTCTAAAACTACATGGCACTTATCAGCAAACAAATCACACTCCGGGATGGTCGCTACAAGTTTATTAAGGGTGGTAAGTGTACGAGGAACGGGTGAGGACGCGCGAGCGACAGTGCGGCACGGAGGCACGGCTAGCAGCCGATGACTCCTACCACGAAGATAATTATTGGGAGTGTACAGCCGAATCAGCTCACCATAAACCTCCGGAGCATCTATAATCCCCCAGCAGACCTTAAGCATAGTATTAACCTGATCACATGCTCTCTTCGTTTCCAATGTATTGTAGCCCAGGCAGGCTTTCATTCTTGTGCTTTGCTATTCACACTAAATACAAATAGCTAAATTTTGCCTGATATTAGAGCAGATGCTGCTGCCCTACCCATGTCATAATTTCAGTTGAATAACGTCCAATACTTGGATTGGCATAGTTTCCTCCCTTAATTTTGGATAAGCCGTGTATTAGTTGCAATAGGATTACTCCAACTAATACCACTTGCCGTTTACAAGTCATCAATTATCCGAACTTGAAAGCGTAATACATATATCAATTCTAGATGTATCTCGCTCCTGCTGACAAGCTAGTGCGGCGCGCCCACTATGGCGGAGGAGCACGCGTGCTTGGTGCGCGCACGCTCCGATTCTGAGGGCTCCAGCAAGTTGGGCAGTTTCGGATCTCTCGCTCGCACCATGACTTACACAGAAGACAGGCTCAATGGTAGGTACTTTACGTGGTGATAATCTTCGATCCTGGGTCTGAGAAAAGCATCTTACAACGTCCCCTTACTGGACTCTAGAATATTAGACATTGTAGGAGACTGGAGATTGTCAGCTAAAATTCACGATGGCTTTTGGAATGGTTACCATCGCTCGAGCACCTTTGTTAAGAAAATAACACCACTCCGCCAGCTGGATAAGCAGTCAGTGGGGTCCAGGAGCAGTGGAACTGAAGATAGATTATAAATATAGCAAACTCCGCACTTTAAGAAAAGGTTATATCCTACATTTTGAGACTGATCCAACATTGGTCGTCTGTGCAGGCAGATGATGTGATAATAATTGTTTCAGGTACTGATAATGGCGGTGGCGAGCCTGGCAACGCCGCACACATGGCGACCAGCCCGCCAGAGAACGCCGCCGACTCTAATGAGAGCGGCGAACTCCTTGATTATAACGACTCCAGCGTGTTAGAGCAGTTCCATGAGGATGCGCTTAGACAGGTAACTATAGCATTTTTTTATTGTCCTGTAGCCCTTACCTCAAAATTTATTCATTGTTGTACATTAGTTCTTGTACCTAGTAACGGCCAAGCCACATATTTTGTCTAAGCCCTAAAAGTATGTGAAGTTAGGGCTTGTAAAGTTAGAAACTTGGCTCTACATGAGATCTAATAACTTGCAAGCCATTATGGTCTTGTCTTGGCAACAATTTACGTGAAAATATTTTAATGGAATATCTTCAGACTTAATAATATCGATACTGATTCTTGGTACATGTTTCCAGGCTGGATGCGGTCTGGCTCAAGCAAGAGTATTACTAGCGGTTGTTCTAGCAATAGCCGGCTCTTCGCTAGAACTGGCCGCCATACCTTTTATACTACCCTCAGCTGAGATCGAACTATGTATACTGCCACACGAGAAAAACTGGCTTGGTAAGTAATTTTTTTAATACCAAAATATACGGTTTTGGAATCGATACAGGACCGAAAACTCAAATCGATGCAGCAAAACAATTTAATCGAGAGACCTAGTAGCGAAAGCGGATTTGCTAACATTCTCTTGTTAAATCTATGTCTGCTGTGTTCATGTTATGAAAAAAGATTAAATGTTTAATACCTTTTTGATTTTTATTAAGTACAGAGTGGCTTGAAAATTTCACATTAATTTAAATCACGTGTAGTGTTGTACGGCCACGACGCCGTACGCGAAAAAACAAACCAAACATCTTTAAGGTTTGGACGCAGGATCATTTTTAAATTTTTGTGCAACTAACCATGCTGTATGTGCGTCAACCGGTCATAGACCTCACAGCAATAACTCCGATACGACCGTAGTAATACGTCGAACACGAAACGTTGCCGTTCCGACTTTTTACTCAATGAAATTCGAATACTTCATTCAATCTAATGAGAGTTAATGTTTCATTCTCTTTTCTTATTATTTAAAGATTGGTCAGATTAGTACCTACGAACGAAATTTATTATTTTATACGCCATTATTGTGAAATTATGTAATACAAATAATAATTACCACCCAAAACATTGTGTATTATTAAGAATTACGAAAATAAATGCGAAAAAAAGAAATACCTAACATTACCTTGCATTGTTGTTGGTAACTTTTGGAAACAACAAACATCTGTATGCACTGATAAAACTCACAGAATTCGGCGGGGTATAGGTAGGTCCTTATCACTGAGCGGAAATCCACTGACTAGTTTTGTAGTTAAGGTACACGACAAAGATATCTCAACAGATTCAGTGATTCATTTCATTTACTTCTACTACACACATTACACTTTTCTGAAATAAAGTCGTGTAATCAAAATCACTAACAGTCTGCTCTTGAAACAGACTCACACTTTTGGTAGTAGATCCACGCTGGTTTCAGCATGAATGGGCCCGATCTTCCGGGGAAGAACAACCCTCTCATAGAAGATCGACGTAAGAGTAGTAGTATCGGTTCTACTGCATTTCGTTCGGTGCATGAGAGCGCCAGAGACCCAATTGCTCCCTTTCCTCTTTCCTCACCTCCGTCATTCCCTTCCCCTAACCCCATTCCCAGCCGCCATATTGGAGGCCACCATACCAGCAGTTTAAGACGATGACTTTTGGTATAGTGGCCACACTTCTGGATTCCACTGACTGCTTACCATCAGGTGAGGTGGAGTCACTTTGGTAGGCTAATATAAAAAAAAATTGTTTACAAAAGTAATAAACAAAACAGAGGCGGCGCGGCGCATTCGTTCCGGTCCCGGCTAACGAAATCTTTGCGCTTGCGCTAGTAATGGCGATCTGAGACCGCTTAATTGAAGAATCGATTTTTAGGCAAAAAATATCGATTTTTATATTGATATGCAGTAGTGAATCGATTCAGTGAATCAATATTTTAGCCTTGAAAATCGCCATTTCTTTATTGTTTTGTTAAACTATAAATCCCCTCCAACCGGGATTCTCGCCTTGTCGCGGCGAGGGGGGCTTAGTAACCGTGGTTACCCAGAACCACGGTGAACCAAGAGGAACCCCCAAGGAGGGGAAAACCATAAATAATAAAACCATAAAATTATTTACACTTAGTTGAATGTACCCGTAATATTACGTTGTTGCCGATTAAAGGGTGGTTAATTACTTTAAAACTTGCGAGATGATGACTTTCTTTTTTGGAGAATCGATTCATTAGCAGATTATTTTAGGTAAATTATTTCGTGTTTCTAACTCCGTAAAAGCCATTTAACTTCTTTTTGAAGAACCTTACTATTTAGTTCCTAAAACTTTGAGGGAATTCATTCCACAACTTTATTCTACTTGGAAGATAGATTCTTCGAATAACCGAAGAAGACCAATTAAGGCTAACCTTTGCAACAGTAGACCTAAATAACAGTTTTCCTTTTATATCCAGTGATGATCAGTCTCGTGGGTACTTCTCTGGGTGCTGTCGGCTGGGGCGTATTGGCTGAACGACTCGGCAGACGGCGCACCCTCGTCTCTTGCCTGGCAGTAAACGCGGTATTCGCAGCAATCGCTGCCTTTATGCCCACCTACGGCACTTTTATGATGGCTAGGTAAGCTAATAAAAAAATATTATATTATAAATATACCGGTTACGTTTACTATATGAAAAGTGGTTTTTGCCCTGCAGTGGGACAGTAAATAGGCTGGTATGGTATTATTACAGGTTCTGCTCAGCCATCGGTTCGGGTGGTATCGTGGGCACGTCGTACACGTACGTGGGCGAGCTCACGTCCCGCACTATCCGGCGAGGCGCGCTGGTGTCGCTGGCGGGCGCAGCGGCCGCGGGCGAGCTGCTCGCCGCCGCGCTCGCCGCCGCCGCGCTGCCGCAGACTGGCGCCGATACGCTCACTGAGAACGGAGAACACTTCAGCGCGTGGCACAGGTACTACTACACAGCACTACACTACACAACACTACACAACACTACACTACACTACACAACACTGCACTACACTACACAACACTGCACTACACTACACTACACTACACTACACTACACTACACTACACTACACTACACTACACTACACTACACTACACTACACTACACTACACTACACTACACTACACTACACTACACTACACTACACTACACTACACTACACTACACTACACTACACTACACTACACTACACTACACTACACTACACTACACTACACAACACAACACGACACTGCAGTACACTACACTACACACTACATACTCACACTATAAAATAATATGTACATACATGTGATGTATCAAACATAAAATCAATGCCCCTGATGTTGTTTTCGTCTTTTATCGTAGTGTAAAAGAAGAATATGGGTATACTTCTAATCCATTCCATTTTTTAGTTTATATTATACAATAGTAAAAAAAATATGTTTGAAAGTAACTAGTCTGAAGTACTGAATTACATTAAATCATTGTCGAGCACTAACTTTTTCGATTATATTTAAAAGTACAAAAGAATCCTACATTTTTTGATATGAAAAATAAATTTATCTACAAATATAGCACTCAATTAAAAACATATGTATTTATAGGTACCTGCTACTATGCACTCTGCCGATCCTCGCGTCTTTAGTAAGTTTGATATGGACGCCGGAGTCGCCACGGTACTTACTCGACGTGGGGCGGGAAGTCGACGCCATGATGCTTTATCAGGTACGACAATCGTACGTAACATGGGTTGATTATCTCCGTGGCGCATCAGATTTGCTTATGATCACAATACAACAATTTATGATTTGTATTTTATATTGTACTCGAGACAATATTTTGTGTAAACCATAAAATGTAATTTGTATGTTGACTTTCTGTTTGTAAAAGTACCCTAAGACACAGATTTTGATCCTTAGTGCGGCAATGATTTGCCTAAAATAAATTTCCTTTCAGAACATACACAGCAGTAATCAAATCCGTTTATGTGCGACTTCTCACGTTGGTACCACCAACGCCGACCCGGATTACCGGCTCGGCGAGCTTGCTCTACCGGGCAAGAGACGCCCGCCTGCCTTGCACCATGTCAGACATAGCGTTAAGATGGTAAATATACAAATTATTATTTACAATAGGGTATTACACTCATATTTAAAAAGTGTCCCAATTCTTAAAGTGCTTATGAACTACTAAAGAATTCACAAAAATTTTATTCAATCGTGTCATAAAATTGCATTTTCAAATTTTGTGAGTTTTTGATGAAAATGCTGGACGCAATAGTTGACAGTTGACACTTCTAAGTTTACATAGCCGTATGACGTAATAACATGGCGACCACTTAAAATAGTGATCAGAAATAAAATTTAGTTTGCTATTTTATGAACAACATGTAACGTTTTCCGACTGCTTTTGGCCTAAACTATCTCAATAATGTATTTGTTGATTTTTCTCATATATAGTAAAATACCCTATTAGTGCGATTTATGTACTGGTATAGTAGAGCGAAAGAAGAATATGGATATGACCTTAAATCCCGGACTTTTATTTGCTTACGATTTGTAAATTGTTTTTTTTTTTCTTTTTTCATTGAAATATACATTTACAATGGTGTATGTATACATCAAAGGCCATGAGTACCTCTCTTATTTAAAAATTAGATATTCTCCAAATACACTGGTGTCCTTAAAAACCAGAAATAAATAAATTGAAATGTTCTAATAAATAAAATTGTGTTACGTTATATTCAAATTCGCTCTGCCTTATGCTTGCCTATCTAATCCATAAACATCAGTACTTTTTTCACACATTACTAGGCAGTATACTTCTTTGCCACCAAAGTTTTATAAAAAAATAAACTCGGAACAAAGTGATGTTCCAATTTGTATATTGTTGTCCACAGTTCTGGCAGTCGTTCTTCCAGTTGTTGTCGAGTACGTACAGAAGGACCACGTTGTCTCTCGGTGGAACTCTGTTCTTCATGATGGCTATACAGGTAAATCTAAAACGATGTGTTTTAATGTCTGTGTAATAAAAATGTTTTCAATGACGTCCAATGCTAAAAATAAGTCTCAAAGACCGATCTTTGAATATCTGTTTAAAGAATTTTATCATCGTAATAAAGGTGTCCGGCATCCGAAAAATGATGGCCGAGGATCAGTCAAAATTGCTCGACTTATGTCTAGCATTGTACGTTTTTCGGCTGAAATGCTGACCATGTATTTTCTTCCGCAGTACTACCTATCATCATACGTCCCATTGACAGTCGAAAACATGGAATCTATAGAATTCACAGCATCTCGAAAGACTATCACTAACGAGACGTTCACTGACGAGGTCTACAATACTACTTTAGAGAACATCGAGTATAATAACGTAACTTTTACCAAATGTTCGTTTAATAATATTCTGATGTCGTATGTCACGTTTAATAACTGTTCGTTCTATAATGTAGCTCTGTCTAATATTAAGAGCTCCTTCACGACGTTCAAGGGTGCAATGTTTGTTAATAGCACGTGAGTATTCTACTTTATTTTATTTTTTCTGATTTGTAGTGTTATATTCTACTAGCCTTTGTTGATTAATGTTGATCTAATGCTGATGTAAAATAGTTCTGGCTGGCTGAAGTTTTTATTTCTATTGCTTCCATATTCTGATCAGACGGCAATCCCGTGTTTGCAGATAGATTAAATGCAGACCCGACAAAATGTGTACTAAATTCATTATCGATATGTGTTTTTTTTTTGTTGGATATTTAACCTAAATAGAACGGAAAATAAATATTTAGAATATAAACTTATTGTATTTCTAGATTATTTTTATTTTTTGTCTTGGTAGTCTTCAGTAGATCGCGGAAATAAAGAAATATTCGCCAAAAATGGTCTTGTAGGCAGCAGGAAGTAATAAATAGCAAAGAAACATTTATTAATAGGTAATTTCATAGATAGTAATAGTATGAATAAGAATGGTCTAAGAATGGCCCTAAAATACTGCCTTGTGGTAAACCACAAGAACGGTATATTTTAATAGAATGTATCTACTAGTTCATTAGTTTGCTTATGTTTGCAACCACGCACTGCTTTCGGTTTATACATCGCGGTGTCGAAAGTCCATATTTTAAAGCTTATACGTTATTAAATAATGCGCGACAGAGTCGAACGCCTTAGACAGATTCAATTGTTCGTTGATTTTTAATCTTAGTTTATTTGTTACTTGTACTATACAGTCACTAAATGATAATAGTAGTATCTAATGTAGGTACTATTATAAGATACCTTATCTTATAGCTGGTTTTGTTCCGGACCACAGCAATTCAGGAGCCCAACTACAACCTCTTATAGCATCTCTATCTTATATCTTATTATAACCTTACTTTGTTTCTATTCTTGTTTTCAATGGTACAAAAGAAAAAGACAAAACACAAAGTAATATTAAAATAATAATGCTATAAGGAGCGGCTATAGACAATACTAGTTATCTGTGATATTGTTTTGTTTTAATTCAACTGCTATACACTAAATTTTTTTTTTGCTATAAACTTAAAATTTTATAAGGAAAAGCAAAGGGCTTAATATACTGCCCTGAGGTACACCAATATTAGTTTACCTACTTACCTTTTAACAGAAATATGTTCATATCTTTACATTTTTAAAAGATTAGCTAATGCCACTGCTTTTAAAGCTATTTTATCCAACTAAATGCCGGACGTCCTTTCACATTTCCTAAAAGTTTTTCATTTGATACAAGTCAAATGCTATCGAAAAATAACAATGCCTACTTCGAGAAAAACGTAAAACCCTGTCGGTTCCGTATTATTTTGTCGATTCGATCTCGCTGGATTGCCGTCTCATGTACTAGCTGACCCGTCTCATCGAATTATGTACTGTATGTGTTTGCGCCGTACAATAGTGTAATAATGAGGATTGCGTAGTATCATCGACACGGACATGGAGGTGGGGCGTGAGTTCGACCTGTGGTGTCGCTTCTTGGGCACGACACTGCGCGGCATGCGCGGGGGATGTGCGCGGCACGCGGCGCTCGCGTGGCGGCTGGCGGGGCGCCTCGCCGAGCGCACCTACCTCGCGCACGCCGCGCTACTAGCGGCGTTACTGGCGCTGCTGCCGCCGCCGGCGCGACCCGCAGGTACACACATACGCAGGTACACACACATACGCTCGCGTGGCGGCTGGCGAGTGAGAGCGCTGGCAACTCAATAAACCTCTCTGTCCTCTTCCATTTTCTTTCCACATACCCTTCTTCCTACATGGTCGGCAACGGCTTGGTTGTGTACAAAACATAGCCATGACCTTATAGTATTACGGTTACCACTTACCATTAGGTGGGCCCCGTATGCTTGTTTGCCACCATATAAAAAAAATATTACACAGATAACGCTACTGCCCGTTACCCAGTATTTCCTCAATTGTCTGTGACGAAACTCAAGAGGAAAATGAAGTAGTTCCATATTGTCGACCACACGGTGCAAAAACGCATCCTTTTCATGTAAATTGACGTTTATATCTAGGATTTCCTTTAAAACTTTTTGCTATAGAAATGTAAAATATAGTAATGGTCTATTATTTCCTTACAGTGGGACTATGCGTAGCATGTTCGCTAATATCGCCACTAGTCTACCTATCCTACAGCGAAACAGCCCTTTACATCGTTGAAGCACTGTACAGAGTATTTATCGCGCTGATTATGTATACCGTCGGTGTCAGCGTGGTAGAGTCCTACCCGGCTAATTTGAGGTCAGTGTTGCAATGTTGTAAAATTTAATATCTACTAAAGTTTTTATAAAAATCTACTAAATTGTAAAAAATACTAATGAGTGAAAAGATAAATGAATGTTGAAGAGGCAAATAAGGTATGTTTAGATTATAGCAAATAACATTATTTGGTGTCTACTTGTCTACTAGAATTTAATTAAACTAAGTAGATTTAATAATTTAGTCCAGTAGATTTTACTACATCATTTACAAACTTCTACTACCTATCCTACTGCACCTTCTGTACAGAAAGTTTGAGGTTCCTACACGGGAAAATAAATTTGTGTGATCCATAAAACCATAATTGTTTCGTGTCATTTTTAAAAATTGTGAATTGTATGTTGTTACTTTATTTCGCGACGCTTCTGCACTATTTCGTAAGTTTATTTAATCCAAAAATACAAATTTATCGATATTTTCTATTATTTAGATGCACAGCCCACGGCCTCATCCTATCAGTAACGTATATGGGTGGCGCGCTAATACGAGGTGCGGGGGAAGGAGGACGGATAGTGTCCGCCCTGTTGTGTGCTGTGTTCTCGTTAACTGCTGCACCGCTAGCTGCTAATATACGCTAAGGATATTAGAAGGTATTTATCTGAATTAATGTTGAGAAATTACGATGTACTCGTGATATATAGTGATGGTTAAAATTTCTTATAAATTTATTATTTTTCCTCATATAGTTAAAAATACATTTTAATAAAAAGTTTTAAAAAATGTTTAAAATCAAATAGGTCAAGATTTTAGATTGTATAAGATATTGCAAAGTCAAATTAAAATATTTTATTTTAAAATTTACTAATATTTAATTAATTCCACCTGTACCAGTTTTTTCCATCAGTTGTAAAGCGGTTGGAAGGAACATGGATAGAGGTAGATCACTGTGTCGCCCAATTTCTTACGGGTCATGGTAACTTTAAGAGCAAACTATTTTCGTTTAAGTTAGTTGATTCGCCGAGTTGTCAGTGTTCCAATCAAGAACAGTCTGCTCATCACATTCTTTGGGAGTGTAGTCTTTGGCGTAAAGACCGCGAAATAATGTTAAATAGTTTACAAGTTACATCAGGACCAGTTTATTATGAGGATCTTGTGTCATCTAGGGTGAATTTCCGTGCGTTTAAGCGTTTCTGCCATACATATTACTGGAATCAGATATAGCTCACATAGGTCCCTTAATATTACGTGACCGTGGTGCTCTCTTTTAATAGGTCATAATCCTATACAGATTAAATTTGTCGCCCGCTTTGCAATGGAGGGAAGTGGACATTTTATTTCCAACTCCTCCTCTTACTTCTGATTAAATTCGTTGCGGGGTCCAAGACAGTAGGTTTAGCAGTCCCCGGGACTCCCGAGTGTCAAAGCTCGGTGTTTTTCTTGGATATCACTGTTAATCCTGGCTTACAGGAGTCACAGTGATGGGCATGTGGGTGGGATTGTCCCGTAATATTTAATTAACTACATGTTGTTTTTTTTTATTACAGGCAACACTGAAGATTACACATAAAAAGGACCAGTTATTAGGACTGTTATCTATAATTGAATATGCATCAATACTGATTATGACAATCTACGCTTATAACTAAATATGAACTTTGACAACACATTTAATTTCGATTTCGATTCCGACATTCGAAAACACTATTCACTTGTATCGGTTCACGAGAACTTCAAATAGAAATTATAATATTTCAGGTTTATTTTGAAAAGGTGTATTTTCAAAAGAATCGGCGTCTCCTCCTAACATTACAATGCTTACTTTAGCAAAAAAAAAACCCACTTACTACTAAAAACACAACACTACCCACATAGTTTTAGAAATTTACTTACTTACACAATCGAAACCATAATATGACATTTTAACTATGGACAAGAAAATCGTTTCGAAATATTACTTGCCCTTGTCATACCAAAGTTAATATCTGATAATAATAATTATTTAACCCCAAATCTATGGTTCAGTGGTATTATGTAGTGCCATGCAGAGATCTCGAGTTCGATCCCAATGTCTGGTAAAGTGATATTGAGTTTTAAGTAAATGGTAACAGATTCGCTCCCTGTTACAGTAGACAGCTAGCGAAATGTGGACGTTATGCAACTGCCTACCCCTTCGGCGAAAACGGCGTGAACCCTTATTAGTTTAAAACAAAGCAATAAACGGTTATCAAATGCAGAAACATTTTAAACAGAATAACGATGGAATAACTGTATTTTGACACTTTTTAAAACGAGCGTCACAGCTAAAACGCCATGCCAGTAATCTGCTATGATGGAACCCCACTGACTGCTTACCATCAGGCAAAAGTCATTTTGATAGCCTTTTAAAAAAATCATACAAAATCATCCTTTGGGGATATTTGACGATAATATAAACACTATCAACAAAAATTTCTGAAAATAATCCGCGGGAACCACTATGTCTAGAGAACCGTTGAGGTCATACATTCGTTATTATATTTAAACAACGATGACGTTCTAGAACGTTCAAGCACCATCTGGTTGATAATTCGAGTTGTAAATGTATGTAAATAGTAATATCGATATCTATAATCGATTTTAGATTAACGATTTTTAGGATAATTCACAGTGGAATATTAGTTTGATATATTTTGATAGTATTATAATGACTATAAGGAATGAGCTAAAAAGGCTGTTTCAGAACTTATGACCCTATTTTCACTGGCGTAAGGTGTTTCGACATTTTGGCGCAAAATGAAAAAGTCATTTTATTGTCAACTAACCCGATTTAGTCTTAGTGTGCGTTTCCATTGACGCGGAGCTGGGCTGAGTGGAGAGGAGAAGAGCAGCGGAAAGTGACAAGTGTTTCCATTGCAGCTGAGTGGAGCTGATCTAAGCAGACCAAAGCTGGATTCAGCCGCGTTCCGATCAGTCAAATTCATTCAAGTGTAACATAACCGGCTACCGCACCGCCACGCTACGCTGCGAGGGCACCACAGTCCGCTCGACTCCATTTTGTCCAGCTTGGGGCCGCGTATTTACATATTTTATTTGAAAGTCTGTTCAGCTCCGCTTACACTGATTTCACTGACGCAGAGTGGAGATTTCGAGCATTGTGATTGGCCAACTCACAGTCCGCTCCTCTCCTCTCCGCCCAGCTCCGCGCCAATGGAATGGTCTTTCTGGGCAGAGTGATGAGGAACGAACCGTAAATTGGCCAATCACAATACTCGCAGTAGTATGGTGTATTTCGATCTGTTGCTTAGTTTGAATGAAATTTCCTACTGTGCCTTACCCCTCTAGTCTTCATTTTTTTGTTTAATAATTTTATTCTTTATAATACTATCAAAATATTCAAACCCAATTATTATAACTTTTTAATTTTGCTTAGCAATTATATATTGTTATAATTATTCCATTTCTATTTCAGAAAAAAGAAAAAGCAATACAAAAATTGCCTTTCATTTTATTCTGAGGGGTAAATTTGGAGTTTAGGTATATTGTGGGGTAGAAAGGTATTTCAGAAAATATTTAGTAATAAAATCGGGATTGTCTTTAATTTACATCATTTAAATTATTTCGAACAAATTCAACAACTTTGGAGTTGCCACAAAATAAATTTGCTACTGAAATAGTCGAAAAATTCCAAAGTAATATATAATTTGGTAGCTTTAAAATTAGATCTTTTCAATTATTATTAAATATATATTTTGTAGTTTAAGTAAGTAAGGCTGAACATATCGACGAAGAATATGGTTGTAATATTATTTATAAATCTGACTGGAACTATAAATAAATAGAACATAAAACTTGGAGGAAAAATAACAATCTTTTGGCGCCATCTTAACAGTAAAAGTGTCGCTTAAAGGCTGATGCAATGTAACCATTTTCATTCCGTTAACTGTTATAAAAAATATCGCGACGACTAGTACAGCCCCTATTATTTTTACACCTAGCGCAATTCCTAAAAAGTGATATAATTATATGATCAAAATATTTAAAGTTTTTTCTGTTATAATACATTTTTATTTCTATTAACGTTATGCTATTCGAGTATAATGATTTTCAATAAGCCTTTAAAGACGAATTTAGTTACTACTTATTCTTTAGAAACATCTGTAAAAATACTTTAGTTTAGGTTTATGGTTACAATGAATTATCTGGGAATTATACTCTGGAGTTTTAGGGTCATCCTGGCTAACAGTAGTAAAAGTAATGTAGTTTAAAATTATATCATAGTCATGATGTGCACTTGAATATTGGAGAAACTGATGAAATCGAACATCACATTATGCGCTAATAGAAGATTAGCTACGCAGGTATGAACGCACCTTTGTATTGAATTGTTTATATTATTATATAACTAAGTTTATTTATTATTTTATTTAAAAGACTTTTAATTGTAATTAATCTGACACTTTCACATACAGACCGCATAGTCAGAATTAGGCTTTCTAACACATTTGGCAAAAATACGTTGGACGTAGCGGCGGAGTCCGTACGCGCAAGGAGTTAGTTATTGGAAGTCGAATCTATGCCGAATTTTCGTAAAAAAAATTATCACCATCGTTACTTTGTAAAGATTCAGTTTTTCTGAGCATAATGACGTAATATACCACAAAAACATGGTGAATTTTGTCACTAGTAGTCGTCTAGATGGCGCCACTATAATCACAAGTCAGTTAACGAATTTTAGTATAATTTCTAGTATATTTTAATTATAATAGTTTCTAACCTAAATATTTTATATTTCACCTTGCCAATCCGAATAACATTGAGTGTTGCCATATCTTATTTAAGTGATATTATTATAGACTGTGTATCCTAGTTTATAAAAGACATTATTTCTTAACACTTTAGAACATTAAACTAGGTAGCGAGCTTTTCGAGCTTTTTCCCCTCTTTCCCAGCTACTTTCGATCCACCAAAAGCTCATTTTGTCAATCCATCTAAATGCAAGTATGTCGCAAAATTTGACTGAAGACATTTTCTTGCCAACGAGCTTGTTACCATTTTAGACACTGGTATATTATTGAATACACTGTTGTTGTGTTAGTAAACGTCCTGAGCGCATTATACACGTTAGATCTTACAAGTTTAGCGAAATATTATCAGAGTGCGTTATGATTCGATTGGTTCGATCGTACATGACATTTTTTGTCTTCTAATTTTTGTTAGTGTGAGGGATTTGTCTTTATGAGTTAGTTTTGATTTAGATGGCATGTGACGGTCACGAAATTGTATGTTTTACACGTACCCCGCCTATCACTGAAAGCGGCAGAGGAATTTCTTCGCATTAAACATTAGAACGCGTCTCCCTAGTTTCATGATCTAAAATACACACGAATTAGTTATAATTGTATTTTATTAAGGCTCAATTTGCACTGGTTTTAACGAACAGCTGAAAGACTATTCGGCTTCACAGCCCGCAGCTAACAGCTAAAATCTCGGTGTGAATTGAACCTAAAATGACTGACATTTTTATTTCGTGTAAAAGAAAAGTAACATATTTTTATTTAAAATTTTGAGGTTTAACTATGTATATTCTTGGCTTGCATCTCCTAAAAATGTTGAAAACACTCTTAAAGTATGACATCGTAAAATATTTGGTCTTATATAAATAACTGAGAAAATTTGATTCAGTAAACTATCACAAGACAGTTGTATTTACCTCCTACTCAGTAGGTAAAATATTTCTTTATTTCAATTATTTGATATATTTTATTTTCCATTGATTACAATTTTTAACATTTTTAAGCATTCCCTTATTGTGACTGATCAAGCCATTTATTTCCTAGTCAATCTCGAGTATGTCCAAATTAACAGCATAGAATAGATTAATTGACAATTTGAGAATATGATGACAGCAGCAGCTTCCACCTTATCGATGCGAGACAAAGCACGGACAAATTCCGTTCTGACAGTTCATAAAGATTAGACTTGTATTGATAAAGTTTTCAACATCACTATTTTAATCACGAAGGAACATTCTGTCACATTACTGGCTTAAACTTTGACGTAATAGTTAGAAGACAGAGACAGCAATGCTAGGCTAATGAAAAAACGTAACTATGAAAAAGAAATTGCCGAAATATGAACCTTAAAGTATACTGCATAGAGGTTTTTTTTCAGTGCCTCTTTTCTTTTAGTTAGGCCTTTGCTAGTATAACAATATAATGAAATGACTTTCTGTAATGCCTAATTTGTATTTTAACACCTATTTATTTTAATATATAAATACATAATGTTAAAATAAGAGAGTAATGGCAGAATCTGGGACTTTTATTATTTAATTTAAGTTACTTGTCTGAATTGTCAGTCTGATATAACTGTTTTTAAATAAAATAGTATAAAAAATAAACATCTCAGTTTGGTTTCTAATTCAAGCAAGTAGCTTTTTCTAATACAAATGTAATTTTTCTTATTTTTATAGTTTAAATAAATTTTCACTTCAATAAATGCTATACTTCAAAGTTTTATTGTAGGACAACTTAATTTATATGGATACATACACATCCCTTGTTCTTCTTCTAAGGCGCGAAACACAAAAATGTCGTCTTAGACAAAATGGCAGCTCGTGTCACGCCATTTATTTTTATTTCATACATTATAGGAAATGAAATTGAGCAACGTCGCCTTTTCTGTTTTGCGCTTATATACTATTCCCTAATTTTTTACACTTAGTACACGCGCCAATTTTAAATCATTTGGTAGTTTTTAAAGTTCGCAATACGATTTAGTTATGAATAAAATGGTTTTAGTTAAATTTTATGTAGACTAGGTAGGATAATGTATGTAATGGAATAAAATGAGGTAAATAGGAATGTTTTGACTTCATAATTATAATGTATGTATATATAAATGTGACGCCCCTTGTATCGTATATTGATTTTCTTATAATAATAGGTAAAATATTTTGTTTCAATGTAAACTATGAAATATTAAATACTATGTAGCTTTATTATACACGTAATACGAATTTTATGTTCATAATGTTATTATTTATCTCATTTTTGTATCGTATAATAATGGAGGTTGGGCGTTGGATTGCATTTAAAACAACTTGAAGTTTGTATGACAGCGCCATCTAACGGCGAATAGTCTAAGTTTAAACGCTAGTGCCATCTGTCGACGTCCAACTGAAGTTTTTTCGTGTGGCTAGTAGACAATAGAGACTGAAAATTGTATTTTGTCATCTGATGTGTGTATAATAAAGATCAAATGTTCATATAATTATTCTACGTTGTTTTTTTTACTTATCCTTTGATTTATGAGTGACTCTCATACCTAGCGTAAAGAAACACATTATTTACCATAGCCACCACGCTAGGTACCTAAGCGGATTAGTGACCGCAATAAGAAAAAGTAAAAAGGTAAACATTATTTCATAAGCCATAAAATAAAGAGCAAAAAGTCGTAGGAGATCGTTACACATTGAATTAAAAACTAAGGTAGGTCAAAATATAATTTCATAATAACCTCTTACAACAACAACAACGCTACAAATTGCATTCAAAAAACTAATTTATGTGGGTAGGTCACAAATACTTTCAATTCATAACAGATAACCTCTTACAAGATTCTGCTACCCTAGTACTTACTATGGCAGCAATGCTACAAATTGTATTAATAACAAATTTATGTGGGTAGTTCACATAAACTTCATACCAACCTCTTACAAGATTCTGCTATCCTAGTACTTTTTCTACTGTATATGAAGTTACTTCAAGATTGTATTACAACAGTGTGGGTAGGTCACAAATAAGTTTATTAATGCAACCTCTTACAACATTCTGTTAACTTAGTACTTGTTGCTACAAATTGTATTAAAAACTTTGTAGGAAAGACTGTAGATTTCTTCCGAAATTTTTTATTTGGAAAGGATAATAGATTATAAATGAAACACAATAAAAACAGAAAAAAATAAACGGAATTGTATAATTTATTCAGAAACACAAAATAAATCATTAGGTCGTATATTTTATTTTGTAATTAATATTTTTTATAATTTTGAGTCTATTTTATTAAGATTGCTTGAAAGGAACAATAATAATAAAAAAGCTAGGTTTTTGGCAACTGTATTTTGTTTGTAATTTTGTCATTTAAATTATTATGAAACTGAATTCTAACATAAAATGCATTTGAATTAAGAAAATAGTGATGTTTACTAAACTTATAAAATAAAGGTTGACAATTTCAATCTCGAAATGGAACTCGGGCCTTTTGTGACTACATGTTGTATGTAATGAATGAACTAATGAGTACCGATACATAAAGCAGCAAGACTTACACAGTACAATTTAGAATTTCCAGGCATATAACGAAAGTACAGTATTCCGAAAGACGCGAATTTCCACTTCGAGCTTGTAATTTTCCACCTTGATTGCATAAGTTTGGTAATTGCAATAGAAGAATATTATTAATTTATATGTCCCGCGTGATCAAACTAGATCAAGAATATATTAAAAAGTTTAGACATTGATCATTGCAATAACGTCTCAAGTAACTGAGATGCAAAAGCACATAGACGGACTTTTCTTCAAATTTTCTTTGATAGACAACATTTAATATTCATTCAGCATTCACAAGCTAACTTGAGGGCTTAAGTTACAACGCGAGTTAATAGATATCATTATGACTTTATTAATTATTCAAATTAAAAATAAACACTATTTTTATATCCAAATGCATTGATTCACACGCACTGAGCTAACAGTAAGAGGCCAACTAAATAATATTCTTCATATTTATATCGTCGCTTTTATAACAATACCGCGCAAGTCAAATTTGTTTGATAAGCTTTTAAGAAGGACAAACAAACCTATTATGAATGCCGTTACAAAAGTTTTATTTAGGTACACCTTTCTGACGTAATTCTTTCTAAATAATCGTTTTATTGTCTCTTAAAAACTTATAAATTTTGACTTACTCGGTAATATTATTTAATCAACGATTTATGTATATTATATTATCAGGAATCCGTATAATTTATTACTTTTTTTTTATAAATAACGTTTAAAATTACGACATGCCATTACTCAATTTATGATATTATTGGATTAAAGAAAAACGAAGTCGATAAAATCGGCGACCTAAATTTTTAGTTTGTATTCAGTTTACCATTAACGATGTCATTGTGCGTTTCCACTGACGCGGAGCTGGGCGGAGTGGAGAAGAGCGGACCGTGAATTGGCCAATCACAGTGCTCGAAATCTTCACTCCACATCAGTGGAAATGATGTGATTGGCCAATTCAAGGTCCGCTGCGCGCCAATTCGCCCAGCACCGCGTCAGTGAAAACGCATCCTTAGGCTAACAGACCATCGTTTAGTTATTAATAAGTGCGTGTGAGTTGTTAGACTTATAACGTAGGCATATACGGCTTAAAAGTAAGAACAAATGTTTTAAACCTTTAGAAAAATTACAATTTATAAGTCGAAACAGTAATGATAGCCGAAACCGAAATCAATGCCAAATCTTATAAGTAGAAAGAAAATTTTCATGATTGTGCGTCAAAATGTTTTTAAAATAAGAGATCACAAAATATATTAATTATGAGTCAAAAATGTGAATCCAGTTTCATATTTACATTAAAAAAAATATATATTTAAAAAAATGACAAAACCGTGTAAATACTTCACTTTTACGTAAATATAAAAAAAATACAATTTAAACTGCATGATAAGTTTCGGCATCAATTTCAGTTTCGGTCTAAGCCGAAAAATTGGTATGGTTTACAAAAATACATATAATCTTGTTGCGTACTATTAAAAATAATCCGATTTTTGCCATACGATGAATTTTATTAATTTGTCTCAAAAATGAACCGCATTAGACGAAACAAGTTACAGTAAAATAACCTTTAAATTGCTTATCATTAGTTACATTTTCCCGAAACGTTACGAAAGTCACGAAGCTTTTGATTTGCAGCGCAGTATCTTGTACCAATTCTCATAGCATCTTACTAATATTATAAATGTGAAAGTTTGTGTGTGTTTGTTACCACGGAGCGCCTAAAAGCCTGTACCGAATTCAAAGAAAATTGGTATGTCATAGATTCGGTGCCGGAGACGGACATAGGATAAAATCGGTCTGGTTTCCGAGTTACATTAATTATACACATACCATTTTCTGCGCGGGCGAAGCCGCAGGACGCAGGTAGTTTGGTATATATGTTGGTCTATATGGTATATATTGGTTGGTTGTCATAAGTTGGTCTTAATAGGACAATTCAATTGTGAGAATTAAATTTGAAATTTAATAAAAGACGTTAAACAATACGTAAGAGCTAAAATATTGAAGAGAAGCAAGGGATGCAAATCTTGATTATAATACTATAACGGTTAATTTTTGAGACCTTTCTAATATTAATAACAAAAATAGCAAATCATTTAAACCAGTCAAATAAATTTACAATATTATCGACTATTCAGTCAATAATGAAGACCGACATAAATTATCCTATATAATTACATCTCTGTCTTACAATCAACGTTAAAAAGAGACAATAAATAAAATATCAATACCTAGCATATAAAACAAATCACTTGGAAAGACCAATGATTATATTTAACGTCGCTCATCTGATTGCATTAAATTATACTACTATCATCATTTCATCATTCACAGAAAACTGCCTAATAGATGCCGCATACAGGGCACCAGCGCACAACTGATACCGGCATTGCGAATATAAAACCTCACCACAGACAATACGATTGATGCATTTCAGTGCATTTAAATCTTGACCAAAAATTAGTCAATCACAACGCAGCTTCTACGTTCCGCGCATATCCTCCGGCCACATATGCGAACTCGATTCAAAACAAGTAATGTTAATGTGGTATCTATTAGAGAGTAATCTATGTCATCATCACATTTAATGCGATAACAAATAAATATTATAGACACCAAGTAGTTCAGAAAATCTAAAAAAAAACATCCGAGGTAATTGTCATATCACACAAATTTTTTATCAAGAAATTACTTTACAATTACTTACATAAGATTCAATATATAAATTTTAATTGTGAAGTTTGTCTTTTACCTCAGATATTTTTTTGACACAGTGTATTATTTTAACATTTGAAACATTTGATTACATTTATGAAATCTAATTATTTGACTAATTACATTCTTCTACTGCATAAAAATAAAGTTTCTATAGCTTCAGAATAATCAGGCAGCTTTACAGCTTTTCTTAATAAAGTATCTATTCAAATCTGTCAATAAAATTATAAAAGTTGCCGCTTCACGCTCTTGCTTACTAGTGCTTGCAATTTTAACTTTATTTTTATGTTCACAATGTTTATGCATCGAAAATAATAGCTGCTAAGTGCTCCTCTACCACTTATAACGCCCACATAATTAAATATAGATTGTAGTGACGATGTTATCTTAATCGATTTCTATCCGAAACCAGAACGCTCTCGACTTTTCTGGTTTCGGCGAGAACCGTTATATTGATCTGTAAAATTTATAAAATATATTGCGCATCAGCGAGCGACTGCACAGATGTTGGTTTATTATAATATATTATATACATTAAACTATTTACTAACATTTACCATATCATTAAATAGACATAAATCACAAGATTTGGATAATCGCAATGAAACAACTGCTTCGTATTGAATATTAGCAATTCACTCCTGCTTCGCACGTAGGTACGTACTGTTATGCTTTTTTTGACATAATTAAAAATCGTTGAAATGCCCGACTTTTCTATAATATGCATGTATCATACTTACAAACCTTTCGAAAGAAATGCTCTAAACAGCAATAAAAACAGTTTTTCAAAGCTACGCGTCAAAAATATGCCATAGTATAATTAGCAGTTGTGGCTAAGGTCGTTATTACGTACAGTAGGATAAGCTTTTGAACGACGACCAAACAAGTCTACAACACGAGATGCGAAAAAGTGAAAATAAAGTCAACTATGCATGAATTTTTAAATGTATTCCTTCTTATTGTATTTATCTGTATGATCATTCATCTTTTGTATGACACTTGGAGAGAACTGCAACGTAGGTATATGTACCTACATATTTTTTACATTAATTGCATAAGCAAGCCAACACTATTAGACTAAATCAACTCAATACTTATACTCCGCATGCATTAATGTAGAGAAAAATAATTATATTGCACATTTCTGACAGAAGCGCTTATACAAATCTCGCAATTTTATAGAAAACGACGTAGTTGTTTCAACACATTAAACAAACATACATCTTTTGTCTCCTATATACATATATATTATATTAAAAAACTAACTAATATTCACTTAAATAGGTATGTGAGAATTTTATTTCACGAATGTGAACTCACTCGGCCATCGCAAATGCCGATAAATCGCAAAAATAAACCGACGTAGAAGAAGAATGATTAGTTTAAATATTCACAACGCAAAAATGTTAAAAACTTCATCAAAAATAAAACAGTTGCTATAGAGGAGCACCCTTCTTGCAGTATGGAGCTTTCTAAACACTTGTACTTCTGTATTAAGTAGGTTATTAGTAACGATCCATACACTAATTTCAATTTCCTTACCGAAACCAATTTTGGGCTTTAGGTTTCACAATGTGTTTTCAAAGTATCAGTTTGTCAATATGCTGCAAAAACACTCAAACCTAGTCTTACTAGTCTGATAAAACCTTAAACAATACTTGGAAATCATTTTAGCGTTGTTACCACGCACCTCGTACGTACTTGTAACAGTAGTCGTCATCGTTTCTTATTATCATACCAGCCTATAACACTATTGAATGTTTTATATAAATTAGCACACTAAATCAGGGCACCTGCTTTAAATAAAAGTGAAATTCTCTGATGCAAGCTCACCGATTCAGTAGAACGAAACATTACGCCGGTAAAAATACTATCTTAACACGTTCCTACACGGTTAAAAATCAGTAGTAACACACTGCACACTCAATACATAAAAATCGTAAAAGCAGTACGTCAATGTGATAATTTACACCTAAAATCAATTACAAAAATTTACGTACTACATTTTTATAACCGACTATTTTCTATTGATGAGCGACATCTACTCGTACCGTAATTAGATACATTTAAATTTAATATACTGTTTCCTACGACGGTTTAATTTTGCGGCATTCTAGTATTTTAGGAATAAAGACGATAGACGTATTCGTACCTAGAACACATGTTATGGCGGTTTTTATACTAAGTCAAATATTGGCTATAGAGACATGCCATACCAGTGCTACCTTAAAATTAGTCAGTTATAAAAAATAATGTCTATAAATATACAGTAGCAGAACAGCCGTTTGCGTGAAGGTGATAAAAACAACACGAAAATTTAGGTTTCGGCCAAAGCCGAATAATTCAGCCGAAACTGAATATTTTATTTAAATTTATTTACTTATACTTAAATAGCACAGATGTTTACGTAAACGTAAACTACAAAAACACTATGATGCAACTCTGAATTTCGGCTTAGGCCAAAACTAAATGAGGTTTCGGCAAAATCTAGTATCAGTCGGCATAACGGCAATAAATGCTTGAAAGCTATTAAGACCAAGTTTATTATTAGCCAACTGACATGTCTCAAAGATATAGGTGATTGCATAAAGAAGCTTGTATGGTGCTCTGGTGGCGTGTTACCATAAACTAGCAAACTTTTGAGCAACCCATGCTTTTATGAGATGATTACAAATCGCTATAATTTTAGTTTTATTCAAATATAATATTCATGTGTTATACCTTTAAACCTTGCAGAAAAATGTTCTAAGCTATAATCAAAACCGAATCAAACTTTATATTGTTTCATTAGAAGAACGCCGCATTGATGCGCGTCATATGGATGCTAGTGGAATCGCGACCTTATTCCTATATCCTTACGTCCAAAGGTAGCTTCTTTGTGCAATCGCCCTAAGCACATATAACCTTCTAAGCCCGCCTATATTTTACACCAATATATTAAAATATTTAATTTATTAATTAGCTTAAATAACATAACTAAACAGTCCATAATAACACACAAATTTTAAACAGCAATTAAATATAATCTTCAATCGCGATTATGGTCAATCGCGAACTGACCCAATCGCGAGTTGAGTCAATCAAGTCGCGATTGAGCTTGTAAGCACTCGTACCAATCTTATCTCAAAATATACGTTACATTAAAATATAATATTATTTTGAGCTGATTAATACAAAAGAAACACAAGAATGTTTTTAATAACATTTAGGCGGCAAACAAACACGCGTTCCAATTTATAGTAAGTTATTACTTTAACATGTGGACATGGTTGTGTTCTCCAAGCATTGTATAAAGTACATAGGGAGCAGTGGCGAAGCATCCATATAACGCGATTCCTGCCGACTTCCCTTTTAAAATATGTGTTGACCTCCTTATACCTACACTGCTTGCGTGTCTACTCAAAGACTGAAGCCTTCCGAAACTCAAAATATTTTAGTCCCACCGGCTTCCCTCCTCGGTAAAGTGACTCTTCGCTACTGATAGGGAGTAATTAGGTTTTTGGCGCTCACACTGTACAAAACGGAGTATCTAAACTAATATTTTATGACGAGCTTCTATGAGAAGGTAATTTAATAATACTACATAAATATATTTAGCGAAGAAGTATCCTCACATAGAAAGTCAGCCTAAAGTAGTAGTTGGTGACTGAGCGTATCGTCAGCATAATTACCCCTTCTCCTTCTTTTTCCTTCTATTTCTTTTTTTACGATTAGCAACAACTAAATTGTTTTTTTAGCATTCTTTGTGCTGGAAGGAAGGAACCATAATGTTTTTTTGCCACTTAAGTTATAAAATCATTTTTAATAGATAGATATATGATACGATTTAAAAGCTTTGGTTAACGACCAAAATCGCGAAAAAAATGACGAAGTCTAGGACTGAACTTAAAGTTAATGACAGAGTGAGATGACAATAGGGTTCCCATTTGTCCTCTCGTTCTATCTCTTTACAGTTAAAAAACAGTTATTGAAAATTTTACGCATTACTGGAAAGGAACAGATATCTATATTTGACCAGCATTTGCTAGCACAAGAACTCACTACGATTGGTGCATGTAAGTTTTGACCTTGAATTAGCCAATCACAGCGCAGCTATGCCAGTGTACATATTCCTTTTAAGAATTACCTACGCCAAATTTTCAATATCTCCATATTTTACAGTGTTGCTAATATTAGCCATAAATTTAAATATAACGAACACGAGAATAAATTTAAATACTTACAGGTTTAACTTACTATATACTCGAGTTGCGGCTGAAATTAATAAACTATCTAAAGTCGCGTACAGACTTACGAAAAGTACACGCAATTAAAGAATTCCCTTAGTGTAGACGTCTTGCGCGCATGAACCGAGCACGAACAGAGCATTTCAACAATGCAATTTGTCGGTTTTTTTTCGCCGAACACTGGGGCGCGCTGTGTGGACGATTGTGTGTCTGTAACGGAACCTCGACCATGGAAGAAAACACAGCTACGGTAGAGGCTACTCTTGATGCTCGTTTCATGTTCGCGCGCACGCCGCAAACAGGTGCGAGTACGTACATGCTCGGTACGTGCGCGTCCTGTCCACACCTATGAAATGCTAGTTTGATGTTACATTGCGTGATACATTTCGTAAGTCTATACTCGCCATATGATAAATATGTGGAATAAAAATATATTGCCATTTTCATAATTAGTTTTGTAATAAATTTGCTTGCGATTGTTGTTATACAATAATTATTATTTTGGTATCATAAGGTTGAATGTAGTGCTGGATAATTTTGAACCTTATTGTAATAACTATATAATACATTTTTGCGTTATGTTTTATTAAATGAGAGCTGTACTGTAATAATCACACAGCACATTTTACGTTAGGGTTATGTCTACGTTAACGTATACGTTAAATTTTGTTTTAAACAATCTTAAATGATATAAAAACGATGACAAATGTTTACATTACATTTTATAGGAAAACAATAGCATGATCACCAGTTTTTGATATAGATAGCGTTTCCCTACCCACTTTATATTTTTAATATTGCCGTCATTTTCACAAGTAAATTCTCTACAACAATTCAATCCACATATTTATATTTTTAAGATAGATTATAAATTTCAGTTAACTTAAACAATATTATTATAGAACCTGTATAGCAAAATAAAATAATTATTTGTTATATTTAAAATCGTTGGGAGAGGTTAACATGTCTTCTTTTACTTCGGTATCTTGTTTATCCTGCAAATTAAAAAAAGAAATATATATTCTAGAATAGAATATAATATTCTTTATTGTATTAATATCCAGAGGTCGGAATAGGTAGAGCTATTTTGATTCATTGACAAACATATAATAATAATTATGTTAATATGGTCATAACCCGGGATTTCGACTATAATCCCGCCATTTTAAAAATTAAAATTAATGTTATTTTTACGTATACCATTGCACATTCGACGTTACCAAACTTAGAACAACGACATCGGATGTCCGAAGTCGCAAAAGTCCAATGCGCACACGCGCGTTGTCGTCGTCCTTGTAGAATGCAAAACAGGTGGAAACAAAAGAGAATAAAAGCGGGAATGCCTAACGAAAAGTGTGTGTCTCTTTCTAACGTATTGCAATCTTTAAATTAATATATAATTTTTTTCGGAACGTAGGGCATGTCCATATTATTGCATCATACCACAAGTGCCAAAGATAGCTCTACCTATAAGGCTATGCGATTGGGAAATAAGGAATGTCACCCTGAAACGTTGTCCTCTGCATAAGCAACAACATGCATATAGCCCAGGTAAATCAACGGAGTCAGCTCTTCATGATGTCGTAACACGCATTGAAAGCTGTCTATCAGCGAAGCAATCTACTATTGGTGTCTTCATTGATGTAGGTGCTTTTGATAAACAACAACAAACTTCACGAGCATAAGTCGAGCTCTGAGAAAGCATGGTGGTTATTACACCGTAGACTATGCGGACGATATTGCCATTCTTCTGAATGGGCCATTTGAGGGAGTGCTATGCAACCTAATGCGATCCGCGTTGAAGATCGTAGAAAAATGATGCACAGAACACGAACTCTCGGTTAATTCATCGAAAACAGAACTGGTTCTGTTTACCAACAAAAGGAAAATACCAATCCTTAATCTACCAAAACTTTTGGGCAGCCAGTTGAACAGAGCACATGAGGTCAAATATCTAGGTGTAATAATTGACACCAAACTGCTCTGGAACATCCATATAGAACAAAAGTTAATCAAGGCTTGCATCATATTTTGGCAGTGCAAACGCCTCATAGGCAAAACCTGGGGACTTTCTCCCAGGATTGCAATGTGACTTTATACTGCCGTAATTAGACCTATTATTACCTATGGTGCAGTGATCTGGTGGCCTAGAACAGATCTCTGCACTGTAAAAACCCAGATGCGACAATTCCAAAGACATGCTTGCATGACTATAACAGGAAGCATGCGCACCACACCGACCGCAGCCCTTGAAGTCTTTTTGAGACTTTTGCCTCTTGATTTGTACGTACAGCAAGAGGCAAAAGCCTCCTCGATAAGGCTCAAACATACAGGACTGTGGCACGCAGACCGGGGACCACATACTAAGATACTGAGCAGGGCAATCGCGCACCAACCGCTAATTGAGGCGCCCCATGACAGGATCCCCAAAAAACAGGTATTTGAACGTAGTTACCATGTTCAACTACAAGAATCGACAACAGACTATTCCGGTGTAAATGAGGTGAGTATCTACACAGATGGCTCTAAGAACAAATCCGGTACCGGTGTAGGAATATTCTCGATGGACCTAAATATCAATTTATCAACAGCTCTAGGGACAAATAGCTCAATTTTCCAGTGTGAATGCGTAGCTATAACTAAAGCGCCAGAAACGGTGCTGCGTCGAAAGATAACCAATTTCGACATCAGAATACTCTCTGACAGCGCAGCAGTACTTCGGGCTCTTGTAAGTAACGTAATAAACTCTGGGCTCATATATGACTGTCACTAAATACTGAAAAAGGTTGCAGTAATCAACAAGGTGACACTCCAGTGGATGAAGGGACATAGCGGATCCCTCGGGAATGATGCAGCGGATGAGCTTGCAAGGCGAGGGTCCAACAACCCACCAATCGGACCCGAACCAATGTTACCCATCACTGCGAGTTTACTCCGCTCGTGGATAAGAGAATGGGCCCGAGAACAACACCGGATGCAGTAGGCAAGTTCCAACGACTGTAGACAGTCAAAAGAAGCTCTGCCACAACCATCGCTAAACCTAAGTACACACTTAATCAACCTAAGAAAGGATTACCCGCGCATAATGGTGGGCACTATCACAGGCCACTGCAATCTCAATAAACACCTATATGTTTTAGGCATTACCGACAGTCCTCTGTGCAGAGCATGCATAGAGCACGACGAAACCGTCGCCCACGTAGTCCTGGAATGCGAGGGAGTGATGACACATCGGGCACAAATCCTCGGCAGCCCGAGGTCTCTCCGCGAAGCCTGCGAAAATCCCAGGAAGCTTCTGCGCTTATGGGCAGAGTTGGGCTGGATGAAATAATCCAGCCAAACCGGACGCAACAAAGAACCAAGAGGTCTAAATGCGGACAACGAGCCCAGCAACAAGTAACAAGTAGATAGCTCTAACTATTCCGATCTCTGTTAATAAGAAACAGCACGATATTAGGAGTGACAATAGGTGGTCTCATCGCTAAAGCGAAGCAATTATTTTTGCCTCAGCAAGCAGTCAGTGGGATCTAGAAGTGGTATACCCTTATGAAAAATAGAATATTAATATTACTTACACTGTGTTGCCTGTAATATCTTCACCGATCTCAAAAGAAATCTTATCAAACACCTCCTTGGAGTCACTTGCTTCATTACTCAAATACTGGGCGGCTTTCTCCATGAAGTTCCTTATTCCCTCCCATTCTTTCTCGTTGAACGGGCCGAGGAACTTGAACTGACTGTACTCCTTCTTCTCAGTGAATTCGGTGAAGAATTCCAAGATCTTTTGCGTAATCCTAAAAAAATAATGAAAGTATTGTTACGTGTCAGGATGGGGTTCGATGGAAAATACCAGTTACGCGATGATGAGTTTATTCAAGACTCACACGATTCACTAATAGTAACAAAAGAAAGCAATAAACACTTATACTGTACTAAAACGCTTCGTAAACCGCTCTTCGTAAACTTCCGTATCACTTAAGATGTTCGCTCGAGATCGCTGTATTCACAACTGAACGAATCGCCGACGTTCGAATCCTTTTTATAGTCATTCAATAGATTTCTAGAACCTTCCTGTTATTACTACAAAGTTGCCGATAAATCTCGATAACAAAACAATGAGTGTAGGTACTTAGCTGCGACGCGTAGGTATGCCTACCGCCGATGAGCTATTGTTATACGTGTAGGTAGGTACATGCGAACGTTCTAGCGTAGGTATTCGTCGTATACATGTAGGTAGGTACTTGCGAACGTTCTAGCGTAAGTAATCGTCGTAACAGTATTATGCGTTATGCACGACTCTGAACGAGGTATAAAATCCAAAACTGGGCAAATTTGTGCTGACAGTGGCAGACGAGCAAACGGCCCACTTGTGGTAAGTGGTAACTGTCGCTCATAGACGACTCCCGAGTCTCTCAATGCCAGGGACTCTGCGAAGCCGCTGCTTACTGTGAAGAGGGTGGGGTAAGTGAAGGGATTGAGGGAGGTGAGAGAAAAGGAAAGTGGGGAAATTGGGCCTCCGGCATTCTCACTCACCGAATGTAACGCAGTAGTACGGATACTACTACTGTTACGTCAATCTTCTATGAGAGGAAGTCGATCCGGCCCATTCATGCTGAAACCAGCGTGGATCTACTATCGTAGTCAGGTGGTGGTATACAATATAATTAAAATATAGCATAAAATATGCCAAGAGGTAAAGTGACGGGTTAACTGTCAGTATTAACCTGAAGTTTGATATTGTGCCTTATAAATGGCAACAGTTACATGAAACCCAACAGAGCTGGCTAAACGTGGATAATACACTTCTGCCTACCCCAAAAAAAACATTGCTAAACTCAACTCACCTGTTCTCTTTTGGCAGCTTTTCAAGCACCTTCTCCACCTTCTCCATCTTCTCATCTTTACTCTTCTTCAGATTCCGAGTGATACTCCTCAAGAATGGATTGGTTTCCTCTTCTACCTCTGTGTCTGAGACCTCGTCTATTGGGTCTATAGCCGGGTCTGAAGGATTTGGGTCTCTAAGATCGTCGGGTATGATGAGGTACACGTGAGCTGGAGCTTCCTTGTAGATGCAGATTTGGCTAAAACAAAGATATCTTCAGTATAGGCTATAAGGATGACGATTAGGTTTTTTGGTATGTCATGACATCGCTAACATAGTCAGTGTAATGTTGCCTTAATCGCCATACTAAGCGAACAGTTTGGCGAACATCGGCAGGCTTATTACAGGACTCTGGCGGGCGTACTGTTTAAGTACTGTAATCTGTGGTTCTGTGGCCGATCCAGAAATTGAATTTTCGGGTACCACCCAGGGTAAGATTTAAATACAGTAAACACTATGCAATAATGTTTGCAGGTGCGCTTTGGGAGATAGGGGTGTGAGCCTCCCTCTCTCCGATCCATTAGTGCTATGTTAAATGATTTTTCTCACCTCCTTATGTGATATTTGGCCACCATTCAGGTTGAATGATTGGGCTAGTAAAGTAATACAAAACCGCTAGTTTGCATATATTACCTAACTAGGTATATATCATGATCATCATAGCAACCAAAAGACGGCCACTGCTGGACATAGATCTCCCTCACATATCGCCGCTTTGACCGGTCGTAGGCCCTCATCCATCAATTTACACCTTAACAAGGTCTTCAGTGCACCTTGTGAGGGGTCTGCCCACAATATTTCTTCCAATTTGCGCATACTATATATTTCTTCTTACGGCTCTACTTCCTCAGCGAACTGGCTGTAGGTTAATTGGCTGACCTCTTGTAATCTTGATGTTCATAAGCATCATATTTTATGATCCAAATGAAATAAATGCTCCCCCTTAATCATAAACTTCATATAAGCTTAATAATAGCTAAAATAGGTTTATATTTCGTTTGTCTTTTTCTGTCACCTTGACATTTGTACTAGTAAGAAAGAGACAAAACCCATTTTAACTATAGAGGCTTATAAGATTTTTATGAATAAGCCTGTCAGTTTATACAGATAGCTTTTTAAATATTGCATTGCAAGACACTCACCGATCGCTATGTTCTCCATCACACTGCGTCTGCAATATATAACAATTTACATCACATATTTGGAGTACCATATCCATTTGATTCGCACTCTCAAACTCCACTATACCATCAACATTTAGCAACTCCACAACATCATGAATCCGTTGTCTCTCCTCCTTAAATAATTTACGATCGAATAGCAACTCTATTTCACCGTTGTTCTTAACAAACTCGTATATATGATACAACACATTCAATGTAAAATGATCCTTATTCTCTATCGGTATAGAGCTCAGTTTTATTTGGAGTTGTTGACTGATTGAAGGTTTTGCCTGAAAATAATGATAGTAGATCAGAATATTAGATCATTCTTATCATCCAGTGTCGATATGGCTGATTTATTGACACTTATTGTAGTAAAGTATACCTCACTCTTTGTCTAAAAATAAACCTTTTCCAAAAGGAAAAATTAAAGTAAGGCTATAATTAAATATAGCCTTACTTTGATCAGTACCACAGTGCACACCTTGCATAGGAGGACATAATATATGGCTTCACACAATATTGCCAATAGCATTCTACACCAGCATAAACGTTTTTGATTGCTATAGAAGCGCTAACACTTAATGAGGGTGTTCAGGAAATTTTCGCCATCAGTTGGCGCCACTTCAACTGTCACATTGGGCCAGTCAGGGGTTAACTTTCAAAAAGCGCTTGACAGCTAGACCTGACGCATCGGTGCTGCCCCCTTGTTGGCGCCATTTTAGAAAAACCTCTCAGTAATTTTTTTTTGTCATTAAGCACGTAAATTATCCATTTTGTAAATTAAACATTAATATTGCCGAAATTAGCACTGTCAAAATGGAAGACCATTTACTTAAGTGGCGCCAACTGATGGGAAAAATTTTCCTAAACACTTCCATTGCTCGCCAACTGATGGCAAAAGTTTTCCTAAACACTTTCATTGCTAAGCTATATTTTATTTTTGTCCAATGTAACTTACATAAACCATGTTAGGTCCTATCGGTTCCACGATGTTAGTTCCACTCCTGCCCAGAGATCCACCGTGCCAGCCCATCCTCTGCATCATGCTACAACAATGAAAAACAAACCTTACATTTATCCTGTAGTTAATCTGAAGGAAACTATTATAATACCAAGTAGGTATCACTATCAGAACGATTACTACTCTTTCTTCACTGGTATCACTAGAAGACGTCAACGAAAGGAAGTCAGTCAAAATTATATAATAGCTAGCGACCCGCCCCGGCTTCGCACGGGTGCAATGCTGTTACTATACTTAGTAACAGCATTGTCCGTGCAAAGAAAAACAAATGCTGTGAACGTTGTATTTACAAATAAACCGATCCCCAGGGGATCAGACCGGAATAACTCGTAATTACACATTCTGTAGTATATTTAATTTTACTACAGAATGCCGGCCCCCTGCCGCTATATCCCTCCCTGCATTTTTAATCTCTAATATCTTTGAAAATATTTATTTAAAATACATGCTCCAAAGCGCATTATTGATTTATATTAAACGCACAATGTGTTTAAGGTACTTAATTTGATAAGGATAAATGCTGTATTGCTTAAAATTGCTTCGAAAATAAGCCATTATTTCTCATAAAATGTAAAGAATAAAAATGGTTATTGTGGGTTATCCCTTAGAGATATACATATACTATCGCGGACTCTTTTGAAGACCTTTTTAAGGTGTACAATACTGTAGTACATTATTTTGATCTATCTTGTAGGGTTTAGCCAGCGTTGCAATGTAAGCCCAAAAAATTTGTTTGTTTACGACATCACATCAAAAACATCTAAATTTATCAATGTTTCTCTAATATATTATGCATGTTATATACATATAAACCTTCCTCTTGAATCACTCTATCTATTTAAAAAAACCCGCATCAAAATCCGTTGCGTAGTTTTAAATATCTAAGCATACATACGGACAGAGAGGGAGAACCGACTTTGTTTTATATTATGTAGTGATGATATGGTGGTTAAGTATCTTAAACTTTCTAAATCACCGCGCAATTTTCTTAGTTTTCTTGCATAAGAACCTTCTCCTGACAATAACAAACACAACAAAAAAAGAATTAACGAAATTGATCTAGCCGTTCACGCGTGATGCCATGACCAAGGGAAATAGGGATTCATTTTTATATATATAACTAGCTGTTGCCCGCGACTTCGTTCGCGTGAAAATTCAGATGGGTGCCTCTATGAGAATATTGCGTGCCTGATTTTATGGCAATCGTACATTGTATCAGTATCATCCGTCTCTATGGCGAATCCAGTTTAAACCCGCTACCGCTAAAACTGACAAACCACTTTCACACAAACTTGCGACTCTTATTTGCCCATTTAATAAGGGTGGTTTCTGAATATTAAACAAAGAGTATTTTCTAGTAATTTGGTAATCCTACTATAAAAACTATAGAAGTTTCATACAAACTTTGCCATCCCCTTTATACCCCCTTAGGGGATGGATTTCGCAAAATTCCGTGAGCACCTATATTCTAATAGGAATGACAATGCAAAGTTTGAGATTCCTAGCACTTGTTGTTTCTGAGATAAGTGAGTGAGTGACCTTTTGGGCTTCGCTCGCGTGAATGTCGTTTTTTCCAATAGACATTTTTATATTGTTTAAATACTGTTTTTCATACTATTTTTTATCTCCCCTCACTCCCCTGACTTCTCCCTGACTTTCCCTTCACTTCTCCCGCATTTCCCCCACACTTCCTCTTAACTTCCCCCTCACTTCCCCATCACTTTCCTCTCACTTCCCCATCACTTCCCTCTCACTTTCACCTCCCTTCCTCCTTCTCCTTAGTTCCTCCTTTTCCTCCCTCCCCCTCCCTGTAAATTTCGAGTCGCTAGCTTCAGATGCTAAAGATCTTTGTATAGAATATTTCATCCCTAATTTCACCCCTCTAAATCCACCCCTGTTAAAATAAAATTAAAAGGATATTTTTTATTTAAATAGAAGTATTCCAAAATAAAATTTAATTAAAATTAAGTTAAAAAATGAAGAAGATTCATATAATCGATTACATCCCTTTTCACACACTTAGGAATTAAATTTTAAAAAACCCTATTTGAGTACAACCTCTAGACATTTAGACAAACACACCCTCCAAATTTCAAGTCGCTACGACCAGCAGTTTAGGCTGTGCGTTGTCTGTTAGTCAGTCAGTCAGTCAGTCAGGACAAAGCCTTATATAATATGTATGGGTGTATGGATGTATGGATTAGACGTATAGCCAACGGGGATCAAAGCATACAGGCTGCTAGGAATGCTAACACGTGATGAGCCACATAAAGCTGACCGTGCGAAAAACAGCTAATACTTAGATCCACGCCCACAACTTTTAGTTGTGTTTGACCTTGGGCTTTATTAATTGTCATCGTGAAACATAGGCTCACTGGAAACTGGACTCATTTAAAACTAAACGGAAGATTGTTTAGAATGAGCGGAATCCGAAAAATAAAAACGCTATCAGCTATTCCGTAACCTGTTAAAGTCTCTGTTTCTATCAGATTTCGTTGTAAATTAACAAATGTTCGACGTGATTCTTTAAATTGGCATAACTTTTTTATTTATGAACCGATTGACATGAAACAAACACTAAATGTTAAGTGAAGCTTACCACAATGTATTAGTGAAAACCATATCTAAATCGGATAAGCCGTTTCTGAGATTAGCGTGAACAAACGCACAGACAAACAGACAAAAATTGTAACAATCATTGTTTTGGGTTCTATTTGCGTTGATAAAGGCCCCAATAATTTTTTTTCTCATATATCTTCCATGTACAGACAGCGATCGGTTACATTTTTATTATATGTATAGATATATATAACATATCACAACAACTACACACAACGCCATCTAGACATGTATGCATTATATTTCGTATTATGGGTTCTAGAAGTCTCTATCTTTTTTTTGTGACTAGGTACTTATACATTATACATAAAAACACTCAGACTAATGCAAATAAACATGTTCATGCACATAAATATTTGCACTGAGCGAAAATTGAACCCACGACCTCTGCGTGGCAGTACACAGCACCGTGAACCACAGAGGCAGTCAAAATTGCAGCAATAATGTGATACTTAGCATGCAAGTCTATCAGTTGCTTGATATTCCCTTAGTCGACACTTAGGGCACCCATTTTCTCTATACCTTTCTATTATCGTCATGATTATCTAGTGAGTAAAGCATCTTGTACCAACTTGTACTGAAAACATTACAAAAAAACCTGGATCCTCTTAACTGCTTTGGCCAAGTACACCTTTCCAATGGCTAGCTACTATCCTATGCCATTTTATCTATTATCCATACTATCCATAATAATATTATAAATGCGAAAGTAACTCTGTATGTCTGTCTGTTACGCTTTCACACCTAAAGCACTGAACCGATTTTGATGAAATCTGGATTTTTTTATTAATATTTTTTTTATCGCGAACAAATGGCTTAAACGTGTTGAAATAAGAGATGACCGACATTCACGCGGGCGGTGCTGCGGGCAACAGCTTGTCAACAATAAATACTAACCTCTCAGCTTTACACATCTTAGGTTTTGCTAGCATTTTGTCCAGTTTCTTCTGTATTCTATTGGTCCTAACCTTCCCTTTACTCTTGCTTGGACCCTCATCAGAGTCAACAGTCTGCTGCCTGTGTGTCCATTCAGTAGGGGACGGGGTGGATGGGTCTTCACTGTAAGGCGAGAAAAAGAATGATGATTTACATTTTAGTGTTGTGACGCAAGCTTAAAATATTTTTATAGCAAGCCAAAAAAACAACTTTAATTTAATTGTGGAACATTGAAAAATCTTAATTGTTTTTAAGGCTGTGTGGCATCTCATTAGTTTCTTATAGAACTTGCCCTGCAGAAAGCACAGTTGGCTGTGACTTTGATGCTTTAGTTTGATGCTACGGTCATAAAAACAATAACCACAGCACTTGCCGCTAAAGACATTACTATTGCAAATACACAGTTTCTGTTCATCATTAATTCTTTCTTTAGGTGCACTAAAAATAACTACTCCAAAGCTACATAGATTATGTTATGATGGCAGTCTGCTACAGGGTAAAGGTCCAACTTGCCGATTTTAAGTAAGATAACTTGCTATGCCCTACTTCTTTTAGATCGCAAGCAAACCAAGTAAGGTACTCTATTAATTAAGTAGCTTCCTACGGCACATATGCACCCGCAGTAAGTTACATCTTTGGTACTACTGTCGCTTGTAGTGATATTAAATTTTTTTTTTTTTTTTTTTATACGTGGGAAATGCATTACGCATACGCACCCGCCCGGGCAAGGCGGGGGTTATGTCGGACTCTCCGACCGCACTCAAAGCGCGGCCAGCATACCGACTAAAACCCACGGTGTTCCTCCAGACGGCCAGAGTGTCGGGGTCACGGGAGTCGCTTGCGCATTCATCCGCGACCCCGACGGGCCATGGCCCGCTCACCGCGAGCGGGCCCCGTCCGATTTAGGGGCCTAGCCCCCCCTCCTTCGAGAGGCGCGTGCGGAACACGCGCACTGCCGTCTCGGGCCCGTGCTGTTCGGGCGGCGACTGCCCGATCGCCGCCCGCAGGCCAACTCGGCCGCAGAGGATAGGGAGAACGGCGCATCGCAATACCGACACTCCTCTTCCCCTGCGGCCCCACCGCGTCCGCAATCTGGCGGTTGCGGCCCCGCCGAGGCCGCGGAAGGTAGGGAGAGCGGCGCACCGTTATACCGGCACTCCTCTCCCGCCGCGGCCCCGCCACTCCTCAGCCGCAGTGTCGCCGAAGCAACACTGCAGCCCGACCCAGTTGCGGTGCCGCCCAACAGCACCGCAACCCACCAGAGCCGCTCCATCGTGGGCTTACTGGCAAAGCCCAGAGGAGCGGCGCCTCCTTGGGGTTCCTCTTGGTTCACCGTGGTCCTTGGTAACCACGGCTACTAAGCCCCCCCGCCGCGACAAGGCGAGAACCCCGTTGGGGGGGAGAGTGATATTAAATAGCCTAACCTTCCTCAAGAGCTGGGATATCAAACGCAAAAAGAATTATTTAAATACAACTTGTAGTTCTAGAGATTAGCATGTTTAAACAAACAAACGGACTCTTTCGCTTTATATGTTGGTATAGACAATGTATTGAATTACAACCTATTCTAATTAGAACGAGATATTACAAATACAAGTTATATGCTATGGTAAGATACATGGTGAGCAGTATAGTAACAATTTACGTAGTCATTAGCTCTTTCTTGTGTAAGCAATGACAATTTGTAAAGGGCAGATGCTACAATTTGCAAAGTTAAGAATTGTATTTTATTATATGTATTATATTTATAGAACAATATAACTCTCACCATAGAAACAGGGTATCGCACAGCAAAGAAGATGACAATATCTAATGCCAGTCTGTTTTACTGTCCCACTGCAGGGCAAAGACCTCTTCTCATAAATAGAAGGTATGAGCATTAATCACCACGCTTGCTCAGGGCGGATTGGCAATTTCAGACTTTTAAGTCCAGGTTTCGTTACAATGTTTTCCTTCACCGTTAGTCATAAATGTCCAAGATAAACTTAGAAAGCACATGATTTGAAAAATCACATTGGTACTTGTCCGGATTTGAACCCACTACGTCGTGTTTACGAAGCGGGTGCCTTATCCACTAGGCCATTTCGACTTTCAATGACAATATATTGTTGTATTTTTATTAGCATAATAATGTAATAATATTATAAGCTTGTGTTATTGGGTACTAGAATTGGATGGATACTACAGATTTTAGTCAACACTCTATGAGAGGATGGATCCTATTGCTGTCACCTTGGCCCATGTTCCTCGTTACTGACAAGGCTATATTACCATTGCATTATATATTATGATAAACTTAGAATTGAAAAATATTGCAATATAGGATATAAAACAATTTTATGTTGGTAAACAAACTTACGTGACATGTTGGTAAAATAGATTCGGATCTTCGTACAACGACTCCCTGTTTATAGTTCGACCGGTCCTACGGTCCGGCGGCTCCGGGGCTTCGGCCTTCGTTGGGCCAGACGTGTAGCGCGTCTCAAAATCCTCATCATTTCCACGGTGCCAACTTGACGAAAAATTTTGTGGACTCAGATTATTTATATCGTAATACGCAGAGTTCTCCCACAAACTATAAGTATTCGTATAGATATTCTGCTGATAGAAGGGCTCGTCACAATAATTACTCATTATTTACAATTTTTTTTATAAAACAATAAATTACATTTGTTTACACTCGACAACGAAACTGGTTCTCACATCATTAATTCATTACAAACACTGTCACACTATTTTACGACATCTTTAGAACACGGTGGTATTTTCATGAATGGATTATCAGTTTTACGTAGTTTGCTATTGAAATAAATAATTAGTACTAATATTTATTTCCATCGATCATTGACACTCATGCGATTCATTCAAGGTTTAATTCGTTTCGTTTCGAAATATAAAATTGTAAAGTTACATGTGAGATAGAGACAGGTAGATATGTTGCATTTAGGAATGAAGAGGTAGGCATGCTATTACTAAATTCTATGACGCATTAGTGTCAGCCTGAAACGCAAAATGTTACGTCAACTTTGACATTTTTGAAAACATTTCTATAAACGCAGAATTTTACACACCCTTACGACAAAACCTAGTGATGTTTAATAATATAAAAATATAAAAAGAGTTTTATTGTAGCTGCGCTCCACGGGTTCGCCCACGAGAATAAAATGTTTTGTATCCCTCAGGAACCAGACCGATTTTCGGCATAAAAAGTAGCCTATGTCCGTCTCCGGCACTGAATCTATGTACATAACAATTTTTGCGCTGAGGCGCTAAGTCGTAAGTAGTCGTAACAAACTTTCGCAAATATAATAATAATATGATTTAATGAATTTTTACTCAAGGACATAAATTACGTTTTAGAATATATTAATTTATATTCTAAATGTAGTAATATGCCACTTTTTCTTCATGTTCCAATTATCTAAGGTCACTAAACATAGTGAAATTTCTAGATCGTGCAGTAAGTCAGTATTTCAGGGTCATTAAAAATATTATTATCTAAATTCAAATTGAAATCATTTATAGGAATAGAACAATGCTGTTACTATATGTCAATAGGTACATAACTAGTGCCTATCACCTTATTTTAGTGCAATGGCGCCGTATTTGCCTTTGCCATCAAGAATATTCGTCATAAAGCGACATATTACTGTTAAACATAAAGCATGAGATGCGTATAAATAAAGCGACTTCTACACGATTCTGTACAGACTTTTTAGCTAGTTAGGGCTGCCATTCGTCCGGATGTCCCCGGATTTGTCCTAGTTTAGTGGGCGTCCGGGGAGCGTCCGGGCGGAGCTTCATTTATAGTCTGGGTTTAAAAATTTAGGTCTTGGCGGCCCGAAACACACGCACTGTGCTCGCACTCTGCGATTAACTGACGAACAAATTCTATGTTTAAAAAAACCTGCTGACATGTCCGGGTTCTGGGCTCTAAGATCTGGGGTTTTCACGCGTCTTGTCGTGGCTGCCAAATTTTAGAAATGGCACTTTATCTAGTAGACAGTTATTGCACGGTAATACTATATACAGTAATCCATCTTCATACAAACAAAACGCGAGCTATGCCTACGCGCCTCAGTCTCAGTATGCGCTCGGCGCTCGGTGCGCAGATAGTCGCGACTGAGTGCTGCAGTGACGAACGGACGGTGACTGACGGTGTGTTGTTTTTTTAACAATAAGCGCGCGATTTTTTTACTAAAAATAAGTTCAATTACATATTTAATATAAGAGTAGGATATATTGTGCTGTTTTTGGTTGCATGAATTCGGCAATAGCGCATCCAGAGATAACTTTTTTTAGATTACCTGGAAACTTTGAAAGGTAAGACTATAAAACAATTTTATTTACTAGTAGGTAGGTACATAATGTGTGTCTTTTTAATGGATAAGTATTTCCTTAAATATGTCTGGTTTAATAAATAAAGTGAATAGAGTAAAGGAAAGTTATTGACACGAGTGAAATAGGTAGTTATAAGCGGTTCATGAATCATCATACGGTAGATACGCTTGTGCTAAAACCTCGGGGCATGTTTTTTTTTTTTTGTTAGTTTGTATAATTAAAGTAAAGACGTGGTATTTTATTATTAATAATAGTTGTTTATTGTACTGTGTGTATGGATAATACAAGAAAAAATGAATTTCCAATCAAAAAACAACATGCATTTGTATTGAACACTTCCTATTAAATTTACAAAGCATTTTATTTGTTTATATAAAAAAGTATATTTACAATCACAAAACTAAATGGAAACACAAAGTTGGCAAATGTAATTAAAGTGCTGGAGGCGGGCTGCAATAGGGCTCTATCGCATGTTTAATGTACGTACCGCGCGGCTGTAGGCATTTATTTATAAAATACGGCCGAGTCACAATACTGATAGATAGTATTACCGTAGTTATTGTTTACGGGTACCCCCAAACGGTGTATTGTAAATAAAGCATCTCGTTCACACCAAACGTATTATTCGTCGCCGATTGTATGTTCAGTATAGATGTAGTCTCTATACTCCATAGTCAGTTCGGTTTGGTGTGACTGAAAAGTTAAATACCTAAGGTATAAAAATAAATTATAAACTGCGTAAGGTGCTCACAGTCAGCAGCCGACAATACGTTTGGTCTGATTAATACCTAACTACTCATAGCGACGGAGCGTTACACGCTCGACGGGATGGATTCCAACTGTACAAGGGATTACATTATAATTTAATCTTTTGGTGTAGGTAGGTATGGTTATGTTAGACATAAATGGTCGCGGGACATGTTTGTGAGAGCAGGACTTTTATGACCATACTATACCCTATTACTTTACTCTGAGACAGCGGGCAGCAATTAAAAGCCGAAATGTCCCGTCCAAAGCGGGCGCATGGTCAGTAGCGCACACGTCCGGCTAGCTTGCCCACGTTATACCTACGCTTACGCTATATATTTAACACAGGGCTGTCAAGCAAGACCAAAAGACAAAGATGAACCGCGGGTCACTAGCGGCCCGCGGTGTGTTTTTAATATTATAAGTTTAAAGGAAGAATACCGACTTCGTTTTATTTTTTCAAATTTTATAACTTACACACGCACTGCAACACAACAACTGGTAATAATGTTGCTATTGAAAGGATTGTTAAAGAAAAATGAAGCACTAATAAAATTTAATGTAGGTATTTAACGCTATCAAATCTTTTCTTTAAAAAAATGTGTTTTCATTTTGTGCGGCGCTCCAATCTATTTATTAATTTGATATTCGCCCGGGATCATACATTATACTTACACTATAAACTGAGACCCAGGACCATATTCGGTCTGCACAGCCCTAAACGCCGCCTTTTCTAACTAGGTTTAGTGCGTTATTCATTAGCTATTTTGAACGCTAGACAATATGGATAATGTGTGATTATGTAATGAATATAAAATTGCGAACGTGACCATTATTTTTAAGTTCGGTACTGGACTATTGCTGGTCACAATTCAGTTATCTGAAACTAGTATCCCGTACCAAAAAACAAACGAACTACTGAGACTAGAAGACTTAATAATAAATGTAAACTAATAATACTTGCCTGTTTTACTGTCTCACTGTAGGACAAAGGCCTCTTCTCATTTAAAGAAGGTATGAGCATTAATCACCACACTTGCTCAAGGCGGATTGGCAATTACAGACTTTTAGTCCAGGTTTTCCTCACGATGTTTTCCTTCACCATCAGTCAGAAAGGTCCAAGATAAACTTAGAAAGTAGATGATTTGAAAAATCACATTGCTACTTGCCCGGATTCGAACCCACTAGCTCGTGTTTCTGAAGTGGTGCCTTAACCACTGGACCATGTCGACATTGTAAAATAAAAAACATAAATTTTAAAGGATCACTGCAAGTTGGATATGTGTCCCCTTAAAAGCCTTCCAAAGGCCCGGGTATTTTTCTTATATTTATTATAGAAAATCATCCGTGATAGAAGAGATAATAATAAATGTATTATAGGTAGGTACTTAGTTATAAGTTTTTTTTTTAAGAAAATACAATTAAATTTAAACATTTTTTATTCTACAAATCAATAATAACTAATGTCTAAAGTAAAACATTAGACAAGTTGCAGTAACATGATATATTGATATTTTAATTTAAACTTATAAATAAAAAATTACACTTAATATATTAGTGATAGCAACATGCATCTAATGTGTTTACTTTTTACTTTAAGGTTGTGTGTGAAAAAGTTGCAGAATGGAAACTATAAACTACAATGAGGTTTTGCCGCCAATATATTTGTTTACAATCGGTAATTTAAAAAAAACCCTACACTTACTTATTTTGACTGTAATACATACTAAAAACAGTACAAATCTCAATATTAAATAACTTTTCGGATTGCGACATTTTAATTACGTTTGTTTTTTCATTAAATTTAAGTAATGTATGAGTTTATTTTAGAATATTCTGCAACCTCATATGATTAGTTTCACACAGCATTTTGTCTTAATTACTCGGTGGTCCAGTAGAACCGGGAGCCACCTCTGGCGGGTTTCCTCTCGTAGTCGTCCGGGAGCGCCGGAGTACTGTCCGGATAGACGGCCTTTGGTTCCTCTAACGGCTTTGGCCTGAAAAAATATTTGAATTCGTGACTGGCATTTACGTAGTAGTTATTACGTAGTAGAAAGTTAAGTGTCAATAAAGATTTTTTACACAAAAAATAACTTTTCGATTTGGATAGATCAGACTTTGCCAAAGACGTTATAGGGATTGAACTACATCTGGCAGCACGAATCCGCACTTTCTTATGTTTCTATTCTTTTCTGTCACTCAGAATCGTCATTGACTAGAGCGTTCTACTTCTACGTGATGTCGCGTTGCCTGTCTCTTTCTCGCTATAGTAAATGACGATGTCTATATGAATAGGCTATTTTAGGCAACAGGCTATTTATCACGTATGTGGCGATCTCATGGCACGTGCGTCGGAAACTCAATGTTATTGTTGTATATACATATTATAAAAGGCTATGGCCTGACTTACTGACAAAAAACGCACAGACTAAATTGCAGGTCGTAGCGACTTGAAATTTGGAGGTGTGTTTGGAAGAATTTCTTTAAGTTTAAGCCCTAAGTGTGTGAAGAGGGATGAAAACGATTGTACCTATGTAACTTCTTTGTTTTTTAACTTATAGTTTTAAAAAATTTTAAAATTTCTATCAAAATAAAAAATGCTATCATCAATATTTTTGACAGGGGTAACTTTGAAAAGGTGAAATTATTTATAAAAGAATTTATATTTGGGTATGGAAAGTTTTTTATTTTTGAAGTTAGCAACATGAAATTTTTGAGGTACCTATAATAGTACCATAGACATTAAAATAAACACACTCACTAAGAAAAGATTAAAAAAATATCAATCGCCAAGTGTGTAAAAGGGATGAAAACGATTGCATAAAACTTCTTTGTTTTTTAATTTGTAGTTTTGATAATTAGTTTAGGGATACTCCTATCAAAATAGAAAATATTCTCATCTATATTTCAGACTGTATGAACTTTATGACAATGTCATTGTTTTTGAAGTTATCGTCATGCAAATTAGTATTGGGAAACTTTTTGCATTTGTGCACTGTATATTTTTGAATGTGAATATCTTTAAGAAGGTTAAAAGAAGGATTGTATCAATGGGAAAATAGAAATTGTATGGAAAATAATGGTTTTTAACTTATAGCACGAAATGGAGACACACAAACACACATTAATTACCCATCCCAAACAGGTTCGGCATAATTTTTCTCTCATGGACCATTTTATGTTACTTACTCTTGAGTAAGAGACACTGTCTTCACGTATTGTTTTAGCTGCCCGGATAGAAAAACAAAATCTATTGTTTACAATGAAGCGCTTTGAACAGATTTGCTCTGCCCATAGCATCTCTTAAATATGTAAATAAAATAAAATGTCTGTGAGAAAAACGATATCCACGCAAGCAAAACCGTGGGCAAAAGCTAGCAATAAATTAAATTTTCACATACCTCTTAGTATCATGTACACGCGCTTCAGTAAAGTAGCCAAATGCAGGACGCTCAATATTCAACTTATCCAACATACACTTGTCAAACACGCCTTGAGTTTTGCGGCAGCTGAAATTATACATAAGAATTCATGCATGCATTTCCCTAATAGGTTATGCAGAAGTGTGTAGCACCCGTGTTTAGCCAGACCAGGCTAATACTGAGAATTTCTCAACAGACAGTATTACTCTAAGCAACCCAGCGAATGATCCTCTTCATAGTTTCATTATACAGTACCACCAAACCAAAGAGGGTAAAATGTCTGTCTGTAAAGAAAAATCTTTGTGTACTCGGCCAAATTCGAAACCAGACCCAAAAAGCTGCTGTTTAAACGATAATTTCATCTGTTTTTAATAACTGGTTACCACAAAGAAAATTATTACTGCTATGGAAGCTTGGATGAATAATACCAATGGGTGTCTGTGTCAAACCACTACTGCGACTTGACATCTACTGCTGAACATATACCTCTGCCTAACATCTACTCTTTGATCCAATGTGAGCTGTCCTCATGCATCCATTGCATGCCATCTTTTTAATACAGATAGCTTGAAAATTTGTTTGAATTTTCTATGTCCGGGCTAAATACCTGAACTTGGTAAAATGTATGATATTAAAACTTACAACGTCAAACTATAATTGCCAGAGCTCTTCTGGATACAATTGGCGTACTGGTTGAACTCATTCAAACAGGTCTGCTTTACTTTACTGAAGAAATCCAGGGTACAAGCAGTTACCGCCTTACCCTCGTTCACACATTTACGCGCATCTTTCTCCTCAAGACGGCATAGCATGAATTCCTGGAACATGAAAGTGTATTAGTTGTTTTTTGTGGGTTGTAGACGTTTATGATGTTTTGGCAATGCAAAATATAGAAGGTTAAATAATATCTTAATAATATCTTTAATAATATCTTGTTCAGTATTTTGATAGTGAATATAACTAAGTCACATAACAACAGTTAACTTTAACTTTATTACAGTTAAGGTAACTTTAAATGCATTTTAAATTCAGGTATGTTTTCGTTTGGAAATTTATGGGAGGCAAGGACAAAAATTGAAGACAGATTCAAAGTTCATTTTATAAGTTATTAGCTGTGGACTGTTAAACAGAATGAATGTCGAATTCTAGTCTTTATTCGTGGAGTATTGAATAATAAAAGGCAACTCTGCATTCAGGAAACAGTAGCTATGTATTATTAATATATTATGATAAGAACTATCAAGAGCTATCAAAACATAACCTATTTGAATTACTTCGATTATGCAATCAGTCTAAAATATAAAACAAATAGACACAGTACACAAAATACTTTAATAAAAGAAAGAGTAAGTAATCAAATTAACAATTATACTTACATTATTAGCCTGTTCACAATATTTTCCTAGATGGAACGAACCAGCGAATAAAGTTGCAGAGGATACAGACACCTCTGGTACAGTCAATTCGGACTCTTCCGGCAACGTAATGTCCTCCGTTAACACCATTTTGATTTACTTTGTACACACGGAAAATTTTACAGTTATTTATCAAAATAAATAGCAAAATTCTTTCCACAAAATTTGTGGAAGAAGTTCGAGAATATCTCGACCGATTTATGAAGACGTGGTCATTTTTTACATAATGGTTGGGATATACGAAATCACCCGAGAGTAAAAGAGACAGAACGGAAATAGAATCTAATTTTTCGTTTAGCCGGCTAATATTGACATCTCTGTGCATTTGACATTGACAGATACGATGAAAATCACGTTTCATTTCACGCTGTTAAATATAATCGGATAAACACATTTACACAACACATTGGCAGGTGTAAAAATAAAACAAACAAATTGCATGCATGCTTGTATAATTAGAAATAACAGTGCATAATAATTGGCATTTGGAAATTCTCGTAGTGTCTTAATTTATCGCTTCATATTCTCAAACTGTTTGGGCGAATAAGATTCAATCGGTATCTGATATTCTTGTTCTTCAACTGAAAATAAAATAAAAACTTGTTTACATGCTAATTATTGTAAAAACTTTAAACAAATGTTAGCTGGTAAACACTTACCATCGTATATTTTGTAGCCTTCTGTCGGTAATTGATAAAACTTTGGAATATCATAACGGTTTTCCTGCGAATTATAAAAATCAATTAAATTTCACAAGTATTTTGTATTGCCCTAGGTAGGCTTTGCGGTAGCTTCGTATTCTAAGCGTGTGATCTATTCGAGTTTATATGATGAAGAAGTAAACTTACCGAATCGTAATTCCTGCGGCCCATTCGGGGTATGTTTTTACTGGTTTTGATAACATACCCCATACTCCCCTGATCGAATGGATTAAGTCCCTCATTGCTTCTACCAACCCTCGGTACATTATTAGGTTTTATAAAAGAACTGTCCACTTCATTTAAAAAATAAAATAGGCAGTATGCCATAAAAACTGTTGCCAATTTAGAACACATTTTAAAAACTCTTTAGAAGGGCGGTAATTTTGTAAACTAGTAAACACTGAATGAGAAATGGTTGAATTTGTTGTGGTATTTATACTTAAATGTTTCGATCAGTCCCGTATTCATGTTAGAGATCTGATCTATCTGGAATCATAATCACACAGCCGGAATACTAAAGAGGTGTTAAGATTTTATCTTGGTGAATAATACGGGTATTACGTACCTACCCACCTATCCAAATACTTAGGTACTTTAGTACAGACCTACCTATAGAAAAGTCCACTAACATTTTGCCATAAGAATAGCAACGTCGCAATAATTTAGTGTCATATTTCGTGCTTTATAATTTTTATCATTAACCGGAGCTATAATTTTTGAAATGCTATTAAGCATTTTCTGACAATTTTATTATGTCTTACTTACTTGTTACTTATTGGTGGGCTCGTTGTCGGCATTTAGAACTTGTGGTATTTTTTACGTTCGGTTCGGTTGAATTATATAATCCAACCCAGCTCCGCCAAGAAGCACAGAAGTTTCCTGGGGTCTTCGCGGAGAGACCGGGTTGCCGAGGATTTGTGCCTGATGTGTCATCCATCATACGCCTCGCATTCCAGGACTACGTGGGCGACGGATGCTTACACTTATTTTACTATGAAAATAACGCCATGCAAGTTTTTAATGTATTATTTGCTTAAAAATAGAACTAAGTAGGTAGGTAATAATAATATATTTAAAATATAGCTTCGATTAAATTTAAAAAAATTGAATCTACGAAAATTTGACACTAAATTGCGACATTGCCACTCTTATGTGTAAACGCTCGAGGCCTATGTTCAGCAGTGGACGACTTCAAACAATTGATGTTCATGACTTCAATTTCAACTGCAGTCCAGTGCTGGACCTCTCCAACATTTTTAACTAGTAGAAACTGCCCCAATAAAATCGTATTTGGTGTGGCAGATTCCACTGGAAACTTAAGCCATTCCACTTTGCCCCACCAGTGGGGCCATATGGTGGACAGTAAAATCATTCAAAATTACGCCACAACACTCGGTCCTTCGCCCTCCGCATCTAGTTTACACACACAACTTTTTATGTTGTTTAACCTTACCTTACGTTTGCCGATTCATGATTTACCATTATCAAAATAGACTTACCTATCAGTATGCACCTTGAAATGCTTACAGAATTTAACTGATGGTACGCCGTAACTATCATAATGTTAGTCAATTTGCTTTCGAGCAATATGCTGACAACAGTAAAGTGAGAAGAACTTTTAAGAAACACAGACAGTTTATATCAATTTACCCCGAAAAAAATGTAAATCTATGGTTTACCTCCTATACTTACTAAATGTGGAAACAGACATTAAATAAAAATACAATTTCGTTTTCAATATCAGTACGATCATTTATTTACTTACAAAGTACAATAAATCACACATTCAGCTTAAAAACGACCTAAGACACACTAGCAAATTCAACTCTATTGCTTTATAGTTATTGCTATTGATCACAAAGTAAAAATTGTTAACATAAGTACGTATCTTACGCCCTTTTACAAATATCTATTTACAAATGTTCATTGTTGCAATCGTTGTTTGTCGCAAGCTTGAACACCTATATTTGTTATTCGAGTGAAACTTTGACATCATGACACATAATTTGTCCCATTTTGTTTTTATATCAGTATAATCATCAAAAATGTCCTTATTGTTTCAACAATTTTGCTAAATAGCAATTAAATTTTAAAATAAAGCAGTTGCACCATAATGCTATTCAAGCTTAAAACTACAAGACTTGTTCAATACCGAGGACCATTTCTTGTTACTAATTTAGCTGGAATAAACACTTGATATTTTGACGTAGTGCCTCCTTTTTCTAAGACTGCACGGGCTATAGAGAATGGATCTAATTTTTTCTTAACCACCAAAAACCTGTGGAAGAACGAAGTTTATTATAATAAAGTTTAAACAGCCATAAGCCTTCATCATAATCTTAATAGTCTGGCATTAGGTGAATGGGTCAAGACACAGATAATCTAATAGATCTAATAGATTCCATATACAGGACTACAGGCACGCACAATACATACTGGCATTCGCTAGGATAAGAACTCATTATGGACACTACGATTGGTGCATTTCCGTGGATTCCAATGCTTGACCTTGAAATTTGAAATAGCCAATTGTGGCGTCATCTATCTGGCCAATGATGACACACAGAGTAAAATCTAAGTGAAGACGACTGACTACGAGTTTACAGCATAGAAGTCAAAAGATGGCGCTATCAACAAATATAGACCTCCCCATAGAAGCCTGAATCGCGATATTAACATTCTCACACCAACTAACTATATATACAAGTTCCCGACTACCAACTGTCGGGCAGTAGCCCGCCAGGCACGATCACCTAGCCTGGTCGGAGGATCCTCCCTTTGGTTGGAGGTATTTGCTGTGCTACCTCCACAATGGTGACCCCTGTCTGCAAGCAACCTTCACGGAGCAGATCATCAGCATCGTCACCTCCACATTGGTGACCCCTGTCTGCAAGCAACCTTCACGGAGCAGATCATCAGCATCGTCACTCCACAATGGTGACCCCTGTCTGCAAGCAACCTTCACGGAGCAGATCATCAGCATCGTCACCTCCACATTGGTGACCCCTGTCTGCAAGAAACCTTCACGGAGCAGATCAGCATCATCATCGTTATCGTCAGTTCCTACTTCGCCTCACCCCTCTAGCAGCAGAAATTTAAATTTAATTATCATCAGCACAAACTTTAATTTCATGATGATAATTAAATTCTCTCGCTATGCAGGATTTCTTTTCTAAAAGTCCCAAAAACCTTGATTTCTAGTGCATAGTCTCAAAAAAAAACAAAAATCTTGCTATAAAGTATTATACCTGTCTTTATCGCCATAACTCCTGGATGAAAGCCCAACTCTTTGCGCGCACTGGTGCAGTAGCGCGCGCTCTTCTTTACTGAACTCTGAGCTGAATACCAGGTCCAAGTCTAACGTGTCTGATGCTAGGTACCTCTCCATTAGGGAAAATGCTGCTTTTCGAAGTTGACGAATGTCAGATGAGGTACTGCCTAGACCGGCGCGGTTTACCTAAAGAAAAGTGTCGTAGAACAAGTGGCCTGATGGTACTCGAAACAAATATAATTAAAATGGTTACATTTCGATTGTTTTTGTTTATCCATTTTTTTATAGAAAAATCATCATAATTATATAAACATTATATTTATAAAAAAAAAGTCAACATTCTGTCGTAGATTAATACTTACTGTTTAGTTAAGAATTTAACCCCCAGTTTCTAAAAGGCTGATCAACGAAAAATTAACTAATCACCTGTTAAATCTCATGTAAAGTGCCTAAAAGCATGCTTAAAGCATGGATAATTAGTTTAATTTGATCTAATTAGTTACTCATTAGATCACATTAAACTGAATAGTCATGTTTTTAGCAATTGGTACTTCACATGAGTTTTAACAGGTGATTAGTTAATTTTTCGTTGATCAGCCTTTCAGAAACTGGGGGTATGACACCATGTTTATTGTACGGAAATGTACATGCGCGAACTAAAACCGCTAATGTTTAAAATATTTGCCAGGTAATGCAGTTGGCTAGTTTAAAATTAGAAAATAAGGTACCCAAAACTTTCAAAATTTACACTGGTACTTAGCCAATTTATAACTTACCTTAGGTAACTACATTGTTCATAATTACTTACCATTTGTAAATTAGGTTTGATCGGTTCGGCTATGCCCTGTGCATCGACGCCAAGCCCACCGCCCTTCCACCCCATCATTTGCATCATTCTGTAATACGTGTAAGTATCTATACACGGTGAGCCGGAAAATGGAACACTTGTTGAATTAGGAAATAGAGTATGCTTCCATTATGCTATAACATCAAGAATTTTTGAAAAATATACTCTTATGCAAGACTAGCTGACCCGGCAAACTTCGTTCCGTCAACAGTCGATTCTTTAATTTTTAGTTTTTTTGTTATTAAGAATTTTTCTAAAATAAACGTAGCCTAAGTTACTCCTTATTACATCAGCTACCTGCCAATAAAGGTCCCGTCAAAATCGGTCCAGCTATTTCAGCGATTAGCCGGAACAAAAAGACAGACAGACAAATTTTATTTTGTTGTATGTACCGTATATATAACCATATACATGTAGTAAAAAACGGTTATTTCAATATTACAAACAGACACTCCAATTTTATTATATGTATAGATAACCATTCGAAGTTTGAGCAATTAACGTCGTATTTTAGTATAAAATTAAACAATGTGTAAAGTAAAAGATTTTAAACTTCAGGTATTTTTTGTTTTACGAGATGTTCAGTAATAATTTTATTATTATTGTACAACAGAGGCAGTGTATAAAACTTTTGCATGCAATATTAAATTATGCATATTAAGCCATGTTCTTCTTAATAAATAATACTTACTTCATAGCAATAGAGTTCTCGACCGGTGTACCAAACTCGTCACCTTTCCTCTTGCCTGACACATCGTCAACAGTGATGCGAGTGTCGTTCTGAGCTATAAACTGCTCTTTTACTACTATACTTATTACTTCACCACGTATCCTCTGTAAACATAATAAAGCATTATTTATTTATTGAAATGAAAAACAAGCCACAACCAGCAACAGAAGCCAAAATAATATTTTTGCAATTTTTGTCTGAATGTTTGTACTTTGTACAGACTAAACATAGGCTCCAATTTAGGCACTTTACGTTTGCCGAGTTGCGATCAAAATCAAAATTGCGAGCAAAATCTAATTAAATCTATACTAATCCTATTAATATCATAAATGCGAAAGTGTGTGTGTTTGTTTGTTACCACTCAGCGCCTAAACGGCAGCACCGATTTCGATGAAAATTGGTATGTAGATAGATTCGATGCCAGAGACGGATATAGGCTAGTTTCTTTCCACTAGGGCATAACCAAAGATGTCATTTAAAGCGGGTGAAACCACACTTTGGGAAGCTAGTATTTTATATAAGTACAAAATAACCATCATACCTCCCAAGCTATATGTTCAGCCGCACTTCTAGCCTCGGTTTTAGTTTCACCCATAGCCTGACTGATCACTTGCCCATTTAGTGTGTAGGTAAAACATTTGTTCTCATATGTTGAGTTAAGTTGTATGTTACAGGCCTGACAGCTATCTGGAAATATTACAATACATATATACTATTATATAAAGCGAAATAGTTTGTTTGATTGTTTTAACGTGCTAACCTTTGTAACTACTAGTCGGAGCCCAGTTCTCGAGGAAGGTTATAGGTGTAACATCATGCTACTGGCGACGAAAGCAGAGCAGTAAGCAATGACGTGGGTGAAACCACGCCACGGAAAGCTAGTAATGAATACATACTGCAATGTTATGAAGACTGCTGGATATAGATCTCTCCTACGGTGAGGTGTTTGCTGTAGACATTGTATTGATAGCTTTTAGCCTAGACTGCCCATTGACAATACCTGAATTTGTGCTGTTCTGTTGTTTTGAAATATGTGGGCCCAATAAACAATATTCTATTTTATTGCGCAACTTTAGTTCACAGGTGATACAACAATGATTAATACTGCCACAAACCAGTTTACGTGAAAGCAGGCCTGAATAGTGGCCTGTGACAGTTAATACTTACTATCAGGTGGGCTGTAGGCTTGTCTGCCACTGTTGGCAATAAAAAAAATACTCCATTTGAGGCATATTGAGTAATTTACAGATCTATTATTATAATTTAGATTACTCACTTTGTAGATTCCACAACTTGCCAGCCCAAGGTCTTATAAGCAGCACCATTCTTCCAAATACAGTTTTAAACATATGTTCTCTAAAATCTCTGGCATTTAAACAATTTAACGTCAACATATCTTCTAAATAATTATGTACAGCTACTAATCTATTGCTTATGTTTGTCAAATCTTTTATTTCATTAATTTTATCATTATTAATTGCGTTATTTACTTCTGTCACATCATTGTCTAAATTGCTATCATTATTATTACTTTTACCGGCCGCAATAAATTGTATCTTTGATTTTGGTTGTTCTTCAATAATGATCCCTCCTTCCCGTTTGATTCCTTTTGCTCTGTCTTCTGCGGCATCAGATGCAGATACAAATGTTCTTTGTAATTTAGTTTTCTTTAGTTTTCGATATGTTTGGGCCACCTGTTATTTGGATACAATATTCTTTATAACAAAACAAATAAGAAAATCACATTACTCAGGGACATTGGCAATATTATTGCTAAAGCTTTAATATTTTTTATTGGCTGGTATGGCTACTGTACATGGGCTATGCAATAGATTTTTTATACAAAATTATAAGACAAATATCATTTGATATGGTGGTCAACAAAGAAGTAGTTGACCTCATATTACGCATTAATTCAATATTATATTACAAACAGACACTCCAATTTTATTAATAATAATAATAATAATGGAGTAGGCCTATAGTACTCAGTATAGACGACCGTAGAATGGTATACCGGATTATATCAACAGCACTGGGTGTGCACAACACAATTTTCCAGGCAGAATGCGTCGGTATAATACAGGCCGCAGACGCGGTGGCTGCAAGAAAAATAGAGAACCAAGGCATTCGTATCCTAACGGACAGCACTGCAGTACTGCACGCTCTACGTAGCAACACAGTAAAATCAGGACTAGTCCTAGAATGCCACAGGAAATTGGAGGGTATATGTGAGTCAAACGCGATTACACTCCAATGGATCAAAGGACACAGCGGATCCCTAGGCAACGACGCGGCCGACGAACTGGCCAGAAGGGGATCTGAAACAGAGACCTACAGGGTGGAACCCGTTATACCAATATCGGCAAATCAGCAAAGGTACTGGCTGCGACATAGAACAAGAAAACTACACGCCGAACTGTGGGCGAAGACGACGGAATGTCGTCAATCGAGAGAGGCAATGCCATCTCTAGACGGACGACTCTCTAAAAAACTGCTGCGCTTAAATAGGGCGGACCTACGGTATGTAGTAGGGACCATAACAGAGCACAGTAATCTTAACAAACATTTACATGTTATAGGTAAAACGGACAGCCCACTATGCCGAGCGTGCATGAGGGCTGAAGAAACACCGGCCCACGTAGTCATGAACTGCAGCGAGGTCGTGGAGCAACGGGCGCAACACCTGGGAACACCAAGCACACTCCGAGAGGCCTGCAGCAGACCCGGCAAACTGGCCGCTTTCTGGAAGGAGCTTGGATGGTTGCAGTAGGGCAGTGGGTACACAAACCACACCATCACGCAAAAAGGCCCAACCACGAAGGGACCACATGCGGAAAACGAGCCCGCGAAAAGAAGAAGAAGATGGTATACCGGAGCAAGGAGCTTCACGGATGGTTCTATCGGGCCTTACATGGGCCTGATATAGACCGTGCTGCTTCCGTTGCCTGGCTACGCTTCGGTGATCTTTTTGGAGAAATCGGAGGGTTTGTTTGTGCAATTGCTGATGAAGTTATCATGACGAACAACTACCGGAAATATATCTTGAGGGATGGCACTACTGACATATGTCGGACTTGTCATCGCCCTGGTGAATCCCTCGGGCATATTGTTTCCGGCTGTTCGCGTCTTGCTAACGGAGAGTACTTGCACAGACATAACCAAGTAGCCAGGATCATCCACCAGCAAATTGCTCTGCGATACAATCTTCTAGATGTCAAGGTACACTACAGATACAACCTAGAGCCGGTTCTCGAAAATGGTCGCGCGACATTGTATTGGGATCGCTCCATCATCACAACAAATAAAATATCTTGATTTAGGCCATAAGATTGTTGACATGTGGGATGTGGATTCTGCTGTCATTGTGCCGATAGTCGTTACCGTAAATGGTTTAATAGCAAAGAGCCTCGACCAACACCTAAAGAGGCTCGCATTAGGTGGATGGGTCAAGGGCCAGATCCAGAAGGCAGTGCTGCTCGACACGGCACGTATTGTTAGGAGGTTCCTCTCTCTGGAGCCCTAACCGCCGGTAGCTTGGACTTTGTCTCGTTGCCGGTGGTAATCTATTTTTTATATTTCTAAATATGTATTTTTGGTTTTTATAAGTATATATTTGAAAATGTAATAAATATGAAAAAATATGAATAGAGGAAATGATAATAATTTTTATTTTTATCAAAAGTAGATTGTAGTACCTACATAGTTAATAATTTAACAAGTGGTATATTAATTGTTGACTCATATCATATCATATCATATCAATTGTCGCTCATAGACCTCACATGCTTCACAACGCACTAATAAACTCAATTTATCAGTACAAATCCATTAATACCGTAGCAAGCATTACAAACTGACAAGTTAGATAAAAACAAAACAAACAAGATTGTGGTTAGTTTTGAGGTTGTTATATGTTCAAACAATAAGCTTTTTACCTCATAAGAAAGTCCAGAAATCTCCTGCATAACCTCTGGCGGGTATCTACATCCTAATAACTCAACATTTGTAAACACTCGCGCCAAACAAAGTAATCTTTCTTTTGGGTAATCATTCTTCCATTTCTCCATAAATGTTCTACGTAACTGCCAGTGGTCTTCGCTTTCATGATCGTCTCTATAATTATCTATATTCCAGTCGACGTCAAAAGACATTTTTATGTTATAAGATTTAATTATTTAATGTAAATTTAAATTTGCAAATTCAAAACTGAGAAAATATGATTATTTTGATACAATGAAATGTCAAACAAAATGCAATTGCTGCCAATGTTGCTACTTTATTGTATTATATTCTACATTCGTTTTTTTTTTAAGGAAAGATAGTCTATCATTCGCTATCATCATAACTTGCTAGCTTAGCTTCGCTAGCATCTTCGCTTTAGAAAAATGAACAAATCAGCACTAAGTTAAGTAAGTTGTAACAAATCTTAGCATAAATAAACATAGAATCAAGATCAAAGCAAAGAAAATGCGAAAGCGATAAAATTTAAAATCGTTGTTGGAACACTGTAAAATCTAGAGAAAGAATATCTTTAGCATTAGTGTTACTTGTAATAATAAAATGTAATGAATCTAATGAATGTCCTAGTAATAAATAAATTATTATTGTCGAAAATTTGTCTTTGCATTTGCAACTGCATACTGCATGTAATTGCATTGTGTGTGTTTATTGTTGCTTTATCGTTATAACTAGCTTTTCGCGGCGCGGTATGACCCGCGTCTTTTCTTTGCTTAGTTCCAGAGATTAGCGCGTTCAAAAAATCAAACAAACAAACAAACTCTTCCGCTTTATTTAATAATATATTTAGATGTTAATTTTAATAATAATAATTGTAGATATTGGTTTTGGTGGTGATATTAGGTTAAGTATATGGTTTAGTTAAGTTTGAGTTTATTTAACATTTATTTATGCGGGCAAGGTCGAGTGAAGATTGGACAAATTAATTCTAGTGTAGATTCGAAAGATAACAAAATTGCTATTTGTAAATGAAAAGATAAATAATACTTCACTAATATTAAGTGATAGGTTCCGAATATGTAGTTAATAATATGAATACCTATCTAAAATTGACCTTATTAAAACATTTCTACTTGTTTTGCAGTAGTAAGGTACTAGTATGTAGCCGCGTAGAAGAACAAATGAAACAAAAAAATGAGAGCTTATTAATCTTTTTTAAATTGGAATTAGGACTAATGAAAGATATGAGTTCATGAACTAATTTGTATACATAGTATTAGATAATATTTAGAAGGAGAGGTGTGTGTTCACTCTCGCTCAATACAGGCGGGATGGATACTGAGCACAGACTAATAGCAATACTGACAAGTAACCGAGCAGTTATTTGTGTAAAAAGGTTTTGAAGGACTCTAAACCGAATGAAGATGAAACGAAAATGTGGGACGGATATATTTTTGTATATCTTTTATAACTTTACTTTTTCTAGTCAGGATATAATCAGTAACCGCACAGAATAAAAAAAATCTGACTTTTCTGACATTAATGTCATCAATGTCAACAAAACTCAGATGATTGATTTGATTGAAATACCATCACTAGCCGCTGTGGTTGGTCTTTGCATGCTTATTATTTTTTTACTGAAATGTAGGTAATTCAAAAAGAAGTCATTCTAATTGTAAATGAATAACCACTTACCAAATTATGTGTCTAAGATTATTCAACTTGTGTAAGTAACAAACTGTGCGCTGTAGATTCTCTTTTATGGAGAAATTTAGTATAGCGTACACTAAGCGGTAATTTTCTTCAGAATTATTGTTTTTTTTTAATCACAAATCATGGAGAACGTGGATGATTTCAAAATGATAAATGCAGAAAGCGTTGATACTGTCGATCACGTTTTCGCGATACCAAAACCAGTAGATGTAGAAGAGAACCAAGATTTAGATATTCTAGAAAACAAAGAATTCGACTTGGCATCTACGTCTTTTGATGATTTACTTGGATATATCTCCGGGAAGGATTTACAAGACCTTTTCAAGAAAGTATTATTTTTTTTAAAAAGTAATAAAGATGAACTTGAGTTTCCTGGTATTTTTAAGCCTTGGGAGGAGATATTAGTTCGTATAATAAAGGATGTAAACGTTTTGAAGTCGCAAGTGTTGTCGGGATGTAGTAATTACTTTGCTAAGTGTCTATTTAACACTATTATGTGTGGAAGATCTCAAAAGAAATACAGATTGGTTTGTGTGTATAAGACAGAACCAGGAGACCAAATAAGGCGAGGAATACATGAGGGAAGCGAGAAGTAAGTGATCTTAATATATTTACTGCTATTACAAAATTAATACTTAATTACTAATAACATAGCATTAACATCAGTAATGTCCCAGTTCTCTATATTTCCACTCAAGGGTAAGCGCCACTTCTTATATTGAGCATGAGCATGCATGCAACATGTGTGATCTATAAATATTTGTCCTGAATCTGGTGCCTGAGTGTAAAAGTTGTATTTTTTGTAAAGTAACTTTTTACACTAAACTTTTACTTTACACTGTCTGGAAATAAGTCTAGCCCTTAACATATATATTTATTTTATTTAACTACTCCTGTGGTTTGGTGGTATTGTGTAGGGACTGCCACACAGAGGTTGCAGGTTCGATTCTCTCAGTGCAAATATTTGTGTGCATGAACAAGAATATTTGCAAAATATGTATTTACAAAAAAAAGTATATAAGTATGTATATCGGAAAACAGCGGCATATTGCGAAAAACAGCCCGTTCATACCAATACCAATGTATATCGGCATTCTAGAACCCATAACACAAGCTATAATATATGCTTACTTTGGATCTAGATGGCGTTGTGTGTAGTTGTTGTGATACTATATTATTAAATTATTAATAACTTAAATAATTTTTTGTTTCAGTGTACTAGTCTACAAGAAATTATATTATCAGATTTTTGGGTGTAATTCTTCAAGGTTTGTACTTTTTATATGTTTTGTTTAACATCTCAATATTCTAAATTTTGTACAAATTCTGAGTGAATTTCCATTAAAGAAAGACAAGGTCTGCATCTGAATAAATATAATATCCAGCCTTATAGTCAGTGAATGAGTTAATCAGAAATGATAGCCAGTTTTTGACTTAACAAATTTTTTGTCCAAAATCTGGGCAACTGACATTTTTAGTAGCTATTACTAAAGTTCTCTAATCTGATTTTGGTTTTTTTTCAGCTCTGTATCAAGTACCTCAGCATTATCACGATCATCAAGCATCGAGTCCATCGATTCTCAAAGGTCTTTTACACTACCCACCGACAGTTTCCTATCACACTGCTTAAAACTCATGCTAAAATTTGTTAAACATAAAACTCAGCATCAATTGCAATTGATTGATTTAAGTCCTACCAATGCTGATTATTTGTATACTTTATTCAGCAGTATTATTGACAATAATTTTGACAATGGTTTAGGAGGTAAAAATCTTTTTACCCCATTATGGGAAGCTGTCAAATTGTTTAGTTTGAAGTATGAGTTTTGTATTAGATTAGGAAATGGGCGTGATTATAGAAAGTAAGTAGAGTTTTGGCTCAAAAGGCTGGTGTCCACTGAAGTGTAGAATATTGAGAAAATTTTCGCCTTACTACGTACAATGGGGAGAAAGCTTCCGATAATTTTGGACAATACGCGACGTGTGTGTCCGTAGTCGTGCGTAGATTGATTGTCGTTCGGTGTACCGAAAGTGGGAATGGCCACCGCAAAGACGCCGTAGGGCCTACTGACGAATTTTAAATACAGAGCCTATTTAGGACAAGCTGCATACACCACACCCACTAAACATACATTAATACATGTTCGCCAATACACATATTCGACATTATTAGCGAATGTTTGTATCTACAGCTTTAGTGTACACCAGCCCTAAATATTTTATTTGCATTTTTTTATTTCGCTTATATTTTATTAAAATAATATATTGCTTGTTCTCCTGTGTAAGCTTTTTAGACACAGTTCTTAATTAGATGATATATAATTTTTATAATCTAATATCTTAGATTGCTTGTAGTTAGTGGTGATAGTTATTAATATAATAATAGCACTATTGTTACTAACACTCAAGTACTAGCAGACTTTTTGGGCCATAGATTGTAATAAAGTTTTATTTTATTTTGGTATTTAATAATAATAATCTCAAGATTCAAAATAATTATAAAATAGTAGCTGCCTACTCTCCTTTCGCTTAGGTGTGAAAAGTATCGAATCATTTAACCTTATAACAAACGCCTACAGATAATATTATTTCAATACTATTTTGCAAAGTTACAATTATTGAAATTTAGAAATTTACTGAAAATTTTCGAACATAATAGTGGCGTCATCTATCTGGCCAATGGTGACGCACAGAAATTAACCAAGGGTGAACGACGACTACTAGTTTAAAGCATAGAAACATAGATGGCGCAGAGTAACACTTTCAATCAACTTCTATACAAAACCACCGCAAATGTATGGAAGCCTGACTCGCGATATCAACATTTACACACCAACTCACTATATGTATATACATAGTCCCGACGACCAACTGTCGGGCAGTAGCCCGCCAGGCACGATCACCTAGCCTGGTCGGCGGATCCTCCCTTTGGTGGGAGGTATATGATGTGCTACTCCACATAATAAAATATAGCAGTCACCTGCTATTATTGTAGCTTTCTAAATGTAAAGTATTTTTTTTAATCGGTTACGTAGATTTTAGTTAAATTATTACAAATCATACAAAAAATCTTTAATCTTTATGTTATTTATTACTTTCTAGGCCATAGCATAGAGTAGTTAAAGAATTGTCAATACTCTGTATTAGTAAGACTCTTATTGTTTTAAAAACAGCTGGAGGAATTAATTATTTTGTAAAACACCATACCACTATAATACATTAATTGCTAACACGCATGCAGGCTTACAGTAAAGCATGCAACGTGATTATTACTTGCATGCTAGGGATTCGTCATGATATTGTTATTCATTTATTTACAGATCTCTTTTATTGGAAAAAAATCCTAAAATGCGTCCATCCGATAATACTGTGTAAGTATATTTAGATATATTTTTTTAATTAATATGTTAAATGGCCTGAATAGTAGTACTTACTTAGTAATACTGGGCATGTCTGCCGTATGTCGAATGAACTGTGGACCAATATCACATAAAGTTGGCGCCCTGAGACAATGTAAAGTCCTAAAAAGAGATGGCGGGATGTTAAGAATAGTTTTTTTCGAAGAGAGGATCCAAAACCGCTATAAGTGTACCAGTGTTATCAAAAGTTATTGAAAAAATTATGCATAAGCGTCTCATGTCCTTTATCGTTAAATATAATTTATTATGTCCAGAGCAGCACGGTTTTCAAAAAGGTAAGTCAACAACACTGGCTGTGTTTAAATTAATAAATAACGTAATATACTCTACAAATAAGAAGATACCCGTTACATGTATCTTCTTCGATATGAGCCGTGCTTTTGACTGCGTTTCGCATGAAATACTCCTTAATAAATGTGAAGCATATGGGATACGTGGCTGTGCAAACGAATGGTTAAGGAGCTATCTAGAAGATAGAACTCAACATGTCGTGATAACTAGTATTAATATAAACAAAGAGGAAGTTGTCTCTAAGTCCAATACAAGAGATAATAGGCTGGGTGTGCCCCAGGGCAGCATTCTGGGTCCACTCCTATTCCTACTTTATATAAACGACCTGCCTTCCGTCACCAAATACCAATGTTACCTTTACGCTGATGATTTTTCTATTGTAATTCCTAAGTCACACTCAAATTATGTTGACGAATTAAATAAAGCCATTCACGATGTCATAGACTGGATGAAGATCAACGGTCTCAAGGTTAATATTAATAAAACTAGCTTCTTGCAGTTTTATAACCAAGGTGCAAAAAAACAGGATCTTAAGCTACAATACGATGATCAATGTTTGACAGAGGTACATGAGACTAAATTTCTTTGTATAACTCTTGACTCAACATGTACTTGGAAACCACATGTAGAGTTAGTAAATAAAAAAATAAATAGGTTCGTGTACGCTTTATGGAAACTAACCAAAATCACAAATAGACAAACGGCTTTAAATGCTTACCATGCCTTTGTGGTATCTAATCTCAGGTACGGGGTTATATTGTGGGGCAACTCAGTCAAATTAAACTGCTTGTTTATAGCACAAAAACAGTGTGTGCGAGCTATCTGCAATGCGGCGCCCTGGGATAGTTGCAAACCTTTATTTCGGAAGCTATCGCTATTAACTCTACCATCCTTGTATATCTTTGAGCTGTGTATGTTCGTCAAAACAAATTTAGGAATATATACACGTCACGAGACAGTTTGCAAATATAGCTCACGTTTTCCTGACAAACTAGTCCTTCCGACCATACGTACAGAGTTATGTAAGAGAAATAGTTATGTAATGTCTATAAAAGTATTTAATCATCTTCCACAACAATTTAGGAACTTAAATTTGTGTAAATTTAAAAAACAATTGCATGGATGGTTAGTAGAGAAATGTTTCTATTCTGTACAGGAATACCTTAATTATAAATTCTGATTGACATTTTATTATTGTAATTATGCATGAATTTATTGATCCTGAATTTAATTGACATTTTTATGTAACAAATTGGTAACTTGACTCTTTAAATTTTATTAGTATGAAGAATATACATTTTAGATTTAATTATAAATATTTGTATGCCATGGAAATGGTAAATGTGCTGGACTTCCACTGTAATGACACCAATATGTATCCACATTTGAACAAATAAATGCATTTCATTTCATTTCATTTCATTTCATAAGTGAAAGAAAATAGGGAGGTCTTTGCTCAGGAGTGTCGTAGAAGACTAATAATAAATAAATTTTTTAAATTTGTACGGTAGTAGATCCACGCTGCTGATTTCAGCATGAATGGGCCGGATCGTCCGGGGAAGTACTACCCTCTCATAGAAGATCGACTTAAGAGTAGTAGTATCCGTACTACTGCGTTTCGTTCGGTGAGTGAGAGCGCCGGAGGCCCAATTTCCCCTCTATCCTCTTTCCTCACCTCCCTCATTCCCTTCCCCTAACCCTATTCCCAGCCGCCATAGTGGAGGCCACTATACCAGCAGTTTAAGACGATGGCTTTTGGTATAGTGGCCGCCACTTCTGGATTCCACTGACTGCTTACCATCAGGCGGGGTGGAGTCATTTTGGTAGGCTATAATATAAAAAAAAAAAAAAAAAAATTGTTTGACTACTGGCAACTATTGTCATAGGTAAATTCTGCTACATACGAAAGGATATTGATTGTTTTTCATAATGGTCATTCAATTATAAGCTAACCTATAAAAGTGCGTTTCATCTCACACATCTCTCAGTTCAGGATATGCTTATTTATCTACGAACCCTTAAGTTGTTAATAAATTTCAGATCTTTGTCTTTGGAAGAAGGGACTAAACCAGATCAATCTGAATATGATGAGTAAGTACGTCTTTAAATACAAATGTCAAATATATATCTTGTAATGCATGTGAATTTTTCTTTGCATGCGGGACTTTCCTACTTGGGGCATAATCTTCTTGTAAAGAAGAAGGGAATTCCTTATGTTGGTAACTGTTAATGAAATAAAGTTTCCTAAAGCACGCGCGGCATTTCCACATGCAGGATAACATCTAATTAAATTTATTCAGATAAATTCTTGTAATTTTCCCCAAAGCATAGCATAAATTTTAGTACGATTACCTCCATTATTCCAGCTCGCTATTATTCCTAAATTATTTTTCTACTCTTTGTATGTCCCGCATGCTTCCAAAGTGTTAGGCCGCATGCCTGATACCCCCACAAGCTTCCATGTGTTACCCCGCATGTTTTAAACTCGAAATTATTAATTTTCTCAGGTTTATGAGAAAAGCAGAATTAAAAGTCATAAAAGCGAAAGAAAAGAAATTGCGCAGAAGGCTCGGTTTAGGAGCTACCACGAAATTATTATCACCTGAGTTCATAAATCAGTCTTTGAATAAAATGTTGACATTTCTCTCTGATGAAACGGAAGCTAGTGTGATATTTACGCAAATGGAACCGCAAGGAAAAAGATTTGTGAGAAATATATTTAACTATAGCCGTTCGGACAATCTAAAAATGTATTTTGAAGAAGATGCTTGCAGCATGTTGAATCAAATACAAGTTTTACTTGCGCCCAATGCTAACTACAAGATAAATGTACGCGAGAATAGTAATGGATGTGGGAGCAAGTGAGTAATTATTTTATAGCATATTCATTAAAAAATTTTTTGCTTTTTGTATGAATGTCAATAGAAAGTTTAAATAGTTTGAAAAAAAAAACTGTATTTAAAAAGCCCTCTCTTTTTTCTGTACAGCAACATGGCTGTGGTGACATAGTTTAGCAGTAACATCTTACTGCTTGGCGGTAATTGGTTACCGCAACTTATACTTAGAAGTTTTTAATAACATCAACCTTTGTTTTTTTAGTAATACGGACGACACAGAGATCCTAGGTTTTTTCTTTATGTCAAGAAATTCTTAATTTCTTATAAAAAATGGAGTCTGAGAGAACTGTGCTCAGCAATGGCTATAATAAATTATAATAGTGACGAAACATGAACGTTATTCTTTGTCTAATAAAATACCTATGTACTTATGTTAAATATTATGTCCAAAATGTTTTATATGTAGAAGAAAATAAACAATTTTTCTTATACTCTTCTGCCTACATCTTTAGAGACAAAAGCGTGATGTTATGTTGTATAATTATTTATATTTGTAGGGATTTGACGTACATGAAGGTACCAAGGTTTCATTCTACTCCTAAATCGTCACGTCCAAGGTAAGACATTGTGATTCTAATATCTAATGTAAATATTAATAATGCTTTTATGTATATATTTGTAAATAAAAGTCGTTATGTTCATAGTGATAAGGTTCATCTTTGTATAATATTGTATTTCATCTTAAGACATTTTTACTGAAGATACGAAGAAATTAACCCCTAAATATAGAAAATCTACTCATTTTCTTCACTCCACGAGTTCCATGACGACCTTTGTGGTTCGATGGTACTGTGTATGAACTGCCACGGTGGCGGGTTCGATTCCCGCTCAGTGAAAATATTTGTGTGCATGAACATGTCTATTTGCATTGGTCTAGGTGTTTCTATGTATAATAATATGTAAGTATATATTTACAAAAAAAAAGTATTTAAGTATGTATATCCGCATTCTAGAACCCATTACACAAGCTGATTAATATTTGCTTACTTTGGGTCTATATGGCGTTGTGTGTAGATGTTGTGTTATTATTATTATATTATTTTTAAGTTGTAAGTTACCTCTGTCACTTTATGAGCCTTTACGCGTCGCCGTGAGTGGCAACGCAAAGTCGCAATTTAGTGACATAATTCGTGGTTTTCAATTTTTATCATTTAATCTTAGCTATATTTTAAAACATGTTTTGCTAACATGCTAGAATTAGGTAAAAGTTGTATAATAAGTAAGAAATCATTGCGTTTACAATTCTATTTATATGCAAATAATACATTCGAAACTTATTGCATTATTTTCATAGTAAAACGACTGTGCATTATGGTAACTTACTTTTTATAGAGCTTTCACCTAATTCTAGCATGTTATCAGAACATATTTTTAAAATATAGCTGAGATTAAATGATAAAAATAGTAAACCACGATTTATGACACTAAATCGCCACATAACCACTTATGACGCGTAAACGCTCTTATTATGAATGTAGTGTAAGTAACAGAAATACTTTAGTCTTATTAAATGACTAATTTCTATTTTGCAGCTCAGCAATGGAGACCAATAAAGAAGTAAAAAGGTATGTAAAACTACCTACACCATATCAACACCGTACATTCTTAGTGTGGGCGGTAAAGTTAGAATAGAACTTTTGTTAATTTTAAATTTCTTCTGACTGCCTCCGTGGTGCAGTGGGAGCGCAAGCGACTGCTGTGCACGAGGTTGTGGGTTCAATCTTCACACGGGACAAAACTTTGTGTGATCCATAAATATTTGTTCCGAGTCGGAGTGTAATTTGTGTTCGTTAATTGTATGTTTGTAAAGTCCTCCGCGACACAGTGCTTGTTCCCTAGTGTAAAAGTTGCATTTAATAAATTTATTATTTTACAGCCCAGCGATTACGAGCGATGCTAGCAAAGATTTAAAAAGGTATGTAAAAGTGCTACACTATTTAGTGCGTATACCTAAGCATCCGTAGGCTACGGTAACTGCTTACCACAAAGCAAGCTTGAATAAAGTAAAGCAGCTGGTTTCATCTGTCTGTGTCTCCACTAACTTCTAAATCTTGGATTTTTAATACGATTTTTATTATCGCTTACAAAAATTTCTGCTGAAACGTTTATATGTATAATACATGAATAAAAAAAGAAAAACTTAAATTTTAATAATTTGTAATCTTGTCGAAAAAACTTATTTAGTCCACACTTCCGCACTAATATTATAAAGAGAAAAGATGTATGTTTGTTTGTAATGTATAACTTCAAAAACTACTAAACCGATTTTAAAATTTTGCTATCAAAGTTAATAAAACAAAAACCTGTGCGAAGCCGGGATGAGTTGCTAGTAATAATGTTTTTTTTTTTATTTGCAGACCGCCTACATCAAACCCAAATATCACCTTTCAATCAGCGGGTGTTCTTAATCAAAGGAATAAGGAGAATAGCATTATATTAGAAAGTGAAAAGGATCCTATGTTGCTAGCGGCTATAAAGAGACATGAAGCTTCTATGACGTAATTATTTATTATACGCTACCCCACTGCTGGACAAACTCATAATTTTTTAAATCTATTAATACTAGAGATGTACCGACTAGTCGGCGACTAGTCAGTAAAGCCGACTATCCGGCCAATATCGTAGTCGGCGACTAGTCGGCAATTTTTCGGCAAAGAGCACCGACTATCCAACTTCTTACTTTGCATGTATTTCTCAATAATACGTATTTTCATTTTGATATAATTTAATTGAACTCTTTCACTGTAATTTACACTAACAGTATCTTCACACAAAAACACCACTCTGGCTTACAAAAGCAAAAATCAAGCTATTCTTTTCTTTCTTTTTTGATTAAAGCGCCTATAGGCTACTATGCTAACAGCTTAAAATCTACATCGTGTTTTCCATAGTCTGACAAGATTGATGACCATTACTCTGAACTCCCAATTTTTTTTAGCAACATATTATCTCATTCAAATGAGTACAGAGAAGAGACTCCAATTTGGCCATCCAAAGTGGCGAAACCAAACGTTGGCTATGGAAAAGCTCAAAGAAATGTTAAATTAATTGAGGCGTTATCTGTTCCTGTTAAGATTGATAAAGCTATTCGGTAAGTTTATATCTTCTAGAATAATATGGAATATTCTTTATTGCACACAGCGATCGACTGCGAGGTCAAGCGTCACGGGTTTGATTCCCGCTCTGTGCAAATATTTGTGTGATGACTATTTGCATTATAAATGCGAAAGTAACTCTGTCTGTCTGTCTGTTACACTTTTACGCCTAAACCACCGAACCGATTTTGATACAGAAATAGAATAGCTCTTAGGGAATAACTATCTTTTATCGCGTAAAAATGGATTGAAGGGGTTGAAATAGGGGATGAAAGTTTGTATGAAAAATGTGATAAACGACTAAAAGTGTTGAAAGTGCTGCGCGTGAAACAGCTAGTGTAATATGTATGTATTTACAGAAGAAAAATGTTTTTCTGCATTCTAGAACCTATATCACAGCTTAACATATGCTTAGTAAGTATAATACATGTATATTTTAATACATAAAAGTCGAGAATTTTAACGATTTATAATTACGTCGTAAAAAAATATAAAAGTGCCCACGTGTGAAACAGGGGCGGGTTGTTAGTAAGTAATATTCTCGACTTTTGTAGATTGGAGTGCTGGTCTTATTACAAACGCTGCTGCGGCCCTATATTGTACTTCCCATCACATTTTCATATTCATTTGGCCATCATCATTCGGTTGTGGATATTATACTTCGTTTCCCCCGCGTTAAGTTACATCTTTGGTTACTGCTCTGTTCCCCTCGCCAGTAGCGTGATTTTACATAGCCTGTAACCTTCCTCGAGAACTGGGATATCATACGCAAAAAGACTTTTTCAAATCTGACTTGTAGTTCCAAAGATTAGCGCGTTTAAACAAACAAATAAACTCTTGCATTATCTAATAGTATAGATATTATATTACAGAATGATGCGCAGTATGGGGTGGAAGGGAGGCGCTTTAGGGTCCAGGGAGAATGGTATCACCGAACCCATTATGCCCCAACTTAATGTGGTAAGTGTACCTAATGTGTTTTATTAGCGTACTAAAGTGGCACCGCGCGGCTGAATAGAGTCAATGAGGTCCAGGACAGTGGCAGTCACCATTCCAAAAGACATTGTCTTAAACTACTGGTATGGTCTCCACTATGGCGACTTTATGAGATGCTTACTCACGCCCCACTATTTAAGCTGTTTAATTTAGATGATACTGAATTTTGGCATCAACTAAGATTTTGAACATGTTTTGACTCATTTAGATGTCTACTGACGTTACTATAAAAAGTTCGGACAGAATTAATAGTTGGACAGCTAATTGGTTTCCTTGGAGCGGTGATTACTACTTAACTGTTAACTGAAATACGCAATATGCCTGCAGGAGGGAGGGCTAAGGGACTAATCACACTTATTCAGCTCTATTCAGCTTATGCCCATAGAAAACAACGATTTTGGTACGCGTACGCATGCGGGAAGCTGAACGAATGCGTACGCGTCCCCATACAAAATCGTTAAAAGAGAAAGAAGTAAGAATTATTCAAATAGTTCCATAGATTAGTGCAATCAAACAAACAGACTACCGCTTTATGTAATAGTATAGATAAAATTATATGTTCACAGGCTTCAGGAGCAGGCCTCGGCCACAGTAAAACCCAAATGTACATACCCAAAGCATCAACACCTGTACTGTCAAATGCCACCAGTAAGAAAAACAGTGGCAAATTTAAACGAGAATTCTTACAACTCTTATTAGACTTTCTTATATCAAATAATGAGAAAACGACGGTACAAACACAGTCTAAGTTGAAGAAAAAGGAGAAAGGGTTTTTATGTCATGTTTTGAAGGCTTTTGCGGCAAGGTAAGATATTAATAGTACTTTTAATTGGGTGTTTTGGTACCCCAATGATGTTTAGGGTATTTCGCTACCCCAATAATAAATGTTTGGGGTATCTGGGTAACTAAAATAAAATAAGTTTGTGGGGTATTTAAATACCACACATCTATTTACCCAGTATAAAAAAATATGTGGGAAACTTCAGTGGTTTTTTTTTTCGTTTTAAATTAAAGTTTATAATTTTAAAGTTTTTTTTTTTAATTATTGTTTCTTAATTTTTTAGAACGAAAATCACAATGACGCCAGAAATCCAGGAACACTTGGATAAAGTGGCTCAAGAGTACGCTAAAGAGACGGACCTGGTTGTCAACGCTTGTATCTCTGATGATAAAAAGTTAGTATAAGTTATATATTTTGTCAATTCACAAGACTGATGACCTAATAATATTTGACTATTAATAATAATAAAGTTAGGTATTAAATTCTCTGATTCTAAATTGATTTGCCGTTCATTCATTGCTATATTTTAATTTTGACATTAAGATAATTGTACTTTTCAAATAATACACTTATATTTTATTGTACTTGTAATTAAAGTAAATAAATTTATAAAATAAGAAATGTTGCACACTGAATGGCTGACTATGGGAGTACTAAACACTTTTATAACACCTCTGTATTCTACCTATATTCGCAATAAATAATTATGATTATAACTAAGGGTGGCAACCAACCAATGGATGGTGACACAATTGGCCAAGGTGGCGATAATTGGGAGAAGCCTATGTCCAGCAGTGGACGTCTTTTAGCTCAAAAGATTTAGTTATTGAGCTAAGATAGTATTCAAAGGCGACTGGTCTGTTGGCCTAGTGGTTAGTGACTCTGACTGCTAAGCCGGAGGTCGTGGGTTCGATTCCCACCCAGGACAAACCTTTATGTGATGAGCATGATTGTTTGTTCTGTCTGGGTGTAATTTATCTATAATATGTATGTATTTGCAAAAAAAAATTTATATAAGTGGTATATCCATTGTTTAGTACCCATAACACAAGCAAATATAATTGCTTAATTTGGGACTAGATGGCGCTGTGTGAATGTGGTAGAATATTATTATTATTATTAAAGTTACACGACTTGGATATTAAACCTTAGAAGTCGTAACACACTGGACCACCGAGATAATTCTTTTCTTTGTTTGACGGCGCCAACTTTCGCCAAGTACCCTAAATAACTAGATATCGCATTAAATTAACATATATTTGTCCTGACTCGAGCTCAGAACAATAAGGAACGTAAAACATAACCCTCTTTTTAGCGCAGTCGGGTAAAACTAAAATTGGCTATTTCAAGGTCAAGCATTCGAATGCACAAAAAAGCACCAATCGTAATGAGTTGTGATGCTAGCGAATGCCGGTATGAGTTTTGCGTGTATGTAAGCGGTATCTATAAGGCTCATCTATGGTCGAAATCCATCCTACAGTTATATTATACTTTTATACATACACACATAACTTCACGCCTCTCTCCCATTAATGGGGTAAGCAGAGACTATAGAACGCCATTTGCTACGATCCAAACATACCTCTTTTGCCTCTTCAACATTCATTAATTATTTCATACACACACATCGTTTACGGGTGCTTGTAATGAGGGTGTTTAGGAGAATTTTCGCCACCAGTTGGCGCCACTTCCACTTTCGCATTGGGCCAATCAAGGGTTAACTTTCAAAAAGCGCTTGACTAGCTAGACTTGACGAGTCGGTGCTGCCACCTCGTGAGCGCCATTTTAGAGAACCCTCTCAGCAATTTTCTTTTGTCCATAAGCACGTGAATTACCCATTTTGTAAATTGAACATTATTATTTCAGAAATGAACACTAAAAATATTTGTTTTGATAGCGCTGTCAAAATGGAAGACCTTTTACCAAAGTGGCGCCAACTGGTGGCGAAAATTTGCCTAAACACTCATTGTGCCCTTTGTCAACACATCTCATGTACTTTTATATTACAGAGAAATAACCCTGACGAAGTTACACAACTATGTACAATTGCTATCATCGAGCGACAAACGTAATCTAAAGAAAAATAATATTATGGTGGACTTCTCAGATAATATAGCGTTAATAATGTCTAGCCATGGATCTCTGTGTCACACGCAGAAAATACGAGAAAGTAATTATTATAATTCAAACTAATCGATACTATTATATAAAGCGGCAGTTTGTTTGTTTGTTTGAGCGCGCTAATCTCTGGAACTACCAGTCGGATTTGAAAAATTCTTTTTGCGTATGATAAGCCGCTTTTCGAGGAAGGTAATAGGCTATGTAACATCACGCTATTGGCGAAGGGAGCAGAGCAGTAAGCAATGACGCGGGTGCAACCGCGCCGCTAAAAACTGGTATTAATCATAAAGAAAAAGTTAATTTTTTTTAAGTTTGTTTGTTGTGGATAAACTCATAATCTATGTAACCAATTAAAAAAATCTTTCACTATAGAAAGCTACAATATCAGCGAGTAACATAGGCAATATTAGTAGTGGTATACCCACCCGCGCAGGCGAAACCGCTGGCAACAGTAGTTATTTATATTAGCCAACGTAAGTGCCCCACTCGGTCTGATGGTAAGCAGTCAGTGGGAGCCAAGAGTGGTGGCAGGGCTAAGACCTCTTCTCATAAAGAGAAGGCACGAGCATTGATCAATTTGATTGGCAATTTCAGACTTTTAATAACTCCAGGTTTCCTCACCATGTTTTCTTTCACCGTAAGTCAGTAATGTCCAAGATAAATTAAAAACATATGAATTTGAAAAATGTCACATTGCTACTTATGTTTCCTAATCACAGGTACGAGATTTAGAGTGGAAGTACTTATGAAAATATTAGATTTTATTAAAAACGATTACGAACATTGCGTTAAAGTGACCCTGATCAGGGCTATATCTCAGAAAGAGAAGAGATTTATAACTACCAGCATTATGGGGGTTAATAAAAAGTTAAAGTTTGGATCCTGTACTCCTGTGCTGATGTTGTCTATGGAACTTAGGAAGCATATGGGAAATTATCAACTTGTGTTAAATACTGGACTTTGGTGAGTGTTTTGAATTATTATTTTTCCTTTTTGTGCAAAACACGACAAGGTGTTTGTGTGGTAATCAAGTGTGGTTTGATGGCTAAAGTAGTTGCCCCACCACGCAGAGTTATAGATTCGATTCTCACCCGAGACAAGTAGGTCTAGGTCTACTTTATGGATCTCTCCTGGCTCGATACAAATATATTTGCATAAAGTTTGCTCTTTAAAATAAAAAAAAAAACATGTTTATTCAAAAGTGTTACTAAAGAAGTTATTCGCCACTAGGTCACTCGCCAATTTACTCTCATTGAAATGTATATATTTTCAGCTACTTCACAGTAACCAAAGTAAATTTTATTAAAAAGAGCATCGACATTAACAAACGTAATAACAGCGCCACAAAAGTTGATGATTTTGTACAAAATTTAAAACCTGCGGCAAATATACAACCAAAAGATAAATTTACGTATACTTACGTAAAAGAAATTAAATACGGTGATCCAGATGATGAGAAAAGTATTGAAAATGATTGTAAAATACCACAAAATAATAATAAAATGTCTACAAATGTTTCTGCTAGTACAAGTGATGAGAAAATGACTGATAATGATCATAATATAACCAATAATAATACTCTTGAAAAGAATAAAACAAGTGATAATAACATTCCTAAAAATGATGATAAAATTGCAAGCGATAAAGACATTGTATCACCAATGACGGCAAATGAAGATGTTATAAAATCGTCCAATACAGATACTGTATTAAACAATGTTATGCCAGTAAATAATGAAAATAATGTCAAAAATACAGGTGATGATGGAACTGAAGTTATGAATGATGTACCTGATATAAATGATAATAAATCAGAAACTTCTGCTTACACTTCCGAATATATGATAGAAGAAATGAGCATGTCTGATCATTCTGGTTATACTTTAGACTATAGTGAGACTGATTTTGAAGATGATGTATCGATGGATGATGATGGCGTAAAAGTAAATGATAATGCAACGAAATTAAGTGATGTGAAAACAGAAACTGCAGAAGAAGGAAGAAAAATAGGTGATGATGGGATAGAAACAGTTAATGAAGCTATACAACTAGAAGTTGATGAAGTAATGAATGAAAAATCAAGTGATGAACTGATGAATGAAAAACAAAGTAATGAAATGATTAATGAAAAACCAAGTGATGATAGGGCAGAATCTAGTGATAACCAAGTTGAATGTAATAAACTAGAAATAAGTCTAAAAAGTGAGTTGATTAAAACAATGCCTGACGTTGATTTAATAGAACAACCACAAATAGAAAAATCAAAAAATGATGTTAAAATTAATTATTTAACCAAAGATTATTTTCTTGCTAAAGATATACCTAAGTATATACAAGGTTTAATATCTTTAAATATAGTACAGACAAAAGAACTTCCCTTACTAAAGTGTCATGGCGTTCAAAATGGCGCCCTCGTATACAGTTGCCATACTAAAAAATCTCACGATTGGCTGAACAATATGTGTGTTGCCAACAACATAACAATGATAACCAAGAAGTTTGATAAAATGAGGTTGAAAATATGTAGTTTCTTTGAATTTGATGATAAATATTTTTTTAATATGTTGGAACTGTTTAATAAAGAATTATCAACTGTAGAGTGGGTTATTATGAAAAAGGAAGTTTTGGAGGATAGTGTACATTTTGATGTTAAAATGGACAAACAGTCTTTCAAGTTGATCTTGGACTCGAATCTGGAACTATACGCGGGTGTAGATAAAGTTACGTTTAGTATTATTTTCGAGTAAAGTGATCTCTTTATATTAATATATATACATAGCATTTATTTTTGTTTTTTATTTTTAACTACCCACATAATATTCCTTCTGCTACGCTTAAAACAGATACTATTCATCTTTTAAACAACTAGACTTGCAAAGAAACATACTGATGTTATGTGATATTGTAAGATGATACAATCAAGCCGTTTGTTGATACTGTGTGAAGAGGATGAGAAAGGAAAAGGAAGAGGACTACGTACATAACTGAGAAGATTCGACGTGGATGTAGATCTACCACGTCGAATCTTCTCAGCTATGTCAGTGACATTACTGAAGCGATGGAGGATCATGGTGAAGTGCATGCGATCTACACAGACTTCTCCAGGGCATTCGATGTGGTAAATCATGAATTGCTTGTTCAAAAGCTTGGCCATCCTGGGATTTGTGGTTCACTGTTAAGATGGTGCGATTCATACTTAAAAAACAAGGTCTAATTTTGTAACATATATATTTTGCATGCTGTGTTCACATCGTGAAGGTCGTACACTTGCCCATGTATTTTCTGTTAAATTGATTTATACTATATTCAAGTGTTACGACCTGTTTAGTGAAACAATAAAAAAGGACTGATGGGATAATTGAGTGGCCGCGCCGGCTTCTAAAATTTTTTTATGAGAAGGTAGTAGGTACTTCCGGGTCGACCAGTCCCATTTAGCTGAAACCAGAAAGAAACTCCTACCGTTATTCTTTCGTCACGGCTAACGAAATTAGAAAAGTTTTCAAAAAAAAAAAATTTTACTTACAAAGTAATATTTTAAATTTAATAATAAATTTATTAGAAATTATTTTCTATATAGTCTAGAAATCTATCTAGTGCCTAAGTGTGTAATCAATCCAACGATTTGAAGAATTCCACTGTTGTCCCGTCACAAACTAAAATGCACCTTAAATGTTTGCAATAGCCATCATGTGTAGCAGACAGGTTAATGACCGCCGTAATGCATATTTACAACGCAGGTAATGTTGTTTTCTGTTATTTCCTTAGGCGCCTCTTACTAATGGAGGTCCTACATTATTGACCGGTGATCACTTGACTAGGAATGCAAGGTTTTTAAAAGTATCGATATATCAATATCGATATATATCGACTTACTAGAGAGCCGACATATCAGCGATATATCGATTTTTCTTTTTTTTTATACTTGTAAAAATCCAATGTAGTTTTAGTTTTTTTAGTTGTAAGTATGTATTAAGTAGTAAATAAAAAAATTTGGAATTAAAAAATGAGTGTTTTCCATAAATTTATTGAACAATGTTCGAAATTTCAGTATTGTGTACTAACAAACTTAAAAACAGTAACTTTGTCAGTCTGCCAACCAAACACCATAGATTTTTTTTGGTTTCCATTTTTTTTCGATCGGCGCGCATGATCGATATTAATATATCGATATTTTAGGTATCGATAAATCGTATTTTTTTGTTTTCCGATATATCGTTGCATCCCTACACCTAACCATTAAAAATATTTGTTATGTTCCATTAGCTTTCTATTTAAGCAACCTCCATACATCGCATATATAATTCTTACGATAAACAGAATTCTTGAGGACACTAATAAAAACATTTCACTGAGCGTGTTCAATGTGCTGATTAGTAAGGACCAAATTGAAAGCTAATGGCTATGCAAATTGAATTTTGCATTATTAATGTATTGTTTGTTCTTGTCTGCAGCAAGACGATAGATATAATCTCGGAATAGTAAAATCCCAGATTAGCAGGACAGATTTGCATAAAGGCAATGCTCATGCCTTCTTTATATAAGAAAAGGCCTTTGCTCTGTATGAAATAAATTGTGTATGGAATTATCGCACACTACAGACGAGCTGCACCGGGCCTTGGAGAGAGATAAGATGCCTTAACGCACTGCTAAACTACGAGTACTCCTATGTGCTTTGATGCAATTTTGCAATGCGGCGCGCTGTGGTCGTAGTATGCGCTAGTCTTTATGTATCCTATGGTATTATCTTTTAGATTTTAGATCTAATAAATTTAAGAAATGATATTTTGTATAAAAAGAGCAATAAGCTAATACGAGCATCAAACTTCGCAGTATTTACTTAGTAAATTGTCCTGAACTCCACGCACAGCTAACTAGTGACTGGCCATTAACTGTATGGCGTGAGCTAACGAATTGTCTTACCAGTCTTACAATTTTTTTTAAATAATACAACAACGAGTTTTAAGAAAAAAGCCGGAGCGTACACCCAATTGGCGCCTTTTCATTTTCCACACTTCCCTCAATCCATTTATCTACCATTCCCTTTTCGGTAGGCAACGGCTTCGCAGAGTCATTGCAGAAGTCCATGAGCGACAGTTACTACTTACCATCGAATGGGCTGTTGTCTGGTCTGCCACTATAGGTAATAAAAAAAAACAACTTCACAGCTATTTAGACACCAAAGTGTAATGCCATAGCTGTGGTTTTAAGCATTGCAGATAATGTAATGCTTAGAAAATAACCTAGCCGTTACCGACCATGAAGACGGGGATGAGGAAGGAAAGGGAAGAGGATCGAGAGGGAATTTGAGCTGGCCGACGCTCTCACTCATCGAGTGAAACATATTATCATGGAAACTAATATTTAGAGCCGAAAAAAGAAATCAATTAAGTAGGTCTTGTATCTAATATTTAGTATAGTATTTCTCTGCATACGGATCGTCTTCATGGACAGAATACATTAAATAATAATAATAATAATATTTAATATTTCAACAACTACACACAACGCCATCTAGACCCAAATTAAGCATATATTGTAGCTTGTGTTGTGGGTTCTAGAATACGGATATACATACTTAAATACTTTTTTTTTTGTAAATACTTTCACATTATTCTTACATAGAAACACCCAGACCAATGCAAATAGACATGTCATTAACGCAAATATTTACACTGAGCAGGAATCGAACCCGCGACCTCTGCGTGGTAGTCCATACACAGTACCACCGAACCACAAAAGCGGTCAATACTTTGAAACTAAGAGAACATTCGCCAATAAAATAATTTAATGGTTGAAAGTATTGTTCTTGATGCGACTTGAAATATTATAACCATATGGTGAGCTTACGTAGGTAGTTAACGTCCGACCAATAACTTTGTCCTATCCCATAGTTTAACAACCCTTTATAAACAGCCTTGCTAAACAAGGGATGAGAATAGCAACTGACTATTCCCATCCCATCCATCCCTAAACATACCCAAATGATGCTCTATTCTAGGATTGCTGACTATCACAAATTTTGGAAGAGTATATTGTATATTCAAAATAGTATGTGGAATTGTTTTCTTATAAAAGCTTTTTTTATATATGCCTAGTAGTAAGCAGTCAGTGAAATGCAGAAGTGGTGATCACCATTCCAAAAGTTATCGTCTGAAACTGCTGGTATGATGGCCTCCACTCTTCAATAGTGTGGTCTCGTTCAACGTTTTTGTACGAATTTAATGCTGAATTTTATCTTAAATATTTTTAATACATTTAACTGGTCAGTTATGATATCATCTACCCCAGTAGGTACATATTATTCTCATATATAAACAAAAGAAGCGGCTTGCTAAAGCTCAGTTTGTGATCGATTAACGCGACGAAATGATTCTCATCCTGATTGTTCTTGTTTGTATATTACTTTATTACTATGGAACGAAAAACTTCAAATATTGGGAAACTAAAGGGATTTCATACTGCAAACCTGTGCCATTTTTTGGTAATAGCTTCCGAAAATACTTCCAAAGAATAAGTCCAACTGATCTATTAGCAGAAATCTACAGAAATTATCCTGAAGAAAAGTGTGTGGGTTGCTTCGAATCTAATCATCCCGCTTTGGTGATCAGAGATCCTGAATTAGTGAAACATGTTTTAGTAGCAGATTTCCTGCATTTCTATCCAAAAGGTCTGAATATGTTTCAAACAGAACCTCTTATGAATAATCTGTTCGCGGCCGACGGTGATTTGTGGAAAATGTTACGGCAGAAAATAAGTGTTGCTTTCTCAACGGGGAAATTAAAAGCTATGTTTCCTGTTCTATTAAAACAAGCTGAACGTTTAGATACAATTGTTTGTGAATCATCAAAGAATAATCAAGAAGTGTGTGTGAGAGATTTATTAGCGAGGTTCACAACAGACGTTATCGTAGCCTGCGGTTTTGGGGTCGACGCGAATACCTTAAACGACGATACATCAATTTTCCGAAAACTTGGCAAAAGGATATTCAACGTGACATTGCGCGACAATATTGTGTTTATGTCCAAATTCATCGCTACACATACTTGTAAGAATCTCAAATTCTTCGCGCCAGAAATTGAAATAACAGTTCATAATATTGTAAAAACTATTTTCAAGGATAGAAATAACAAACATGGCAGTAGGCGTGATTTTGTTGACATGCTTTTAGAGATGCAAAGTAAAAAGATGTTAACTGGTGACTCTTTAACTAAAAGAGATGAAAAGGGAGAGCCAGAAAAATGCGAGATTGTTTTAGACGATGACTTGATAGCAGCACAGGCTTTCATTTTATTTGGTGCAGGATATGAGACTACCGCAGCCACGATTAGCTACACACTTCACCAGTTGGCTCACAATCCAGAAATACAAAATAAATGTCAAGAGGAAGTTGATGAAGTTCTAACAAAATATGGAGAATTATCCTATGAAGCTATTACAGAAATGAAATATTTAGAAATGGCTGTCAAAGAAGGATTAAGGATGTATCCACCGATAGGATTTTTAATACGAATGTGTGCTAAAAAATATACTTTTCCAGAGACAAACTTGACCATAGACGAGGGCGTTGTTGTCTTAATTCCGATACAAGCGATGCAGAATGATGAAAAGTATTTTGAGAAGCCAGATACTTTTATGCCGGAGAGATTCGATCCGGAAAACTCGGCTAATTTCAATAAGTTTTCGTTTCTTCCTTTCGGAGCAGGACCTAGACAGTGTATAGGTAAGTTTATACTTATACTCTCTTACTTAGTGATTAGAAAATTAACTAATAGGACTGGTATTAAGAACACCGTAAAGTATAAAATAACATATAGGTATTTCGCCAATACTTTACATCGGATTCGGTCACCTAGGGCCACATTCCTTAAACGGCCTTTTCCCTTTGATGGCCTATTCTCCTAACGGCCATTTCGCTAAAAGGGCCACGATCACATTTCCCATAACGGCTCAATCCCCAAATGACCACGTTCCTAGTGGCGACTTCTTTGTACGGCCACTTCCTCAAATGGCCACATTTCTCTTTACGGGTAAATCCCTGAAGGGCCAACTTCCTTGTCTTGATGTCAATTAATATCCAATCGATAGGCCGTTCGTAGAATCCAAAATGATAAGTTCAACGTTTAGGCAGTGTTTTTGTTTCTTTTTTGTTATGTTGTTATTTTTGTAATACATATTAATTATAACGTCATACTTTTATTAATTATTTTCCTATGTTAAAAACCTAAACACCGCCTCGATTTTACACCATGATATAATTATGTTCACTCAAACACTTACTAAGATTAAGATGAATAGATCAATAATAAATAAAATAGTAAAACAAATAACATTAATTACATGTAACATACAGTTAAAATACTTGAAACCTAATTCGTAATTAAACCCACTTCACTTTTTTCTATTTTGAGTAATTTCGGGATCGATGGTCACAAGGGTAGAGACATCCTATAGAAATGCCTGTATACCCCAGTAGAGGTGGCTTGGTAGGGTGTTAACCCGACTTACCCGTACAGTAGGTATAGCCTTGAATTAAGGTACAGTCGAAGTTACATATCTTTATACTTTTGGGCCTTGTCTCAAAGAAGTTAAGGTCCCAAAGTGTAAATATATTTTGACATCGACTGCACTATAGTGGTCATTCAAGGAAATAGCCAAACTAGGAATATACAGTGTGGTCATTAGAGGAGGTGGCCCAATTAGGAATTCACATAGAGGTCATTCGAGGAATGGCCTTACGAGGAAAAGCACCTAATAGGAAATGGCCGAACAAGGAATTTAGTCGGTGGTCGTTGGAGTAAGTGGCCCTAGGTGACCGAATCCTTTACATCATCATAAATATCACGATTGGCATGCGGATGGGTCCAATGGACCAACATTACGGCGATATTTAGGTAGTAATCAGTTACTCAGATAGCGCATGATAGGTAGAGACAGATAAGAATATTTTTTTTCGAGTACCTGCTCCCGTTTTGTACTTTATTATATTAATCTCGAAGAATAAGAACTACTTACGCTGAGAGGCACATAATCAGGGTGGATCAAGTCTTACCTAATCAGTACCTGTTATGAAATTATTGAATACAAAAAAAACTATTTAAGCTTCGTTATTGTTTTGTGTTTAGATGGCGACGGTATAGATAATCAATTGTGTTAAAAACTTAATCACTTAGAACAACTTTTATAAATAATTAAATAAACAAAATTAAATCTTACGACAAGAAGTGATTTTAATCCTATGAGATTTTTTAACTGATAAAAACAACAAGTGTAGTCAGTCTAAAATTATGCAAGGTTTTTAAAAGCTTTATAAATAACGTGTACCATGTCTCTCATCATAAGGATCAAGTGTCTCCAGTTTCCCCTACACTACTGCGACCTTAGTATGCACTAAATAGAGTTTAAATTGAAAAATTTACATTGCCATTGGTTTTACACATTTCCAATATTCTCTTTAAATTGCTATTTGCGTATTGTTTTAACAAATATTATCATAAAGCACAGTTTTAACCCGGTTTTTAGAAAAACAAGTTCTTCAAATATTAATAGAAAATTTTACCTGCCGCGCAATGATCGTTACGCTTATGCCTAAACAATTCACAATGCCATTAAAATGGATAGCCAGTCAGGCATTCTTCAAACAAAATCAATGTACTTAGCCATTGTACTATTAAGGTAAATACTCTGTGTTTAAATATGTAAGTACGAGCTATTTAAATAAAACGATAATTACGATTGAATTAGAAAGGTGTAGATTTATAAAAGAGGTACTTACTTTAAAGGAAAAAACACTATTATATATTAGACTTTGGACATATTTTTCTGCAACTTCTTTCTTGTACATATCTCTTCTTGTATGTAAGTAGGTACGTTGTGTTTCTTTGCAGGATACCTAGGTTTTATAAAATCAATACAACTGTAAATAGGTATATATGTAAACAACTTGGCGTAGCGATATTTGCACTGAACGGGCATCGAACCCGCGACCCGTGACTTAGCAATCGATCTTTCTACTACGCTAATTTTAATCCTAGGGTTTTTAAGCGCGGCGTGAAAGTACATCTTTTATAGCCGCCATAGTGTTGGCTTATATGCCAGCAGTTTAAACCGTTGATTTTGTATAGTGGCACAATTACAAAAATAATACAATTTACTTTCTGATTGCAGGAATGCGGTTTGGCATCATAGAATCGATCGTTGCGCTAGCGACAATCCTGAGCAAGCACACAGTAGCGCCATCTATGAACAGCCGTCGTAACTTAATCACCGATCCTACCATCGCGCTCGTACAAAATATAAAAGGCGGGATACCTTTGACTTTTGTGCCTAGATGTAGTGTTTAATTCATTGTTAAAATAGGTTTTGTGGTAGTGGGTTCTAAGCTAAAGGATTTAATAAATTAACACACCATACAACCTCCAAACAAAGCATGATCAAGGCGCTCATATAAATAAATGGTAACCGTCACCAATATGACTGTGTCTGGTCAGCATTGCTAAACAATACTACACAACAGCCGTTGCTGTCCGTAAAGGGAGAAGGGAATACAAAAGTGGGCCTCCGGCGCTCTCACTCATCGAATGAAACAATTAGTAGGTATATAGATATGCTAATGCTTTACATTGATAATTATAATCTATGAGATGATTGAGTAGGTAGCTGGAGCATTTCCTCGGTCGATCAAGTAAATTCATCCTGGAACCAGTAAGGATGGGTATTGGTATGGTAACCATAGCACTTAGCGAATATCTCCATCAGCTCATAAGTTTCCTTTTTTTTTCAGAATAAATTATTACTAGTTTTATATTCATCATCCAGACGTTTGTCCCGTTAAAAAAAACTAGTTTTACCTATACCTACGTAGCATTAATTACTAACATTTACTAAAGTGTGCTAGAAAACCAGTTGATTGCATTTATTGTACTCATTATTTTGTAATAAAAAAGCAATTTGTAATGGTATTATATTATTTCGATTACTTCCACAACCAAGAAAAGTTCAAAAAGCCAGTTTAATTAGAAATAATTATTTATTTATAATAATTGTTATTGTTACTAAAAAAATAAAAACACCTCATTGATTACTGACTTCTGAGAGGGTCTAAATTATCGCTAGGGTTGACTTTTTTAACGAAATGTTACGGAAATATCGACCTTGTTCAAGCCATGAGCTTGTGAGCCCATCAACAAGTAAAAAGCATAAGTATATAAAGAGGAAGGAAAATAAAAACCAACTATCACTAATTGGGAGGAGGAAGGACGGAAAAGAAATAAAATAAAGACGAAGTGTCATTTAATATTTTTATTATTAAATCTTATAATTATTCAGGCTTAGGTCTGAGTCCGCGTATGCTCAGATCGTACACCACCTCCTCTATCTTCTTCACGTCGTACTTGAGCACGTCGAAGCGCTTGCGCAAGTGGTCGTTCTTTAGGTTTAGTAATCTGTTGGATAAATTCGATAATTTTGTATAAATAAAATAGTATTTTTAATGCGATTTTAATTAAAATAACTGTCTGATTATAAGCAACCCTGATCATGAGCAATGACGAATTCCTGAATGACAATGGCCTGGCAAAGTACTGTCCTCATTTTGTTACATACATTTTTAAATTCACTTAATTGAACTATGTAAACAAATCCATTGACAAGATTTCTGATATACAAAAAATTGTGATTTATAAAATATGGTTACCCATCTTCTGAATGACCGCTGTAAGTATGCTTAACCTCAAAAGTTTTTCGAACGCCGCTAATCGCTGTCATAAGTTGTATAAAAAAAATAAACAAATAATAAAATTACCTGAACCCAGCATTTAACTCCATGACAAACTTTGAGATCTGCATTGGTTTTTCATAATCACCTCTTGTCACCGCATTCACTGCTAACCGAGCCTGTAAGTAATCACCAAAGGTGATATTTAGGTGTTTTATTTTATACTAGCTGACCCGGCAAACTTCGTTCCGCCTAACAGTCGATCAACATTACTTTATTTTTCTAAAATAAAAGATTTTTTCTGAAATAAACGTAGCCTAAGTTACTCCTTACTACATCAGCTACCTGCCAATAAAAGTCCCGTCAAAATCGGTCCAGCCATTTCAGAGAAACAAAAAGACAGACATAAATTGTAAAAATGTTTTTTTGGTGTATGTACCATATATATATTCATATACATGTAGTAAAATACGGTTATTTCAATATTACAAACAGACACTCCATCTTTATTATATGTATAGATTTACTTGGACTAGCAGAGAGGCACTTCGCCATACGCACAAACTGATAAAGGAAAATGATCTATTGTTGGTGACGGTTGCTCTTCACACTTGATAATTATTTGGTCACGATTTTGCTAACATTTCAGAGCAAAGAAACTTCAATATCACTTGACTTGGTGGAACTTGACACACTAACCTACGAATATAAAATACAAAAGTTTGTATGTGTGTTGTTTGTTACCACTCAGCTCCTAAACAGCTGAACCGATTTCGATAGATATGTAGATAGATCTCGAAATTCTGTCTGGTTCTCGAGGGTGACCAAACTCATTGTAGGCGCGGACGAAGCCCATCATAGTGGACCATCGCAATGGGTCATCATAGTGGACCTTCGCAATAGTCCATCATAGTGGACCTTCGCAATGGTCCATCATAGTGGACCATCGCAATGGCCCATCGTGTAGAGTAGCCGAAAGGCGTAGTCCAGCGACGACGGATAACAATTGAACGTTGCCATCATGTAGTTGCGTTTCAACCACCGTATAGACAATGTTGGTCCAGCACTGGCCAAACGTGTAGAGGAGCGAGTTCAGATTTCTTTATAAAGTTTTCAAAATAACAAAATAGATATCTAGATTTCATAATTACTAGCTCAGAGCACATTTGCAGCAATCCACTCAGGTAGTCTTCTATATCCAAGTGGAAACCAAGCTTCTGTTCTACAGCACTAACTGAAACAAACATTGCATAATATTAATGTTGTTTTCCCAGAAAAGAGTAGGTAGAACTGTTCACATTACATGCATGAGTATTGAGAAGATTTTTATTACTAACTACAATCTCAATAAATGCTTTTACACTTCATCTATGTTCATTGTAGTATTTTTTTAACACTTCATGTTAAAAAATTACTACAATGAACATATATGAAGTAAGGCAGTCTCTGCTAGTCAAATTTAGAAGTAGTAACAATTTGACTATTTATCCTCACCCGTTCATATAAAAAATAACAAAGTTTGAAATGCAAACAATCTCTTATTAATAGTCTTGTCTCCACTCCACCAGGTAAATGCCTTTATTCACAAGAAACAACCTCAAATATTAAGGTCCATAATCGCTTACCAACTTCGAAACTGTAATATCTATGTTTATTGCTTATTCATTACTAGCTTTCTGCGGCGCGGTTTCACGTGATGTTAAATAGCCTATAACCTTATTTAGGAGAAGAAGAAGATCAGCACCGTTGGGGGCCGAAATCACTGTCTTCCAAGCTGAGTGTATGGGTATCTCCCTGGCAGCCTCGGCGATCCTAGCAAGAGAGGTCAGGGATCATTCCATCCGCATACTCTCGGACAGCATGTCTGTTCTTCAAGCGCTAGGAAGCCATACAATAAATTCCAAACTAATATATGACTGCCACCAAAAACTATGCAAGGTAGGTAACAATAACAACATCACTATACAATGGATCAAAGGGCATAGTGGCTCCCGAGGTAACGACGCAGCCGACGTGCTTGCGAGGGAAGGCTCAGCTATGAATGCCATGGGACTAGAACCCACGGTTGCCATCCCCTTTGGTCACCTACGCACCCTGGTAAGAAATCACACCATAGATCAACACAAAAACACATGGAAGAACCATACCGAGTGCAGGCAGGCTAAGGAAGCACTGCCAGAGCTGAATGCTCGCATCACGAAACAGGTGCTCCGACTGTCAAAACAACAACTTCGCACAGTCACAGCCGCCATCACCGGTCATGGCTCTTTCAATAAACACCTATTTGTCATGAGAATTACAGACAGCCCGCTTTGCAGAGCCTGCATGCGGGCAAACGAAACAACAGCACACATACTGCTACACTGCCCTGAGGTCGCCACATACAGGGCACTTTGGCGACCCGAATTCACTCCAAGAGATCGTCGGGGACATCAAAAGTCTGCTGGCCTTCCTCGAGGAGCTGGGATGGATCGAGTGATCGCCCCCCACCCACACGTAAAATACGCGCACAGTCGTGGGGTTGCGGAAAACAGCCCGTTAATACCAATAGCGCATTCAAACAAACTCTTCCGCTTCAAATAATAGTATAGATTATTTTGTATATACTCACTGCCTAAAACTTCAGCTACAGTCTCGTGGGTGGCGAGGATGCCTTTCTCCAACCAGATGGTTAGTGCAATCAGAAAACAATACCTTTGCGTTATGTTACGCCAATGTTCTTGGTATCTGTAATTTGAATTGAAGGAATGAGGTATATTTTTTATATTAGTCTACTAAAATGGGCTCTGCTTGGTGGTAGGCAGTCAGTGCAGTCCTAGGGGTGGTGAAAGGTTGTTCACTGTTAATAGCTTAAAGAAGTCAGTGCAAGTCACATTTTTTTTAACTGTCAGTATTGGAGGATATCCTACGAATAGTCATCATGGTAAAACATGCTAGTATAGTGGACCCTTGTGGTTGGCATTGTTGAGATTAGTCATTCTCATAGAAACAATACCCCACTTTCTTAGATTGGTCAGGCTTTGTAGAAAAATCATATTATCAGCATTTGAATAGAAACTAAAACCCTCTTCTATTGGCACATGAAAATAATTAAATTATGTATCCTGAGGCTCCTAGAACAGGGTTGATAAAGCAATTAGTAACTAAATAAAAATATAGTCTAACTTGTAATAATCAGTCTCTGGTATAGCCTCCTTCAGTCTTGAGTAACCTTCTTGCGCCTTGTCGAATGATTCCCTTGCTTTGAGGCAAGCTGGTTCAACTGAGGTAAAACACATCTTGAATGAAAAATTAAATTAAGAATAAGTTTAACTACAATAAATTTAGTGAATGGCAGGTATGGTGAGTCACAAAACTGGTCACTTTAGTTTTGACTCTTGAAACTCAGACTGAGTTTGTACAAGTTGTCCAATCTATGAATGTGCCTGAATTACTGTACTGTCACCAACTTTTGATCATAATAATTGGGTATTGGCTACTGGCAAGCCATTTGCTTGTTTGTTTTTATGATAAAAATAAAATATTGTTTATTTTTATTTTCTATCAAAATGTATGTATGCTGCCTGACAGTAGGCTAGGAAGTCAGTGGGGTCAAGTCCGTGAACATATTAAATTGAATAAAATAGCAAATTGGCAGCACAATGACCGCCACTGTGACGGCATTGAAATGTTTTGAACATTATCGTGATAGTTGCAAATGTTCTTTCTGTATACGAACTTATTACTTAGTTAAATACTTACTGCCTGCTTCATTGTGATGAATAACTTGAAGAATCGTGGTCACTTCGCGTGATATTTGACCAATATCCTTACAGATGTTGCGTATTACCTGAATGCATTACAATTTACCATTTATATATTAAACACACTTTACAGCTTAAATAAGGCACTGTAAACTTGTTATTTATTTCAATAAATATGATTTAAGTTATAACTCATATTATTGTTAGTAAGCATTTAAGAAAATGAGCGGTCAGGTAAAAGTACCTCACGTATTTCTTGCTCAGCGTCAAGATTTTTCTGAAAATCAGTAAATATATTGTTAATTAAGTAATTTTCACACATTTTCTTTGATTATTACGTAGATTTATTAAATTAACTTCAGAGTTCAGAGTTTCAGAGAAATTTGACCGCAAAAAAAAAACAAACGTTACGATTGATGTTTTCTTTAGTGTTGCACACACTAGACAATAGACAGGACTAGGAGTAACTCCGGAGACACATATATCCTCGGATATGTATCCAGGACTGGATATGCCACGACTCCTTCCCTTTCCAAAATCTTAATATCTTAGAGCATTAAACCAACCGGAGAGGCCACTGACAGGCGTACCCCTCTGCCAAAGGTACCAGCCCACCGGTCATACCCGTTATATAAAACTAGTTGACGCGCGTTCCGCATCATAAGTCACCTATCAGTGCATGCGTAATAGCGTCTCAATAGAAATGCCGAATTGCAGTGTATTTTGGTGTAAAAAGCGTTCAGCGACATCAAGTCTACAAAAGGATAATATTACATTCCACCTGTAAGTATTATTTTGTTCTAATATTATTAAATAAGGCATTAAATTAGCAATTTAACCAAATAAAATGCTAATCAACAAGTGTTGCCAGGCTTATCATCAATACTCCAATCTGGGGTAATATTTTAAGTTGAATTAACATAAGAACTAACCTTTCCTTTTTTATATCTCGCCTTGTTGACATATCTAATAAGTTTCATTTTGGATGTACATTATTGTGTCACCGTTCCCATATTTATTTATTTTTAATTAAAACCAATGTTTTTTTTACCAAGTAATGCACAAAATAATATTAAATGAACAAATAAAATGAGATTATAAATCCAAATATACAAGATTAGTGCACTTTATTCCGAAAGATAATTGCTCATTTCTTACAAAAATAAGCGTATTTATTTTTAAGAAACTGGTCACACTTTAACATAATTAGAGATGAGACAGTTTAATCACAAATATCGATATTGGTTTTCCAGTATTAAATTAATTTATTTTTGTTTGTTTTAGATTTTCAAAAGAAGCAGCGCCTCGAGTCGCTTGGGTCCAATATTGTAGGAACCATATAAGTGGGTTCCTAAGCGTACAAGTATCTGACTAACAGCTTAAAAGACAAAGCCTTCTGTGCTGCCAGCACTGCTACCTCCTCCCTACCCCCCAAGCGGCGGAGAGCTCAGTTTTTAGCAAGTAAACTCGCTGTGCGCTACCTCCTCTTATTGCATTACCTAGGATTAGTTAAACTAGATTTATAAGGTTAATTTAAATTGCACAGTTTTTCAGTATTTTAGTATACCTACTTAAATAAAGACTTTCTGAAATATATTCTGTTGTTTTTTTGTTATCTGAACAGATAAAATATCTCTCTAATAAAAATCTACTCATACATTCTCATGTCAGTGTCTTGTTACTATGTAATCAGAACAAAATCCTCCAATTACAAGCTCTGCTTAGTTGGAACGAAATTTAATAGCAACAGACAATTAATTCAAAGTATTATTTGGTTTAAATATACATACATATTTAGGAGTAATACACGTAAAATAGACACGTAATAATTAATTAAAATCTTTAATCCACACTAGAACAGATTTCAACAGGTGGTGGTTATTGAACATACATCCTTGTGCGCAGTAGTAAAATAAAAAAAAAGAGTTGGTACCCATGTACGCACGTAAGAAGTTATACTTGTTTGGCATAACAATCCAAAAATACCAAATAATAATACAACGCATACCTACATAAATATTTGAATTGATATAAACGCCAATATATTTTTTATTTATTCACACAGATTATTTGTACTGATACGACACACAAAGATCCGCAACTAACTTCAGTGTGTAAAAGGTTCGCAACTAACTTCAGGGTGTTGCTTTTTTCTGTCGGTGTGCGCGCGCATCGTAAAAATTCACTCTCATCATTTTTCCCAATCGCGCCAAAAAAACTTCAAAAAAAAACGGCTAAATGCCAGTAGGACTCGCGCGCCGAGGGTTCCGTACTATCAGGGATCGGAAGTATTGAATAAACATTAGTAAACATAGTAGGAGAGCCCGACCGCATAACCAGATTTGTTTGTCGAACAATGTTTAACAAATAAATTTAGCCCGACCGTATGACGGGCTTTTTTGATAATAATTACAAAAAAGTGTGCTAGTTAGAAACACTGTTTTATTCTTCCTGTAATATTGACATAAACATGAATTAACAGAATTAACTATTTACTTTACTTTCATCTATTTCAAAGTGCTTAAATAAAAAAAACCTTAAAATTATAATCGATTATTATTACCTAAAACTGTTCTATATAATATGAGATAATGCTCATTTTAATAAGCAAACATAATAATCATGAAAATAATTAAATCTTTCGCGTACTTATATGAAATCCTAAAAATCGATACTAAATATCGACAGAGTCAAGCTCTAACTGTTTTACGCTAAGGAAGCGTAAACTAATAGATGTCCCTGTGTGTGAATGTGATTGTGTGTGTTTAGTTTAAGCTAGTGTGTAATAATTTTATTGTGTGCGTGTATAACGACGCGATTTAAAAATGCATTAGTAGTTAACATTGTAATTAGTGTGCGTTGCTCGCGTTACCCCGTCCCCCGCCGAAAGTGGCAGACTTTTGCGCAAGGGAAATAGAGCGCGTGTCCACTCCTGTTGGTTTAATGCTCTAAGCTTAATATATTCGAAATATCCATGTATCCACGTAACTCCGGACTGAGATTGAGAGACATATAGCGATGACCGAACACGAATCTTTAACAAAAGCAGCCGCGACTGGATATGTCACGACCGATTGCTTTCAAATTCGATAGCGGAGTGTCACAACGATAAACAAACCCAAATTTTAAGTCAAATTTAATAAAAGCAGCCGCCATTTTGAACTTTGCTGTTTTTGAACCTATTTCTTTTCAAAATAAATATCTGAGTGCCCCAGCGGTGACCAAACACGAATCTTAAATCAAATTTAATTAAAGCAGCCGTCATTTTGAACTTTGCTGTTTTTGAACCTATTCCTTTCAAAATCGATATCTGAGTGTCTCAGCGATGACCAAACACGAATCTTAAGTCAAATTTAATTAAAGCAGCCGTCATTTAAACTTTGCTGTTTTTGAACCTATTCCTTTCAAAATCGATATCTAGCGATGACCAAACACGAATCTTAAGTCAAATTTAATTAAAGCAGCCACCATTTTGAACTTTGCTGTTTTTGAACCTATTCTTTTCAAAATCGATATCTGAGTGTCCCAGCGATGACCAAACACGAATCTTAACTCAAATTTAATTTAAGCAGCCGCCATTTTGAACTTTGCTGTTTTTAAATCTATTCCTTTCAAAATTGATATCTGAGTGTCCCAGGGATGACCAAACCCAAATCCAAAGTTAAATTTAATAAAAACAGCCGCCATTTTGAACTTTGTTATTTTTAAACCGATTGCAATGAAAATCGATATCTGAGTGTCCCAGCGATGACCAAACACGAATCTTAAGTCAAATTTAATTAAAGCAGCCGCCATTTTGAACTTTGCTGTTTTTGAACCGATTGCTTTAAAAATCGATATCTGAGTGTTCCAGCGATGATCGAACATGAATCCTAAGTCAAATTTGATTCGTGTTTGGTCATCGCTCAACCGCTCCCGGAGCGATTAAGCGAGAAAAAGCCCGCGGAGTTATGGATATATTAAGCGGATATGGATATGTTAATCGGATATATATCCATACTTGGAAGGATATCCGACATATCCAATCTTTTACCGGAGTTGCTAAGCCCATGCGTAGCACACACTAGCCACCACCAGTGTTTCCACTTTAATGATTTCCTTTCCCCACGCCTCAATTAAAATTTCCCCTTCTCAGGGCTTTTTCCCCTCAAAAATCCTAAAGATTCTATAAGACTGAAAAATTATATGTATCCAAATATTATTTTTATAATTGTTAAGAGACATTAAATTGATTTAATCCATTTGGGTTAGTTTCATTTTAAGTTTCTGATATAGAGTACATCGCAAAATTATAATGAGTGACTACAGTTGTCTTTTTTTAATTGTCATTAGTAGGCATCTAATCTTATTAGTGTTTTAGATAATTTCATTAGTGTAATAACATCACTCATTCGTGTCACTCTGATTTCAATTTTTCAATAGTTTTCATAAAAAAAATATTAATATTTTATTTAACTTATTTTAATATAAACTCATAAAGTGAGGTTATACCATTAATTACCCAACAAACGGGTATTTAAGAAATCTAACAAAAAAGTATTATTTTAATTCGAAATTGAAATCGACCCGTGTGTATTGTATGTCCGTTGTATCGTATGTGTGTTTGTTACCACTCAGCGCCTAAACGGCTAAACCGATTTCGATCATAATAATTGGTATGTAGGTAGATTCGATGCTGGAGACGGACATAGAATAAATAAATATCTGAGTGCCCCAGCGGTGACCAAACACGAATCTTAAATCAAATTTAATTAAAGCAGCCGTCATTTTGAACTTTGCTGTTTTTGAACCTATTCCTTTCAAAATCGATATCTGAGTGTCTCAGCGATGACCAAACACGAATCTTAAGTCAAATTTAATTAAAGCAGCCGTCATTTAAACTTTGCTGTTTTTGAACCTATTCCTTTCAAAATCGATATCTAGCGATGACCAAACACGAATCTTAAGTCAAATTTAATTAAAGCAGCCACCATTTTGAACTTTGCTGTTTTTGAACCTATTCTTTTCAAAATCGATATCTGAGTGTCCCAGCGATGACCAAACACGAATCTTAACTCAAATTTAATTTAAGCAGCCGCCATTTTGAACTTTGCTGTTTTTAAATCTATTCCTTTCAAAATTGATATCTGAGTGTCCCAGGGATGACCAAACCCAAATCCAAAGTTAAATTTAATAAAAACAGCCGCCATTTTGAACTTTGTTATTTTTAAACCGATTGCAATGAAAATCGATATCTGAGTGTCCCAGCGATGACCAAACACGAATCTTAAGTCAAATTTAATTAAAGCAGCCGCCATTTTGAACTTTGCTGTTTTTGAACCGATTGCTTTAAAAATCGATATCTGAGTGTTCCAGCGATGATCGAACATGAATCCTAAGTCAAATTTGATTCGTGTTTGGTCATCGCTCAACCGCTCCCGGAGCGATTAAGCGAGAAAAAGCCCGCGGAGTTATGGATATATTAAGCGGATATGGATATGTTAATCGGATATATATCCATACTTGGAAGGATATCCGACATATCCAATCTTTTACCGGAGTTGCTAAGCCCATGCGTAGCACACACTAGCCACCACCAGTGTTTCCACTTTAATGATTTCCTTTCCCCACGCCTCAATTAAAATTTCCCCTTCTCAGGGCTTTTTCCCCTCAAAAATCCTAAAGATTCTATAAGACTGAAAAATTATATGTATCCAAATATTATTTTTATAATTGTTAAGAGACATTAAATTGATTTAATCCATTTGGGTTAGTTTCATTTTAAGTTTCTGATATAGAGTACATCGCAAAATTATAATGAGTGACTACAGTTGTCTTTTTTTAATTGTCATTAGTAGGCATCTAATCTTATTAGTGTTTTAGATAATTTCATTAGTGTAATAACATCACTCATTCGTGTCACTCTGATTTCAATTTTTCAATAGTTTTCATAAAAAAAATATTAATATTTTATTTAACTTATTTTAATATAAACTCATAAAGTGAGGTTATACCATTAATTACCCAACAAACGGGTATTTAAGAAATCTAACAAAAAAGTATTATTTTAATTCGAAATTGAAATCGACCCGTGTGTATTGTATGTCCGTTGTATCGTATGTGTGTTTGTTACCACTCAGCGCCTAAACGGCTAAACCGATTTCGATCATAATAATTGGTATGTAGGTAGATTCGATGCTGGAGACGGACATAGGCTACTTTTTATCCCGAAAATCGGTCAGGCTCCCGAGGGAGGCTTGTTAAGTTGATCCTAATGTGTCTAAATTATCCTAAAAACCTAAGGCCATATTTCTTAGTGTACAAGTTTCTTGCTTTGAATTGTACAGTAAAATAATGCAAACTTAATGAAACACTGCTAAAATCCAAAGAGCATAGGGCAAACATGTGAACAATGAATTTCTCTTATTGAACAATGTACCTATCATGAAAAATATTAATAGGAGTAAAATAAAAGCTTGTATAAAAACATTTTTTTATATTTTTTATTCACTGCTGTTTACATATTTTTCACATTTTTGCACCTAACCAGCAAAACAAAAATAATTATCTGCACTTGCAATTATATTTTTCAAGCAGGCAATACTTAGCCAGGGGGCCACTCCATTTGGCGTCCACCTAGTATGTGCACATGTAAATGATAAACACTCTGGGCTCCATGCTTGCCATCATTGATCACCAATCTGAACCCTGACTTGTCTAAACCCTCCTGTTGAGCCACCTTTTTGGCGACAATCATAAGATGACCTAGAAAAAAAAAAGGTTTACTTTTAGTTGCTTGTGCTTTTTATGTAATCTTATAATAAATATATCAAGGAAATTACCCTTACAGGCCAAGAAACACTATTTATTTTTAATTTGAATATAGTTTCTAAATTTAACCATATGCTTTATAAAATAGAATTTTATTTAGATATAAGTTTTACATTATATACCCATGCATTGTAATAGTAAGTAATAAAACTAAGTATTAACAGTATTAAAATGAACTGCATATGAATAATACTTGTTTGCTAGTGTTTTACTTAGCATCATTTTTAAACTGTTAGTAGATTGTGGTAACCAAAATATAATTTTAATAGGAAAAGTTGCAATATCTATTACCACGCAACATGCAGCTACAGCTTTCCCCACACAGCCTTGTCTTAGTAAGTACATTATGTATCTAATACGCTGAATGTTATATTAGTACTCATACGCAGACAAATAAATGAATTTCAAATGTCGCTAGGTGACTATTCTGGAACAATCTTAAAACTATTATTACCAGAATATTATAACCATACTGTATGTAATGAATATATTTATACTAAGCTACATCCATTGCCTCTTGTCTCTGTCATCCAATCTGTTGGTATGTTGTAAAATTTCCTCATTAACATATTTAAGTTTTAATCAAGTAATTAGCCTAATTCATTCAAACAATAGTAGGCATATTTGCATGGGAAGAACTACAATAACAATAGCAAAGTCCAAACCTACATAATATAGAAAAATAAATTACTTATTACCAAGTAGTTGTTCATCACCATCGTCAGCCTTGGATAGCTGCGAGATCGCCTTTCTTGGGATCACGAGAATGTGAACTGGAGCCTGTGGGGCTACATCACGAAACGCCACACACTGAAAAATACGTGTAAATTACTATTAATTAACTAGTAAATTTTTTATTTCCTAAATTAAGCATCTGTGTTTATGCTTTTTATTTAATATTTTTGTGTATAATAGATAACACCAAGATACTTTGCTCATCTGACCAGGAATAAACAAAAATAAAATTAACAAATTCCAAAAATCAGCTGTTTGCATCATGGCTTGCCGGTGTAAAAATGTCACCTGGTCGTCTTCGTAAACGAATTTCGCCGGTATTTCCTTCCTCAATATCTTTCCGAAGATAGTATCGCCACCGGCAACTGCAGTTTGCGCTTTTGCAACTTCTCCGGGCGCCGGTGAAGATTTATTTTCTTCAGAAGCAACTTCTCCACCCGCCATCTTAACTTTTTTATAAAACACAGATTAAAAATTAAAATATGTCAAAAAAATATTAAGACTGTCATTGTCAAGTCAACAGATAGTAAAATTGTGATGTTTTGTTAATGTTGCCCGTTAAATTTATTTTTAGTAACTGTTTCTTGGTAGTACCACGGGCAACGCAAAAGTTTCATTCGGTCTCACAACAAACTCTGTTTAAGTAAATTTGCAGTAAGTATAGCAGTAGTATGTCCGGTGTGTCCAAGAAGACGTGGAAATAGTGAGTGACCATAGTCCATGGACGCCCGATGGGTTCAAGTGAAATAGGGAGTCTCAGTAGAATCCCCGGGAAGACTCATAGAATGTACCACAGGATTTTATCAGCCACTTTGAGAAACTAAAAGCTAGAATGTTTGTGTATTCCTGTCGAAATGTTATTCGCTTCGTCTAAATCTCAAGAACAAGGACTAAGCATGCCTCAGTCCTTGTTCTGAGGTCTAAATACTATCAAATTTAACATTTCATTTAATAGTTAACAATCTATTCACGCATTAGTAATGAAAGAACTAGGTATTTAATTAAAACGTTTATTATTAAAATGTCTTAAAAATATAAAAACGTATAAAATAAGTTATTCTATAATTATGAATATTGTGACTAGTCTATGCTTATAATCTAGATCCAGGTCCTACTGGCCATAGCATGTGATGTAAAGCCCTTCCGAAGACATGAAAAGCTATGAACTTCTTATCCCGGTGACTTTCATCAACCATAACGTGATAGCCAGTTCTATCGATTCCCATATTTATAGCCACTTGCTTTGCTACTAACAACATATGCCCTGAAACAAAAAAGGCAGATAAATAAAAATGCCATTTTAAAGTAAATATTTATTCTAAGAAAATGGCCACCACATTTGTCTGCCGCCGAGAACTTGGACATAAAATTGGTCTATTGTCTGACATGAATGAACTCCTTCGTTCATTACTACTCTGAAGCCTGATTTGTTCAAGCCTTTTTCCTTGGCGATTCTCCGTGCCGTTATCAGCAAATGTCCTGGATTAAAATTTATTTAAGTAAATACATCTGGAAAAATCTTAATTTAAATATTATAATATCAAATACAGTTTTGTTAGAGCTTGGTACTTAGAAAATCAAGTAAGTATAAAGTACATCAAAGCCAACCTGGATTGGATTTTACCTAACAAGAATGCTATGCTATGAAATCAGCCGCAAAACGTTTGTACTACGACGAATGACTGTACCTAGTACCTAGTAGTAGAGGTAGAGTTACTGTATGTACAACCTGTATGTATGTTATACCTACTTTAAAATTATATTCCAGTGTAAAAGATATAAAATAAAGTTGCCAGTTTATTAATTTGCTTTTAACCTTGCCTGATACCACACAGTGCCCTCGGTATTGATTTTTTCTGACCCTGCCTTTGAACTTGATAAACGGCCATCACACGCAAGTTTATGGCCTCGCTCGTTTGCGATAAATAGCAAATTATTTGCATTATTATATTACCGACCCTTAAAAGGTTCAAATTCTCGGCTTTTGTTTACTATAATACCCACACATTTACCTATACTACATATATTTAATATAAACTATACATTTAAACTTTCCGGGATAAATTTGCTAAACGATAGTGAAAACCGTAACAAAATCTTCATTATAACAAATTATCATTAAAAATAATTTTGTGTTGTAGTTGTGCCAAATGCCAATGACTGCCTTCGTGGTGCAGTGGGAGCGCATGCGACTGCTGTGCACGAGGTTGTGGGTTAGATCCCCACACGGGACTAAACTTGTGTGATCCATACATATTTGTTTCGAGTCTGGGTGTAATTTGTGTATGTTTGTAAAAGTCCCTCGCGACAAAAGACTTGTTCCCTAGTGCCTAGTAGTCTTTAAAAAAAAAAACAAAAAGTAAACAAAATGAAATAAGCGTAATACTTTATTAGCCTGATTGTAAATGATTAGATTACTTTATATCACAATGTATGTGTATATATCTAACCTAACCTAATCTAAAAGATAATGTATCTACCTATTTACTCATTAAGTGCATGCTCTAAAGTATTACGGACATAGCGTAGGTAGGCTATAAGAAATGCACATCTAGTTAATACACAAGTTGGTATTTTATGCTAGCAAGACAAAGATCTTGATAGTTGCCGTTCTGTTCATATTACGATACAACACTTTGATTGATTCAGAATAAATTATTCTTGCTATATCTTTGTCATTCATACTTTAGGTTACCGTAAATGAGATAAATAAAAAAAGAAAAGCTAGGAGCACAGTTAAATGCTCTAGACGCCTTCGAGTCCACTACCATGAGAAAAGGAAAACATCAGGTGCAAAAGATCTCTGCTGCTGTTGATACAGCTTTCTTCAGCCTCTACCTACTAACAACTACGTAATACTGCTACGGTTTCCGGAAGGATGGGGGTTCTTCTCACTTCTGCTTGCTATTGAGCGATAAATCTCGCTAAGTCCTATATTTTTTTTAAATAAGAGCGTTTACACATAACAGTGGCAACGTCGTAATTTAGTTTCATATTTTCGTTTTATCATTTAATCGGCGCTACTTATATTTTAAAAATATTATCAGAACACTTTTTAGAATTACGTGAAAGCTGTATAAAAAGTAAGTAACCATAATACCTACTTAAAGAACTATTTATATGTAAATAATACATTATAGTCTTTTATGACGTTATTTTCATAGTAAAATAACTGCATTATGGTTACTTACTTTATAAACAGTGTTCTGAAAACATTTTAAATTATAGCTCCGATATGATAAAAATTGAAAACCACGAAAATATGACACTTAATTGCGACGGCGACGTTGCCACTCTTAAGTGTGAACTCTCTGTCATATTTACGTGAATTAGAAACCGGCAAAGGCCAACGCAACGAAGTCCTCTTTCATCCCTTACAAGATAAAGATAAAGATGGCAGGACAGTAAGCCGATGATGGTTATAAGTGACTCACGGCCGGTCAAAAGGGCGATGTTTCACTTTTAGCTGAACTAATGATGGTGATTCACGTCGTTGAACAGAACTATTAAATACAAACCTAATATTTTCTCATCAGCCTCCGACGCGTCTACTAGTCTAGTTATAGTCCTTTTGGGTACGACTAAGAAGTGTATCGGTGCCTGCTTATTGTTTTGCTCATCAAATACCACGCACTGTAACAAGAAAACAAATCGAATAATGATTATGTCATTATTACAGGTTAATATTATTTGTGGTGAACTAATAGAATTTAGAAACCTCATCTCTAGGGTGTCAGGTAATGGGCAGCCGTGTTACCTACATACCTACTTAATAAAATTAAATACTAGACGTCCGCCCTCGCTTTGCTCCGGTATTAAAAGATTCATTCGGTTCACAACAAACGTCTACCTAAAATTTCGTTGCAATAGTTTCGTATTGCATCATTCAGATTTACAAAGTAGTAAATTTTGGAAATGACTATATTGCCATGGTGATAGTAGAACACGCCCGCGAATAAGTGTGCTGGTAACACTGCTGCTCGTTTTCTGGTATTTCCCTCACAATTAGTTTGACATCCTTATTAACCACACGTATTTACTTCGTGTCAGTAACGAGTCCCTGCTTGCCACACTACACCAGTTTCCATAGCCGCATCTTTCGAAACCTATGGGAAGCGATGCGGCAATCCCTTATACCACAAGAGAATTACTCACGGCTAATACTCGTTAAATTTAAGTAGATATAATATTATCTGCGTGGTCATCATTAGTATGAAGATATAATGTAGCTGATAATAATCATCATGACCATGAAGGATTTATTTAGCTATACCAATATATAAATATATTAATAATATAATCGTAAAGTAAGTTTTTATGTGTTATTGATATTTAGACGTGCAATATTACAAACAAAATAATATTATTAAAATGCCTAGGTCTCTATCCATACTAAAATCATAAGTAAATGAGAAAATAACGCTGTCTGTTACGCTCTCTCCCGCCTAAACCACTGACCCGATTTTGATGAAAAGTAGTAGAGAGATACAATAAAACTTGGGAAACAACGGCTATTTTTATCGCAAAAAATGGCTTGAAGGGGTTTAAATAAGGGTGAAAGTTTGTATAAAAAACTCGATAATCAACATTCACGCAGGCAACAGCTAGTTTAGTAATAAATTTTATCGTTTCTGAACTAAGTTTCCATGCATGTACTTCGTATCGCAAGGCTAATAAGAAGCTACATATTTAAAATAAAATATAATTTAAACTGTTAGTCAACTTTTGTAAATAAATATACCTACTTACTTAGATTAAACTTAAAAAACAACATACAAAAACAAAAAAATATATCAAATTTAAATATCCCGCCATGGCAACAGGTATAAAAATGTGATTAATTACCACTGATTTTAAACCAAATAATCAGCTGAAATAAAAATTAATAAAAAATAAGGCTTAGTAGTTACTATGACATGAACATTGTCAAATTGTCAACATTATTAGCAGAATTTCGTAAGTCTAGTTAACTATCTAGACTTACGAAATTCTGCTAATAATGTTGACAATGTTATTAAAAGCACATACCTGCTCATCTTCAAATATAAATGTTTCCGGCTCTATTCCTCCAAAAAACGGTGCCAAACTCGCCTTGTTAAATTCTGTATGGGTTATAACCTCCATGATATAAAGGTATATTTGTTAAATAAAACACTGTTATTAGTGACAACAACAAAGAACTGACTGCTTAATTTTATTAGTTTTCGTGATTGTGGGCGATCGTGACTCACAAACAATCCGTGAGTCATAACAATATTTTACATACAAACAAATTTAACAAATACAACCCATTTAGTATCTGTAATAGCTTATATCTTGTCCTTGTCATTAATATGCGTATTGATGAAAGTAGGAAAGAGATAAACATAGTAATTACATTTTAAAATCGTTCATTCCGGTAAGTGAATGAACGAGTATCGAACATTGTAATTGTTCAGTGTGTTGTTTAGTGGTTCCCAATACACTCCACCAGTGAAGTTTTAGTACATTGAACTTTCGTTTCAATTTACGTAGAAACAACTTTATTTTGTTTTAATGTTTGTTACATTTTTACACTTCGCGTAATTAAACCAAAAAATATTTTTAAGATAAGTATACAATCTGTTTATTTTGTACTAAGTATATTCGGTTTACTCCTTCGGGGCAAAGTAATAGAGCAAGAATAAAAGTCATAAGAAACAAAACCATTTAATATATTAATGAGTTACAAATTTAAATAACTTGGGTTATTTATACAGCACAATTATTACTAGAGTACAATGCAGATCACAGTCTTATACGGTAGGTACCTATAGTTTAACTCAAAATTAAATGTGGATGGAGTGAGTGTGAGAGCGAATGGCTGGCAATAGACATACCTACTCAAAACTGTATTATGCCGGCGACAAACTACCGAACGCCTGAATTTCATCAGCCGCATCCGATTCAGCTAATTAATAACACTCAGACGTGTCCCAAACGACTGTGCACACTTATTAGTCGCGGCTATTAGCCGCGTCCGATAGTTTGTCGGCCGCATTAGTTTCTTCCCTTTATCTTCGTGTAAGGAAATGTAGAGGTATGTGTCATATCATAACGTGCCCTTGTGTTAAATATGATAAGGGCCATCGTAAGCAAATTTAAGAAAAACATTCGAAAATAAAATCAGAAAAACAGATTTCTATTGACATTAAGGGTGCTTAAGAAATTTTTTTGCCACCAGTCGGCGCCACTTTGGTAAATGGTCTTCTATTTTGACAGCGCTATCAAAACAAATATAGGGGGCAGCACCGATGTGTCAGGTCTAGCTGTCGAGCGCTTTTTGAAAGATATCCCTGATTAACCCAATGTCACAGTTGAAGTGGCGCAACTGGTGGCGAAAATTTTACCTAAGCACCCTCATTGAAAAAGCTAGCAAAAATAATGGGAAATAAAATAAAATTATCGGTCTTTAATTGCTCTAGTGGAGTTTTCTTACAGATCTTAATAAATGATGTTGTGTAATTTTCTTATTTACATACACAATACAGATTGTTAGATATTATTGAGGATAAAGATGAGCTAGAAGTAGAAATTGCTGAATAGATTTTCATATTTATTTAGTCTGTATTGTGTAAAAAAATATCGATTAAGTCTGTGTACTTCTATACAATGACATTTTATGTTAATAAAATCGTCATGATCATACGTCGTTACATACGATAATTGGGCAAATTTTCGCTTAACAGAAAAATTAAAATCCAGTTAATTGTTACTTGTAATTAATTATTAAACAATGCCTTTTGATAAATAAGTAATAGATACTTTGAAATATTTGTCTACAACATACATCTTAAAAATAAATTGATTTAACCGCATACACCACAAAAGTCTTACACACTTTTTAAAATGAGATTCATACTCTAACATAACTAAACTTAAAAGCCAATCTCAAAAATTCAAAAAAGAATAATATTTTTAAATTAAATAATAATCACATATTTAAAATTACAACTGAAACTTATATCTTAACTTATTTATATTTACCTCAATTTTCCTAAACGTCAGCCAAATTTAACCCGTTTGTTGCCAAAGACTCACCTCGTGAGTTCAGTATAATCGCCTAAGAGGGGCAAAAAACTCGCCACGCGAGTTCAAAATGTATGTAAAAATAGTGCTGGACATACGCATGCCGCTAGAGAATGACAGCTGGCAACGAAAGTAATAAAGTAAATAAACTCTTTGGAAGAAGCACATGTCCAGCAGTGAACGGCCCTAAGCTGATGATGAAACTACTTTTATCGCTAAAATTCATATTAAAGTGCCAGAGATAAATGCATTTTAATGACGTTTTAGAATAATTAAGATTAGCCATTCTGCTGACATCTTCGTTTTTCTCGCTTGTAAAGAAAGGATAGTACGACGACATTACAGTTAATGTAAATTGTTCAATAATTTATTTCAAAAAACTGTCAATCAATATACAATCTCTACAGTGCCAGATAATAGGATACAATCATGTCGATTTTCTAATATAAAGTACTTATTAAAAAAATTACAAAATCCATTTTATTTCTATTCAAACCTGTGTTTCTATTCATTTCACCGATATTAATATTGCAATGTATTAATAAATATGTTTAATTAAATATTAAAATAATGGAAGAATTTCTCATACAAATTAAATGAAATTAAAACTACTGTTGTGACCGTGTCCATTAATAAAATAATTATTTATTAGTGGATATTATTATTATTATTATTCATTCATTTGCAAAAAAAGTCAAAGATGTCATTTGCGAGATTTTACTAAAATAACACTTAACTTTTTTGACAGCTGAATCTGTATCATAAAGTTCGGTACCAGATAAATGTTATATTATTACGCACTATGTAAATACCATAAATACTAAATTAAAATATAATATTTACAAAATTATCTATATTTAATCAGATGCACCTGTGGTTTATCATTTGTTTAATAAACCATCATCATATAAATCGTAGTCATGGGTCATGAGATTACATTTTTTTGATGGCAGTGTCAGTTTTTTATTCTTTCGCTAGATGGCGGTAAATTACTTTTCTATTTTATTTTACACAAAATTTGAATTCCTCAAAATTATCTACGTATTTTGCGTGAAATAAAATAATAATGTTATTTAAACGCCATTATCGGAATCAATCATAACAATTTTATTGTAAGTTCACTTTATTGTTTATATAGACCGCATTGTAGGCTATTATCGCATCTTAGTTGCAAATAATCATGAATCTAAATATTCTTCTTTGGAATGTTTGCCTTATGACGATAGCCATAAGGTTTAAATTACCAAATAGCATCTCCATTATCACTTTTCTACTAAGAGAGATTACTACTATGCGATCTGTATACTTTAAGTGCATTGTCGCCACACCATCACACCTTTAATGCAAAACAGTCAAGAATGAAATTATACCATTCAAATTATAACTTTATTTTTTAGAACACTAGATAGTAATTAATATAATAAAGTACCTTGTTTTAAGACGTTTTAGCACTGAAGGTGTAATGGTTCGATATCGTATTAGAGAGGAGCTTATACTATAATATAGCGACTACAATTATGTACATATAATACATTACACATAGCCTCGTTATAATTTCATATTCAAAAAGTACAAATATCGTCTTAATGTACAGTTAGACGGATATGCCAATCAAAAACATACTCTAAGTGAAAGATATAAGATGCATTTTGCAAGTATATATTATGAGAATATATATACTTACGTCGTTTTTTTATACAAAGTCAGTGAAATGAAGGTGTTTAGGAAAATTTCGCCACCAGTTGGCGCTTCAACTTTCACATTGGCCCAATCAGGAGATAACTTTTAAAAAGCGCTTGACAGCTAGACCTGATTAGTAGGTGCTGCTACCTCGTGGGCGCCATTTTAGAAAACCCTCTAAGTTATTTTCTTTTGTCCTTAAGCACGTTTAGCACAATTATACATTTTGTAATTAAACATTAAAATTGCCAAAATGAACACTGGAAAATATTTGTTTTGATAGCGCTGTCAAAATGGAAGATCTTTTACCAAAGTGGTACTACTTTTACTTTTAAACTGGTGGCGAAAATTTTCCTAAACACCCTCATTGTTTAAAAATTGCTGTGTTTACTACAAATTTGCTTCAAAGGAAAACACGCCTTAGGTGTGAAATATAAGACGCATTTTACTGAATCTTAGGACATATATTTTTCCTTAGCTTTTAGAGGTGTTGTAAATATAATTTTCAAGTCAAACGCCTGTCAAATTATTAATGACAAATATTCGTGAGTTTGTAAGTTCTTTTTCTAACATTTCATGAGTGAGCTGTAAACAAATCTCTATTATCTTTAAAAAAAAATCAAATAGTTATTATTTATTATAAATATAACTATTTTATGTTAAAACTCTTTAGTTAATTATTTATTCATAGCTTCGATAGATTAAAAAGATAAACAGCAACAAAACAAGTTTAAATCCTTTTATAATCTACACTAATATTTAAAAGAGTGTGTACTAATAAAGAACGAAGAAATAGAAAAAACACTTTATTAACCAAAAACGCATCTATGTCATTTAAAATTAGACAAGTTTTACCTTGTGTCATAATGTTACGCTTTTTTGCAATAGTAGCGCAATGTGACTTGTATGTATGTAGCTTCAGGAACTTATTTAATAATCTCTTTACTTTATAAGAGATATGATATATTCTTAGAGAATGAAACTAGTGCCTTCGTATTTCCGTCTTGTTACGATACATGACAATTTTTGTTCTTTGTTAGTGCGAGTGATTTGTGTTAGTGACATATCTTTGCTGCGTGTGACACAATATTTTGTATTTTTGTGTGTGTTTGATTGATGACACGTATACCCTGCATTCAAAGCGACAGACAAATTTCTTCACGCCAAACATTAGAAGTATCTCCTAAGTTCAATGCTCTATGGTTTTCTAGATGGACAATCTTTATGTTAGTTTAACTCGGCAGAAGTCGAAGTGGGCCGTAATCAATAAATTATCAGTATTATTTTTAAATATCTTTGATAATTATTAAGAATATTTTTGGAGTAAGAAGTAGGATAGTATATATAAAATAAAAATTTAATTTTAATAATTTATAATATTTAATCTCATTTATAAAAGTTTTTTACACAAATTTCGTTCGAAATTCAGAGAAATCGTTCAAAAACATTATTGTTTAATATAATTATATTATTTACCCTAAAATAAACAAAAATATTATTACTTTTCTGCTGTTGTTTCTTTATTAATATATTTATGAAGGTATAAATAAATATTTAATATTTTTAATACTGCAATGCAATAAAAAATGTATTTGGCAGTTTAGAAACCGAATTGTTGGCAATAATAATCTTAATTCTATGTATAATTTAAAAATAATAAATTTTCATAATGCATAGCCAATTACAATCTATTTTAAATATAATAAATTTGTTGAGATTCTAATTGTATATCACTGATCTAAAATTATTGAGTAACGTCAAATCACAGGTAATAGATTCCGCATACAAGAGGCCCATCATATCCTCTTAAAAAGCAGTATTATTTTAAACTTACTTTGTGTTTTATCTTTTTCTTTTGTAACATTAAAAACAAGGATAGAGGCAAAGTAAGGTTATAAAAAGATTGCTTTAGAGGTTGTGGTAGGGCCCCAGGGCAACAGACACGCGTAACTCATACCGGCTAGTCGGTAGAATAACAACTCACTCACTAGACCATACGATTGTTGCATTTCAGTACATAAGAATGCATAACCTTGATATTCCAATCACAGCGCAGCTTTTACTCGCCGCGCATCTCGCTTCTGTCTCTTATTTTAGTGAGCTTGAGTCAAAACAAATAAATTTTGATGCGGTTAGGGAGTATTTTACGTAAAGAATCCGAACACTTAGCTAGCTCGGTAGTCCTGAGAACGTCACCGTTTCAAGCCCGCAACGATGTTCACAAAATGGAGTGACAAATATGTTTATAGGGTTGTAGAACATTTGTAACTTTTTTGTCTATCAATATAGATTTCTTATAAATTGTATCGAATAACACACACGAAGAACTAAAAGTTAAAAAAAAACCCGTACAAAAAGTCCTCCAAATTACGGCGGACACCGAGAGACCGGAGTGCACAAAAGTACGGGACAGTCCCCGAAAAAAATAGAACTAACGTAACTAGGCGCAACAACGCACACGACGACCTTTCATAGCATATATGCTTCACTCTATTTCCAGGCAACAAATGACCGCACGCCGTATGCGTTGAGTCCGTGACAAGTACTCCGTAGACATTTTTTACACGATTCAGAGATTTTTGTCCCACGGGGATAAAAGTCCCCCGTTTGCGCACGCCTTATGGATAAATGCCGTGTAGTCTTAGACACAAATAAATACCTAGTATATGAAAACTAATAATATAATGAAACGAATTGCTTTAGTGTTTTTACTGGCAATACTGACATATGAGCGAGCTGCTCGCATTTCCTATGAGCTGTATGTTTGTCTTCTAAGTTTCACCTCTAAAACCGAAGTCCCATTACTATTATTATTTTCTTATTTAGTTTCTCATTGAAAAAAAGGCGTAACTGTTAACAATATTTATCATTTATTTTATACAAATCTAAACGCCGGAGCAACACTAAAGTCACTTACGCCATTTTTCCACTGATACAATACAATAATAATTACACAAAATGTACAATTTAATTTAACATTGCTTAGTCAATATGGACTTTTATACACTGCAATAAGGTTGTCGTTTGCGCGTATATATCGTATATGTTAGCCTTAGTACATGAACATACAATATATTAACAAATATGAATTCTATTACACTGCAATAAGATTGATAGTCTTTTGCGTTTGACCGTATGTTAGCCCCACGTATCGTCGTATTTTGTCCAGGGGAAGGCGGGGGCAAGGTACACACGTTTGTTTTGTACGTAACATGATACTATACCCCGGTATGCTGTGCGGGGTACACCACTCTGTGGACAAAACATAACATTACCTCCCTGAAGGGGTAAGCAGAAGTGTATACTTCACTAAGAAAGAAAGTAACTGTGAGCTTATACAATATAGAATCTTGCTGTTTTCATCATGAATGGGACATATCAGACATGTTGCCTTTATTTTTTTATAGCACTATGCAAATTGAAACAGCTTGCACACATTTTACTTTTTATTTTTTCTTCACAACATAGGAACCTGTAATTACTTACCAGTAAAGTGAAATTGTAACTTACAAAAATTTTTTAATAACATGGCGATTAAAAAGAGTGGCCTGAGTTTCTTGCCAATTCTTCTCATGGCTTAACCCTACGTCAGCGAACTGGCTGTAGGTTAATTGGCATACATTTTGTAATTTTTAACGTTAATTTAATTAACTCAAATGTCTTTGACCGTTGGCCTCTCCCAATTTTTGTCACCATGGCCGGTCGTTTGCCTCATCCATCGGTTGCCCGCCACCATTATCAGGTCGTCGGTTCTTGTGAGGGGTCTTGGGGAGGAGGAGAAAGTACTAACTCCTCATTATCGTCATGAAATGAAGTATTAGTTTTTATACTAAAGCGTTTCGTCCGATGTGAGAGCCGGAAGCTCAATTACCCTCTTGGTCCTTTTATCCCTTTCTTCCTCCACGCTCGACATCGTATTATTTTATAAGCATTATTTCTGTCATGCTTAGAAAATATTCATTCCGATAAGTTACCCTTACCATCAGGTGCCTCCATATACGGCCATTTTGTACAAAAAATAATTGTATAATATCTCTATTTACTTCTACCTGTTCCTCATTTTCTAAATCCTCTTCTCATATAGAGAAGCTCATGAGAATTAATCACCACGCTTGCTCAAGGCGGATTGACAATTTCAGACTTTTAAGTCCAGGTTTCCTCACGATGTGTTTCTTCACTGTCAGTCAGAAATGTCCAAGATATACTTAGAAGATACATATGATTTGAAAAATTACATTGGTACTTGTCCGGATTCGAACTTACTACCTCGTGTACAAAGCGGGTGCCTTATCCACTGGGCCATTTCGACTTGTAGATTATAGCAAAAAACTTCAAAGATTTAATTTTGTTATTGTATTACTTATATGCAAAGCTGGGGCAAGTAGCTAGTCTAAAAATAAAGATAATATACTTACTCTAAAATCATCCATGAGCCCTAAAGCCTTCGCTGCGTACTGGTAACTCTTCGCGTTATGATACAACACTTTGACACTCTTGTGTGTTCCGCGACCGAGGGCTACTTGTTCAGCTCTCATTTCTGGTATCGAAGCTATCTTGGCTTCCAAGTCTCTATCATAGTTTTCCTATAACAAATAGCAATTTTTTATAGTTTTTTTAAATTGCAAAATTTTTAGTGTTCTTGTAAAATTGCAAAATCTTAGTTTTCTTGCAAAATTTTTAGTTTTCTTGTAAAAATTAGCAATAACTTATAGTTTTCACCCGCATTCAAAGTCATTGTTGGTTATTGATACGCCCTCATGAATCGTAGCGTGATATTTAATCTATACGTTTAAAAGGAATTTGCTGGAAAACGTCTGTCTGTATCAAATCGTTAATCTCAAGAACCGTTCAATAGATTTGGGTATAGTTTACACTGTTATATGGTGCGTTTTTAGAGAAAGGTTTTGGTATAAAATACATTAAGTATAGGTGCCGAGGACTCCGAGCAGTAACAATAATAGTGAACCAAGCCTGCAAGCCGCATTATGTACAGGAGTATACCTCTTTGATACATACATAACTTCACGCCTGTCTCCCATTAATGAGGTAAGCACAGTGGCGTAGCGTGGGTATCGGCTGCCCGGGGCGAAAGACAATTTTGCCGCCCTTTTAATTAGGTATTTTACTTTAATGTACCTATACTATACATTTTATATCCACGCACAAAATCAAATACGAGAAATCCCCGCAAGTCAGGTTATTATGTACTGTGAAATTTTGCCGCCCCTAAAAAGTGCCGCCCCCCCCGCCCCCACTACACTACGCCACTGGGTAAGCAGAGACTTTACAAAGCCATTGGCTGCGATTCAAACATACATTTTTGATGATGAGGTAAAATAAACCTATACTTACTTTTAATAAATAACTGAGATTCATTTTAGTGAATTCGACGTAATTGTCGTTTAATTGTATATTCCTTAGGTGCATGTCGAAAAACAGACCTTTGCTAACGCCAACCTAGGAAAACGAAAATACATTTACATACACATACGGTAGTAGATCCACGCTGGTTTCAGCATGAATGGGCCGGATCGACCGGGGAAGTACTACCCTCTCATAGAAGATCGACTTAAGAGTAGTAGTATGCGTACTACTACGTTTCGTTCGGTGAGTGAAAGCGCCGGAGGCCCAATTGCTCCCCTTTTCCTTACCTCTTTCCTCACCTCCCTCATTCCCTTCCACCACCCCATTCCCAGCCGCCATAGTGGAGGCCACCATACCTGCAGTTTAAGCTTTTGGTATAATGGCCACCTCTTCTCGAAACCACTGACTGCTTACCATCAGGCGGTGTGGAGTCACTTTGGTAGGCTACTATAAAAAAAAACATAACGCTCACCTAGGTTTATAAAAAAGCTTCCGTATTAATTATCGAGTATGTAGCGGGGAGTTTTAGAATTACACGTACGGCAAACAAAGCGAAGCGAGTTTAGTATAAGATATAAAGAGACATTATACCTTTCCAAACGAATAGGTCCTAGAGACCTCAGGTCTTATGCAGGACTTCCCGCCTATATTGGCTGGGTTTCTGAGCCAGTCATCGAAGAAACTGTAATATAAACTATTTATTATATTCTAGTAATTTAAAAACTTATTTTACTTATCTCTGCATCACTCTAAGGTAAATGTAATAGACAATGCTTTCATGGCATTAAGTCCTTATATACATGTTTTAAAATGAGTCGAACTCGGCCCAGTTTCTCCCCTTTCCTTTGCTCGTCTGCTACTGTCAGTAATAAAAAAATTCAAAGCATCTAGTCCGTACACAGCCACGGTACAACCAATGATAGAACATACAATACTATTATATTATTAACAAACTTAAACTTACGCGGCAGGCCATTTAGGCGCCAATTCCTGCCAGGTATGCCTTCTCAGCGTCCACCCTAGTCCCGGGAAGAAATCTGTTCTATGTAACAGTTCTGGATGAGACCTGTCTATTACCTCTTTCTTTCCGTTGTCGTTCCATGCTGATATACACCTAGAAATAGGATGTTATTGTGATATAGATCAGAAAAAAAAGGTTGTCTGTAAAAGATCGCCTGAATCGATTAAGACCGCCAATTGTCGCTGCCTAATGTTCTGCGGTTCTGTTATTTTGTTTTGAAATAAAGATTGTATTAAGTAAATTCTATTTATCGACTTAAAAAAACATATTATACTTATTACTTCAAAAATATGGTGTACAATAATTTTTTTTATTCTATTCACATTTATCTCTACGGTCATCTTTCATTTCTTATTTATCCATTTCTTTCTCTCTTCACGATCGACATGGCTTGGTTATATTTTTTAACATTGTTGCAGCATTGCTTAGGGAATACGGTCAGGTGAGCCGTATGTGGCCGTAGTCTTTTAAATCATCTTCATCACGTAATGAACACACCGATGAACTTACCACAATGAATCATCCTTGATTAATAACGGATAAGTGCCCAGGAAGTATTCGAAGAAATCTGGTGATATGTCCAGATCATCTGAAAATATTGTATAAAGATTTATAATAAAGTTCCAATAATTAAACTTCACAGTTGAAGACAAAATTTATATTACGTGTTCACGACCGAAATTTTTGTCTCATGAAGTAGAAATTAAAAAATTGTGACAAATCCTTGAATAAAGTTACATAAAAATGTGGGAATGGAGCCCAGGAACACCTTATTGACGGTGATTAATTATTATTATTATTGACATTATTACCTATTATATTCTAGTATTATAACATTTTATGTCATTAAGTCATTATTGTAAATTAAATACACCATATTTGTACGCCGGTCATGGCAAAACATGTTGAGACAAAATAACATATAAGAACCATTTTAGGATGTGTCTCCTGTAAGCTACACAATACATGTTTTAAACAAATAAATATATCTTTATCTTTATCATGCTCAACAGTCGCACGCACTCTCATTACGCCGCGCGCCGAGCCAGTCAACAAGGAAATTATGCTCAAATAACAACATTTAGTCTAAAAATTGCCATCATTGTACAGAATTACTGAATTATGGGACTAACACCCTGTTACTGAAAGGTTGTTCAACAATAAAAAAAATAACTGATCACCTGTTAAATCTTATGTGAAGTACGTAAAAGCATGCTAAAAGCTAAATGCACATGATATTTAACAGGCGATTAGTTAATTTTTCGTTGTTCAGCCTTTCAGAAAATGGGTGTTAGTTGGCCATTTTCAAAGTCAAAGTTCATGCTGCAATGGGATAGTAACATACTCCTATTATAACCAGTGTATTAAATACAAGGTGGACCGACGACCTGATAATGGTTGCGGTCATCGATAGATGAGAGCTCACTACCGGCCAAGGTAGCGAAAATTAGGGAAAGCCTTTGTGGAGCAGTGAACGTCTTTCGGCTGATTAATGCTGCAGTGAAACTAAAAACTCTTTGGCTATTTCATAACAATAATACAAGAGTTACTGGTAATAATTTTACAATATTTACATTTTGATAAGAAAATCTCATTTAGCCTAGGTGTAAAATAACAATGTAGGCATGAAACTATCGAATACCTTTACACAAATTAAAAAAGTAGGCAACCAAAATGATTCCATTCTGCATGGTGGTAAGCAGTTCGGTACGGAAAACAATGATTTTATGATGATATAACTAAACACTATATAATATTATATGTATAGGTGTAATACAAGTTAAATCATTATGAGGAAAAATATAAAAATAGATATTGAGGTTCAAAATAATTAACCTATAATTATTGAATTGAACGACGTAACACAACCCTGCGCTCAAGAATACAAATTGATGGTTTTAGATAAAAGCTATAAAATTAATATAGCTATAATATAACAATAGGGACGAAGCCAAGGCTAAAAATTAAATATGAAATTAGGTATGTTCAAATAACAATAATAATATGCATTTATAATAAAAAATCGTCATTATAGTATAAAATGATCAAATTAAATTATACATTAATTTAAAAATGGATTTTTTTCGATTATCTAAGCCATTTGACTTTAAAACCTATGACGTCACGATATTTTAATACAAACAATTTTGACAGTTCTTAAAGAATAAGTAACTGTATTGATACAGTTGTCATTAGAGTTTGTTTGTTTGTTTAAACGCATCTATATCTCTAGAACTAGCAGTCGGATTTGAATAATTCTTTTCGTGTTTGATAGCCCAGTTCTTCCAGAAGGGAGCAGAGCAGCAACCTAAGATGTAATTTAGCGCCGCGTCGCGGTAATCTAGTTTATCTTAACTATCATAAGTCTAACGTCAAGCAACCTACTTTGAACAATTTCGAATAAAATTACGAGCATATGTTTCTGCGTCACGAACAGTTTTGTTCACACAGAATACACAATACACAATACATTCTTATATCGGTCAGCGTTTGTGAAAAGTAAATAGAGTAGATCGAATCAAAGAGTACATTTAAATGACAATAAATTAATAATGGTAAAAGAAAATTATGACCGACTACTAGCGAAGAATAATTGAGTGGGTATACTTATTTAAATACTTATACGATACTAACTTCGCCCCAAGGCTTCGCCCGCGCGTAAAATATGTTCCCTCGGAAACTAGACCGATTTTCCGGATGAAAAGTAGCCGAAAACATACAAATTTTTATCGAACTCGTTTATTCGCTGAGTGGTAACAAACACACCACACACACAAACTTTCGCATATATAATACTATTAGGATTACGAAAAGTGTTGTGTGTGCATAAATAAATAAATAAGTACTAATATTGAACGAGGTCTTACCTTCAACAATAATGACAGCTTCATGCATTAACACCTCGAACACATAATTCAACGCGAACTTATAATGCCTCGCGATCTTGTAGTACCCCCTGAACTTGACCTTGGTCCTCGGCAGCGGGATCTCTGTGAGATTTGGTTGTCTGATGATCTTCATAGTAGAGTCCGCTTCCGCGAACCGTTTGATTACTTCGTATGTTCGGTTGTGCCCGCAATCCTGGAAACAGATCATAATAAAATTTATAACATGCTTTTTGTAGAGGTATATCAAACCCATACTTATAAGCTACTAGTTGCGCCCCACGGCTTCACCCGCGCCTAAAATGTGTTTTTTCTCGGGAACCAGACCGATTTTCGAAAAAAAAAGGATAGGCGTTTGTGCAATACACGGAATTTTACTGTCCGTCCGTTCGATTTGTTACGGTCCGATGTGGCTTGAAAAAAAAAACGGATGATTGGCTTTGATACTCGGAACGGTGCAGCGCAGTTTAGGCTAAATTTAACAAAAAAATTAAGAACGTAAAATACCTGGTAATGCACAAACTAGCAAGCATTTATGGCGTGCCATATCGGGCTGCCGATGCCGGACAGTAAAATACCGTGTAGTCCGGCACCGAATCTATCTACATACCAATTTTCACGGAAATCGGTTCAGCCGTTTAGGCGCTGAGTTGTAACAAACACACATACATACATACACACATCTTTCTCATTTATAATATTATTAGGATTGATATGTGTAATCCAAATTAACAGATAAGACAAGAAAATTCAACACACTGGCAGCAGTGCCCTGTGATAATAAAACTACCTCTTGCTAAGCATGTTATTGTTCCTAAGCCTCTGTATACTTGGCCTATTTCTGGTATTGGTTGTATTCGGCCGAAGCGAAGGGAGTGGGCTCTTTAACGTATTGGCAATCGCAGTAGCAGTAACCCTATCACAGGCTGCCGTTTGCCCTTTGTAAATTTCTGCCGCTTTTCTCAGCCTGTCTTACTTCAAATCAACCGTTTTCCTATTTCTCTTTCTAAACGCCCCAATTCCCACAATTTGCATCCAATAACGAGTAAATTCTTCAGCTAACAGTATTTCAAACAAAACGTGTATGACACTCAATCTAAAGTGTAAAATCTGCATTAATTCAATTTCCGTTATCGTCGCTTCAAGCAATAAAACTGATATTTGCGTAACTATAATTATGTGCTATAGATAGATAATAATAATATCACATGAACTACACACAACGCCATCTAGACCCAAAGTAAGCATATATTATATAGATAGCTGGTGTTATGGGTTCTAGAATGCGGATATACATACTTTTTTTTTGTACATACATACATAATATTATACATAGAAAACACCCTCACCAATGCAAATAGACATGTTCATGCACACAAAAATATTTGCACTGACCATACACAGTACCACCGAAGAGACTTTTATTAAAAAAAATCTACGGATACGTTTAACTTAATATACACCTCTTTTTCTTTCTCATCCCCTTCTTTCAACCCGCTGTCGGTTGTTTATGTTTTCTGAGCATTATTTCTGCAATCGCGGTTGCCGTATCATTTCAGTTGAAACCACGTAGCTGTAGTGAAACTATGGCGACGATCACGAAAGAAAACGAAGTTGATGAGTAATCAGTTGGTAATTCTCACACACAAATTTCGTACTAAACAATATACGGTTAAAAATACGTAACCTTTTGTGTAATGTTTTGTATCTTTATGTGTTATGCGTGCGTGTTTACATAACTTTACAAATTACTCTAGATAATACCCGTACAAACATTTTAAAATAGTCTCAGATTGAGGTAATGCTCTAGTTAACTAATGCAATTTCAGGTTTTACTTTAGAAAAGAGACAAAACACAGAATAGTCATGTTTTTTATTTATTAATTCAGGCCGCGTGTGTGACACTTATGAACGTCAAAGTAACTAAAACAAAATGACGGCAATCAACCTACAGCCAGGGTACTACACCTACAACCTACACCACCTCTTAAAGCAGAATTATTTTTTATGTTTTGTCTTTTTCTTTTGTACCATTAAAAACAAGGATAGAGACAAAGTAAATTTATAAGATTGCTATGACTCGGACCAAATATTTATTTATGAATTTCACAAAGTTTTGTCCCGAGGGATCGAGCCCTCAACCTTGTGCAGTCGCTTGCACTCTCAGGAGGCAGTCTTAATTGCAGATATAATTGCGACATGCTTGGAATGTCAAAGAAAATAAATAAAGAGCGGCGCGGCCGGGTAAATGCGCGGCCTGCATATCGGCGCCTTTGACAACAAGGACAATAATGGTGGTTCCGACGAAATCCGCGACTTTCATCTCGTTATTTAGTAGATTTTAATGCTATTTATTCATTTTGTTTTTTGCCTACAATATACTTTGATTCATGAACTTTAGAATAGTAGAAGAATTATTTACAATAATTGATTATATAACTTATACTAACGAAATTAAAACAACGTGATTTCACTTATATCGAAATATTACTTTGTAATTACTATAGTTATAAATATAAAAGTTATATTGAATCAACCGGAATAAACCAAATGTCAACTCTATAGATTTATTTCATTTATTAGGATAATGTTTCAATAGTTATTGATAAATTGGCTGAATCAGCGTCGCAGGGGCTCTGCGCGGGCGACGGGAGGCAGAGCGGCAGAGCGGCGCAAGCCCTTCTGACGGACGGACGTATGCGGATTTTTTAAAAAATATTTACGTAATTCAATAATTGCAAATAAATAATATCAAAAAAAAAATATTATGTGGATAGATTTAGTGTTGCAAATAAATTAGATTAGTTATTTAGATTTTTTTAGTGTATTAAATACATAGGTATTTACCTACATTTATTATTATTTTTCATCAAAATGACTAAAATTTCACGACTGAAACAAATACAAATGCAAAAGATTCAACACATGAATATCCTGTAAGTAGGTGTATACCTACCTTCATATTTTTAGTAAAATACCTTCTTTGAGATACTTACCTAGGATATCCTTTAATTATGTTTAGTTTCACGTAAACTAGGTAGCAGGTGGTGAGCCTATTGTCGCTCATGATAAGATCAAGGCAACACCGGGCCTCAAGAATCAGTAAATTTCTGCTGTTATATACCCTAAGGATATGAATATGAACTTGCTACAATATTGTCTATGTCTACTATCATTTCGAACTAGGTGTGTGGTAGGTGGGCACATGAGTAAAATATCTAACTTGGATATTTACTCATGTGGCAAGGGCGCTTTCCGATTCCGACCGACATGTACGAGGTGCTTCGGTCGGAACACGAACGTCGGCGTCGGTCGTACAACTAGCATAGAACTCAAATTACAATGATTATACGTGACATGCGTCGGTTTGCGACCTAGTTAGGTACCTACACAAAACAACCATACACGCTGCTGTTAGGTACCTAACTATCTACGTTATCTTGCACGAGCATAAATACCTATACATTCTATATATACATACGGTGTGTGTGTACTTGAATATTCTATCGGTAAGTAATGCCGATAAAATATTCAAGTATTTACATCGTTAGATTTTTTTTCATGAGCTGATAAAATCAGTGATAAGATACTAGGCTAAAGTAAATACCTACCCTTCTACTTTCAATGCATCTTATTTTGATTTATTTATTTGATTGCAAGAAAGGAAGAAAAAAAAAGGCTTTACAAAACGTCTTAGTCTCTAACCAAACTAAAATATTTGAAGACTGTGAAATTATCACAATAAGGTAAATTAAAAATCCTGCTCTCTGTTCCTTTATTATCGTACTATATGAATTTTTAATCCTAAAATTAAATAATATATTGTTGAGTGCCTACTGGACATAACAAAACTAATACCATATTTTTCGAGTGATAGGTGTATGTAGAAAGTAATAGACCCGGCACGGTGGCACAGTATAAAGAATTCTACTCTTTTTTGTACAGTCTTTACCTAACTAGGTAAAGGCAAAAGAATTATGTTTTAGCACTCTATGTATGTATGTATGTATCTTTATTATATTATATTATATATAAACTTATTGTAAAATGTTTGTATGCCTTGTATGTAGGCAAAACATAGCGCACTATTTTTATGATCTCAAGACCTTTGTTATGTACCTATGTTAACAAATAAAATTTCTGATTTCTGATTATAAGTGTATGTACTGTAAAACTACCCCGTGACGTCCGCATGGATCCGTTACTTAGCGATAATATTACATTAGTTCTACTTTACCGATTTTGCATTATATTATACATTTACAATACTGCAATATGTACGTACATACATATATATGTATGTACACATATATTTGTATGTACATAATGCAGTAATCTATACTTATAATGAATCTCTAGCGAGGTATTTTCACGGTATATCCAAATCACTCAAACTGTGGGTACAATGCGTCTACTTTGGAAATTGTTCGTGTTACTTATTTTGCTAAGGGTACATGATATTGTGTACCTTACGTACGGGCACTTACTAGAAGATAATCAACATAGGAATGATGACACTTTGTTTAAAGCATGTGTAACTGAAAATCCTTATCAGCTCCATCATTTGAATTCAGTTTTGCTGGTGTATGGTGCTGTTTCAAATTCAGTGCAGTGGTGGCCATACAGAGTAAAGATACTGTGGGAGAAAAAAGGAAATAAAGAGGACCGAGGAGGTAACTATGCCTTCGGACCACTGATTTTCAGACAAAACTTACATTTTACGTCGTTATGTACATGTTAAATGCACATCTCCAGCCAAACAGTCCTGCTTATTCTAAAAGATCTACTTTCGTAAAATGTTTGTTGGCTATACAATATACAGAACGATTTACTGAAGTTATATCCAGATGAACCGAAAATAAATAAGGAAAATGAAAATATGTTAATTCATATAGGTTAATTAAATTAACACTTATGAACGTCAAAATTTACAAAATGTCAGCAAATTAACCTACAACCAGTTCGCTGACAAACTGAAGAACAATTTTAAAAGAATTTTAAGAAGAAGAATTGAAGAACTGGCAAGAAACTCAGGCCACTCTTTTTAATCGCCAGGTTATTACAATTTTTGAAAGTTACAGTTTCAAGTAGCATGCAAAGTGACACAGGCAATACACTTAACTCTATAGGTAATTAAATACTTACAGCTTTCTATGTTGCAAAGAAAAAATAAAAAGTAAAATGTGTGCTTTACAGGCTGCCTCAATTTGCATATTGCTACAAAAGGTAAAGGCAACATGTGAACTGTAATAAATGTTTCTATGTAAGTATTATATAAACTGTTAATATTCGATATAAGTATAAAATAAGATGAACTTAATTTACCACAGGAGTTCACAATGTACATTGTGAACACCTCTATTTTACAAATCACAATGTATAATTTTAGTAATACTAAGTATACAATTTTAACAAAACAATACAAAATGTGTACTTAACTGTACAATTAAGGCTCGGGCATTATGTCATATATAATTAATACAAAAAAAATCATTTTATGTCAAAATGTATCAATAAGCGAGATTACAGGATGGAAATAAATTATGAATCATTTAGTATAATATTCTGTATACATCTTTGCTCGAGACAGAACAGCGTTTTGTTTCGATTAGATTCGTGTTCGTAGAGTAAATAATCCTTCTACTGATTTGGCTGCGCGATAGAAGCCTTATTATAAAGGATGAATTTACTATGGCAAACTGTAAAGCGCTAAAAGCAGTGGACCAGATATCAGACAACACCAACTCATGAGTGGCTATCACAGTCCTACTATTTTGTGTTCATTTTCGGCAGACTGTGCCTGTTATTCCTACCTCGTGGACTAAGGCTGATGAAATTAAATAGTGTTTAGGAGGTCCACAGTCTGTAGCACTTCAAAATTGTTTTGCATTTAATAGGCTCCAAGTCTATACACTCCGCAAGATTTGCCATTTCATACAATATACAAGTACAATGTATAGTAGACAATGCACAAGTGTAGTCTGATTTGTTACTCGAGTTTGGTAGCGGTACGTATCTACAGAACCAAGAAAAAGTTGTCTTGCACAAAACCTTACGCAGTGGAGTTAGAAAGTTATGAAAACTCTTGGCTTTTGTAAGAGCTAATTTTGAACACTTAACAATCAGACGGGCATAAATAAAGATTGAATTTTTCAGTATTGTTTTAAAAAGTCATGTACTAGTACTATTGACACAGTTATTTTATTCATACTGGTCTACCAACGTGACTCTGCCTGGATAATTTAAAGAAAAGTCATTTTGCTGGGGTAATGTTTCAAACGTTACCCCAGCAAAATCTGTTCTTTTCCGAATAACTTTAAAACTATAATGCAAACAAATTTTGCTATAGGCAAACAAATTACTCCTTACGACGCACTAATTATCTGTTATACTCTCACCTCTTATAAGCACATTTTTATCAACATTTTGCTGAGGTAACGCACTTCTCTGCTATTTTAATAGAAATTGCGGCTTCATGATACTAGCGACACTATTGCAAATAGTAAAAATATAAATGAAGATGAGGTACGCATACGTGCACACACACAAACTTTCGCATTTATAATATTAATAGGATGTTAATACATTTTTTAAGTCAAAATGTTTTAGTTTGTTCATGTACAAAAAACCTATATATATATATATATATATATATATATATATATATATATATAACTATAACTAAATAAGTATAAACTCGGCAGGGTTACTAAACTAAAGTGTACTAGTATTAGTTAAAGAATACATATCATGTCAATTATAGGAATTTATCACAATGGTGTATTGTCATTGGGACTTAATTTTTAAGCGACTTCAAAAAATATTAATATTATATATATTATTAAATATTTTTTTGTATTCAATAATTCATAAAAATCGTTTTAAACGGCTTTTTTGATCAGGTAATACATTTCACAGCAGCTGGGTTTTGAGTTTATTGTTTTAACCCACAGTAGTTATTTTTATTTCTACTACATATTTAACAAACGTCATGATTCTAAACACTTATCTTTGCTTTCGCTACTATATAAATAATAAATATATAAATAATATATACTAAAAAATATACATACTTACTAAACGAAATAATAAAAGATACTAAAAAAATAATTCATTATTGGCGCGTCTATCAGATTTTAGCTCTGCGGTTTCGGACAAGTAAGGTCATTGTCTTATAGTTGTGCTACTGCTACTTGCCGCTAGAGGGCGAACTCCCACGCAATGTTTTTTTCGGGTGAGGCGCGGGGTGGTGAGGAAGCAAAACGCTCAAGGTCATATGTGACGGAACGCCCTTAAGTTGAAAATACCTACTGCATTTTTATAACGTTGTCTGTTTTTTACTACGGGCTGTGAGCACCGATGATCATAAGAGGATAAATAATAGTTGTTTCTGGCCTATAAGATATCCCGAATAGAATAGAATAGAAAGTTCTTACACCAATCATAATTTTTTTACATTATTGAATCGGTAATCTTGATGCATAATTGTAACGTTCTAAGATAGACAAAGGAAAAAGAAAGAAAGTATTTGTTCTTTCTTTATCACGAACGGAATACAGCGTGAGCAGATCTCTAACAAGACCGGCGATCTGATGAGAGTTGAGGACAACCGATAGACGAGGGCGGCTTAAGACCGGGTAGCATATATCCAGCAATAGATTTTTTTTGGCTGATAACAATATAGGAGTATGTTGCTTTGATTTTACTTACTAAAATTACCTTGTGTTCGTGTTAACCGTTATCTGTCTGGCTATAAAGTCGGTATCGACCTTCATAAGATGCTTCAAGTGGTCGCTTATCTGCTTATATTCTGTTATACAAGTGTACTTGAAATGGTACATGCAATGCAGTGCAATAGCATTTTACATGTACACTCATTTATTACAATCATTGTAAAGATTCGCGGTTTCTTACTTTGACCACCAGAGTACGAAGTAATTGGACCTCCAATGCCCTTATTCTTATTTTATGGCTGTGTTTATTCATTTTGACTGCTTCTGTGGCGCAGTGGGAGCGCAAGCAACTGCTGCTCACGAGATTGTGGGTTCGTTCCCCACACGGGACAAAGCTTTGTATGAACCATAAATATTTGTTTCGAGTCGTGCGTACTTTGTATCCCTTAATTGTATGTTTGTAAAGTCCCCCGCAACGACGAGAGGCTTTTACCTAGAGGACTTGTTGGACCAAAGACCACACCGTTTAAAACGAAAATGCAACAATAACAATTAGACAATATCTAATAATTATACATACATTCACAGGCACAATTAACCGCCCACCTAGATCAATCGTCACCCTGTTTGTTTAAATTAACTATGGCTTATTCGCTATTTTATTTTTTGTTAAGTGGTTATTTTAGCGATAAATTAAATACTTATACTCATAATTCGTCCCATATTTTTGTGTCATGTAAGCATTTTTAAAATTTATATTTTTTTTGACATTGTTGCTCTTGTGTTGTCGACTGTCGTGTACACATTACCCGTTCTTGTGTACTAAGAAGATAGTTAGCAGTAAGAAGATAGATATTGTTACGATGAATTTTTACGTATTGTTTAGTTGTTTAAAACACAAAAAAAAATGCCACTCAATTCAACTGGTGTAGCTAGGGCAGTGGCTTTAGCTGACGCTGGATACAGCCAGTCACATCGCTCGTACACTCGGTGTACCTCAAACTACGGTTCGGGGTGCCATCCGACGGTTTCAGTAGACGGGCTTATACATTAGGAGGCCAGCGTATTGCGAAATCGGTTTTGCACTGCTACTGAAGCTCGTACTCGTCTTTTGGTAGTGAGAAATGTTGGCATAGGTAAGCGGACGATTAGAAGAAGACTGGCAGAGAAAATTTGAGAGCCTTCCGTCCAGTTAGCGCACCGGAATTGCTTCCACAGCACCGTAGCGCTAAACTTGCTTTTGCTCGAGAATATGCTGACTAGACTGTACAGCACTGGAAGAATGTCCTGTTATCTGATGAGAGCAGAATAGCTCTAAGGGGTCCTGATGGACGCCAGCGTGTGTACAGGCGCATAAATGAAAGGTTTGCTCCAAGTGCTATCACACAAACAGTGGGCTACCAGGATGGGTCAGTAAGGGTCTGGGGAGACATCTCTTACGAGGCTCGTACTGACCTTGTAGTGTTCGAAACAGGCAAAGTGAACGCTCAGAAATACGTAGAGGAAGTCCTGTAAGACCAAGATACCTTTCGCACCATTCGTTGGGGACAATTTTCAATTAATGCACTTTGCATGCTACTTGAAACTGTAACTTACAAAAATTGTAATAACCTGGCGATTAAAAAGAGTGGCCTGAGTTTCTTGCCAGTTCTTCTCATGGCTCTACTTCGTCAGCGAACTGGCTGTAGGTTAATTTGCTGACATTTTGTAAACTTTGACGTTCATAAGTGTTAATTTAATTAACTTAAATGAATAAACATATATTTCATTTCATTTCATTTCATATTTCATTTCATTTCATTTTGTCACACTGCACAGTCTGTTGTTCAATATATTGATTGATATTCCAGTTTGACCATGGCCGGCGTGAAGTCCTGATCTCAACCCAATTGAACACATTTGGGACAACCTAAAGAGACGGGTCCGAGCAAGAGTACCAGCGCCTACGACCCTAGAAGAGCTTAAGGCGACTGTGAAAGAGGAGTGGCACAATATCCCACAGCTGGATACTCAAGACGTCGTGAATGGAATGTCAAACCGGCTTCAAAAAGTCATCAGAGCCTGTGGTGGCAACACTCGCTATTAAAATTTGAATAGCATAAAAAGACACCCCTTTTAATCAAACTTTTATACTGTTGAATGTTCTGTAAATTTCTGGTAAAATGTTTTTTTTGTATGAATCCTAAACAAGTGCATTTTTCCATTATTTTATTTTTTTAACTCCCTTGAAGGTTACTTAAAATACACTTTTCATCAAATATGCTTTATATTTAAAGCTTTCTAAAAATTGAAAGAAATACGAAGTGGGCGGTTAATAATTGTGCTTGTGAGTGTATCTTCAATGCGATTGTGTATGCATTGTGATACGACGCGGCGACGTGTTAAATGCAACGTGACAAATCGTAGTTGTTCACGGTTTATGTTTAATAGTAATACGGTTGACGTGAAATTGCAAGATCGTTACGCGATTGCATTTCTTTTAATACAGACTTCAAACTAAGTAACTCTTTGTAGGTCATTGTTTTTGATGAGCGTACATTACAATTTCGTTGCAATTAAAACCCTTGCTTATCTGCATTTTGAGCCGGTTCCTATAAATTATGCTTACCTGGCTCACTATAATAGGAAAAGTCTTCGTGTCCGGCCTGAACTTCATCAGGTTGTCAAGACATCTTTTGACTGTGACCCTGTCGCAGGCAATCACCAATACTGGCAGCACTGGTGATGGACCTTCTGAAAAGAAAGCTTAATGTTTACATGCTTAAAAAATCGACATTGTGTAAATACTAGCTGTCGCATGCATCTTCGCTTGCATGATTTTAAAATTTGCAAAATATCTTTATGAATTATATTAAAGCCTTTGTCTTAATCTGATGTGAGCTATATCATTGTTAAGTTATAAGATTTTTGCGTGAAAGAGTAACAAGTATCCATTCAACCATACAAACTTGATTTTTGAGGTAAGAATACAGTAAGACGCTTTAAACGATATTAGATAATTTACGTATCCATTGAGAGGTTTAAAAGTTATAAGAGAACCAGACAAGAAAGCAACGAGCTTGGTTAATACCTACCTACTATGTCGAGAAGAATACAAGAAGTCAAAATTCAAAAGCCTTTCTTTCTTTTTTTTTTTTTTTTTTTTATCTTTATTTTAGAGAACTTGGTTCACAAAAGAGAAGCGACCATGTCGTCCTCGTAAATCTACTTAAAATAATTGTTTACACAGCTAATTTCGTGCTCTTAAACCAAACTTAACTAACTTATATAATGCTTTGGCATCATTTGAATCAGGATGAGTCAGCACAATATTACAGCCACCCAAATGAGTAATACCTGAGATGTTGTGAAATGTACTATTTCGCACAGCTTCGTTCCGAACACATTCCACCAGTATATGATATACGTCCTCGAGTGTACCACACTCTGCACAGTTTGGAGAAGATATTTTTTTCATAAGAAACGCAAACTTATTAAGAGGAATGTGTCCGGAACGAATTCTGAAAGCGGTAACAAGAGAATTTCTATCCAAGTTGCTTGACTCAAACCAAGGATACCGAAAAGGTTTAGATCTAATTGTTTTATACCATATACCTTTATTCAAAGAAACTGCTTCATAATATTCTGCCCAACGTTTAAAAACACTTTCTTTCAATAAAGGTATTACATCATTATATAAAGGTAAAATACTTTGAAGTATCCCTTCTGCAGTAGCCCTTTTGGCTAAACTATCTACTTCCTCGTTGCCACTGAGACCCACATGAGACGGAATCCATTGCATCACAACTTTTTTATTAGATTTCTCGAGCTGCCGAAAAGTATTTAAAATAGTGTATGCTATCGGTACTCCTCGAAAATTCGAGGTGCACCGAGCCACGTGTTGAAGTGCACTTCTGGCATCCGTCAAGATCACAAATTTGTAGCTATCTATGCTTGCTATGTACGAAAGGGCCTCAGACAGCGCATATAACTCCGCATGCATGATAGAAATATTAGCTCCAAGTTTGAACATTGTTTTTGTCTGAGACTGAGGGTCAAATACGGCAGCACCTACACTGTCTTTTTCTTTAGACCCATCAGTAAATAATTGATAAAAATCCCTGTATTTATTATTTAACATCTCAGAACATTTTCTCTTCAAATATAACGCTCCCAAGTTTCTTTTAGAATCAGAAACACCGTCCACGAAATAAAATATATTATCATCTAAATTAATATTCTGAACCCACGTATCTAAATTAAACATCTCCACTTTTTGTGAACAATAAATATGTGTTGATTTATATGACTCATAAATGATGGCAAGTAGGGGTATTTTTTTCCGACTCCAGTGACCTGGGCTATGACATAAGTGTGAAAGTTGATTTAATATTTGTACAAGGTCATCATTTTGTAACGCACAACTCTTCAACCAAAACTTTCCCCCAAGATAAAATCTACGAAGATGCAGAGGAGGCAAGCATAATTCGTTATGCATGACGTGGATAGGGGTGCTTTTTATAAATCCTCCAATGATACGCATGCACTGGTTTTGAACTTTGTCGAGCTTGTACAAGTGACTTTTAACACTCGAATCATAGAGAAAACTCGCGTAGTCAACACGACTTCGTACAATGGAAATGTACAATGTCCTAAGAAATTTGGGATGTATGCCCCAACTAGACCCTGCCAATACTTTAAGCACATTTATGTGTTTTAAGGCTTTATCTGTGACTTCATTAATATGTTTGCCCCATTTCAGAGATCTATCAAACCATACACCCAAATATTTGACATTATCCACCAATTGAAGTCGCGATCCATTCAGAGTTATGTTAACATCATGTCTGTTGAAGCCCTTTCTAAATAAACACACTTTAGTTTTTCTTTCAGATACCTCTAAACCAATATCCTCAACTAATTTATTAAACATATCTAAGGCAGGCTGTAAACTTAAAACGCCCTCTTCTATAGATTTGTATGAACCATAAAGTACAAAATCATCAGCATATTGTGAAATATTAACACTAACAATATTATGACAAATGTGCATTGTGGCTACGTTGAACAATAAAGGGGATAAGGGATCACCTTGTGCTAGTCCACGTCCCGTAAATCTCGTTAAATTTAAATTATCTGAACACTTAATACTAAGGATTCTAGACTTCAAAAAATTCCATAAATAATTACAAATATTAGACCCAGCCCCCAGGTTATCCATTATAGTAAGTAAAGTCGTTATGTCGACATTATTATATGCATTATGAATGTCCACAAAACATCCTAAAGTTATCAAATTGTTACCAAATCCTAACTGTATCTGTGAGACCAATCGTACAATACTATCAAGACAAGAACGAGCATTTCTAAAACCAACAGTTTTGTAGGAAAAGCAATTATGACTTTCTAAAAACCATTCTAATCTATGTTTTAAAATCGTATGAAAAATTTTACACGGACAAGACATAAGAGCAATTGGTCGAAAGTTAGAACTTGATTGTGAGTGGCCGTCTGATTTCGGTATGGGGATTAATTTAATTTGCCTCCATTGCTCAGGTACAAATCCTACAGCTAGAAATTTACTAAAAACTATAGTAAATAACTTTTTACCATCTACAGGGAGATTTTTTATCATGGAAAAGGAAATAGCATCATCACCGGGCGCTGTATCTTTGGCTTTAGTTGCTCGGTTGAATTCGTGTATTGAGATTTTATCTTCTAGCGTTTGATTACTGGAAGAAAATTTTGGAGTCTCTGGTAAAGCATAATCTGGTGATATCCCACGCAGAAGCTCATTGGCTGTATTTTCGTTTAACTGAGATCTAGGTGAACGATATCCCTTTAACCACTTCATTCGGTGCCACATATCACCTACCGATAAAGTTTCATTAATACTACTGCAAAACTCACGCCACGCTTTACGTTTGGCTTTTCGTATAATTTTTTGTGCTGACGAAACTTTAGTTTGAAGAACTATTAAGTTTTGTGGTGTAGGATTACGCCTAAAAGTCGCCAAAGCCAGTCTTCGTTCTGCAACAGCCCGCGAAGTATCTACATTCCAAAATGGTTTTGGAACAAATTTATTAGCGCGTAAAGGATCCTGACAAATTTTAACCTCAGGAATATAACTATCTGCAGCAGCATTCACCGTATTGATCAGCTGGTTGTAAGCCTCCTGAGGCTCAGTGTCCAATACCATTTCAGAGAAAGTCTTTTGTAAAGATTTCGTATATTCTTTCCAATTAGCTTTTTTATAATTACGCTTTTTTTCGTTACTCCACAGTGAAATGTTATGCGTGGTAAGTTTGATGACCAGGTGATCACTACCAAGGTTCTCATTGGTAACCTTCCACTGATATCTTAGTGCAATATCATGGGAAGCCATAGTGACATCAGGAGAAGACATTTGTAACCTGCCACTAACTAATTTGATCCTTGTTGGAGAGCTATCATTCAATGTAACAAAGTTTTTATCAAGCATTTCATCAAAAATCTGTATACCTCTAGCATCGGTCTTATGTGACCAACTGGCATGATGGGCATTAACATCGCCAGCTATTAAGACCCGGTTTGTACATATACTAAAAATATTATCCCAATCATCTGACGTTGTATAGACCGAAGGTGGACAGTAAATAGCTATAATATTTCCTATATTGGTACAGTTTAAAACTTTGATATGGAGGATCTGAATGCCGGGATTGATATTACTAACCTGGCATAATTGATATTTAATGGTTGTGTGCACAACTATTGCTATGCCACCATAACCATCGCCCCTATCCTGACGTACAATACTATACCCTCTTAGTCTCACAGTACAGTCAGGATCAAGCCAGGTCTCATTTAAAATAGCAATATGTATCTTTTCCTGTAATAATAATTGTTCCAACTCTATTAACTTTGGGCGAACACTTTGACAGTTCCATTGTATCAGGTTAATAGCGTGATAAGTTTGATAATCCATCCTGAATAAATGATCTAATGACTGGCCACTCCGAGAAATAGCTTACAATTAATTGAATAACCCAATCATATAATAACCACCCACAAGACTTCAACTTTTCCACAAAATTAATTTTTTTCAAAAACAATATATTTTTAATCTCTTGTTTTAGTTTGTTGAAATTGAGCTTCTTTCCTTCTTCTGGAGGTGTACTATTAGTTTGTGTATTCTCTGTTCCTTCTTCTATCAGATCCATGTCATCAAAAGAATCTTCTAGTGACTGTTCATTTTCTACTTCTTTCTTTCATGGACAATGTTACGTACACAAGCACTAATATAATATAACTAGTTGCGCCCCTCGGTTTTGCCCGCGCCTAAAGTGTGTTTTGTCTCTCTCGCACAATAAAACATACAAACTTTTGCATTTATAATATTATTAATAGGATTGACTCATCAATCATTACCTATATTAAACAACAGATATTAGACTATCTCAGACTATCTCCAAATGACATAAAGTTAAATTTCATTTGACAAAAATGAGTGTGTTATCATCACGCATATGAATTGACATTGATAAAAATGGTATCGTTTAAACATTTGATAAGTGGATCAGTGTCTGGATTCTGTCAAGTTAATAGTGGGTGACTCAGGTCTATGCAAACAAGGTCACATATATATAAAACTGTAGATTTTGCTCTATCAATAGGTTGTTGGGTAGCTGGTCTACTGCAGGACATAGGCCTCTATCTAAGAAAGATATAAGGTACTAGCTGCGCCCTGCGGCTTTACCCAAGTGGTAATTGGTATAACTAGGGCACCAGAGTGATCTATAAAACAAGATAAAAGTAGTCTATGTTCGTCTCCAGAACCGAATCTATCTACATACCAATTTATATCGAAATCTATTCAGCCGTTTAGGCGCTGAGTGGTAAGAAACACACACACACAAACACACACACACACACAAACACACACACACACACACAAACACACACACACACACAAACACACACACACACACACAGAGAGAGAGAGAGAGAAAGAGGGAGAGGGGGGGGGAGAGAGAGAGAGAGAGATAAACTTTCCCTATATTATTAATACGATTTGTACGATTGACACGCAGGGTGGTACACGCAAAGGGTAATATAACACTGCTGACCGTTTCTTGGTATTCCTTGACACCACGGTAAGAGATGGATTGATTCTATATTACCACCACTAGTGCTACCGCAGTTACTACCGTCCAGTGATTCTTGCCGAAGCAAGTTAATTGGATTGGATCGCCAGGAAAGTGACATAGCGTCGGCATAGACTTAATGGTCTAGTACTCGTGATGTGCCTAGAGAGAGTGGTTAAGGCACCTGCTTTGTCAACACGGAGTTGCGGGTTCGAAACCGGGCAAGTAGGCCGTCTTAGTTTATCTTAAACATTACTGACTTAAGGTGAAGGAAAGCACCGTGAAATAAACCTGAACTTTAAAAAAAAATCCTCGCCAATCCACATTGAGCAAGCGCGGTGATCAATGTTCACGCCTTCTCTGTATGAGAAGAGGCCTGCAGAGCGATATGATATGATACTTTTTGATAACCTACCTCAAAAATCATGAATGGTTGGATTTCCCTGATCCATTATCACCCGTTATCTAAATCCGACCCTGTTCACTTATCAGCAACAGGTGTTACATGTAGACCAATTTAAACATAACAATAATCTATCAATATATTAAATAACCGATTAGATAAGAGTTTTTATGAATGAATATGTTTTTGGAGCAGTCTGTATTAGATGCACTGACAATCAGGTAGTGAGGCAGATATTTTAATTTTATTATCTGTGGTTTTATTACCCTCAGAATAAACAGTAAAGTTAGCTATACCTTTGAGCTAAGATTGGCGCTTTTTTAATGAAAAAAGATCCAGACACTACGCTTTGACTAGGGCCTATTTATGTATAAAGTAAAACTTTTCTAAGACATTTATTTTATACTCATAAAGTAGGTACATTAGTAGATCAGAATAACCATAAATGGCGTCATGTAATATAAATCAATACTTTTACTCAAATAGGTTTATTATAATAGACATCTGTTTTGTATTTATTTATTATTATATACATTACATTATAGCACCGACGACCATGTAAGGGTGGAAAGCAACCGATAGATGAGGGCGGCTCATGATCGGCCAAGGTGGCGACAATTAGGGGAGGCCTATGTCCAGCAGTGGACGGCTTTTGGGTGATATGATGATGATGATGACATTACAATATATTTGTAAGTAACTTTATTTCAATTTTTTTATTTCTGTCTTTATAATTGTTTACAACATGTTAACAATTGAAGTTTTTTTCAAAACACCTAAAGCCATTGTCTCCTTTGGAGTTTGGCTATGTTAACACAGTTTCTGCACCCACTAGCTTACACACAGGATAAATTTATAGTACTACAAGCGACCCGCCCCGGCTTCGCACGAGTGCAATGCTGATACTAATACTACAGAATGTCTACATGTAACAAGTAAAGGATAAAAAAATGGTTATTGTGTGTTATCCCTAAGAGATAGACATATGCCATTGCGGTCTTTTTTGTAGACCTTTTTAAGGTGTATAATACTCTAGTACATTATTTTTATCTATCTTGTAGGGTTCAGCCAGCATTTGCAATGTAAGCGCAAAAAAATGTGTTTATTTACGACATGACATTAGAAACCTCTAAAGTTATCAGTGTTTCTCTACTATATTATACATGTTATATACATATAAACCTTCCTCTTGAATCAATCTATCAATTAAAATAAGCCAGTATTCAAATTCGTTGCGTAATTAGAAAGATCTAAGCATACATATAGGGACAGACAGATGGCAGTGACTTTATTTTATACTATGCAGTGAAGTACATAGAAAGAAAATCTTTCTTTGCACACCGTTTTAAAAACCAGGTGGCCTGTTTGCTAACAAATATATCAATCATCCTTCAGATAAAGAAAACTAAGTCAATGTTTGATTTAAATGTCAACAGAAACGGTTTAACAGTACCTCAACAATTGTACAAATATCTAATCTTATCAATGACAACAGATTTTTGATAATATATTGCTATCAGTAACATGTTGTCATTAGAAAACTGAAGGAGGTGGTTTTTTCATATACGGTTATTGGCATCCTGTATGCAGACAGCTTGTTACATTGTGTGTTTTATAATATTTACATAATTTTTTAAGTTGAAATTTAAATCCAATATAAAGATTATAAAAAAGTTATTGATTCTAGACTTGCAAAGAAGCTCCATAATGAAGTATACTGTACAAACATAGACCCAGATCTGTCATCATCAGATGAAAGACATAGTGCTGGGCATAAAGACTGAAATATTGCCACTATGGCAAGTTGTGAGGCAACTGAATGAATTACAGGTGCTTACTCAAAATTGCTCAATTACAGACTTATAGCTATGGTTAATTACCTCATAATAATAATTGTTGCTCATAGACTTCAGACAGATCTCTTACGAACATGAAAACTGCTACCTACTAGTAACCTAAGTAGTATTGTGAACATAATAATAAAAAAAACATTAAAAAATGCTGTTAAAGTTGAATTGTTAGGTTTATGTATATAAAATGATGTCATTCTAGGTTTCCCTACAATTTCCTTCGCCATATAACATTAGTGACAGGTCAGGTTTTCACAGAATTTCTTTTAGCGGTTAATAAAGCTTTATTATATTTATAATGACAATGTAGGTTTTCCCACAGTTTACTGCACGTAAATTTGAGAAATGTGTTATCACTAGGATAATTCTAACGCCATAAAGTAAGTTAGTGAGTAGATAAGAAGTTCACAAAGTTATAACAGCTGTAACAGTCATTTTGTATTGAAAGCAAATAACTTCATGGTTAAAATACGACCTTATAACGGCGGCGGCGGGAAACCGATGGGTTAGCGCAGCCTCTGACTGGCCAAGATGGCGAAAATTGGGGAAGGTCTTTGTCCAGCAGTGGACATCTTTTGGCTAATATTATGAACTCAATTATTAAACAATTAGGTATGAGTTTGAGTACATTGTCAACTATGTTGTTTTGGACAATGTGGATATATATAAGGGTGAAAGATGTCTTGGAGTGCTGTAACTTGATGCTACAGATATTTTGTAAGAGTTCAATAAATAAAACAGTAGAATGAATAGTTTGGAGACTTTTGCCTAGCAGTCATATTATACTATACAATTGTTGAATAAAAACTTCATAATCAATTGTATTTGTTTTAAGTACACTATAAAATGGTAACTTTGGCTTTATTGGCTTAAAGTGACAGTATGGACCAAATTTTAAAGGTTTAGAGGAGTAAAACACCAGAGAAAGTAAAGTGTGGAGAGAACTAAGCCACATATATATTTTTTTTACAATTAACCAAGATAGATTGACTTTCTTTTGGATTCTGTCTTTCAAACTTAAACTGCTAGACTAGTGCTACAGGCACTATGGTGTAAATGATTAGATTCTATTGTTTCCTCTTGAATAATATTACAGCTCTGTACTGTAATATCTCTAAATCTAAATAAAGAAAGATTATGCTTGTTTGTCACCTTAGTCATATAAAAAAATAATTAAAAAATTACACCAATGTGTGGCAGTTGCCCATTTACATAAAGCTAAGTATATAAATAAATTAATCTTTAAAAAACCACTTACTTTGAGCAAAATGTGCACTCTTTTGACTTTCTTCAATACCATTCTCGTTGCCGTCTCTCAGTCGCTTTTTAACTGTCTCCAACAACAAATTGCCCTGAGCTAACTGCTGGTCCAACTGTTGTTCTAGTGATATAATTTTATTCTCTATTTCATTCACGTTTAACTTCCTTCTAACAACCCTTGGCACTTCTATTACTGACGAATATGATATTAGAAGCCATAAAAAAAGTATGACTGCCACCACCAACGTAAGTTTCTTCAGATTCATACGCATTTTTAAAAACAATTTTCCAACGTGTTTTAAATGAAATCATAAGTCAAATACCACTTATCTCGTCCATAATTTCATTGCGTAGGTTCCAGTTATTTGTTCATCGTAAATGTAAACAACAAACATCATTGAATTATGAGTCCGAGGCGATCTAATAAAACACAAAATTCATACGTTAACAATATTAATATCAGTCCAAATTAAAATTTTACAGTATAAAGATTATAAAATGTATTTATAATCACTGCTACTATATATAAGGCGTGTAATTCACAAGTTTTATTATTAAAAATTACAAATTTTCACTAAAAAAATCACAACAAACACCGCAGAGACGTGTGTACACGTCAAACACAAATGACACCTGACAAATGACAACAGTTGACCAGTGTTGTGAGTGAGTACTTGCTGTTGTTTATGATAGGACGTTTATTATTTTTTTCTGAATGTAAACAAATTGTGCTACTATTCTCGGAACAATGCTTTCGTATTTTTAAAACGAGGTTTAATGTTTTATATTTTATCAGATTTCATTATGTAGCCGCACTGTGTGCACTTTACTTATTATTACTCAGATGACCCGATAACAAGGCAAGTTTTATTTAATTTATAGAATATTACATTTTATCTAGGTAAAATAATAATAATGGTAATACAACTTTATAAATTTGCCTTCTGCATTATTATACCAAAATACAACTTTATGATTTGTCTTCAGCATTATAATAAAAATATTCGTGTGTAAACGTTTAAAAAAATTTAAGAAAGATTTTTGCTCATCACGCTCAGAACAAGGACTATCATTACAGGATTATTAACCACATTCTTTTTATATTCCACAGATATATTATTATAAATAAAGGGATATCCTTAAATATATCTGTGGTGTATTCTAAATTTGTTATGTTCGAAGTGTTCGAACTTCGAGTTACCGTTTATACCGACTAGATGGCAATGATGGCATCATTCAGATCTCGTTAAATTTGGTACACAGACAGATGTCGCTAAGATCTAATTTTGTGATTATAAAAAAAGCAGTCACTGTTCCGTGTGTATCCCCGCTAACTTCTGAACCACGCAAACGGATTTCAATGCTGTTTTACTATCATTCAAAGCATTTCTTTCAGAAGGTTACAATATGTATTAATACAACATACAATATAATTATATTTACTTTCCTACATTTCGTGCGAAGCCTTAGACGGACGCTATTTGTTTGTTTGTTACGCGCTAATCTCTGAAACTACCAGTCGGATTTGAATGCTTTTTGCGTTTGGTAGTCCAGTTCTTGAGGAAGGTTATTGGCCTATGTAACATCACGCTACTGGCGACGGGAGTAAAGCAGAAAACAAGATGTAGGTAGCTAATGCGGGTGAAACCGCACTGCGAGAGGCTAGTTTGTAAATACCTACCTAATAGATAAATCATAGACTGAAGCTTACCAACCAACCATTGTATAACTAAAGATGTTTAAATGTCGGTACTTACTTACCTACTTAGAAAGGTAGTTTTTTATATACAACTTTTGGGGGCAAACAAGCATACGCGGCCTACCTGATAGTAAGTGGTAACCGTAACATATAGAGATGGCTGTGATTTCCAAGCATCGCAGAGTAATAATGCTTAAAACAAATACACCAAGCCGTTGTCGACCACGTGATGAAGAAGGAAAAGGGAAACGGAAGAGAACCGAGGGTTTGGGTTGTTGGCGCTCTCACTTACCAAACGAAACACATTTAGCATGAAAACTAATATTCTTACGTCGATCTTGTATAAGAGGATAGTATTTTCCCGGTCGATCCACCCCATTCATGCTGAAACCAGCGTGGATCTACTACCGTATACCCTAGGTACCTAGTTATTTATTTTAGACTAACTTTCCGCAGTGCGGTTTCATCCGCGTGTTTGCTTACTGCTCTGCTCCCATCGCCAGTAGCGTGATGTTACATAGTCTATAACCTTCCTCGAGAACTGGGCTATCATACGCAATAAGAGTTTTTCAATTCCGACTGGGACCTTGTTCCAGATATTAGCGCGCTCAAACAAACAAACAAACACTTCCGTTTTATAATAGTAGGTACCTATAGATAGCGCCAACTTTCACATAAGGTCAATGGTAAACTCAGAAGCTCATTTCATTAACCATTAACAGCTTTTCTTAATACGAAAACTATACAGTAATATAATAAATATTTACATAAGTTTTAAAATTCACAACCTACACAACGCTATCTAGACCTAAAGTATGAGTACCTAAGCAATTAAATACTTTATTTTAGTAAATAAGTACATAAAAATATTACATGATACAATATTACAAGATAATAAGTAAGCATTATAATACTGTGACACTATGTAGGTATTAGAAGTAAATTGTAATAGGACTAGGACACTTCGAAATTTCAAATATTGACATCTCCCAGCCAAATACCTATGTTACGATAACCACTTATATAGTTGGATACCATTTGTTTCCTTTAGGCAGTGGCGGATCCAAGATTTGGTTTTGGGTGGGCTTGGCTCCGCTGGAGTACATTATATAAAAGTAAAACACTACAAGTAGAAAAAAAAATCAATGATCATGCAGTACGCTTTAGTTGCTTGAGCCTCCTTTTCCAAGAACTGGGATATTAAATGCAAAAGGACTGGTAGAGTTTTAGAGATTAGCGCGTTTAAGCAAACAAATAAACTCTTTCGTTTTCTATAATATGTAATATAGAGTTCTGTCTGTCTTAACAGGAGCAATGCCAGAGACTCTGAGTCTTCCATGAGCGACAGTTAACCACTAATGTACCATCAGATGGGCTGAAAGCACGTCTGATACTTTCGCCAATTAAAAAAAAACTATCGGTAAGCGTTTTGTTGGTCGGATTAAGTAGTCACCTCCAGATTTTCCAAACAACCAATTAAGGTGCAAATGGTTTCTTTGAAAATCCGAAGGATTTTTTGTGCCCGTGTACATTCACCGCGTAAAATCTACTGATGCGGTGTTTGTTTACGATGAAGTTATAAAGGCATTCATTGACCATAACGAAGCCTAACAATTTATCTATCACAAAAGATAATAGCTTTCAAGCAGTGTTGCGAAAACTTAAACTTTCAAAAGCTTCTATTCCCACCAACAAGCAGACTCTAATACCTATAAAAAAACCTGCACCGTAACATCAAAATCGTTTTAAATGCGATACTGAATCGTTGGTGAGAATTATCATGTATTTTGCGCCCGTTAAGAAATACCACAAATACCTCATTTCAAGCAAAAAGTCTTTACTATGTTCCGGATCATAAAAGTTTGACGGTTCCTTTTTTTGGTAGGAAGTTAATTACTGTTGCCATAAACAAAAATTCGGATGAATTCAGTAGAAGTATGCAACAGTTTTTCATAAACAGAATACAACTGGAAAATAATGACTTAATTATGTAGGGTGTAGGAACAGGGCGCGTATGCAAAAGTCCTATAAGGGTAGTTCTACAAATTAAGGAAGAATTCGAGTCTGATTTCGGCCCGACATTTTTTATACATTCTGGTGGCGGAATTTAGTCTAATAACTAGAGTACAGTGTCTTTTAGCTTATCCTAAAGGTAACAGTCAAAATATTTAATATTTTTTGATTTATGGCCATTTAAAAAAAATCGGCCTACAGGAAACTGAGAGTGTCACCAGGAAGCTGAGGAAAACAACAAAAATCAATCGAGATCAATCATTTATTTCACAATTTTTTTAAATTTGCCTCTCAGCATTAATTTGTAATAATCAAAGTATCTTTTATAATAACAAAAAGTTGTTTTAAACTTGGCTTAGTTTCTAATTCTATACCTAAAACAGCCTCCAACATTAACATTAATCATCAAATGATTATTGAACATAAGAATAATAATAATCTCTCTCTCTCAATAATAAAATATCTCTTAAAGGTAACACTGTAAAGTTTTTGTAACAAATTGTGACTAAACAATCTAGTATTTTATTTAAATTTAGTAACAAAAATAATAATTTTGACAGTCTCGTTCAACTTCTTTTAAATTTTGACTTTTCATTCAGGTCTTTCTGTCTTGAGTCTAGTTTTTTTGTATTTAGCCGCTTTTTTACTTTGTCTTTCCTTGATATCAAGTTTTATTTCTTGGGTTTTAAGTTTTCTTTGATTTCTTTTTTCTCTTAATGGCTCCTGAGATAGGTCTGGGAAGAGAGTAGTAGGGTCAATTTGCAAATCAAGCATGGTGGGTAAAACTTCTGGATTTTCCAAATTTAAAGTAAGATCGCTTGCAACGCTTAGGTATATCATTTAGCTGACCTTTTCTTTGCGTCTCACTTTCGTAGACGTCTATAAATATTTACCGTGATCCTGAAGAGTATTCTAGTAAAGTCATCCGGTAATGTTTACACATAATACCCTTATCACAAAAACAGCTGAGGGATTTGTAGCTTTCGTGGCATAAAAGCACTGCCCTGTACTTGATGGACTTTGAGTATCTCCGTAAAAGGTATAAAATTCTGTTGATCGCTAGAAATCAGTTTTTCTTTATCTTTAATTTCACTTTTAGTGAAGATAAAAAGTGTCACACCAGGGCAGCAATTTTGAATGACTCCGCAGAACTCAGTTACGTTAGTAACATCACCTCCACAAGCTACGACATCATTGGCAGTTTTTTTACACACAGCGCCTACACCATCTGGTGCTGCTCTACCATGACCTACTTCGTGGTAATTCCAAGTCCAATTTACAAGTTCAGGTCACAGATCTGTCATTTTAGATGCTAGCATGAAAACATTATTGCACAGAAACAATATTTTTAATATGATCTGCTCAGGATCCTGGATGGTTCTCAGTATCCTGGGTACCAATTCGACAGAATCCTGAGGCCAGGTTCCTGATAATTTCTCTCTAAAAATAAAATAAACACACAAATTTATAACTTTCAACAAAAATTAACCTAAACTAGGCCTATGCGCTATCATCTTACATATAAATACGCTAAAATTAGTCATATTATTCATTATTTATTTCGTAAATAAAAATCTTACCAGGATTTTGTGAACTCCACTGATTACGGCACCACTTCAGTCGCCGAACGCACTCGGCCCACTAAACAACGTGCTAGATGATAAGATGAGAATAGATAGATGACATTCTTTGTCTCTTTCGTAGGTACTATCGACTCAGAGGAACAGCAAAGACGTACGGCAAATAGTCTAGTGAATATTTGCTAATTCAACAGCGAACTGGATACTGATATAAAATCGTGGGGACAAAATGTAAACAAGATTTATTCAATATTTTTTTAAGGAAATACTATAGTAATTGTTCTACCTAGCCAGGAAAATTAGTAAACTTATTAATTTGGGTTTCTTCTAAGACCCTAATGTTTAAGTAAATGTATCACGAAGCACTTTGAACTAAAATTTGTACGAGGGACACTGCAGGATCCTGAGAATTCGGCACTTTGAACTGTAATTTTGTTCAGAAAAGAGTTGTGAATTTATATTTTTAATTAGTGACCATCTAGAAACAATCGTAATTAATAGTATTCCATCAAAAAAAATTGTTATTATAATTTTTTTATCATATTTTGGCTGAGCCGCCAAAAATTCCTTAGTTTGTAGAACTACCCATAAGAAAAACTAAGTAAATCTTTATTAAAACGAAATAAATGGAAAACAGGGTTTTAGCAATAGGTGTGTAGGTACCTTAAAATTATCAATAAGAACAGCTTTGTGTTACAAACCTGTTCTTATTGATAAATGCTTTTTCAGATACCTACTCTATTGCGTGTAAAATCATGTTAAACATACCTATTGTCTTTTTATGCTGTAACCATAAAGGTTCCCACATGGAAACCTTTATGGTTTCCACATGGGAACCTTTTAACCACAAAGATTCCCAGCATAAAAAGATAGGATAGAATATTAGGTAAGTATAGCAACCTCTTATATTACAAAGTAATCACACAAGGTATTTTTTAATAAATGAAGAAATAGAAGTGGTCCAGTGTTTCTCTGATAAGTACCTACATATCAATTGCATTATCAAAATCTGTATTATCTACATTACATATCTAAGATAATATAATATTATGTCATTCACTTTATATAGGTTGGTAACTAAACTCATGATTAAAAATTGTGAGGAGACGCTTGTCAGGCTATACCTAAGTGATAACTTGTCTAAAGATGTTAAGGTTAGTCCGTGACTGGGAAAATATACTTTTCATTTCTCATGTACACTCGGAAAGTAGGTAGTGTTGTTTTGATTTGATTATTGGGTGGAAGATGCTGCTTTTCTTTCATAGGGAGGGAAAAACTCATACAAATTCATCCCGACCCTCGGGCCGGAATGAACTTTAAAAATAGAACTGCTGTCAGCTGTGAAGAGTTTTATGTTAAAAAAAACTAATTTAAAAAATGTCATGCATGACTTTCTAAACAGCCAGTATGAATTTAGCGCAAACTTCTTTGAGCGGAATAAGCCGCGAGTGCCGCGACAATTACGCGGCGAGCGGCAAGTGCCATAATTAAAATTTAAAAAGTCAACACAAATTGGCGGGATACTAAAATCTGTTATGTACTTATGTATCTGTGAGGAACTTTTGTGCAAAGATTTGAATTGAATGTTAAAAATGAGTTCAAGCGAAATATTGACACCAGATTCCAGACTAGGCAAATTGTGTCATAGAAAATCTTTTTAATTTACACGAATTTTTCTAATTTGACTATTAATTTTAAATAGGTACTTACTACTAATATATTATTATCAATAAATAGTTTAGATAAACAACTAGTTTTATTTTTCTTATATTCTAAATGAAAAGTAGAGTGTTTGCCACGGGTAAAAGAATCAATTCCTACTCGGACTTTATCCGCCCTCGCGAAATTGATTCTTTTCAATCTTAGGCTAACAATCTACTAGTATGTATCACAAGATGAAATAGGATGATGGAAAGGGCTCTTATCTCTCTGTAGGTAAGATGATGTTCGCTTACCAAATTCATTTCTTTCACGGACATGTTGTAGTGTTTTTCCAAGCACTATTTGAACGCGCTAATCTCTGGATCTACCAGTTGGCATTGAATAATTCTTTTGCATTGAAAAATTGTATTCCCGATGGTACCCAAGATACAAGCACTAGCTTAGTTTGGGACCAAAGAGAAACTACTTATTTGTAATAAAATGTAATTTATATTATGAAAAATTAATTGAATATTTATTTATTATAATTATGACAGTCCAGTTCCTAAGGTTATGTAAAATCACGCTACTGGCAACGGGAACGGAGCATTAAGACGCGGGTGAAACCGCGCCGCGGCAAGCTAGTGTCATATAATTATGCTTCTTTTTGATCACTAACATCGAAATGATAGGCAACGGCTTCTCTAGTCCTTAGCTATTTCAGAAGTCTTTGACGCTTACCGTACAATCAGAAAGGCAATTAGCTCTTGCACTGTGATATAGCAATAAAAAATATCTCTGAATATTTAGGAAAAAAATCTAAGAAAATACAGTCAATTCTAACACGTGTTTTTCGATCACGTAGCGAAATAAACTGTTCGCATATTGGAACTATTTAGACGCCAGACGCCGCGGCGTGGCGCGGTCGGGCATGCGGAAACGCGACCCAGTGCTGACTTGTCAAATATTTATTGAGGGTTTTAGGGTTCAGCAAGATTAAATAAAAAGCTTTGTTTATCATTATACCGAACTTCTTCCAGTTAGATGCATTTGTACGGTAGTAAATCAATGTGAAATGGTTTCTGTCAGAGGGTAGCCCCTCTGATAGAAGATCGACGTAAAAGTAATAGTATCCATACTATTGCGTTTCGTTCGGTGAATGAGAGCTCAGGAGGCTCAATTTTTACTCTTTTCTTTTTCCTAACCTTCCTTAATCCCTTTACCTAGACAGCGGCTTCGCGGAGTCCCTGGCATTGCAATAGCAATGTGCAATGCCATGTCATGCGCATCATGTGCATTGCCAATCTGAGTCGTCCATGAGCGACAGTTACCACTTACCATTACGTGGGCTGTATGCAATAAATATTTCGCCAGCTATGTTCAGCTAGGGCAAGTCTGTTGCCATTTGCTGGGCACAATTCCAAACTCCGGGCTTATACTGAGAATTTTCCATAAAGGTAATAATTTTAAATACCCAATATCACTTTACCCGACCTGGGATCGAACCCGAGCCCGAGACTGTACATAGTATCACTGAGCCACTGAGCCACTGAGACAGCAGTCTCAATGACGCAATTTAGTAAAAAAAGAACCTACCTAAGAATTATATAATAATATGATAAATCAATGGACAGGCAACTTAAATTTCCGTTCATATTAAATTTCAGTCTTTCTAGTAAGACAAATCGTAAAAATAGTTTTAATAGGTTTTAGTCAAAAATCTCTATAATTACCATTTATAAACTAAACGACGCCGTACGGAACCTTATAAATTATTACCACAACTGAAGCAGTTATTCCTAAATGGGGCAACACTCATTCGTCAATAGAGTCGTGTTAAAAAAAAAACAAAAAAAAACACTAAGCGCCACCGAGCGGTGCCTAATTATAACAAAATATGTCGGATATAATAAAGGGCAGCAGGGACCGTGTTTTTGTTTTTATTTATTGCTTTTATTATAGTTTACATTTGTTTTTTTGACATATTTGCGACATTTTTTTGACCTTTTTTATGCGACTTCGGTGGCTCAAAGCCGTCTCAAGACTCTATGGCAAGTGGTAACCGTAACGTAACCTTTGATGGACATGGCTGTGTTCTCTAAGCATTGCACAAATATGATAAGAAAACACAACGAAGCTGTTGCCCACCATTTTGGAAAAGGAAAGCAGAAAGAAAGAGGTCTTTCACTGAACGAAGGTACTTTAGGTACTCTATGAGAGAGCAGTATTTCCCGATCAGATTATTTATGCTGAAACAAGGATCTAGATTCATAAAAAATCCTGTACGAATAAACAAAGCATAATTGTATCGCGAGGTAGATACTTTACAATTATACCATTAGACTTGATCACAAACAGGAAGACGCAGCAGCTCTCACAAGGTGGACCAATAAGGGCGACACGCAACCGATACTATGAATGAGGGTGGCGACATTTGGGCCTATGTCCAGAGTGGACGTCTTTCAGCTAATGATGATGACTTCTAGACTAGGCACACAGATTACGCCTCTAACAGAAGTCGTCATCATCCTCCACAGCTCAAATATACCCACTGCTGGGTATAGGCCTCTCTTCTTTTGTGCCAAGCTCCAAGCTCTTGTGCCAGTCGTATCCATGTTTGGCCTGTGACGGCTGTAATATCATCCGCCCATCTCGTTGTTAGACAGCCAACACTTCTTGTTCCATTTGTTGGACGCCATTCAGTGATGGCTTTACGAATCGGGCTCACAATTTCTAAATTAGCTAGGTATAATACTGCTGACTACATAGCTGATGATGAAGTTTTTTTGTCAAGGCAATGAAAGTGCCTATAGTCCATTGGCTGTATGGTAATTACCTAAATAAAACAAGTAAAACACCGATGACTGCTGAGAATATTTGTCCAAGCCGTGTAGGCTCCGCAAGTGGTATCACTCTGTCTCTTCCTTTGGTTGTAGTAAGAATATTTGATGAATATTCGGTAACCAGGTTGCAGCAACGTTATCTGCATACAAAATATCACCGTTCTACGATTATGTAATCTACCAAGCGTGGTGATTATGGCAGAATGTCCATTTGGAAGAGGCCTATGTCCTGCAGTCTTCAGACAAAGTAAGCGCAAGAGATTTCTTCCGAGAAATCTTAAACAACTAGGAAAAGCAACAGGTTCAAGAGGGTAATTGAGCATCTAGCGGGTTATGCCCCATTCATCCGTATGAGTTTTATTAAATGTTGTAATACCTAGGTACTATCGATAATTTCCGAAACAGGGAACATTTTAACAAACTTATCAGGATTAATCGGGAATAAACCAATCCACCCAGCGCTTTCACTTACCAAGCAAAACACATTAGTATAAAATTAATACTCTAAGCCGATATACTATGAGAGGGTAAGTAGTATTCGGCTCATATGCTGAAACCAGCCAGGATCTACTATTGTATACTTACACCGTACCGTAGACTGATATGAGTAGCATGTAAAAATAAGTTTTTTTTTTTTGTGGTTTGGGTTGTTAGCCTCTGATGGCATTCACAACCTTACGCGGACTGTCGGTGAGCAGAAGGCTCTCAACCGTTAAAAATGTGGAACGCTTCACGATTTTGCGTGTCATCCTTGCGCAGGGGCCATGCTAATCTTCTCTGTACCTACGTTCCAATTTTTTTTAAATAATTCGCTGAGTTGAAGCTTTTTATACTGCTTCTCCGGCCAATACGCTGTCAGCTGTCAAAGATACTTACAATATACACCAGCAGGAACAACAATGTTAATAATATTATATTCTGTGGTTAAAGTAGATTAAGTAGATAATGCTGTCACAGAGCCTTTCTATAGAATAGATTCTTCAGGCCGAGAAATCTCATAAGACCCCTTACCTCCCTTATTATAAAACTGATGACAAAAATACAAACCAATTACATTAATAATAATAAACAAGCCCACGCTTTAGACGCATATAAATCAATTAACTATGTTCAGCGAACATCTGACTACTGTAATTAACTAAACTAACTAAATAATTATCAAAATTAATGTCCCCACGCATACATCAGGCTGCTCCTCAAATAAATCTCCGTTTGATATCCATAACTCTGCGTACGCGCATCCCGAACACGCCCACTTAAACCTGATTGGTCTAACTCTAATTATAACTTTGTGCCTTTTCATGAGCTATTTGCATCGTTTAACTACGTACAAACTATTCTATACTTTATTCAAACGATTTAGAGTTTAAATTTCAGTGGGTTGGCACTGAATGTACTGTCATCTAGAACGACGCCCATTAGTAAAAGCTCTTAATCTTCATTCGGACCAGTCGCACCAATGCCAGACAAAACTAATTTGACAATTAAACAATAATCAACTTTATAAGCAAAGCAGTAAGGGTGATACACTACAAAATTGGTAAGACGACGATTATGTTTTTCAAAAGAGGTAGTTAACATTCCGTTCGCAGTTTCAGCCGACGAATTGACAAAAACGCATCACCGAGCTCTCCTATTAGTTTAAATTATAGAGACATTAAGTAGTTTGGTGCTTATAATGTGATTCAAATTGTCTCGGGGCCTCCTTGAGTAAACACGTTGACAAAATAACAAATAATAACAAAATACCGTGTAAAAATCAAAATGGAGTCCTCAAAAATGAACGAAGAAGAAATAAAAATTGAGAAAAATGAAACAAAATTACCGTTTTCCATTGAAAATTTATTGGCTGATAAATTCGAGAAAAGTGATGCGTCTACTAGTGCGGTGATTTGTGATAAAAGTAATTTTAATAGTGATGTGACTGATAATATTGATTCCGAAGATGACGTATGTAGTAACAGTTCAGAGAATGTTGACGTCGAGAGTTCTACTGCTGATGCGCACGAGTTTCTTGATGTTAAATCTACTGATTATGGACAATCAGGTATTTATTTTATTTATTTCAACAGCTGTAGTCTAAGGCCTCATAAAAGAGAGAAGTTATAGTTCACCACGCTTGGCAATGCAATTATTTATTATTAACAATTTTACAATTGCATCAAACAGTAATTACTAATTACCTTTCAAGGCATCAAATAAATAATGAAAAACATGTTACTTAAAATGATAAAAACTACACTTATAAATAATTAGTGGGTTTATTTCGGGCGACTACAGTCATATAGTCTCCAGTCTAGATTAAGGAGACAATAAATCTATTGCCAAGAGGTTGAAAGCGGATAAGGATAAATGTCAAATCTTGTTGGCCTTTCCTGGAGTTCTTCTAATTAGAATCTTAATCGTCGAGTATAACATGTTGTTATATGTAGTAAGAATTAAATAATGTTGATGAAGTAAATAAAATATGTTCAGGAGGCTTATAACAATCTTTTATCTTCCTCTCTCTATCTGAACGTACTAAATAATGTTCTACAGCTCTGCTTACGCCGTCGATGAAAGACAAGTGTTGCATCATGTACATGATACATGGTACCATGTATCATGTATACATGATGTACTTATGTAGGTTCTTGTATGTATTTCCTTCTCGTTCTTAGATATGAGGTTTCAATTTATTGAAGACACTGTTTGATTGAAGCAAAGATTCTGTAAGCCGTAAGAGAATTGTGGACTTCATGTATTAGAGGTTCAGGTAATGAGCTTTTTGTGGTCCATAAGAGAAGGTTTCTTCTTAACACTAGGTAGAGCGTAGAGCCTCTTGTTTGTCTATTACGGTGGGCCTTTAAAAGTGTCCGTAATCTATTATGTCCACGATTAGATCGGTTAGACCGTCCGAGCTACCGTCATCAGTTGCGCTTTACAAGATTAGATATATTCATCTTGGAAAACAAGAATTTATTTTATAAAAATGAATCCCTATTTCCCTTGGTCATATCATCACGCGTGAACGGCTAGGTCAATTTCATTAATTCTTCTTTTGTTGTGTTTGTTATTGTCAGGAGAAGGTTCTTAAGAAAAAAAAAAAAGAAAATTGCGATAAGAAAGTACACCATATTAAATTTAAACCGCTAAACCGATTTCGATGAAAAACGGTACTTATGTAGCTAGATTTGGTTTCGGGACATAGGCTACTTTTTATCTCGAAAATCGCTCTGATTCCCGAGTTACATTAATTAAACACATAGCAATTTTCGCGCGGGCGAAGCCGCAGGGTGCAGCTAGTTAGGAATATGAGTACAGCTGTGGATGATTTTCTTAATCTAAAGTCAAATAACAAGCAAACGTGTAGGCATGTAAAAACCAGAACATAGTTACTAAGCTCTGAACTAAACTAAGTAGTGACTACTTATGTTCCATTTTCACCACAGTAGTCCTTCTTCCCAATTTTAACATAGTAGGTATAGCCCCAGCAACATGATGCAAAGGCGTTCGCTTGCAACCTCCTCAAAAAAATATTTTAAGATTTTTTTATTAAGTCGAACCATGTTGGTGTAGGTTGTTGTTCAACGTTAGAATAAATTTATTATCCTCCAAATATTTTTATGAACAATAAGCATGCACTCTCCTGAAAGACATATGCACCCCCTAAAAAGGCTGGAGGCGCCCACGGTAGTAAAACTTTTTATGCACGAAATACTGTAAATAAATACCAATTAAATCCATTAGCAATTACTGACTCAAAGTAAAGGAAAATATCATGAAAATAATTGGAAGAATAATCGCAAATCTGCCTTTAGCAAGCGTGGTGAGGTGATTAATGTTCACCTTGATGAGAGGATCGCACTCTGCAGCGGGGCAGTAACGGCCTGGTACTATTTTATCTTTATCTATTACCATTTAACGTTTTAACGTTTATGAATATTGTGGTTTAATAGGCATTAAGCCTACATAATGTTACACACTACCAATACGAATACAATTAGACTTTGTTCTTTAGGTACTACTTTATTAGTAGGTACCAGTGGCGAAGCGTACATATAACACGATTCCTGTCGGCTTCCCTTTTAAAATACGTCCTGACCTCCTTATACCTATCACTGCTTATACTCAAAGACTAACTAGCCTTCCGAAACTCAAAATATTTTAGTCCCACCGGCTTCCCTCCTCGGCGAAGTGACTCTTCGCTACTGGAGGTACTATTTCCTTTTCTTTTACCTTTAGAAAGCTACAAATACAGCAGGTAACAAAGACTATATTTGATTATGTTTTTTACCAATTTTCAGAATTTTATTACAGGTTTAAAGCTTGCAGTCTGACGTCATAGCTAAGCTTACTACAGCTAGTACCTACTGATGATAAAATAAGTGGCTCGTAAGCGTAACGTGATTTTACATAGCCTACAACTTTCCTCAAGATTGGGCTAACAAAATGCATAAATAATTATTCAAATTCGACTGGTCGTTCTAGAGATTAGCACGTTCAAATAAACGAACAAACTCTTTTATATTAGTATAGATTTTATACAAACGGCAAACATTTAAACTCGACCAGTAGGTAAGTAAAGTGAGTAGTATAGTTCGAGAAAATGAACACCGCCCCTGGTATTTACTCTGAAATCTAAATATTTGCGCTGTCACCTCTAACAGCAATAATAATATTTCAACAACTTCACACAGCGTCATCTAGATCCAATGTAAGCTAAATGCTTGTATTAAGGGATCTAGAATACGGATACACATACTTAAATTATTTTTTTGTAAATTCATACCTAAGATACATAGAAACACCCAGACTAATGCAAATAGACATGTTCATGCACGCAAATGTTTGCTCTGAGCGGGAATCGAAACCGCGACCTCTGCGTGGCAGTCCATACACAGTACCACCGAACCACAGAGGCAGTCAACAGTGGTGAACTATTTTGGATGAATTTTAACTTGATTATTTTTAAAGGTTTCTAAAAAAAGTTAGTAGTCCGGCAACGACTTAATTTTATAAGAGTCTTCCTCTCTCTTCTTCTTTTCTTTTCTCTTCCTGAGGTTCGGCACCTGAACCTGAATGAACAGCGCTCATAGTATTTAGTCTGCGCATTAAATTTTAAGTTTTGACGGATAACTAAACTGCCGTTCATAATGGTAAAAGAACAAATCGCCGTTCATTGTACATAAAAGTGTAAGAATTTATAATTAATGTAAAAACCAGTCAAGTGCGAGCCGGACTCACGCACAGAGAGTTCTGTACAAACTTGTTGTTTTAAATAACATTTGACATTAGAACTTTGATTTAAAACGAAATTATCGCAGCTTAAAGAGTTTGCAGACGAGAGTACCTATTAGATATAAATTTCAACTTCATTCCTCCACTAGTTTCTGATAAAAAGGCATGACAGGCAAACAGACAACCTGATGAACCTATTAGAGTTCGGTTGTCTCTTGTCCTCAAGATCACCAAGTGTAAGTGGAATAAAGAGTTTTCTATTTTATGTTTTTCTATTGTATCAGATTTCGCTGGCCCACGTATAAGGCGGTAGACGCAGAGAATTTTTTTTTTGGTATTCTAGCTACCTAACATTCCAAAAGCGAGTCTGACATAATCCTCTCTTTTTTATAGCTATAGGCGTAATTACTTTTCCCATTAAATAAAACAAAAAATATTTATTTATAAAACGTAATTAACAAAAACAACAACAACATAACTACAACCACAACAACAACTCAAAACTCTATTGAAAATTGTAACAGTTGCATGAGTTAAAAGTAAGCGGCGAAACCGAGGCCCTAGACAAGTGTCAGAAGTGAGTGGCTGCTTAGCATTAGTAAAGAAAAGAGATAAAATTGATTTGAGGCTTAAATTACCCTCAAATTTAACTTAATAATAAAAAACACCTCTTTATTTATTTATTTAATAGCTGCGACCCATGGCTTCGCCCGCGAATAAAATGTGTTTTGTCTGCCTCGGGAACAAGACCGATTTTCGGGATAAAAAGTAACTGATAAAAAGTAACCTATGTCCGTCTCCGGCACCGAATCCATCTATATACCAATTTTCATCGATATCAGTTAAGCCGTTTAGGCGCTAATTGCTAACAAACATACACACAAAATACAAATACAAACTTTCACATTGTACAAACTATTTCCCTTCTCTCTGATACCTTCTCTTTACGGTCAGCAACGGTTTGATTGTTTCTTCATAACATTTCAGAATACAATTACGTCAATAGGCTTCGGTTCCGTCAGCTAGTTTTTTTTTTTTTTTTAATTATTTTATTTTACGATTTTCAGTGATGGGTACACCTAAATCTTGCTTAGGTATTATTTTTGTACGAACTAAACATTTTGGAATATTATACCGTATGAAGTAAGCCCGACATGACTGCTATTAAGGAACTCCCTCGACTGTCTATGGTCACCTGTAATGGCACTTAAAACCCATATGGATGCAAAGTTCTCATCATTAAAAATGATTTAAGTCTAAACACCAAGTAATTGCTGTAATTCGATGTCGAGTTCCCTCGACTGTCTTTCGATTTAAGGAATGTGAGTCTCTGACGTCCAATTCATGGAATCCTCCAAATCTTGAGAAGTTCATTAAAACAAATTTATTTTTAAGAAAGTACCTACCACGCCTCTGGTATCCTTAGCTCTGCCTGCCGTAGTTTTGCTACGATCATCAAAATACTTACGATTAGATATCCGCCTAGGAACCGGTGGCGACTATGGCAAATTCCTTTCTTTGAAAGAGGCCTTTAACCAGCAGTAGATGACTTAAGTCTGATGATGTGATAATAAAATGATAAAGACAGAAATCTAATATTTATTTATTTATATGCTGTCCCAATACTGGGCAAAGCTGCTGTGTATTACCATGCCTTTCTGTCGAGTGCCATATTCTTTTAGTTCTTATCATATTTCCAGCATTTCTTACGCCAGATCTTATCTTCTAAAAAATATATCAACTTAAATAAGTTCCATTGATTAATATCATGTTGATTTTTTATTTGACTTCGAACGGGAGAGTATTTGTCAAAAAGAACAGATTAATTGGCGCCAAAAATACGAAGCGCGGGAGCGTAGCGTGGCGTCAAATGGCGCGGGAAGGCGTCAATTGCTATACTTTTTTATATTTTACATTAATTATGCCGTTTGGAATAATATTACAGCGTCGTGTTGCATTGATTTATTTATTTGTTTGAAATATTTAACGTGACTTGACTTTTGTCGGTAGAAGATTAGAAGATTTATTATGTACGGACCCGCCCCTGCTTTATTTGACTAGTGATTACCTACAAATAATGTTTTCCGACGTAATTACAAATTATCTATAACTACCTACTAGGTACTAGTTCTACGCCAATCTTAAATTCTTGTATAACATATAACCTCAAAAGGTATTATAAAAAGCTATAAGTAATAATAAAGATCATATGAGCGGGCACATTATACTTATTAGAATCTTTTTGTTTGCGGGCAGTTTGTCTTATTATTTCATGATATTACAATGTACAAAAGATCGCATATTACAGGACACGAAACCTGTCTGGCCCTAGTGTAAAACCAACACGACTGAAAATCTAAAAACTGGGACTGCTAATGTGCGCCGGGCCTTTAAAGCTTACTTATGTACTTACCTACTTCTCATTCGTTCTTATTAGGCGCATCAAGAAAGGAGCCTTAGAATTCTTCGATTTAAAAATTACGCTTATAAATTTTAATTTCGTTTCATTGCGCGCGCATGTTTTTATATTAAACTTATTATAAATAGAATAAAAAACCGAATATATTATTATAATATGTGTATTATCTGTACTAAAATTCAGAGAATAAAACCTCTTTAGTGTAAAACTTAATAAAAAAATAAAACAGATTTTTTTTGTGACAATTGGCAATAACTCGTTGTAACGAGTTTTATGTTTAAAAACATCTTATATCGTTAATTTATTTACGATCTGTCAACTATAAAGCGCGTTTGGAGTCAAATATTTCTGAACGAGCAATTGCGACTCGAATTAGCCGTTTGAATTGGTTTCCCGCGCGTTACACCCACATTGAAAATGAAACAATTTAATTTCAGACATTTAAAATTCAAATTAGGGCTGCCAAAACTATATCTCTAAATAGTGTAAAGCAAAACCGGTCTTTCTTGTCTGTTTCTCCGCTAACTCGCTAATTTTTAGGTACTTATTTTACATTATCACTTTATCAGTCATCATTCATCAATGATATTAGAATAATAGTATGTAAAATACTTAGATTCATTTATAGTAGAGAAACAACTATAACTATAATCTTATAGATTTATAATAATAAGGCTTAAAAATAATAACTAATAAGTACTTAATAGGTACTAACTACCCTCGTGCGAAGTCGGGGTGGATCGCTAGTATATTAAATTTATGTACGAGTTATAGAGAATAAGCAGTTCAAAGTCAAAGGTAATAAGAATTACAATAAGTAGGTATTGGCATCAAAACAGTAAAGAAATTATAACAGTTACAAAACTTGCAAATATGTTGATGTATGAATAACATAAACATGCCGACATATAGAATAAATTGATCACGTGTCTATCAGCTATTATTTACGACTACATCTCTATTCATAAAAGCGCCAACCCTATCTAACACCCGTTACCGCTTGATGTCTCATTTTCTAAATTTGTTACGAAAAGATAAATCTCCACGCGTCTCGGCTCTCGTTAGCTAAATCTTTCTCCTCCATAATTATTCACCTCTAGAAAAAAAGGAAAATAAACATGAAAAGAAATGTCTCCCCACTGAAATTTAGTAAGTGGCCGGAGCTCATTAAAAAGCTGTAAAATTCTATTACCAGACAACGGATGAGTGTGTATCCGAACGGGCCGAATGTCATAGACACGACAATTTTGACGTTTTAGTTTTGAAACAAACAAAACTCATCTCTACAGCATAGACAGAAGAGCGCTGATTTATTTGTTTGTCTGTAATTAAAGTGGCATTCACAATGGTTGAAAACAAAGACTTGAGGCGTTGACAAGTGTGGATAAATTGACATTAATTGTCTTACCGCTGTCGTTGTGGTTTGCAAACGTGTTTAACTTCGTTTTTCTCGTAATAGGATTATTTTAGACGCTAATTGATTTACTTTCTACTTTATTGTAAGTGATTTGATTTATGGTGCATTGGAGGTTCAGAGCTGTTGTTTGACGTTTCATGTTGCGTTCAGAGATTTGAATTGGTTACGTTTGAAAACAGTTAATTACTAAATAAAGGATAACAATAGCTTTGGTTTTAAACGTTGTCTTAAAATAATCTGTGTCGTAGTCAAGATCAAATTATCAAGTTCGATTGAATTAGAGGTCTACTGTTGATGCGCTTTCAGGTCGTTTTCTTCTCTTTTGTCCTGCATAGAAACGTCACGTCGACGTCGCCTCAATGGGCAATCTTCTTTCGCTTCAGCACAAAAGCACAGTTAACTTACCATTGATGCTTGCTGTGCCAAAAAAGAAATTACTATACTTAACTTTACTGCTGCCAATGATGGCATAATCGCAACTGAAGTAATACAACATTTGCTGAGATGAAGCTATAACCACGGTCTATTTTAGTCTTTTCAATTGTTATTATTATATAATCCATTTCAGCCTTCGCCATTAACATGACCCTTCGTATTCTTGGGTAAGGTTAAGGCCCCCGCTTCGTATGCACGAAGTGTAGGTTCGAATCTGAAAAAAATAAAGTCTGGAATTCTCATTCATCAAGTCCTCATTGAGCGATCGTGACGATCAATGCTCCTGCCTTCTCTCTATGAGAAGAGACTTTTCCTGCAGTGTAAAAATGACGATAATAATTAGTAGGATTGTAGTTTACTTATTACCTAGTACCTACGTAGCCTTTAATGGTGTTAAAAAATAAAACACCCGACCGACTACGATCCTATAAACCATATTTTTAACCGGATACATTAATCTACAGATAAAAACTTTTAAATTTGACACTGACACTCGTCAACTCATTAGACTTTGATTTTAACCTGATCCGAACATTGAAAGTAGTTTGTCATCCCTATCCCTATGATACTGGCAACTGCGATAAACATCTCGGCCGTGGTTCTGTAAGATGTCGCCTGCCACTACGTATATAGAAGCAGTGGCAGGCTTTACAACAGGTGGCTTAATAGTTTCAGCTTGTTTATAGTCATTCAAAAGGAGTAGTAGCCCAGTGGTAAAGGCTTCGTAAACACAAGGGTTCGAAACCGGGCAAGTAATAATCAGATTTTTCATATCATATGTACCTACTTTCTAAGTTTATCTGGATACTGACTGATGACGGTGAAGTAAAACATCGTGAGGAAACCTGGACTTCTGAGGAAGTGTGAAATCGCCAATCCGCCTTAAGCAAGCATGGCGATCAATGCTCATACCTTCTCTGTATGAGAAGAGGCCTTTCCCTGCAGTGGGATAATAATGGGCCGGTATGATACAAGGAGAAGTAGCTATCTCTAACCGCAGCTACCTACTTTTGCCTTTTGTCCGGTGAGTGAGAGCACTGAAAGGTTTTTACTTCTCTTGTCTCGTTCTATTTTGAATTCTTCTCACTCACAAACCATTGAAACCATACTTCCAAAATTACCCCTTAAAAGGTAGAAATTGGCGTTCTTATAAGAGATTAGAATAGATCTTTTCTGAAAGAGCCCTTCGTTCGTTCCTTCCTTCTTCGTTTTGAGGAATATCAACAACGGTCAGGTATTTCTCTCTAAGTAAAGAATATCTCCTTACTTCTTATTAATTACGTTATTAATCCGTCTGCCAAGCGGGGTGACCATGGTGGACCATGGGGTGAAAGTTTCTCTGTGCTTGCTGTAGCACCAGTAATTTACCATTGTTAATTATAAAGAAAGAAAGATATACATAATGAAAAAATAGACAGCCGATTTCGAAAGGTGAGTTAAATTAATAGGCAATACCAGAAAAATGTCTAAATGATGATTTAGATTACAATTTTACAAGGAACTTTATTGTTTTAGAACATTAAAATGTCAAATTTATTTATTACTGCTTTGCATCTGGGTACTAATAAGTTTTTACGACATGGTTACAAATCGTTAAAATTCTAGACTTTTCACTACATAATGCTTTTATCCATAACTAATATTATAAATGCGAAAGTAACTCTGTCTGTCTGTCTGTCTCTCTGTCTGTTACGCTTTCCCACCTAAACCACAACCGATTTTGATGAAATTTGGTAATTATAAAAATAATATAGCCCATAAAGCTTCTTTTATCAAAAAAAATGGCTTGAATGGGTTGAAATAGTGGACGAATATTGCCCCGCCCTGAAGACCTGCATGGAAGCCGAAGTCCTCGCGTCATTATTCCGATGGCGCGAGGAGGCAGCTCCGCATAGTCCTAGTGGCGGAGTGGAAGGCGCGATTTGCGCGACCAAGTGCAGGGCACGCTACGGTGGTGGCGGTAAGTCCCGTCCTCGAGGAGTGGCTGGAGAGGAGGCACGGCGTCCTCACGTTCCGGCTGACACAGGTACTCACAGGTCACGGGTGCTTCGGCACGTACCTGTGTCTCATAGGCCGGGAACAGACGTCCGTCTGCCACCATTGCGGCGTCTGCCCGCGTGACACGGCGCTCCACACGCTCGTGGAATCGATTTGGCCCCCCAAATCAGACGGGGCCCGCTCACGTTGAGCGGGCCGTGGCCTGTCGGGGTCGCGGATGAATGCGCGAGCGTCTCCTGTGACCCCGACACTCTGGCCGTCTGGAGGAACACCGTGGGTTTTAGTCGGTATGGCGGCCGCAGTCTCATTGCGGCCGGAGAGTCCGACATAACCCCCGCCTCGCCCAGGCGAGTGCGTAGGCGTAATGCGTTTCCCACGAAAAAAAAAAGGGGACGAATATTTGCATGAAAAATGTGATATAACCGACATTCACGCGGTTTGATTGATGATTCATTGAGCTGCTAGGCAACAGCTATTTTAAAGGATAATAAAAACCGTATCATAATTTGTTGTGTGGTTTAAAAGTTAGCGTAGAAACAGACTTACCTACCGACAGACTGGAAATAACAGCAACTTCGCTTTATATTACCTATTTAGATATTAAACCATATTATTGTTGCGACGAATACCTATGCTAGAACGTTCGCAAGTACCTACCTACTCGTGTACGACAAATACCTACGCTCTAGAACATTCGCAAGTACCTACCTACACGTATACAACAAATACCTACGCTAGAACGTTTGCATGTACCTACCTACACGTATAACAATAGATCAACGGCGGTAGGCATACCTACGCGTCGCAGCTAAGTACCTACACTCATTGTTCTGTTTTCGAGAATTGTCGGCATCTTTGTGGTAATAGCGGGAAGGTTCTAGAAATCTATTGAATGACTATAAAAAGGATTCGAACGTCGGCACTTCGTTCAGTTGTGAATACAGCGATCTCGAGCGAACATCTAAGCGATACGGAAGTTTAAGAAGAGCGATATACGAAGCGTGATAGTGCAGTATAAGTGTTTATTGCTTTATTTAGTTACTGTTAGTATACTGTGTGAGTCTTGAATAAACGCATCATCGCGTAACTGGCATTTTGCATCGAACCCCATCCTGACACGTAACAATTGGTGACAGAAGTGAGAATGCCAGTCACACCACGCGACGAGGGAGTACGCACTCGACGACAGGCGGCGGTAGACGAAACTCGTGAACCATCGATTATGGCCGATAATGAAGAGTCTAGCGCAACAGTAGTTAGTGATCCCGGCACTTCTGCGGCGTCGACGAGTATGGGCTCTGGCTTCGACATGTCGTCCCTTTTAGCCGTTATACAGGAGGGCCAACGCCAAGCTAAAGAGCGCCAACGCCAAGCTGAAGAGCGCCAACGCCAAGCTGAAGAACGGCAACGTCAAGTCATGGAGGAGTTGAAGGAAGGTCAACGCCAAGCTGAAGAGCGCCAACGCCAAGCTCTTCTAGACCTTAAGGAAGGTCAACTGCAAGCCGAAGACAGACAACGCCAGGCTATCCGAGAGGACCTTCGAGAAATGATGGACTCTAAGTTGGAAGGGTTCAGCACCGTCATCAGTACTCTTCAAGAAGACGTTGAAGTGGTAAAAAAACGCACCAACAAACATGATGAAATACTCGAAGATGTCCAGACCACCATGAACCATCATGACAAGATGATTAAAGAGCTCCAGAACACCAAGGTCCTTTATTCAAGTACTACGCCCGTGGCCGCGGCAGTCACTTCCGGAGGTCCCAAGTTTAAACTTCCCTCCTTTGACGGCTCGTCTTCCTGGACGGCCTTTCGACACCAGTTCGAAGTAGTTGCCAAAGGAAATGGGTGGGAAGATGATCACGCACTGACGGCGCTTACTTTGGCACTTAGAGGGGATGCACTGCTGATCCTAGAGAACTTACCTGCTGACCGACGAAACTTAGACGCACTCCTGAAGGCATTGGAAGCTCGATTTGGCGATAAGCACCTGGAGCATGTTTATCGAGCTCAGCTGAAGGATCGAACTCAGAAGTCGAGTGAGGGACTTCAACAATGGGCTGCTGAAATTGAACGTCTGGTACGACGAGCGTATGCCTCCAGTACATCATCTGTGGACCACATAGTTGTGCAAGCTTTCGTGGACGGCATAAGAGAGTTTGAGGTCAGAACAACTGTTCGGTTGGCACACCATACATCTTTAGAAGCGGCCTTAGCACATGCCCTTGAGGTGGAAGCTGTGCGAAACGACTACAAGTCGCATAAAGTACGGGAAGTTGTTGCAGCTGCTAGACCACGAGGTGAGCCTATGTGCTACGGATGCGGCAAGCGGGGCCATATCCGAATCAACTGTCCAGACCAGAGAAGAAGTAGAATGGTGTCAGCTACTACTCAGGTTGATGCTAGTCAAGATCCGTTACGTCAAGCCCCCACAGTGCAAGTATCACAGGCATGTGACGGTAATAGCCTGGTAACAGCTGGAGAAATCAATAGTAAACCTGTTCGCTTTACGATAGATACGGGCGCGTCGAAGACCATCGTACGACCAGAACTTCTGCGGCGAACAATTCAGTGGGAAGACGCACGACCATCTTGCAAATTGCAAACAGCGACTGGCCAGCCAGTGACCGTCCTCGGAGCTACAGATGTGAAGATCAAACTAGGAGAGAAGATTTATCATCAATCTGTTTTGGTGGCGAGCATAACGGATGACTGCATTATCGGCTTAGACTTCCTACGAATGCAGCAGTGCGTTGTCGATATTGCTAAAGGTGTTCTAAGCTTCCCAGATCAAGAAGTCTTTCTGGAAGGCTGTTCTTCGATAGCGGTCTACAGTGCCAAAACGGTAACCTTGGCACCGAGGTCAGAAACCTTAGTCGACGTAAGGTTCCCTGAGGGTGTGACTGCTGATCGTTGCGTCATGGTGGAAGATCCTGGGCGCTATACCAGTCTAATTACAGCCAGAACTTTGGTTATGACTAGAAGTGGAGCAAAAGTTAAAATTGCCAACCTCAGCAATTCGGCGATGTTATTACGGAAGAACGCGATCGTTGGACGATGTGAGGCTGTGAGCAGTCTGAGGAAGATCCTAGAGAACGTCCAGACTGCCTCTTCGGAAAATCATATGGGCCCATTGCTAGAGACCACGAAGAAAAGTTTGTCACCCAACGAATATCGGGAAGCAGAGAAGCTGCTACTGGACTACAAGGACATTTTCACTAAAGAAGAAAACGACCTTGGAAGAACGGGGTTAGTGAAACACCCGATCGACACAGGTGCTACACAGCCTATTAAACAAAGACCTAGACGAGTGCCACTAGCAAAAGAACAAGAAGTAGCCGAGCTGATTGGGAATATGGCACGAACCAAGATCATAGAGCCATCATCCAGCCCATGGTCTTCACCTGTGGTACTCGTGAAGAAGAAAGATGGCAGTACTAGGTTTTGTGTAGACTACAGGATGCTGAATAACGTGACCAAGAAAGACAGCTATCCTTTGCCCCGTATTGACGACACTTTGGACATGCTTGGAGGCATGAAGTGGTTCTCTACGGTAGATCTGAAAAGTGGCTACTGGCAAGTGGAACTCCGGCCAGAAGATAAGGAGAAGACTGCATTTACCACCGGTACTGGCAAAGGCCTGTGGCAGTTCCGGGTAATGCCATTTGGATTGTGTAATGCACCAGCTACGTTCGAAAGGCTTATGGAACGCGTACTAGTGGGTCTTTTGGGAGATGCCTGTCTGGTGTACTTAGATGACGTAATAGTTATGGGACGCAGTTTCACGGAACATCGCAGGAATCTTGAGAAAGTTTTTAAGAGATTTCGTGAATCAAATTTGAAACTTAACCCGAAGAAGTGCGCCTTTTTCAAGAAAGAAGTTTCGTTCTTAGGCCATATTATTTCGGATAGAGGTGTTCGAACGGACCCAGACAAAATAAAAGCGGTGCAAGAATGGCCTGTACCAAAAACTAAAACCGAAGTAAGAGCTTTCCTGGGCCTCAGTGCTTACTACCGGCGTTTTGTGAAGAACTTCTCTAAAGTAGCCAAGCCATTACACCACTTGACAGAAGAGAAGAGGAACTTCGTTTGGGACTCGGATTGTCAACGTGCATTTACACGACTCAAAGAGTTGCTGTGTTCAGCTCCAGTCCTGTGCTACCCTAATAGAGAAGGCAGATTTATTGTGGACACAGACGCCAGTAATACTGGAATCGGAGGTGTGTTATCTCAGGAGCAAAATGGACAGCAAGTGGTCATCGCCTACTTCAGCAAGTCTCTATCGAAGCCTGAGAGAAACTACTGTGTAACTCGGCGTGAATTACTAGCAGTTGTGAAGACCTTACAACACTTTAATAAATACTTGCTGGGAAGAGAGTTCACACTACGAACAGACCATGCAGCACTGAGGTGGTTACTCCAGTTCAAGAATCCTGAAGGCCAAGTCGCGAGATGGATCGAACAACTACAGGAGTACAACTTTGTAATAGAACACCGCAGTGGAAGGATTCACTCCAATGCCGATGCCTTATCGCGACGTCCATGCTCCCAGGATTGTAAACACTGTTTGAAGCATGAGTCCAAGGAGGTAGTGAAAATTGTCAGGACTCAGGGGACCGATGAATCCTGGGACAAAGAGGAAATCAGTAAGGTACAGAAAGAAGACAGAGATCTTAAACTAATAATGGATTGGAAGGCTCAGGGTCGGAAACCATTATGGCAGGACGTATCAGCCGCAAGCCCAATTACGAAGGCCTACTGGGCTCAGTGGGACAGCCTAATATTGGAACAAGACGTGCTATATAGAAAATGGGAATCACCTAACAGCAAGGAGCAAGTTCTACAGATGGTCATCCCGAGAGACAAAGTTGCACCTGTTCTGCGCTTGGTGCATGACGGTGCATCGGGTGGGCATCTTGGTGTGAAGAAGACTTTGGTGAAGGTGAGAGAACGCTTCTACTGGGTACGCTGTCGGGAAGACATCGAGGAGTGGTGCAGAAAGTGCTCTACGTGTGCTTCGGTAAAAGGACCTCGTACTAGATCAAGAGGCAAGCTACAGCTGTACAGTGTCGGAGCCCCATGGGAGAGAATTGCCATTGACGTAGCTGGACCATTTCCCGTGACAGAAGACGGCAACCGCTTTATAGTAGTAGTTCAAGATTACTTTACCAAATGGCCCGAAGTGTTTGCGACACCAAACCAAGAGGCTCAGACCGTGGCCAAAAAGTTGATCCAGGAAGTAGTGTGTCGATTTGGTGTGCCGTTGGAACTGCATAGTGACCAGGGAAGAAATTTCGAGTCAGCCCTGTTTCAAGAGATGTGTAATCTACTCGGCATACACAAAACACGGACAACACCAGCGCACCCGCAGTCTGACGGCATGGTAGAACGGTTTAACCAGACATTGGAAAACCATCTGGCCAAGGTTGTCGAAGACCATCAACGAGACTGGGACCGTTACATTCCACTCTTCCTGTTATCATATCGGTCCGCGGTTCATGACACTACAGGATTTACGCCGGCCAAAGTCAACTTTGGAAGAGAGATACGCCTACCAGTAGACTTGATTACCGGAACACCTCCTGATACGCCAAAGCCGACAGTAGAGTACGTCGCAAACTTGCAAGCACAGCTGGATAAGACACATGATCTAGTGCGAGATAACAACCTCAAGGCTAATGAGAAGATGAAAACTCGCTATGACAGGAAAGCAAGTAATCATGGCTTCGAGGAAGGTACGCTCGTGTGGTTACATAATCCTCTCAGGAAAATCGGCAAGTCACCGAAGCTACAGGCCCGCTGGGAGGGTCCCTATAAAGTGATCACAAGGATCAATGACGTGACCTATCGCATAAGACAGGGCGATAGAAAGAAGCCGAAGATCGTCCACATCGATCGACTAGCACCCTATCACGGTTCTAACGCTGCTCGGGACGAGCATGATTAAGAGGGGGGCAATGTTGCGACGAATACCTATGCTAGAACGTTCGCAAGTACCTACCTACTCGTGTACGACAAATACCTACGCTCTAGAACATTCGCAAGTACCTACCTACACGTATACAACAAATACCTACGCTAGAACGTTTGCATGTACCTACCTACACGTATAACAATAGATCAACGGCGGTAGGCATACCTACGCGTCGCAGCTAAGTACCTACACTCATTGTTCTGTTTTCGAGAATTGTCGGCATCTTTGTGGTAATAGCGGGAAGGTTCTAGAAATCTATTGAATGACTATAAAAAGGATTCGAACGTCGGCACTTCGTTCAGTTGTGAATACAGCGATCTCGAGCGAACATCTAAGCGATACGGAAGTTTAAGAAGAGCGATATACGAAGCGTGATAGTGCAGTATAAGTGTTTATTGCTTTATTTAGTTACTGTTAGTATACTGTGTGAGTCTTGAATAAACGCATCATCGCGTAACTGGCATTTTGCATCGAACCCCATCCTGACACGTAACATTATAATAATAATCATAACAACAAGTTTATTTAGCAACTATGATAACGTAATTATCTAATTTCCTGCTGTTATCTCACGTATCTGGCAATTCATAAAGATTTATACTTATATTTTTATCTTGGACACGAAAGATTAGTTAGTCTCCTACTGTTTTTGATATGACTTCATACTTAATATGAACTATATGACATAATATGAAAGATATCGGAATATTCAGCATATGCCAAGGACCTTTTTTCTATTGAATAAATTTAATTTGTTTATCAAAGAAAAATAATAACTTATTTGACTAGATACCTTACACACATAATACACACATACTTATATAATTTTATATAAACTATCTACTTAATAAAATTATACATTAAATTTTACATTCTAAATAAAGTTGTTGGCAATCTACAACTTAATTTGACATAGCAGTAAATCAAGACGGTATCTGCAATAAAAATTTAAAAAGTAAAATGACATTTATTTTGGCTCGCTCATTAGCGTGTTCGGATACACGCCGCGGCAGTAGCGGTTCAAAATGGCGGCTTTGGAATGACATGTTGATATATTACCACTAATTACTCAAAAGTGGGGAGGTGTTTATTGAAAATAGCTGTAAGGTGACGACGAGACGTGTCTGCTCCGATCTCTATGTCCGTTTGAAACGACTTCCGTAATATATTAAGTACGCTATTATTAGTTTTGTCAATAGGCACAGGCAATTACCTAAAATGTTTTGCCTCCTATACCTACCACATAAATACAGTATCGTAAAGTGTGTGTGTCGTAAGATGACTAAGGAAATACCATACCATATGCTTCTACCAGTTACCATAGTAGGTAACTGGTAGAAGCGTTACTTGCATATTATCACTTTACTGCGGTTAGCTATCCGCCTACGAAGCGTGAAAGAAAGGAGGACAAAAAAATATAAAGTAGGTTCTCATAGAGGTTAGCGTGGTAGCTATGACATAAGCCTCCCTTCGGGGGTGGCTTAAATCCAGCAGTGGATCTTCCAGCTGATACATGTAAATAAATAAGCATACCAATCTTATAAATAGATCAAATAAATTATACAATTAAACTTATTTAGCGCGTGCCAAGTATCTACATAAAAATTTGGCTACAAACGGCCATCAGTCAGAACATTATGCAGTCTTTTGTCTTCGTTGTAATAAATTGAAAGTAGACAGGCTGATTGTATCAGTCAGTTATCTGTGTGATACTTTGTTACAGGCTGCCCGCCCACGTCAGACTTTTTGTAGGATAGATAATCGGGAAGATTTTTCCTCCGATTCGTATGACCGATTTTGTGGCCGACTCAACGCCTATGTCCGACACTTTGTTGTGGCTATCGTCTTTCCCTTGCAAATGCATGCGGCCCACAGACTAAGTAGAGATGACGGGGCCGGCTGTCGGTGAGTGTGCGTTTACGCATACATTTCCAAACGTTCCATTTTCACTGATATTCGAATCGGTCGGGATGCACCGATTTTATTTCTGACCGACGTTTTGTAGGACGTGTACGTTGCACTATTGCTATCAGTACGTTCTATTTTTCTCCTACAAAGAATCGTTCACGGATTATCGGACGTGGGCGGCCAGCGATATTGTTTATAAAGGTCGCAGTCTTCTTTATTGCACATCACTTTTTAACAGAAAACAGAACAGCACTACATTAGGTAAGAAGTTACAATGGGCAGTTTTAGGTATATCTAAGTATTACTAGCGCCACGCTTCGCTTCTCATCGGTATTAAAAAATAAAAAAATAGGTACCGTTGCTCGGCTTGGTTCACTATTATTGTTACTGCTCGGCTTCTTTAAGTGATAGGTTAATATATAATGTACCGAAACCTTCCGTGAGAAATGCACAATCTTCTATATTATAAAAATGAATCGATGAATGTGTGAATTATCGTTACTACTCGGCTTCTATAGTTGATAAGTTGATGTATTATACACCACATCCATATTCAATGGGTGATTCTCGGTACTAAAGCGCTGCGCGTTCAAAAAGACAAACGCTTTCTAGCGACTTCCTTGTAAACTAAGATGGATAATAAATAAAGTAATAATACTACTAATCCGCTATCCCTCTGCAAAAGGCATCTTCTCATAGAGAAGTTATGATCATTATCCCTGCTCAAGTCGGATTTTTCAATTTTGGCATTTTTTGGCGAGATTAGATTTTCTGATGACGCTTTTTTTTTAAATCACTTAAGTTCGTATTTCAGTCATATTAGTAGTCACACAGGTTAAAACCGGATAAGTATTTAACCAGGTTTTGAACCACAATTTCGTGTGTGTAGGTACCTAAGTACAAAACACAGAAACATATCCAGTACATACAGATCATAAATTGATACTAATTGCCATAAAACAATATTAGGTATTTTTTATTTACCATATATCTTTTTGTTACCAGGATCTTGCTCCTCAAGAGGCAAGCGCGCTCGCACGGCATTTAGCGCCCAGCAGATCAAGAGCTTAGAGGCGGAGTTTGAGAAGAACCGCTACCTCTCCGTAGCAGCGAGAGGCAGACTGGCCAGGCAGTTGAGACTCACCGAGACACAGGTTGGAAACTAAACCACTTTCACTGCACAGTGATCTGCAAGCCCATTGCATATTTTGACACTAAACTTTGACGTCAACTATTGACCACTGACGCTAGCCAATACGAAATTAGTTGTTTTGAGCTTAAAGGTATTTATTTAGTCACTTAAGAGCAATGAGATACGCATATCTACAGGTGTACCTACTTAACTATAATTAATAGTCAATAAGAGTTTTCTAAAATGGCGCCCACGAGGTAGCAACACTGAGGCGTCAGGTCCAGGCACTTGTCAAAGCGCTTTCAATCAACCAATTAACTGTGAACGATTCTATTGATTTCAAACTGTAAGTACATGAATTTTGATTTTGAATTTTTGTGTATGGAAGACATTTCACCTAAGTGGCGCCAACTGGTAGCTAAAGTTTTCCTAAACACACTCATTGTTTATAACTTGGTGTTGTTTACATTCATTCACCGCACGCGAACAAATGATATAGATCTTCGCTGGTTTTAGCACAAATAAGCCGAGTCGACCAGGGAAGTATCTCCCTTACCTCTTACTTATAATCTACCTTAGAATATAAACGAACGATTTTCAGACGAGAAGTTTTAATTATTAACACGGAGTGTGGAAACTGTCAGTAAATAGTCGCTTCCTAATACGTGGGATCCAAGTTGATCCAACTTACCTGACAAAATATTTAAGTAATATGTTACACACCTCTGCCTTCCTCTTCGGCAAAAAAGGCTTGAAGCTCAGTACCTTGTAATAGTTAGCAATGATTCTAATCATATCGGTTTTGTTTCTATGAATTATTATTAATCTAATCAATTATAATAATATTAATTATCTAATTTCCGGCTTGATACGAAGACGGCGATGCCGGATCGGTGTGTCATGCTCGCGAACAGGTTTCTTCGATGGCAAACAAGCATACGGCCACAGAAAATGCTAAGAAAAGACCACCAAGCCTTTGCCGACCATTTAGAGAGAAGGGAATGAGGAAAATAAAGGAAGAAGCGGAGGATGTAACTAGGCTTTCGGGCGCTCGTACTCGTCACTCACCGAGCGATTCGTATTTTAGTATGTAAACTAATACTTTTTACGTCGGTATTATACGAGAGCGCAGTGCTTCACCCCTCGATCCGGCCCATTCAATAAATTTCAGCATATGTAAATGCCATTCAGTATTGTGCTGTATTGACCAGGGTTCTTTTAGAATTAACATAATATATCTGTAAAGAATTGATATTGTTCACAATAAATTTAGGATGGCCACTAAACTTAATAAGAGTAGTCTAAGTTTTTTTGCCAGTTTTTCTAATGGCTAAACTTTACTAAATTAGCAATAGGAAAATTTTGCTGGATATTATAACGTTCATTGGTAATATATAATATTATCAAAATTTAGAGTATTAAACTAGGGAGATGGTCCTTTAATGTATGGCGTGAAGAAATTTGTCTGACTAACGCTCAGCGCACAGCGTAACACCATCACACACACTTGAAAAATGACATTTCCCGTCACAATAACATGCACACTAAACTAAAACTATCTCACTATCACAAATCACTTACACTAATATAGAACAAGACAAAAATTGTCAAGTACCTTGGCAAGAATATTAGTACTGTAGGTACCTAAAGATCTTTGGCTGCAGAATGTCACAATAGGTACCACCAACTATTGACTACAATTAAAATGAACCAATAATAAATTGTTTCAGATAAAAATATGGTTTCAAAACCGAAGAACGAAATGGAAGCGAAAATACACAAACGACATTGAATTACTTGCTCAACAGTACTATAGTAGCTTAGGTATCGTGAGTCCACGGCCTATGTTCGTTGGCGACCGGCTTTGGATCTTCAACTACCCGAACAGAGTCCCGCCCACACAACAACAGCAGTGGATGAAGTCTCTTACTCATATGAACACTCAAAATCAAATCATCGACAGAAATAATATGTTTAGGTCCTTACCAAAACCAGATATTCCTCTAATGCCTCCTAGTGTGTTTCCAAACGAACGCGTCTACATGGACCGTATGAATTTAGCGGGGAACTCAAATATCAAAATGCCCGCCCAATCTCGCATTCTGCCAAGAGAGGTCTTTAACATGTCACAAAGAAGTATGGATGTGTACAAAAATAATATTTTAAACCATAGCAGTCCACCGCAAGAGTCCAATATCGATCATTTGAGGAGGTTGGAGGAGAATTTTAGTATTTAAGTTTAGTAGGTTAGGTATATTTATGATTTGAAGTTTTGTAAATAAAAGTAAGTTATTCTATATAACTAGTTTTATGTTATACCATTCTGCTTAGATTTTACGACGTCCCAGCCTATATAATACTTCTACTAAGGGGTGAAACACCTAGGCGAAAATCTGTAAATCAACGTATCCTGTCACAGCTTATTGGCACCCTACATAATTTAAAGATAGCTATCTACCTACATTAATTTTATTTGTACAATACCCACAATTCACTGAAGAGTTAACGACCTCACTGCCTGCTAGTGAAGTCGGTAAGTATTATAATATTATTCTTCAATAGCTATCAACAACGCACTCAATTAATACTGTGAAACCAACCAAGGTGGTAGAAAAATCAAACAATATAATGTGACGTAGCAGCACGTCCCTATCAGCCTACCAAGCTGGATGTATTATAGCAGAAGCTGTCCAAACTTATAAGGCTACCTGTTCATAGAGTTCATTCATATAAAATATTAGGAGATTATGTAGCAAGGCTGCGAAGTGGAGAAACAAAACCTCGCTCAGTTTTTCTAGACAGGTCTTTGTGAAGAGGTAATGGATGTCTTTCACGCGACGTGACTCTACTCGCATAGTAGATGAAAGATACGAGGTAGATCTATCACTATTACGCGGAAGTCCTAAGCCTCTAATTGATGACGAATTTAAACATTACTAATCTTTTTGATATAGGTATATCTACTGTTTTATCATCAGGTATTGTTGCCAAGTACTCTATAACTAATGATAAGGGTGGCGGGCAACTGACGGATGATGGCGGCTCACCGGGCAAGGTGGCAAAAACTGGAGGTGGCCTATGACCAGGAGTGGACATCTTTTGACTGATAAGTTGATGATGGATGACTCTTAACTATAAGCACTGTCTTATAATTACTATAGTAATACTGTGCTATAAGGTACCTATTTACATAATAATTAAGTAGGTAGATCTTATCTAGAGACAAGCTGCGCCCCACGACTCCGCCCATGCGCAAGAAGGTATGAATCATTTCAAATGATTGTTAATTTCATTCTAACAACATGTTTTAAATTGGGTCCTCAAAAAAAGAACAACCTTTGAAATGGAAAATAGAGTAGCTTAGATGCTATTAATAGCAAAATTTTAAAAACATACCGTTAAAGGTATTTAGCCATTCAAAGTTCGAACTATTTACGTTATATTATTTTGGTAAAAAAGTAGTTGACGGTAGTAGATCCACGCTGGTTTCAGCATGAATGGGCCGGATCGTCCGGGGAAGTACTACTACCCTCTCATAGAAGATCGACTTAAGAGTAGTAGTATCCTTACTACTGCGTTTCGTTCGGTGAGTGAGAGTGCCGGAGGCCAAATTTCTCCCCTTTCCTCACCTCCCTCATTCCCTTCCCCTAACCCCATTCCCAGCCGTCATAGTGGAGGCCAGCATACCAGCAGTTTAAGACGATAGCTTTTGGTATGGTGACCACTTCTGGATTCCACTGACTGCGTACCATCAGGCGGGGTGGTCACTTTGGTAGGCTAATATATACAAAAAAAAAAAGTAGGTACCTAAAGACTTTATACCTACAAAAGGTTTCCTTTGCCAGATTTTCATTATTAACTACCATTAAAAGTTATTTTTCTCCAAGATGTTCAGTAGGTAGACCTACTTCATTAATAAAAAAAAAATTACAATAAATACTAAGACATGTATAGATATTAAAAATTATTAAGTAGGTACCTAATGCTACTGGCATACATCGGCCTGTCTCTTAGAAGAAGGCCTGATAGACCTGAAATATAGTATATAGGTAGGTAGATAGGTAGGTACCTACGATACTTTGTTGTATCAAAGTTATTTTGAATGATAGTGAAAAGTAGGTACTGACTACTTGTACCTACAAAGAGTTTGGATACCTTTCTGTGGCTAGGTCATGCTATTAATTCTCTAAAATTTAGAAAATGCTGGTAACTATAAGTTTTGTACTTGCATTGGAACGTCCAAATCAACCCAATGATCACCTGCCTAAGTACCTATTCTTTGAGAAATACTTAGGTAAGTAAGTAAGTAAGTACTTGAAAGTGGTTTAATAAAACTAAATTTTCTGTCGTGAAACAAAGAAGTCTAGTATTTAGTATTTCGTTTAGTAATTTTTAGGCAGAACTCTGTTGATTAAAATTCGATTTCTCAATTCAGAAACCGGCTGTAAGTCTAGTTTTTGTTTAAAACTGAACTCTTCAAAAAATGTGGAACGCTTCACGATTTTGCGTGTCATCCTTGCGCAGGGGCCATGCTAATCTTCTCTGTATCGTTCCAATTTTAGTATATGTACTGCCGAAGCAAGTACACTTGCTTTTGCTAAACTTTTGTATATATACTGACTCCGTGTGAAAACTTTACAAGCGCGAGTTAGGATTTTTCTAAATTTATATAAATATACGAAATATTTTGAAATAATACTACTTTAACTTTAATTCCAATAATAAACAAAGTATATTAAGTAATAAATCTATACGATTTTATAATTAGATATCATAAGATATTCATCAAATACTGTATATTTTACAAAACTGCAATAGTAGCGCCATCTAGTTAACTCATTAGAAGTAACCGCCAAGCAAAGCAAAACGTATGCTACAGAATTCTGATGGAGTAGAACAGATGGCGCTAACCAAACTAAATTAATGTTGTATAGATCAAATTATCAAAATTAAAAAAGTTATAACTGCGTTTTTAGTGTTTAGGGCACAGAACAAGTACATACATAGAAGGAGTGTTAATCGCCCTCATATACTTGTCCTATTTTTCCAAATAAGCCGGATACATTGAAAAGAAAGAGACAAATAATTTAGCTAAGGACGCCCGGTGTACACTGTAGAAACGTCAATTTGGTTACCTTTGGTTACCTTTGGATGCCGAATTAAAAAGTGAACTAATGTCAAATGTTCCAACTTGTCAAGGCCTCTAGACAATTTAGTCGGATTAAACCGCCGCTCGTAATTTTCATTGTTGTTTATCTGTTTTGTGAAATAATCTAAGTTATTTAATAATTACATAGTGCTATTGTGAAGTAAAATTCAGCCCATTGGATAAGCAAAGTCCTGCGTTATTGTAGGTTGTAAATTACATTCTTTTCGCAAAGAAAATCAAGTTTAAATCGTCAACTTCCATCGGTGAGTAGATAACAAACCAATAATATATACTAAAAACCTATATATACGTGCAAAATACCTAAGTGATTTATACTTTACTATACTGCAATCATATTATAATCGTCTGTTTGCCATTCGATTCAGTAATTTTTAAGTATTTTACATTTTTACCAATTTGTGTAGTCATGTTCAATAGTGTTGTGACTTGTGCTGCATATTTTATCGATGACAAAAATATTACTATAATTTGTGTTAACGATTTTGTGGTAACTATCTTTGTACCTTTCATAGTGTTTCATACATTGTGTTCTTTTGCAGGTTTCCGAAAGATCAGACCGGAAGATCCATGAAGCAAATTAAGAGAGAATTATGTTATATATTATATTGTTACACGTTTAACGTTCCAGCGGTGAGGACGAATCTACTCAAATTTGCTCCATTGTCACGCGCCATACGACTTATTAATATTATTTCTATAGAAATTAATATTTTCAATGTACCCTGTCAAAATTCAAAGATGTTGCACAAAAATGTATAGTATTGGATAAATAGGTATATTTATTTAGTAATTTTTTTAGGTTTTTTTATGATATCGTATTGGATTTTTTATCTGTAATGATATTGTAAATACTTTTTCAATAAATAAATAAATAAATGTTCTAGATGACTACAGAAATTTATTGATAAAATTGATCGGGAAAAATTTCTAATAGTACCAATTCATAACATAACAAAAAATATTTTAGCTTATGCACAAATAATCAGGACATTCCTAAACAAAACTGTAATTTTAAGGGGCAGTAATAATGTGTTTCAATATTATCTATACATATAATAAAAATGTAACCGATCGCTGTCTGTACATGGAAGATATATGAGAAAAAAATTATTGGGGCCTTTATCAACGCAAATAGAACCCAAAACAATGATTGTTACAATTTTTGTCTGTTTGTCTGTTTGTCTGTTTGTCTGTTAGTCTGTTTGTCTGTTTGTCTGTGCGTTTGTTCACGCTAATCTCAGAAACGGCTTATCCGATTTAGATATGGTTTTCACTAATACATTGTGGTAAGCTTCACTTAACATTTAGTGTTTGTTTCATGTCAATCGGTTCATAAATAAAAAAGTTATGCCAATTTAAACAATCACGTCGAACATTTGTTAATTTACTACGAAATCTGATAGAAACAGAGACTTTAACAGGTTACGGAATAGCTGATAGCGTTTTTATTCTTCGGATTCCGCTCATTCTAAACAATCTTCCGTTTAGTTTTAAATGAGTCCAGTTTCCAGTGAGCCTATGTTTCGCGATGACAATTAATAAAGCCCAAGGTCAGACACAACTAAAAGTTGTGGGTGTGGATCTAAGTATTAGCTGTTTTTCGCACGGTCAGCTTTATGTGGCTCATCACGTGTTAGCATTCCTAGCAGGCTGTATGCTTTGATCCCTGATGGCTATACGTCTAATCCATACATCCATACACCCATACATATTATATAAGGCTTTGTCCTGACTGACTGACTGACTAACAGACAACGCACAGCCTAAACTGCTGGTCGTAGCGACTTGAAATTTGGAGGGTGTGTTTGTCTAAATGTCTAGAGGTTGTACTAAAAAAGGGTTTTTTAAAATTTAATTGCTAAGTGTGTGAAAAGGGATGAAATCGATTTTATGAATCTTCTTCATTTTTTAACTTACAGTTTTGAAATTTTATTTTTAATACTTCTATTTAAATAAAAAATATCCTTATAATTTTATTTTAACAGGGGTGGATTTAGAGGGGTGAAATTAGGGATGAAATATTCTATACAAAGATCTTTAGCTTCTGAAGCTAGCGACTCGAAATTTACAGGGAGGGGGAGGGAGGGAAAGGAGGGAGGAAAAGGAGGAACTGAGGAGAAGGAGGAAGGGAGGGGAAAGTGAGAGGGAAGTGATGGGGAAGTGAGGGGGAAGTGAAGAGGAAGTGCGGGGGAAATGCGGGAGAAGTGAAGGGAAAGTCAGGGAGAAGTCAGAGGGAAGTAAGGGGAAAGCCAGGGAGAAGTGAGGGGAAAGTGAGGGGAAGTGAGAGGAAAGTGACGGAGAAGTAACGGGGAAGTGAGGGGAAGTGAGGGGGAAGTGAGGGGGAGTGAGGGGGAGATAAAAAATAGTATGAAAAACAGTATTTAAACAATATAAAAATGTCTATTGGAAAAAACGAAATTCACGCGAGCGAAGCCCAAAAGGTCACTCACTCACTTATCACGAAATCTCAGAAACAACAAGTGCTAGGAATCTCAAACTTTGCATTGTCATTCCTGTTAGAATATAGGTGCTCACTTAGAGTGATTTTTGTACTTGGAATTTTGCGAAATCCATCCCCTAAGGGGGTATAAAGGGGTGGCAAAGTTTGTATGAAACTTTTATAGTTTTTATCTTAGGATTACCAAATTACTAGAAAATACTCTTTTTTAATATTCAGAAACCACCCTTATTAAATGGGCAAATAAGAGTCGCAAGTTTGTGTGAAAGTGGTTTGTCAGTTTTAGCGGTAGCGGGCTTAAACTGGATTCGCCATAGAGACGGATAATACTGATACAATGTACGATTGCCATAAAATCAGGCACGCAATATTCTCATAGAGGCACCCATCTGAATTTTCACGCGAACGAAGTCGCGGGCAACAGCTATTGGAAATATAATCATACATTTGTGACATGAATCTTACAGCTGTGTTTTATTTTTACCTTGGGGTATCTGCTATACTAAGAAAGTCAAAAGAACAGAGGGCCGATACCGGTATTTTGGCGATCCACACACTGCCCCGCACTACGCTGCGGGAGCGTGGCGACGCGGTGACGGTGCCACGCGTGCAGATGCGAGAGTGCTGGTCTGCATCATCAATCACGCACATTACTGCAGAACACGGTGTCCATACCGTCTGGCCCCGAACCCACGCGCGTGAGTACGTGTTTCTCTGCATGTAAGCGTGTGATCAGTAACACAGCGCTTAAATGCGTTTTCAGTGTGTTGCACCACGCGTGATTTCTATACAAAGAGAGATACTTACAAACAATACAAGAACACGCACGCTCGCACTACGCTCCGTGATGCGAGGTAGTGTGTGGATCGATCATGTATATTTCAATTTTCAATTTATTTAATTTATTCATATACAATTTACATTGTGTTTGAACTTACAGCATGAAACATGAATATAAACTTCAAATTATTTCACATTGAAAATGCTCCTGGCGCCGCTGCCGGCCTATGCCTCTCCGGTGAGGTGTAAAACGGCCGTTTGTTTCTTGTAGTTCGTTTACGAGAGCTTTTATGGAACCAGACCTCATTTTATTAGCATGTCTGTTAATTTACCATAGCCCATAGACAAATTTCATCTATCGATATCGATAAACTGTCAGAAGGTATCGTAGCACTATTAAACTTCTATTTGTCTCTGAGTGTGTACGCTTTATTCTCCTAATAGTCCTTCTATGCTTTAGTACTTGTTCTGTGGTTTAGGGCGATATCGGTTAATACTAGCCAATATCTGTTTCACAGTTATGTGCGCTACGACCAACTAGCTTACCAAGTGTGGTGAATTTGAAACGTTTTCAGGCTATAGTGGTACCTATATAGTTTTGTTTACTCTATGAAACTTATTTGATAATACACAAGTAAAAGGAACACTCTCGTGTTTGTAGATCACTGTCGTTTCTAATAGAATGACTTACCTCTGTGACTTTACGGCCTCCCTCAGACTTGAGACTATCTGAAACTTACCCCCAATCAAAATCCAACATAGTCTTATAATTACAAAAGGTCAGTAAGCCTCATAAAGATAATATAGAGAGGATTTTCATAAAATTCCTATTCGTAAAATATTTATTGTTACCACGAGATCGTCAAAAAAATTGGTGAGGACAACCATGGGAGCAGCCAGCAGCGGCAAGTTCTGGAGTGACTACGACGAATCGGAAGACGCAGCGTAGACAGTCCTCACAACTGTCTGAGTCGGAATTAGTCAGTGCAGATGCCGATTTTAAACCAATTGCCTTTTTATGGCATTTATTAAAATTATTCTACAAAATAATAATATTAATGTTCATACAAAACTGAATAATGTTGATTTTATTGAACAAAAAAAACCGGACCAGTCAAAAAATCAAGCCTTTTCATACGATACTACGATACCCTACATGACATGGATACCTTTTGCTCTCCTCACGCTACCGGCACAGAGTAGATAAGCCATACAGAGGCAAAGCTTCCTAAGAAAGTGCAAAATGTTTACCTATTGTGGTAGGATTAAAACCTTTTTTTTCTGACTTCTCTCAATCCCTTCACCTATCCCACTCCCTTCACGGTAGGCAGCAGAGTCCCTGGCAATGCGCGAGCAATGGCAGAGACTGAGTCGTCAATGAGCGACAGTTATCACTTACGATCACGTGGGCTGTTTGTTAGTCTGCGACAGCTGTCGGCAATAAAAAAAGTAACTTTTGTTTCTGATCCCCTACACGGAGGATCAGAACGGAATAGAAAATAAAAAAATAAAGCGGTTACCCAGTGTATCAGACTCAGGGGATCAGACCGAAATAACTCTATATATTATTATGTACTTACTGATTTTTATATCTCATTTCAACAAATAGGATTAACGTAGTGAATAAGGAAAAACATCTGTCGTTTTGTCTTTTTAAGTAGGTAGCTAAATTCGATATATTTTAGTGTTTTAAGCTGACAATATCATAAAAGTTTTGTTACCAATGTGATTTTATAAACATTTTCTTTCGTGTATTTTTCAAGTAGGTAAGTACCTACAAAATATGAAAGAATTTGCTGAACCTGAGCAAATATGAAAGTAAGTTCACTGAGTTAAACTTAGATAGAACGCGTTAAAATAAACAATCATACTTATTAAATATCATTAACATAATTTATCTTTAATCAAACTTGTCTTATTGAATATAAATATTAACATATTTATTGTATTTTCAATCGATAAAATAATTAACAACTAACTTTAACGTGCGTCGTACTGACCCTGAGATTGTCAACTGGCTGTGTCAGCGTCAACTGGTTTTTTCAAGTCTCGCCACGTACGTGACAAGCGGCGCGGCCAGTGGACACGCACACATGCGCCGGCGCCGCGTGCTTGTAGTAGTGCAACCGATTTGCGCGGTTGTATGAAGCTTTGTCTCTGTACGTATCTACATTGTCTACTGGCATACATCGGCCTGCCTCTTAGAGGAAAGCCTGATTGACCTGAAACATAGTACATAGGTAGGTAGGTAGGTAGTAGTAGGTACCTACTATGCTTTATTGTATCAAAATTATTTTGAATAAAAGTGAAAAGTAGGTGTTGGTACTGACTACTTGTACCTAAAAAGAGCTTGGATATTTCTGTGGCTAGGTCATGCTATTGATTTTCTCAAATTAAAAATAAGTAAATGCCTGTAACTATCAGTTTTGTACTTGCATTGAAACGTCAAAATCATGCTCAATGATCACCTGCCTAAGTACTTACCTAATCTTTGAGAAATAATTAGATAAGTAAGTACTTGAAACTGGTTTAATAAAACTGATTTTCTGTCGTGAAACAAAGAAGTCTTAAGAATTTAGTATTTAGTTTAGTAATATTTAAGCGGATCTCTGTTGATTAAAGCTCGATTTCTCAATTCAGAAACCGGCTGTAAGTCTAGTTTTTGTTTAAAACTGAACTCTTCAAAAAATGTGGAACGCTTCACGATTTTGCGTGTCATCCTTGCGCAGGGGCCATGCTAATCTTCTCTGTATCGTTCCAATTTTAGTATATGTACTGCCGAAGCAAGTACAATCGTTTATGCTAAACTATTGTATATATACTTACTCCGTGTGAAAACTTTACAAGCGCGAGTTAGGATTTTTGTAAATTTATATAAATATACGAAAAATTTTCAAATAATACAATATTAACTTCAATTCCAATAATAAACAAAGTATATTAATTAATAAATCTATACGATTTTATAATTAGATATCTTATTATTCATCAAAAACTGTATATTATACAAAAGTAGCAATAGTAGCGCCATCTAGTTAACTTGCTAGAAGTAACCGCCAAGCAAAGCAAAACGTGTGCTACGTAATTCCGATGGAGTTACACAGATGGCGCTAATTAAACTAGATTAATGTTGTATAGACCAAATTTTCAAAATTAAAAAGAGTTGAATCCGCATTTTTAGTGTTTAAGGCGATATCGGTTAATACTCACTGTCGTTTCTAATAGAATGACTTACCTATGTGACTGTATGTACCTCAGACTTGGAGACTCCCTGAGACTTAGCCCCCTATCCAAATCCAATAGTCTTATAACCACAAACGGTCAGTAATCCTCGTAGAGATGCTTTATAGAGATTTTTCGTTTAACTTACTATTCAAAAAATATTAATTATTACCACGAGATCGTCAAAAAAATAGGTGAGGACAGCCATGAGAGCGGCCAGCAGCGGCAAGTTCTGGAGTGACCACGACGAACCGGAAGACGCAGCATAGACAGTCCTCACAACTGACTGGGTCGGAATTAGCCATTACAGATGCCGATTTTGAACCAATTGCCTTTTTATGGCATTGAAGTCCAAGTCAAAGTCATGGCATGTATTTCATTTTGATCATAAAGTATGATGCTTATGAAAAGTAAACATTACATTTTGTCATCCAATTGACCTACAGCCAGTTCGCTGACGAGGTAGAGCTGTAAGAAGAACTGGCAAGAAACTCACGCCACTCTTTTCAATCGCCAGATAATTACAGTTATTTGAATGAGTTACAATTTAAACACTTAACGCAACCAAAGAACCATACAAAGTAATTATTACAAATTAACCAATTAATATAATACTAAGATTAAAGAAAGAAAAGAGAGGATTTCAATTATTTAGTTTCATCTAGTATGGTAATTTGACTACGTATTTTAATTAAACTGGTAATTGCACCTCCTGGTCACATTGCACGACAAGGTAATACTGGATTGAATATTAAAAGTATTTTTTATTATTATTTTACAAAATAATAATATTAATGTTCATACAAAACCGAATAACATTGATTTTATTGAACAAAAAAAACCGGACTAGTGCGAGTCGGACTCGCCTACTGAGGGTTCCGTTTAAATTTGTAAGTGCATATTACAGTGCAAACTATTAGGTACTACATACACCAAAATTATTAGTTACCTACCTATAAAAAAAGGAAAGAGGTTTTATTCATTCTTTGTCATAAATCGAAAACTGTACACCATAAAAATAGTTAAATCTGTTTAAGCTTGTGCCAATGAAGCCTTTTTAATACGATAACCCTACATGACATGCAACTCAATTCAAAATTTGGATCACCGTTCCTGGCATATAGGCCCTGTTTTTTAATGATTTAAATGTATAGTTTTCATATTTTCCCTATACCAATTTATTTTTATTTTATTCAGGGTAACAAACAAGTATACAATAATTTAATTACAGATAAATAAGGTACAAATGAGAAAACGACATTTTTTTTTTTTTTTATATTAGCCTACCAAAGTGACTCCACCCCGCCTGATGGTAAGCAGTCAGTGGAATCCAGAAGTGGTGGCCACCATACCAAAAGCTATCGTCTTAAACCGCTGGTATGGTGGCCTCCACTATGGCGGCTGGGAATGGGGTTAGAGGAAGGGAATGAGGGAGGTGAGGAAAGAGGAAAGGGGGGAAATTGGGCCTCCGGCACTCTCACTCACCGAACGAAACGCAGTAGTAAGGATACTACTACTCTTAAGTCGATCTTCTATGAGAGGGTAGTACTTCCCCGGACGATCCGGCCCATTCATGCTGAAACCAGCGTGGATCTACTACCGTCTAAACATTACTGTACATTATTGTAGACATTATTGTATACTCAGCACCGTATAGTTGTAGTTTAAGACTGTATCAGATCTATTACCTACTTGCCAAACTTTATAGTTCTAGTGCAATGAAAAAAACGCTATACCTAAATTTTGATTCCATTGAGTGTCGAAATATAAGATTTTTGAGGCATAAACGGTCGTATATTTTTTTTACGTTAACTTAGGAGTTTGATTTTTTTACAGCTTCAAGAGACTGTGGACCTGAGTATATCGTTTTAATTTCAACTCAATACCCTTACGCGTTCCCGAGATAAAGAGTCTTGACAGACAAACGGACAGATAATAAAGTTTTTTTCTTTTGAGTTACCCGTTTATAAACGTTAATATTAGGGTTACGTAGGTGCCTACGTAACCCTAATATTAACGTTTATAAACGGGCAAGCACACAGACTAGCAGTAAATTAATAAATAAAGGTATTAAGGGTCCCTTTAGCAGTGAATAGGTTATACACGGCAAATGAGATAGCTTTCAATTTTAAACCATCTACTTTTAGATCGCTGGGCCTTATTATTATTATTATTTATTTATTTATTTATTATAATAAAGAGTACATAATAAACTTATAAGATAATACAAAGTCCCACAAAACTTGTTGAGCTTACCCGAAGGATCCCGATTTTCCTCTACATACAGTTCGCGTAATTCATTACCGTTGACATAATACGGTTAAAAATTAGAGATTTGACACGAGGTGTGTCAAATCTCTAATTTTCAACCGATAGGCCGTTCGTAGAATCCAAAATAATAAGTTCAATGTTTAAGCAATGTTTTTGTTTTTTTTTGTTATGTTGTTATTTTTGTAATACATATTAATTATAACGTCGTACTTTTATCAATTATTTTCCTATGTTATAAACTTAAACACCGCCCCCGATTTTACACCATGATATAATTATGTTCACTCAAACACTTACTAAGATTAAGATGAATAGAACAATAATAAATAAAATAGTAAAACAAATAACATTAATTACATGTAACATACAGTTAAAATACTTGAAACCTAATTTGTAATTAAACCCATTTAACTTTTTTCTATTTTGAGTAATTTCGGGATTGATGGTCACAAGGGTAGAGACATCCTATAGAAATGCCTTGTAGTGTGTGTATCACCTCCTTCGCATATAGTATATAAGGAATGTTAGTTGTAAGTTAATACAGTATTGTTCGAGCATTGATTCGTTTCATTACTTCCACCTAACACCTTTATACATTGCATGGCGACCCTGCCAGTGCTGCCACGTTGGCAGCGCTGAGCACGAGTATACTTCGCATTGTTTTTTCTTTTGTGATATAGACATTAATCAAACCTAATGAAATAAAATAATAATATGGAAAACATTGTCTAAAATGGAATGGTGTACAACATATACTATGGTGTTTCGCTGGGCGCTGGGAGTTGATCCGGTCAGATGTGGAGCAGCCGGCAGAAGTTGGCGCCCAGGGTGCAGGTGCAGCGTTGAGGAGACTTCGCTGCCCTGCATATACAGCGGGCTAAACGTGAGTGTAGTGGAATGATGTTTGTCAAGTGTCGGTAAAAACTATAATATTTAATAGTGAGGAAGAATTGACTAAGATTTACGCGCTTTTTAATGTTTATGTGTGGTAGCAGTGGCGTAGCGTAGTGGGGGCAGGGGGGGGCGGCCCGCCCCGGGCGGCACTTTTTAGGGGCGGCAAAATTTCACAGTAGATAATAAAATATATTTAGTAAATATTTAAACCATTTCATATTTTTTACGCAACTATAAATTCGGACCGATTGAAAAGTGCACGAAATTTTTTTTACTTATTCTGTGACTAATTCGGGGAATCCGCTTTCTTTGAATGATATTTTGTAGCGAATGACAACACCGCCTATACTGACTTGCGGGGATTTATCGTATTTGATTTTGTGCTTGTTTTGTTTATGGCTTAAAATCGGCAAGAATGTCTTCTATTTTATTACATATTACTATAGAAGTATTAAGTTCAATATTGTTTATTACGTCCCTCTAAGAAAGTACGTGATGCTTTGACAATAAAATTCAAAGAAATTTTAGTCATGGATCTTCAGTTGTTTAGTTCACACTGTTTCGTAACTGTGATTTTTGTGCAAATAAGTACGTGTAGTGAATGAATGTTAAATGAATGAATAATGAAATTATTGGATAACTTTGTGAAAATTTTAATTTTCCGCTACGTGTGTTCAACTGTGTGAGTATTAAATATTTTATTTATATAATTGCATTTTGTACAGTGTGTTATGTTGTTCAAGCTTTAAATTATGAAAATCCGGCCATGTCCGAGTTTTACACTCGCATGACCCAGGATTCCGAACAAATATTTTTAAGTTTTCGGTTTTCAGATTTTAGCCTATCATAGATTATAGATGTGCTATAAAATATACCTAGTTTTTGAATTGTTCGATAGTTTATTTTGTAACTCTAACTTTTATCATACAATATTTATTTATTTTAGTATCAAAAATGAAAAGAGTAATAAAGAAAGTGGGGCAGCTTACCGTAATAAGAGAAAAACTAATTTGGAAAATATTAGAGCAAATGAAGGGGCGAGGTGAACCCTAATTTTAAGTAGAAGGTACAATTACCTACTTAAAATTACGACGATCGACATGGTAATACTTATGTACCTGTTATATCAATGGTTGAAGTAAGAACTTTGTATTAATAAACGTGATCGTAAAACAAATAAACCTTTTTATTTAAAATCTATCTTGTATAATGCAAAATAATGATGACTGTTCTTGCCAAAAAGTTCTCTAGAACTGATGTATATATAATGTATGGTATAGGTACATTAAAGTGAAATACCTATTTAAAAGGGCGGCCAAATTGTCTTCCGCCCCGGGCAGCCGATACCCACGCTACGCCACTGTGTGGTATTAATTAAAAGTGCAAGTATTTTAATTATGTGGTGCTTAGGTAGGTACTCAATTATAATATGTAAAATAGATAAGTTTTTTTAGAATTATTAGTGTGCCTGTTGACAATAATTAACATTTCAATAGAAAATTTAAACAATTTTTTTTGCAATAAGCAACGGTGTCAAATCGCATTCTCGCTTATCTTTCTCCTAAACGGTTGCACGTGTGAGGATGATGTCATGTCGATGTTATGTGATGCAGTAGGAATCATTCGAGATGGTAATTGACACTACATGGCAACAATTATGTATGAAGTTTGTTGTAGCTTTGTTTAGATATTTGGTTGACATGATTATAATATGACTCGGATGAATGATTTGTTTAAAAAATTTGGATAATGTAAGAATGACTTGGTATACAAGGTTTAAGCGTGTGACAATGGGCTGATCACCCAAATTCAAAGCAGATTTTTGTAGACCAAGTAATTCAATCTGATTGTTATAATTTATAATTAAAGTACCTACACATCGTTGCATTGAGGTACACATCGTAAGGTACAATTTGGGGTTAATGTCCTCTATTTGATCATGGTGCAGACGAGATCTCTCTGTGAGAATAGTTGGAACGTTAGTAGGCCAAAGTTGCCAGAAATAAATAGAATATAATCGATAAATAAATAAAGTGTAAAATGGGCTCAAAGTGATGATGAATAATAACAAATAAGGCGTTTCAACAGATGAGGGGTTAAGAGCAAAAATACTTAGTACCTTACGATAATGGATTAAATAATGTAATAATAAATGCATGTGTATCTTACCTCGTAATTATATAGAAATAGAATTTGCCTCGTCGTACGATTAAGAGTTTGCAAGCATTGTGTAGTGAAATGATAATGAAATCACGTGTAGTGAAATTGTATGATGTTGTTCACACTTTATTGATAAGTTTTTTTTTACTGTCAGTAATTTTAATTAAAATATTTTAAATAATTTAATGTAATTGCAGAAGGTTCAACAAGTAATTGTCTCATAAGTATTGTATACTTCTCAATATTGTAATTGCCAACAGTGCCTAAATATTATGTTGTTAACTTAATATAACTTTAATTGATTTTTATACTCGTATAAATAATATAGTGACAAAAAAAAATAACTTTAAGTAAAAAACTTATTTTTTTTAAATAACGGGGGAGGTGTAGTGTGTGTATCACCTCCTTCGCATATAGTATATAAGGAATGTTAGTTGTAAGTTAATACAGTATTGTTCGAGCATTGATTCGTTTCATTACTTCCACCTAACACCTTTATACATTGCAGCCTGTATACCCCAGTAGAGGTGGCTTGGTAGGGTGTAAACCCGACTTACCCGTACAGCAGGTAAGTATAGCCTTGAATTAAGGTACAGTCGAAGTTACATACATACCTTTATACTTTTGGGCCTTGTGTCAAAGACGTTAAGGTCCCAAAGAGTAAATATATTTTGACCCCGACTGCACTATATTGGTTATTCAAGGAAATAGCCAAACTAGGAATACACAGTGTGGTCATTAGAGGAGGTGGCCCAATTAGGAATTCACATAGAGGTCATTCGAGGAATGGCCTTACCAGGAAAAGCACCTAATAGGAAATGGCCGAACAAGGAATTTAGTCGGTGGTCGTTGGAGTAAATGGCCCTAGGTGACCGAATCCGTACTAAGGTTATAAATAACTGTAGTACTACTGACCACAATGGTATTACGGTTATGAAGAAACTACTGTGGTACCACGTAACACTAGAGGAGCAACTCGTACCTATAGGCGTAGGAAGTTCTACAAACTTGACGAAAATGGAAATTGACAAAATAGAGGTTTCACGAAAAAATAAATTGACGGAAGCTGTTATTAAATTTCCCATCTGCCCCATTGATGGGGAGCTTGATGGGGCAGTTGGGAATATATCGTTTTTGTCGTAATGACATTGTAGCTGCCGGCAACAATCAGGAATCTGGTTTTTTTATTGTCATTTGTTTTCCTATCTGAAATACCTATGTACCCTAGGCATGTGGCGTTTCGAGACATTGACATATTGGAAAGTGGACGATTTGGGAAGTATAAAATCTGAGGTAGACTACTTCCTAGATCGTCCACTTCCCATAATGATTATATTCATTGTGGCAAGTGGGCGATCTAGGAAGTAGTCGTTTTAGGAATGGTCGTTGTGGGATATGATAGTTTTGAGAAGTGGTGTGAAGTGAAGTGAAGGAAATCAATTAAGGACAAAAACATTTTCGGGAAACTGATTATTTGGACCTCCTGTCAATCATATTAATATAACAGATTAGTGGCCGGGGCGCACGATGCCTTGCGGCGGCGGCGCAGCGTCGGAACAGTGCCGCTACGTCGTGATACATAGAAATATCTGTGGCATGTCACACGATGCGTTGTGGCGCCGCTCCGGACTTGCAACCGCGGTGCGGTGCGACGTCGGGGCGGCACCACTCAGTCGTCTTTTACGATCCATTTATATACAGACTGTCACACTGCTAAGCGCGGCGGCGTCGCTGCGACATAACGTGTGCCTACCGATACGGCGAAATCTTTCCTCTGTGGCGCCGCAACGTATCGTGGGCTCCGACCGTCAATCTCTAAGGGGTGGGGCAACCAACAGGAATAGGGTGTATAGTGTATACCTACCCTGTTAAGATTAATAAAAAATACATAGGGACTTATTATTACTAGTAATATTCCATAACATTTGGTTGTCATCACAGACAAGTTTACCTTGTCTGTATTATTATAGTAAGAGTAAAATTTAGAGCTGAGTGGTATCACGGTTATTACTACGGTTGTACTACAGTCATATTTTTATAACCGTAGTACCTGGGTACCACAATTATGAAAAACTAACTGTAGTTCCACTGGTGATACTACTGAGTGTACCACGGATAACAAAGGAAAAAATAAAATAAACATTAGTTTTAAATACATAATTTATTTCTATGGTACAAGATATTTCAATGATTGCTGTTACAGAATTTATATTGCAATATCAAAAGAAAATGTACAATGTAGTTAACGGCTTCCGGAACACTTAGTAGATCATACATTTACCGAATATTCTTCATTTTTATAACAATTTAGTCCATAAATATAAAAATCTATGTCCCATTTCGGTTTTACTGATTATATAAACACTTTTAAATCATCGGTTTTTTGTATATAAATAATTTCACCAAATTTTCCCTAAATGTCCATTTCCACGCATACGAGACACATTTTATTTATTTATATTAATAAAAACATAAAAAATAACAAGTCGCACATTCATTTCTTGCTTTTACACTTTTTTTAAGACAGTTGCCATAATTAAAAACTTGTTCTTAAAAACAATTTGAACGTTCAAAAATGCGTTCGAATAAGCACTTTAGGCATATTTTTATTGTCTACACTCCGTTTGAAACTGCGCAATGAGGTTTTAGTACAACCGACGACAACTGGTTGGAAATATCACATAAAAAAATTTAGAAGAATAGCAACTGTCTGACCGCCATTTTGGTTTGCATCATGGGGCTTACAAATATAAAATGCACGTTGTTCCGTATGTTGCATGTTGTGTTTGTATGTAATATATTGTATATGCTATGCGCCAGGCTTTGCTTACAAGTCCATATTGACACTTCACTTTACTGCTGCGTAACACGGTGTGGCTTTGTTTTACCTGCAATAGAAAGACAACATCTTATGTTTAATCAATTACGATGGTTTATTATGAGCGACAAATTACATTGAAAATAATAATATTGTCATTACTGTCGTCCTGCAGCGAGGTGAAGCGGTTGCCGAGCGCGAGCGGCTGCCTGGTGTGTGCGGGGTCGCGTTATTGAACTGCTCACCTGGCTAGCTGTCGTCCTGCAGCGAGGTGAAGCGGTTGCCGAGCGCGAGCGGCTGCCTGGTGTGTGCGGGGTCGCGTTATTGAACTGCTCACCTGGCTAGCTGTCGTCCTGCAGCGAGGTGAAGCGGTTGCCGAGCGCGAGCGGCTGCCTGGTGTGTGCGGGGTCGCGTTATTGAACTGCTCACCTGGCTAGCTGTCGTCCTGCAGCGAGGTGAAGCGGTTGCCGAGCGCGAGCGGCTGCCTGGTGTGTGCGGGGTCGCGTTATTGAACTGCTCACCTGGCTAGCTGTCGTCCTGCAGCGAGGTGAAGCGGTTGCCGAGCGCGAGCGGCTGCCTGGTGTGTGCGGGGTCGCGTTATTGAACTGCTCACCTGGCTAGCTGTCGTCCTGCAGCGAGGTGAAGCGGTTGCCGAGCGCGAGCGGCTGCCTGGTGTGTGCGGGGTCGCGTTATTGAACTGCTCACCTGGCTAGCTGTCGTCCTGCAGCGAGGTGAAGCGGTTGCCGAGCGCGAGCGGCTGCCTGGTGTGTGCGGGGTCGCGTTATTGAACTGCTCACCTGGCTAGCTGTCGTCCTGCAGCGAGGTGAAGCGGTTGCCGAGCGCGAGCGGCTGCCTGGTGTGTGCGGGGTCGCGTTATTGAACTGCTCACCTGGCTAGCTGTCGTCCTGCAGCGAGGTGAAGCGGTTGCCGAGCGCGAGCGGCTGCCTGGTGTGTGCGGGGTCGCGTTATTGAACTGCTCACCTGGCTAGCTGTCGTCCTGCAGCGAGGTGAAGCGGTTGCCGAGCGCGAGCGGCTGCCTGGTGTGTGCGGGGTCGCGTTATTGAACTGCTCACCTGGCTGGCTGTCGTCCTGCAGCGAGGTGAAGCGGTTGCCGAGCGCGAGCGGCTGCCTGGTGTGTGCGGGGTCGCGTTATTGAACTGCTCACCTGGCTGGCTGTCGTCCTGCAGCGAGGTGAAGCGGTTGCCGAGCGCGAGCGGCTGCCTGGTGTGTGCGGGGTCGCGTTATTGAACTGCTCACCTGGCTAGCTGTCGTCCTGCAGCGAGGTGAAGCGGTTGCAGAGCGCGAGCGGCTGCCTGGTGTGTGCGGGGTCGCGTTATTGAACTGCTCACCTGGCTAGCTGTCGTCCTGCAGCGAGGTGAAGCGGTTGCCGAGCGCGAGCGGCTGCCTGGTGTGTGCGGGGTCGCGTTATTGAACTGCTCACCTGGCTAGCTGTCGTCCTGCAGCGAGGTGAAGCGGTTGCCGAGCGCGAGCGGCTGCCTGGTGTGTGCGGGGTCGCGTTATTGAACTGCTCACCTGGCTAGCTGTCGTCCTGCAGCGAGGTGAAGCGGTTGCCGAGCGCGAGCGGCTGCCTGGTGTGTGCGGGGTCGCGTTATTGAACTGCTCACCTGGCTAGCTGTCGTCCTGCAGCGAGGTGAAGCGGTTGCCGAGCGCGAGCGGCTGCCTGGTGTGTGCGGGGTCGCGTTATTGAACTGCTCACCTGGCTAGCTGTCGTCCTGCAGCGAGGTGAAGCGGTTGCCGAGCGCGAGCGGCTGCCTGGTGTGTGCGGGGTCGCGTTATTGAACTGCTCACCTGGCTAGCTGTCGTCCTGCAGCGAGGTGAAGCGGTTGCCGAGCGCGAGCGGCTGCCTGGTGTGTGCGGGGTCGCGTTATTGAACTGCTCACCTGGCTAGCTGTCGTCCTGCAGCGAGGTGAAGCGGTTGCCGAGCGCGAGCGGCTGCCTGGTGTGTGCGGGGTCGCGTTATTGAACTGCTCACCTGGCTAGCTGTCGTCCTGCAGCGAGGTGAAGCGGTTGCCGAGCGCGAGCGGCTGCCTGGTGTGTGCGGGGTCGCGTTATTGAACTGCTCACCTGGCTAGCTGTCGTCCTGCAGCGAGGTGAAGCGGTTGCCGAGCGCGAGCGGCTGCCTGGTGTGTGCGGGGTCGCGTTATTGAACTGCTCACCTGGCTAGCTGTCGTCCTGCAGCGAGGTGAAGCGGTTGCCGAGCGCGAGCGGCTGCCTGGTATGTGCGGGGTCGCGTTATTGAACTGCTCACCTGGCTAGCTGTCGTCCTGCAGCGAGGTGAAGCGGTTGCCGAGCGCGAGCGGCTGCCTGGTGTGTGCGGGGTCGCGTTATTGAACTGCTCACCTGGCTAGCTGTCGTCCTGCAGCGAGGTGAAGCGGTTGCCGAGCGCGAGCGGCTGCCTGGTGTGTGCGGGGTCGCGTTATTGAACTGCTCACCTGGCTAGCTGTCGTCCTGCAGCGAGGTGAAGCGGTTGCCGAGCGCGAGCGGCTGCCTGGTGTGTGCGGGGTCGCGTTATTGAACTGCTCACCTGGCTAGCTGTCGTCCTGCAGCGAGGTGAAGCGGTTGCCGAGCGCGAGCGGCTGCCTGGTGTGTGCGGGGTCGCGTTATTGAACTGCTCACCTGGCTAGCTGTCGTCCTGCAGCGAGGTGAAGCGGTTGCCGAGCGCGAGCGGCTGCCTGGTGTGTGCGGGGTCGCGTTATTGAACTGCTCACCTGGCTAGCTGTCGTCCTGCAGCGAGGTGAAGCGGTTGCCGAGCGCGAGCGGCTGCCTGGTGTGTGCGGGGTCGCGTTATTGAACTGCTCACCTGGCTAGCTGTCGTCCTGCAGCGAGGTGAAGCGGTTGCCGAGCGCGAGCGGCTGCCTGGTGTGTGCGGGGTCGCGGGTGGAGGCGCCGCCGCCCGCGGTGCTCCAGCCGCCGCCGCCGCGCTTGGCGCTGGCGCCCAGCACCGGGAAGTAGTCGTCGTTGTGGATGTCCGGCGCGTGCTTTTGCTGAAATAACAAACATTTTGCGTATAAAGTCGGGACAGCAAGCGAGAAGGCAACGCGATGCGAGCGGTTGTGATGCTAATTGACATAAGAAACGTCACGATGAGCGCATCCGCGTTGTATCATCTTTTATTATAAAAACCGTCCATCATATCAGGCAAAAAACGTCCACTTGACAATAGGCATCTCTAAGTCTCGCCACCTTAACCTTACCGTCCATACAAATATGTAATTGACATCTGGAAAATTACACCGAAGAATAGAATGAATAGTTAAACTGCTGTAATGTTAAGAAAATCACGTTTGTCGTCTTCATTACCTGAGTCCTACGCGGGTTCTCGACGGGTCGCTGGCGGGACGAGGGCGGCACGTACGTCGAGGGCTTGCTCTCGCGGGGCTTCTCCTCTACAGGAGGCGCCGGGGCTGGTGCCTCTACCTCCGCTTGTTTCTGTTAATTATAACACTATATAAAGTACAAAAACCAGATATTTAAATGGTTATTTTAACTACCAAATGCTGAAAGGAATTTGGAATGACTATCACCTACTGCTCCATTTCAAACAAAAAGAAAACTCTTTCTATTGCTGCAAATACAATGTTAAACACTGGAAACGAATATCACTAGCAGGGGAAAGAAATGTGTCTAAATAGCCGCAAATATTAAGGAAAAGTAATATTAGACCAGTATATACCTATAGTCAAGGGTAAAAATAAATACATACCTACCTAACTAAACACTGAATATTTTTTATTTTAAACCAATTTTGTTTTCTTTATTTTAGAAAACGCTTGCCTTAATCGATTCTGATATACTCACAGGCTTGTTCCACGGTCCTTTAACTTTACCACCTTCGCCTGGTCCGCCCGCGTCTTCCGATGAGGAATCCCGACCAGACTCTTGCGCCCCATTGCCGCCCTGAAGCACCTGAATTTTGAGCCCCGTGTAATCCTTCACCGGCTCCTCGTACTCCTTCCATTCTTCCTCTTCCTAGAAGTAGAAAAAGGAATAAATTGGTAACAATATTATTTTGAAGACTTGGTGATATTCGTGTAGTTTTCGGCGCATTACCGCCACTTCTCTTCCCGTAGGGTAAGAGGCGACTAAGTGAATATTAGAAAACGGCGAGCAACATCACCTACGTACTATAAATATCAGCTTACTGTCTTGTCCCAGCCGCCAAGGGTGTAAATCTACTTCTTTTATACAACTTTGGTGACGAATAAGCATACGGTCTACGTAATGGTAAGTACTACGGTAGTAAATTTGCTGGTTTCGGGTCTCACTTGTTTCACCAAAAGAAAATTGCCCAATTATAACTTACCAAATAAACTCTTCATAAAATATTTGTTAAGCAAACCGAATGTTTGGCAAGTGAACGTTTAGACAATAACTCGTTTACCAAATAGTACTTTGATCAAATTTTATTTAGTTAAATGTTTCAGTTGGAATAACATAACGTTGTACGCAAAATAACATGAGCCAAATAATTTGTATCGTAATTTTTCAATTTACCATTTCTATTCAGTCAATTGCTTACTCAATGACAAACGATTTGCATGTTTATGTCAGGAGATAGAATTAATTTCTATCTAATATAATACAATAAAAAAGTATGGTTTCTGTATGTTCAGTTCGTTGTATAACCTGCCGCTCACTCCTAAGTTGGACTAGATCCAGTATGAAGTCTTTATACTCATTTGCCATATGAGTTCGTATAATTTAGGAAGTGGACGAAGGGATACAACTAAGTGAATAGCAGACCGAAAACGAAGCTATTCCGAAGCTAAACTAAGCCTACTTAGCTAAGATAAACTAAAAATAAGTCGCGTGCACACTAAGAACTAAGCGAAAGCTCAGTCAGTATTGCGAAGTTCAATTTGACGGTGGGAAGGGCTTACCTTAGTTCGTGCAACTAAATAAGCCTCGCATATTTTAGTTAGCTCACATAGCTTAGTTTGCAGTCTGCACACAATAATAATAATAATAATAATAATAATATCTTTATTGATTAAAAAGTTTGAAGTATACAATAAAACCACTAAATAGCACTTAACTAAAACATTGCTATCTGCAGCGGTGGTCAAGTTTTCTCCTTCCATTCCCATGCTAGAAATGAACCTGTGTTACGGGTAGGGTCGGGGATAGCCTTGACAACACACTTGCAGTGAAACGCAATTTTGCGCAAATGTAGGGTTTAGATATACTGAGTCCTCAAACTAGGCGTGCCTATTATATGAGGACCAGTTTATTAGTTTAAAAATAAAAAGTGAAAAGTGAGTTATGCCACATAAAGCGATCAGATGAGTGAGTGTGAAAGTGCTGTGTTTGAGTTAAATGTAGGTGAATATAGAATTGTGTGTATTAACCGGAATAATATATTTATGATTATTAATTTCTTACAGTGCTGAAATGAGAGTAGAGTAGGTGCGTTTAGTGTTACTATGTATTATGTACCTACCTATATTATTAGTGTTTCGTGTACAATTATGAAAAACAGCCTCAGCTATGCGAGCTAAACTTAACTAACTTAGCTCTTGGTCTTCAACCGGCACTATAGGTTGCATAATTAAACTTAGCTAGGACATACATAAAAATACGTTCAGCAGTGGACATCTTTGTACCAATTAATACGAATACTTCTATAAAAACATGCACATATTTATCGATATTGCTTTGCAACTGAATAACAATGCTAAGAATTGTAAAACGAGTAGGTCACTTTGAGAATAAAAATACTGCATAATATGACACAGAAAAAAAACAGACAGATGTTTGTTTGGTAATTTATTGTTTAACATCTGCAGGGAAAGATGTCTTCTCATACAGAGAACGCATGAGCATTGATTACCCCGCTTTTATCATACCTTAATGTTGGAGTTGCCATTATAGAAAACTATTTTGACCTTTTGACTCAAAATATAATGAGGTGTATGAGAAAAGTTTACAAAGTTTTGTACCATATATGAATTAAAATTAGTTTCTTGCACAGTAAATCACACTCACTCACGCTGCACCACCGACAGTCCAGTCACTAGTGGATTCAGGGAGGAAGCTAGAGGACTCAAGCATCATGTTAGAGAAACCAGAATCGAAATCATAGGTTTAGAAGAAACAGACAGAAAAAACAGTGACTTCACCTTATACTATTTAGTTTAGAAGAATAATTAGCAGTTAAATAAAGCGGCTCAAACAAACAAATTGTTTGAACGCACTCATCTCTGGAACTACCAGTGGGATTTGTATAATTCTTTGCGTATGATCTTGAGAAAGAATATAGGCCATGTAACATCACGCTACTGGCGACTAGCGCAGAGCAGTAAACAAAGACGGGGTGAAACCGCGCCGCGGAAAGCTAGTTTACAATATTATAGAAATAGCTAACACAATAACATTTGTTTAAAAGGGTAAACATCACAGCCGCATGTCAGACTCATATTTTAAACATCGATGATGCTGTTTAATTCAATAAAAAAAATACATAATAAATGTACACATAGCCTGAATAAAACACGAGAGAAACACCGAGAATTTAACGATTGTATGCAAAATAAGGCCTATGTCCAGCAGTGGACGTCTTTTGGCTAAACGTTTGTTATCATGTCTTAAAACATATACTCATGTGCGAAGCAGGAGTGGGATTCTAATGTAGAATATTGCACATTACAAAACACATAACAGAACAGCACAATATTCAGTTGTGACAATGAGCAGGTGTATAGCTTAAAGCAATTGTGCTATGATTTTGGTATGCAGCAAGATATTTAGTGCGTAATAAATGCTATTGAGCTAGTAAAGTATTGAGTTATTATTCCACTGCAGGGAAAAATTTATACAAGAAAGGTACGAGTATAGATACCACACTTGCATAATGCAGATTGGCGATAATTTTTTTTTAAGTTCTGTTAGGAGACTGCCTCCATGGTGCAGTGAAGCGCAAGCAACTGCTGTGCACGAGGTTGTAGGTTCGATACCCTAACGGGACAAAACTTTGTGTGATCCATATAAATTTGTTACAAGTCTGGATGTACTTTGTGTCCTTTATTGAGTGTTTTTATAGTCAGTTCAGGCCGTCTTTTTTTTTTAAAGTTTGTTTTAAGTGACTATCTTATACATGTAAGTTATGTATGTAAATCAAATTGAATTCTATGTCAAGTATTTTAAATAATTCTTTTTTTATTTAAATGAAAGGTATTATTTTTTATATTTTTAGACTTACATATTCATTATCATAGTTTCTTTATAGAGAAGTATAACTTTATTCACTTAAATACTTATGATGATAAAAATAACAGAGTAAGTAATATTTGTTATTGTTGTCCATGTAAGTATCTTACACAACAAAAAGTTGTCTGGAAGAGACCAGTTTTAGTAATAAGACATTGTCACTACCTAATGTTATGCTATTTTGTTATTTGTTTAGAAATTATGCGGTGTGCATTAAAGAATATTCCATTTTATTAGTACAAGTCTGCAAAAATGTTAGAAAGTTTCTGGGCTTCTAGGTGAGGCTGGTTTAGCAGTAATCCAAACAGACCAAGAAGTCTATCTGGGTGCAGTGTGGAACACTCCATCCATAGGTATCATTATAGACTTAGCACCATTTCGGAAAGGTAAAATGGAAAACCTGGTAGAGGAGATAGAATGTTGGTAATAGTGTTTAGTATTCCTACTTGAAAACATGTATTCAGCTCCTAGGCAAGATGGATAAAGAAATACTAAAATAAATAATGTTTTGACAAGAGTAAATGTATTGAAACTTTTTGCTACAAATAACTGCAAAAACATTGAACAAGCTTGTACATGTAGATGTATCAACAGCTAATGTACAAAATATTGAGAATCTAACATTAGACAAAATTATTATGACGTTTGTGCCGAGTCAAGGTGTGTTCATAGTGAGTGCGGTTTATAAAAATGTATTTCTTTATTAATAATAATTATCTTGTTAAACTACACATAGTCCAATACTCAATACTTTGCAGAGTAAAGCATTTTCCTCATAGAGGTATTTAGTAAGTACATATCAATGTTAATAATAATGTTAGCATCAATAACATTTTATTAAAACATGTTTTATTTAGTTTCGGCAATCTTTATATATACAACAAACATAAAATGATGACTAAATAGCATGAAGCAAACAATAAAATTTACAATTCTTGAATTTAAAAACACATAGTAAATAAATTCAAAGCTATACTGTTGCCACTCCAATTAAAAACAAGAAAGAATGAATGGTACAAAATGAAATTGATTATCTATGTTAAATTCAACTTTTTTTCTGCATATGTCAAACATAACCTATGATGAACTGTGCAATCAATTTTCCAAGTACTGTTGGTTGTTCAATAAGTCGTTTTCCTCAAATATATCATTATACATATTATTGACCACGAATTAGCTTTACCGTTAACTTAATTCTGAACTAACTTAATGATGACTTAATATTGACGACCTAGAATAAAAAATCTTTCGAGCGATCTTTAGCGAAACCAGGTCAACACCGTACAATCGTGAGAAGTCGAGATTAGTCACCGTAAAATAAAACAGGGCTTCACTATTATCTTGCAGAGTGACCACGAATCAGGCACATTAAGTCGTCGCACTTTTGAAACTTATATGAAGAACGTAGTCGTGCCCGCTACTTACCCCAGCTCGGCCACCTTCCTCGCCTTCTTGAACTGGTCGCTCCTTCTTCGGCCTAACATCTGATTTCTGTTTTGTGTCTTCCAATTTTTTGGCTAACTCATCTGCGGTAGCAAACTTTTTCACTGCCTTTGACTTTTTGCGATCTTTTTTCGCGAAGAAATCGTCCAAGTCGGCCATTTCTAATTTTGACTAACGATTTAAAGGTTTATACTAGTAATGAGGTAATTACAGCAATATTGGAACTAAACGTAAAGGGGGTAAATATGCCCCCGAAAAGTGAAACGATTTCTGTAGCAAGCGTGGCCGACTGTTTCTTTTTTTTAAAATGGCAGATTTAATGTTGCCATTTAATTTGTAAAACGTCATTCGTATGTTGCCACGACTTATTGAAAAACTACTACTACCCTCGTAATTAATACCGTATGGAAGAGGATTATTAATTTTGATAATTTAAAAAGAGTTTTGGATCTAATCTAATATCTAATAAATCTAATCAAATAAAGAACAATAACTTCCTAAACGATTCACATTAACTTACGGCAAACTTTTATTTTCCTTGAAGTATAGGAAAGATGCCATACCAGTACAGTTTAGGCGCAAATTGAAATTAATTGCGGCGTTTCCTCGTGGCCAAACTATTTTGCCAAACTGATTCGGCTACGAGGAATTCAAGATAATAGTTATTGTTTCAATACAATACATATTGAAAATTGAAGGTTTGTTTTTTCCACATTTCTGCTGTATATAATGTAGTAAACTGCAATTAATTGGTTAAAATGTTATTAACAAATGAAAACTTTAATCTTTCGTACCAGTCTGAGGTACAGTGATGGACAGATAAGATGAAGACACACTGTGTTGTTAAGACAGTGTGTTTTCATCTTAATTTCATGCTAATTCTAAGCACGAAAAAACATTCTGGTTTGATTAAAGCTATAGTAAATTGATAGGAAACTTCTACTTACCTCAGTAAGTAATATTTTTTATAATTTTCAATACTTGAGCACCTTGTGCCTCCCGTGAAATTAAATTCAATTACTGAATTTAAAAAAAATGCTAAACATAGCTCCATGACTTTTGTTTATTATAGTAAAATATAGCTAACATATAAAAACTCATTTCTACTCATATTCTACTAAATATGTCCATTGTCCATCATCGGTTCCGTGTCCATTACTGGTGCATTTACTTTACTACATTACATTAACTTATCCTTATTTGTAAGATTCTAGGCGATTATATCAAATATTAAGCACAATACCTAATACTAATGTTGCAGTTCAACCGTAACTGCCATAATCCTGGTTAAGATACACTTTCACGCTGTTAAATTTTAAGTAAGAGAATAAAAAAATACATATGGTACTTTTTTGCAGTCAATTGAATATCCTCACCGTCACCACGTACCTAGTTCAGTAGCTATTATTATTTTTAGGGTAATAACAACAGTTTTTTTGCAGAATACCTATGTTCAATAACAAAAAAAGAATATTAATTCGGTCGTTGCTTCTTTATTTTTTAAACTTATAATTAGGTTTTTATTTTATATTATAAGTAGGTATATTGCGGGAATTTTGAATATAATTTAAAGGTAATAGCAGAGCATTAAAACAGTCTGTGTAGTCTGACTAGCCTGTATTTTCAGTAATTTTATATTGGTGAGCCCATAATATTACAATCCAAACATTTCTGAGAGGCTACCAATCATGTACTATACAAATCAGTCGTCAATAATACATTGACGGATTATATCGTTTGGTAGTATACTTTCAGTTGGCCGTTATCAGCAAGCCGTCGGGACATTATCGGGTTGAACCAATAGCCGATATCTTTATCTAATCTACCTGTTTTACCTGGCCATTTTTATTACATTCGTGTAAGAATTATAATTCAATATGCTGGGCCCTTTGGCTAGAATTTCAAACCATGCTGGTAGGAATTACATGAAGAATTTTGTGAGAAATGGCTCTCATGGAGGAATTCCTGGCGAAGTAAGTACTTTTGTACTATTACGTAATCTCGTTGTGTTAAAACAAACTTTGAGTCCTAAGATAACAGAAATAGAGATCACTTTTAAGTTTAAGTAAAATCCTATTGGAAATGTTTTCATTGATATTTTGTGCCACGTCCATGGAAATTTTTCCAATGAGGTTTTTTATAGAAACAAAACTCTATTATGACACTTCGGTTCATGTATTAAAATGTATGTACCATACTTACTTACGTACCTACCCCATTTCCCGTTTACTAAGAAAGTGCGCACAGCAAAATACGTAGAGTAGGTATAATCATCTTGTGGACGTGGATACCAATCAACAGTAAATAAAAAATAATAAAATAAAGTAAATAAAAGTAGGTAGTAAGTAGTACATAAATAAAAATAACAGTAGGTAAATGTAATTAAAACTTAGCGAGACATGAGAGGTCTGATCAAAATGATTCATGGCTCAGTTCGCACGTTTGTAAATGGCCCAACTATATGAACTGTAGTGCTACGTTTGATCATCATCCCAGAAATTACCAAGCCTCATGAAAACCAAAACCAATGTAAACAAAAATAACAAGTAGGTAGATCAACTATCGGAATTCTTTCTGAAAAACAAATGCTATTTCCAATTTTTTTTGTATGTTTATTTCTAAACGCCATCAAATGTAGAACAAACCTACCTACTAAGGTACTAGAAGATCTTTTGTTTTCACAGAAGATGGTTGTCATTTAATTTCATCTACATTTTTTCTATTTTCTATCATTGTAGTATACCATTAAAATCATCAACTTGTTTAATATTTTACACTTGACGCTGGCAGAAATAGCTGACACAATCGTCGGCTCAGTTGCCATAATAAAGGGAGAAGAGAAGAAGAAGGTACTAGAACAACTCGAAACATAATCTCAAATAATACAGACCAATCGAGAAAAACAAATATAAAATATTCATGGCGGACGATAAACAGACTCTATAAACAAAACCATTCATAGCATATAGTTTTCATGAAATTGAAAAAATTTCCAACTTTGTCTTATTTTGACGCTGGAGTATTTCGAATAACTAGCACGAGAGATAGCATCATTTCGGAAGGTACTTATAATGATAGCAAAGCTGATTAGATTAACTGGTTTATAATGACTGTATTTTCGAATTAGTTCTCATCAGAGTAGGAATGACAGAGAAAAATGAAGTGGAGAGAATACTTGGGCCTGGGGTGCTCTTATTCATTATGCCGATTTTCTATTTGAAAGTGTTTTTGTTTCGATCGATCCGGTTCTATCATTCTCAAACCAGCAAGGATCTACTGTCATAAAAATAACATACATAGCATAATACTTTTATCACCATTTACATGATACATTATAAGTCGTTGGTAAAACGAAGCGTTATATACCTAGGTACTTGGAGCTATCCTTTGGAAAAAACATTAAATTTAGGTACTTAATAGGTACTTAATAATTACATTTCAGAACTTGCCTTTCCAAATTCACAACCGAGCTCGTCTGACGTTAAACTTCTTCTTGTACGTGGGCTCCGGTTTAGCTGCGCCTTTCGTTCTACTCGTCTTCCAGATGAAGAAGAAGTAAATTTTGTGAGTATAATACATACTCTTTTGAACCGACATCAAAAAAAGTAGGAGGTTTCTCATTCAGAATCGTTTAATATATTTTTTTTTATGTGTGTTCGGGGATAACTTCGATGTTTAGGAACCGATTCTTTTATAATTTATCTACTGAACTTCCTACCCATAGAGATATGTCTCTATCCTATAAAGGGAAGGGATAACCAGTACCCTACAAAGGAATCAAATTATTATTACGTAGACGCTTTGTCAAAAACGAATGTTGTAAAAATCGTCATGATTAGGTATACACTGCCTAAATGACAATTTTGCCATTACCATTCATGGTACCATAATTAGTCAGGCGCTTGAAAGTCTACGCAATACGTAGATATTATTGTAATTAAATCGCATATTTATTATCAATGAAAACGACAAAAACAGTTCCTTCTGTTCTTTACAAACTGGTCCAATGTGACACAAGTGCTAATTCCCGAAGGATTTTATACGATAACGAACGTTAACCGAATATTAACCCAGACTTTTGAAAGACATTTGTGAATCATACAAATATTAGCCATAAGTACATAATTATGTGGGAATTCAAGCAACGAAAGTATTCAGTACTTAGGTTTATGGCACAACCACCACACCACACAACGCTAGACCATGCGTCATATTAATATCTTTTGTTGCCAAAATGCTGGCAGTTGACCCATATTTATTACCACTTGATCTAAGTAAACTATAAAATTACAATACGCCGAGAATGTGGATTCCACGTTGCAATCAACTGCAACAGTTCGACTAGTCCACCTCTTAGAGCAGTTTAATGCTCTAAGAGTCCACCTACATCCTAATAGAATACAGTACTTTTCTTTATAGAGCTTGTGAGGTGTAAGCAATGTATTTTCAGTAGTATGATATGCTGTGGTCTACTAAAAAATACTCTGTAGTGTTTTCTTTATTAATTTACAAAATTGTAAACATTGTAGTGATTTCTTTATTATTTTACAAAATTTTAGTGTCAGGCAAAGACGTTAGTCAAAGAGTAAAGTATTATACCAAAAGGACGTTACTGCAGGGACAACATAGTCAACATCCTCTACTTGTTCCCTTTGAGTCACATCAGAATTCATGAAACTAAGCGCTTGTCCGTTTGACATGTTTGCCAAAATGTTTGGGGCCTCCTAAACATTTCAGGGTCACCAAAATCTATAATCTCCATATTTCTGGTGCTTATTCAGGTCAACTTTAGAGTTATTTCATGCAATTCTCACTCAAATGTTGAATGAAAAACTCATTATTTTGTACCGCACTGTGAGACGGATGTTGCTCTTTGATGTGTGGTCAAAGTAAACAGTAGTTGTGGTCATATAACAAGGTACTAAATATAACATTTTACAACGAAGCCAAGGTAATATCTACTAAACTTTATTGCTCATTGTATTGTAACTTGATTACGTTGCCGCTGAAATTACGCTTTATCTACATGCAACGTAGGTAGCTACATTCTTTTCGCTAAGTTCATAGTGTTACAAGCGTAAGAAAAGTATGTAGTATTTATTTGTACCTTTTATTTATTATAATATCTCCAGTTAAATAAAATATGTCCAACTTAAGTTATACAGTATAGCTTTTAGTATCTCCTATTTTGCCTTTCTAATAGAGTCAAATGTTCCGGCTTTCCCTTTTCTTCCCATTCCAAAGTCAAGGAGTAAAAATGTAATTTAACTGGCATCTAAATCCAAACCTGTGGCACACCAATAATATCGGTCTCATTTTATTAATTTTTCACGTTTTTATTTTCAGGTAAAGAGATCATCGTAATTCAAATCGATTAATTATTAATAATTATGTAGATAAAATCTTAAATTATAAGTCATAATAGAAAACTGTAGTTTTATTTTACATTAAGAGGCGGACAACCAATAAAAATGCCGGAAGAGAAAGGAGAGGCCTGTATCGAGCGTTAAACGACTTTCGAGCGAAACAATAAACTTTTATGGATGCGTTCATTAAAATAATAACCTACCACAGATTAAAAATCAGGAACGCAGTAGTAGTTTTTAGAAGTACATTTTCCTTGAATTGAAGTGTAGGTATTGAATTGTCTGTTTTTTGCGTGATTCCCAGGAAATATTATAAAATCGACAAAATGCTTACTCCTTTAGCCCGTATCTCAAACAAACTTGGCAGAAATGTGATGATCAACACCGTGCGGAATCACTCGCACGGCGGTATTCCTGGAGAGGTGAGTTCTTTATTCAAATTTTTACACATTACATAATCTTAATTATATGTCTTTTGTTTTTATTTGCAAATAAATTAATAAAAATACGTTACGATTGTTCTTACTTTTTTAACAGTTACACTAATTTATATGTATTGATATAAAAATATCATAGGTTAGAAAATATTCTAGCTTATTTAATTTTATTGTATTGCCATGACCCGTTTATGTAATAAAATTGGATTATGAAAAAAAAAACAATCGTTCTAAAACAGTGAAATATCAAAAAAAATAAAAATAAAATCTATCTTCCAAATTGGCACAGGGTTAACAAAAATTGATATAGGAATGGTAGACATAAAAAAATTTATTGAATAGGTAGTTACATTTTTATCCTCATCAACAGCTATTGTATGTCTTTCAGAATCTGCCCTTCGGTATTGAGAACCGGTACAAGCTGACAGCATACTTCATCCTGTTCTTCGGTTCAGGGCTTGCTGCACCTTACCTCATCACACGTCACCAACTGCTTAAAAAGTAATAAAATTGACCTTATATACTTTAACGTGCTCCCTCACCAGAAGCATTCATCTGTAATGTAACATTACAAATCTAAGCAATACAGTGCGCAACCAGTAATGTTGTAATGTTACACTTAAACATTACATTGGTTAGTGAAGAGATCCGAGCATTACAGCATGCAACTTGATAATACAATATGTAATATTTTTTACACTACAGGCGAATGCTCCTGGTGATGGAGCACCTTTCTAAAACATACTCTGTACTCATACCTATTGTACTGTGTGACCATGAAAATCTATTCAATCACTCCATTGAGTAAGGATTTTTACCTACTAGTGGCATAAGTCCTTGGTTATGACTTTCACACCTATCAGATATGTTTAATGTACACATTATTCTCAGAATTATTTGACTAAAACAAAATTAAATTTTGGTAGAATTCATATTTATTTTGTGAGTCTGGATTACATGTAGCCCCCGGGAATGCTATCTGCAGTAAAAATCATGTTGGTCCTTAACATATATTTTTATTGATATGATACACTGTTTGTAAATATTAATATATGTAATTTTTAAGACTTGTTGCCGTATACAACTTATTAAGAGTGGGGAACTGATGGATGAGGGTGGCTCACAACCAGCCAGAGTGGTGAAAATTGGGGAAGGCCTCCTATGTCGAGCAGTAGACGTCTTATGGCTGATATGATGATGATGATGATGATGAGGACTCAACATACAGTCACACTTTTAAGAACCCACATAACTGTCTTTGTTACTGAGAGTTTGTAACAAAATGTTTGTGAACATTCAGTTTGCCTACCTACTTACTACTATAATTATTGGTGTTGCCATTGAATTAAAGATGTTTTAAACATTTACCTAATTATTTGATATTTTAACTTGTAAAGAATTAGCATTCCATATAAACATAGGTATGGATTTAATAATTATTAGCTTGCCGCGGCGCGGTTTCACCGGCGTCTTTGCTTACTGTTTTGGTCCTATTGTCAGTAGCTTGATGATACATATCCTATAACTTTTCTCGAGAACTGGGCTATCATACAAAGATTTTTTAAAATTCGACTAGTAGTTCCAGAGATTAGCGCGCTCAAGCAAACAAACTAACTCTTCCGCTTTATATAATAGTATAGATTTAGTTTAAATGTGTGTTTGCTTGTTTGCCCTGTTTTATTGGAATGGAGCAACAGAATGCATGTGGTTTCTCATATAGGTAGTTGAAGGGCAAAAGTCTGACTAGGTACTCTATGTATAAAAATTCTAACACCCTAATTTCATAACAGCTTAGGTATGAACCATCATCTTCACAGAGCTTAGGTATAATGTAGCTGATTAATACTTGAACTTACAATACATTGCCAGTTATTCTTAGTAGAAGTTGAAAAGTGAAAGACGAGTAAGTATGTAATAGTTATTAATTTTATTTTATTTTTCACAGGTAAACTGCAAACTATGAAGTGCCGATGGTTTTAGGATTAAGCTAGTAAATCTGTATCATACGTTATGATTTAAAATAAACATTCTGCTATAGAATTAATTACGCTTTTGTTTTATTTATACATGTTTTTGTATAGCCATATATTGTTGCATTAAGCCATATGTGGCCTATAATGATAAATAAATACTAATTATTATTATTGCCTAATGATTATAATAATGCGCTAAAAACCAATTTTTCTAGGAAGTATTTTAGTTTAATTAAATACTTAGCACAATATTAAAAACAAAACGCCTGCCTGCCTAAAACAAAGTAAAAGGAAAAAAAACCTTTTTTACTCGAGCTGACACCTCATATTATTATGTTAAAATCCATCAAGCCATCTAGACTGTAGTGTGCCAATGAAAAACACATACATATATAAATATACCGCTCGAAAAACATTACACTTCTTGACTGCGTCAGTCAGGCAACAATAGGCAGGCACGAACAACTCTCAAATGACAAAAAAAAAATGTTTCTGAAACAAATTGCGAACTTATCTTCGCTAATGACGTGGTAGTTACATAGCGATTATAGTGCTGTATAAATCAGCTTCCATCTCGCTTCTAAACTGGCGAGCAAAAAAATCGACTCACTTCATACTTTCGCTAAATCTAAATCTTAACTTAGGTCTTAAATTCTTTAAGTTCTAGATCTTGGCTTTAAAATGAGTACAAATACTCTTAACTTGTACTTAGAGATGGGCCCGCGCCCACCCGGTAGAAATGGGTATAATTAGAAAAATTCTATTTATACCCATATTTTTTTACCTACCCATTTTCAATTTATACCGGGTATAAATTAAAATACAGACAATGAACAAGTTTGCTTAGTTAAAACATGCTTATAATGTTTTTTTTTTTCATTTTCGTAAAAGCTTTTTAAATAAGTGTGTATTTATTTTAAGCTATAGGCTTAAAGTAGATAAACACATATTTAATTAGATTTTTTTGTTATTTTAATTTTGATAATCTGCTATTTCTGATTTATTTTATCATATAAAATAGAATACCTATTGAAAGGTCGAAATGATCCAGTGGATAAGGCACTCGCTTCGTAAACACACGAGGTAGTGGGTTCAAATCCGGGCAAGTACCAATGTGATTTTTCAAATGTACTTTCTAAGTTTATCTTGGACATTTCTGACTGACGGTGAAGGAAAACATCGTGAGGAAACCTGGACTTAAAAAGTCTGAAATTGCCAATCCGCCTTGAGCAAGCGTGGTGATTAATGCTCATACCTTCTCTAGAGAAGAGGCCTTTGCCCTGCAGTGGGATAGTAAACAGGCTGTTATTATCACCTATGGAAATAGATTTGTATTTTCGTAAATAATTTAAAATGGCAACCCAGATCAATTGAATGAAGCTCCGCCATTTTATTTAGTCAGTTACCTTAGAAAGGTTTAATTATTTATTAATGATTTATTAATACATGTTTGTGACAATTAATGTTTAAGACAAAATAGCCACTTAAATCTAATTTTAATCAAATAATCCGCCCCTGGTTGCTCCCGGTGCAAAGCTGTCCATAACACTTGCCGCGTTCTCGCGCTGAATGGCAATGGCCAACCTTTGCACCAGGAACGACCCGGCGTCGGAAACACCACACACATTATTGACTAATTCGCGAACGAAATTCTTTGCCTCTGTGCCCCAACTGCCCATGGTCTCTACTGCTATGGGTGCAAAATTGTATAAAGGCCGAATACTTAAGCCTCTTTTTTAAATAGGCATCTTCCGCAGCGGCTGAGGGGAAGCGGACGGTCCGACTCAGGTGGCTGGCGGCAACGGTGCTGACACATGTGGCGTCCCAAATTAGGCACTTGCCATTTTTCTACTTACCAGAGTCAGCCCTTCCGGCCTCTTCCCGTTAGATCTGCTTAGACCTGGAGGCTCGAGCATGCACGGGACGTTGGCCGATACGAGGGCTCTACGAACTATGTCGTTGTGAGCGTGATGTCGTGAAAATCTCCCTGAGCAGCGACGACAACTTAGAGCATGATAGCCATCGGCCTTCACCATGGAACCGCAGGTGCATACAAGGGGTTCACACACCCTGCAGCCCAGGCGGAAGGCTACCGCCACCCGCAAAGAGTCATCGTCAAGTAAGGTGCCCAGGTGAGGCGACGGAAGTGCGTGCAGCCACGCTCCCGATTCGAATTGCGACACAGCTCGTAGTCTGGCCATATCAACCCCCGAAGCCTCCTCTAATAATCTCCCCTGGATTCTCCTTGCGCCCTCGTCATCCGACGCCCGCTGAACGTGCACCGCAACGGGCATAGTTGCACTCGGGTTAAGGGGCGACCAAGCTGCTACCGCACTTGACACAAACGGTATGCCCACCTCATCACCATTGGGATTTAATAGGACAGTGACAAGACTGGCAACACCGTGCGCCGACGAAAAGCTGGCAGGCCCACATCACAAGCACGACGCACCCAAGACCACCGCACCGAACAGGGAGAACCGCCTGAGTCCACTGGGTCTCATCGAAACATTAATGACGGACTCCACAACCGATTGTAAGATCTTGTCAAAAGAGGAAACTTCCTCGGGGCAAAGCCAAGTAGGAGTGGTTCTCAGCAGGTAAGATATTTTCAGGACGGCAAAGCACATACGCAACAAGACAACTGCAACGTGTGCGGAAAGATCTTTGAGACGTTCGTGGGCGCTAAGAAGGATATGTTTTGGGCCTCAGGAACTGCGTTAAGAAAAAAAGGAGAACCTAAAAGGTTGAAATCGGAAGAAGTAAGTTCCTTGAGGCCTGGTAAATGAGAACAAAAATCAGTGAAGTGATTACGAGCCTCGATGCTGCATGGAAAGAATTCACACTTTAAGGGATTCACTTCTGAACCCAGCTCTCTAAGGTGTGGAATAATAATAACTTATAAAAGTGATGCACAGTGTTGTATTATATTAACAGTTTTTATCTGTTTGTGAGTTTGTTTAACGCACTACAACAAAGTTAATAATATGTGTTTTATAATTCTTTATGATTTTACTTTTAATTACTCATTTTGGTGACACTAACATTTGACATTTTTTAAGTTTTCGCGATTTGGGCAGATAACATTTACTAATAATTAATTTTTATTTAAATTTATGTCAGTATTTTCTAAGTCAGTATTATGCAAAATAAAAAATGCTTTTTAATATGAGGCTGATGTTAGCCTACTTATATTTGTCATTGGAATATTATGTCAGGAAAGTATGTCATTTAACAATTGCGATAAATATTTTTATTTTGTATTTTATAAAAGGTACATTATTCATAATATATTATTATGAATAATTTGATTTTATCCATGTTGTTATTGTTTTCAGAGAAATATATGTGAGTATTTTCTAGTTTGTATGAGTTATGCAAAATAAAAATGCTTTTTTAATACGAGGCTAATGTTAGCCTACATATATTTGTAATCAGAAAGTTATGTCTGTAAAGAAAACTGCCATTTAAAAAAAAAAAAGTAATATGTTTTTAATCATCTTGCTTTTGTTTTATTTAGGCAAAATGTTTGCAGTTGTTGATTAAGGCGTTTTACAGGATTCTTTTAACTTAAAATTAACCAAATCAAGTACTGAGTAATTATACCCGGTATTTTTAAAATATACCCGGAAAAATGGGAAAAAAAATTTTTACCCATTCTTACCCTACCCACCCATTTTTACCTACCCGAATTTTTACCCACCGCCCATCTCTACTGGTACTCATTTTCTTGAACAATAAATGTTTTTAAACTTTGCGAGTACTAAAACTTTTCTAAAATTTAAAATAAAAGACATCATAACATTTTAAATAAACTTTATTACATAATGATTACCACTTTAATAACGAATGTTACCCCCTCTTGCTCTGATGACAGCCTCTAAACGGTTCCTCACTGATCCAATGAGGTGCTTCACTCTGTCTTGTGGTATACCCTCCCATTCCTCGGTCAGAGCCGCTTGCAGGTCAGCTCTTGTACCTGGTGCAGGATCTCTAGCCCGGATTCTTCTCTTTAGGTGATCCCATAAATGCTCAATATGATTCAAGTCCGGACTACGAGCTGGCCAGTCCATAACAGCGATACCCACTTCTTGTAGGTACTGCCGCACGACATTTGCGCTGTGTGGACGGGCATTATCCTGCATCAGGATGAAGTTTTCTCCAATAAAACCAGCGTATGGGATGACGTGGTCTTCCAAGAACCGATGTGCGGTCAACCCTCCCGGCATGGCGGCCAGTTTCAATGAAAACCAGTTCAGTTTTTGCTTCCATTGATATGGCAGCCCACACCATGCAGGAACCTCCTCCGTACGCAACAGTTTCTGATATGCAGCATTGTGCGTATCGCTCTCCCGGCCTTCTGTACACCCTTCTCCTTTTGTCGCTACAATGTAGGCATACTCTGCTTTCATCTGAGAAGTGTATGTATTTAAACTCCATTAAGCGTTGTGAACTTGTGATTATTTAAATCAAAAGACAATGTAAAATGATGCATGTAAACGCGCCGCGCCCGAGTCTAAATCATTAGACATGCGTCAGATATCACATAACGTAACTAACAATATATAATAACAAATATTAAGAAACGGCTACCAACCTAGTAACTAAACGTATCGATATCCAAAAACTCACCAACCGCTATCACAATAACCAAAATAAAGTAGCGAATGAAAGTTGGCAGCATTAGCAACTAATAACTGAAATAATTATGGCTTCTCTCTAACTATAAGGTGCTTAGGTGCGTAAACGAGATGAAGCGAATACCGTAGCGCTCGTTTAGTTGGCATTATCGAGTTGAGTTTGTACAATGGACTTTAAGTTTAAGATGATAAAATGTAATTTTGATTTCCAAACAATTCAAATATTTAGTTATTAGCTATCGCTAAGTACTACGAAAGTAAGAAAGGTTAGTTAGTTAGCCGGAGTAGCCGCTGTCCGATGACGCTATCATATTGGTATCGCCAGCTATTGTTTGTTTGCGTTTTGATTTGATATTTTTTAGTCTAGCTAGCGCGAGTGCAGTGCAATCGTGTTTTGTTGTGCTTTGTTTTGTTGCGGAGTAAAATTATTTAAATATAAATGTGTATTTTGCATTCTATGATATTAGATAATAAATATTATGTACTGCATTCCTAATTTGTTTGTGTTCCTATAATTGTATACTTCATAGAACTAAACTTTATTTCTCAAAATATAATATATATGTAGATTGTTCCATATGCACCAAAAATTTAACTAGCTAGTGCCAACCAAACACTCGTTCCATCTGAGTCAAATAAATATCGGCTTATCGATTCAATAGCTTGACTGTACGTTATTCGCAACTAATTCAGTTTGTGGCTATCTAACTAATCAAGACATGGATACCGATATTAAGAAACGGTTATTGATATCGATATTTTAACCAAATACCGGCCAAATATCCAAGGGCTATCAATTATATATAACCGATATCGGTATATAATTTATTATATACTAGCTGCGTCCCACGGCGTCACCCATGCCTAAAATGTGTTTTGTCTCCCTCGGGAACCAGATCGATTTCTGGAATAAAAGTAGCCTATGGTTGTTTCCAGCGCCAAATCTATCTACATACCAATTTTAGTTGAAATCGGTTTAGCCGTTTGGGTAAAAAACACGAACTTTCGCATTTATAATATTAATAGGATACACGAGCGACACTATAAGCATGAAATGTTGCCGGTTTGACCTAGCATTCTAGCATTACACTTAAAAATAAAGATGTGACTGAATTCAGTATTGCCATCTTAGCAATCCGTAAAGGCCAAGTTTCAAAACAGTGTCACAAGCTGTCATGTCACTGTCAAGTCAAGTGTCAGTACTGTCAGTTGTTTTGTAAATTTTGTTGTGTGAAATGTGTGATTTTTCCTCTGGTCTGGTGAATAAATTGAAAACTATTTACGTTTTCGTTGTGCTATGGTGTTAGATATTGCTGTAATGAAGTTTTTTTACTATTTGAGACACTCTGTAAAATATGTATAATTTGAACTGAACCAAAACAAAGAAAAGGTTACCTTTAGGTGAAATTCACGCAACCGGTAACCTTAAATGTGAAATAAAAATGACTGAAACATCATGTTATATCCTCGACAATGGCGGCTATACCGCCAAAGCGGGCTTTTCTAACATGGAACCTACAATAGTACCGAACTGTATCATGAAAGCGAAATCGGAAAGACGCCGGCCGTTCATAGGCTCTCAACTAGACGAATGTCGGGACGCATCCGGCCTTTTTTATATACTACCGTTTCAAAAAGGTTTTCTTATCAACTGGGATACTCAAAAAACAATCTGGGACTATATGTTTAGTAAGGAATGCTGTCCAGTCAACTTTAACGAAACGCCATTGATAATTACGGAACCGTTATTTAATTTTGTGTCAATTCAAGAAGCAATTACGGAGATTTTCTTCGAGGAGTACGAATGTCAGACACTATTACGTATAAATGCTACAGATTTGGCTGAATACAACTATAGAAAAAGCCACAATAACCAATGCACTATTGTAGTGGACACAGGCTATAGTTTTACGAACATTGTACCGTATCTTAAAGGGAAGAAATACAAAGAAGGTATAAAACGCATAGATGTAGGTGGTAAAGTACTTACGAACCATTTAAAAGAGATCCTGTCTTATCGGCAACTCAATGTTATGGACGAGACCTATGTTATAAATCAAGCAAAAGAGGATTCATGTTTTGTTTCTCAAGATTTCATGGGCGATATGGAAATTGCTAGAAAGAAAGGTAGAGTATTATTTTTTATTGATTCTAGTTCTACTAGTTCTTCAGTTTCATAAATGGTTGACTTGGTGTTAAGATTTAACTACTACTCATGGACTTCAGATGTGCCAGTATTTTCCTTGGTAGGTACTAACAGCAGTAATAAAATTAATTATTGAAATTTTTTATGAAGAATCTTTAGGTAGTAGATTCAAACTGGTGTCAGCATTCATGGGTCGGATCGGCCGGGGAAGACTGCCCTCACAAAAGATTGACTTGAAATAAAATATTTTTTAACAAAAAGAAAACCGACTTCAAACAGGAAGAAAACTAAAAAGTAAAAAATAAATTTACATAGCACAAAGTAATTCATATTTTGATTTAGTTAATCAGAAATAATTAAATAAGTATTTTATAATATTGAAGTTCCACTCGATTTCTCTAGGATGCCATCATCAGATCCTGGTTTCCTTATCATGGTACCACCCTTGGGGTATCTACTTTCCAACAAAAAAAGAATCATCAAAATCGATTCATAAACGACGGAGTTATCCGCGAACACACATAAAAAAATATATATATATATATGATCAAATTGAGAAACTCCTTTTTTTGAAGTCGTTTAAAAATGGGTCGGATCGGCCGGGGAAGTACTGCCCTCACAAAAGATTGACTAAAGAGTAATAGTATCTGTACTATTGCGAGTCATTTGGTATGTGAGAGTGCCGGAGATCCAATTTCTCCTCCTCCCTTTTTCCATACCTGCCTCAATCCTTTCACCTACCCCACTCCCATTACGGTAGGCAGCAGCTTAGCGGAGCATTTTAGGCATTTTAGGAGCAGTGCTAGGGACTCCGAGTCGTCCATGAGCGACAGTTACCTCTGTTTTGAGTACTTTACATTAACAACAGTTCATCACTGGGTTTGCTATCCTGGATCCGCTACTGCAACTAATATTTGACTAAATATAGAAGTCATTTAAATTTTAGTTTTTTCTAAGAGTTTTGAATGTGCATCTAATGATTTACCTTTACAAGGTGTGATCAAAGTGACAAAAAATCACTCATGTCTGCACCTATGCCACAAGGTGAATCTCATATAAACAAAACTTTTTAATCTGTATGAGGATGAGTGATATAAAAGCTTATCCACTTGTGTTAGTTATATTTATCAGCTGAAAGACATTAGTGAGTAAAAAAAAAAAAAAAAGAGCGAAGACAATGAGGACGTAGTACAGCACAGAAAACATAGACGGTGACTGATTGGCTAGTTCTATACAAATACACCGGAACCAAAATAGATCTAGACTATGGTTCTAAGTGGAATGATTCAAAATCTATGGAATCCTGACTCGTGATATCAAAGTGTTCACACCAACTAACTATGTAGTCAAGTTCCTGACTAGCAACTATCAGGCAGTAGCCCTGATCAACTAGCCTAGTAGCCCTTTGGTTGGAGATATATAGTGTGATACCTCCACAAGTATAAATAGAGTTGCCAGAGTTTACCACTTTTCATGGCTTTAGCTTAAATAAACCTTTTTCATTTACAGCTCCTGAGAACACCATTGTAAAAGACTATGTCCTACCTGATTACACCTCCATTCGCAGAGGATACCTACGTGACATTGTCAAACCAGATGAAGACTTGGAACAGCAAACCCTCCGGCTAAACAATGAGAGATTCTCCATCCCAGAGCTTTTATTCCATCCATCAGATGTTGGAATACCACAGATGGGCATTCCTGAAGCCATTATGGAGTCAATCAATTGTTGTCCAGAAGAAAATATGGAAAGTTTATTAGAAAATATAATTTTATATGGTGGCAACACTCTTTTCCCGGGATTTAGGGACAGAGTATACAACGATGTTAGATCATTGGCTCTGGATCACTTTGATGTTAATGTCACTTTGGCAGATAACCCACTGACCTATGCTTGGGAAGGTGGGAAGAAAATTTTCCGCGATCCTGACTTTTATTCCTTCTGTGTGACCAGGGAAGAATATGATGAGGAAGGAAAATCATTGGCGTTTGAAAGATTTGATATATAACGGCGTAAACGAGCGAGAAAGTCTACGGAATAAACCTCTCGCTCGATAAAAAATAGGGTGTGTGGACATTTGCTAGTGCGCGATGGTTAATAATAAGTATATTTTCATAATAGTAAAATTTAAAGCCAGCATTGGATGAGAGCGGCGCACAAGCCTTGAGCCACTCTCATGTCAAACAGTGGACGTCCTTCGGCCGAAATAATGATGATGATATTAAATCTATTATTTTCGTATAAAATGGATGGAACACAACAGAATACAATAATTCAATAATTATTTAATTAAGTGTTAAATTTAATCAGTAAATAATAAAAAAACTATATGCAGAACTGTATGTTTGTTTTGTTTATAGCGTCCAAAAGACATCAAACCTCAAATTATGGTTTCTACAAAAATATAATAATAGCAACACTGGTTTATTGGCGCCCAGATCAATATTCTGACTTCCTTGCCTTATCGTTTTAATTGTCGGAAACACCGCATTCCGAATCTATTAGATTTAAAAAAAAAATCTAAATTTCAAATTGTCAAGTCGTAGAAATAAGCATATAAACTTTATATGCTTATATTCTACGACTTACGACAATGTCCTGCAAGATCTGTAAGTGTTTCTGAATCTTTCGAATGACATGCCAATACCATGGCCCAAGAACAACACCGGATGCAGTGGCTAGTTCTAACGACTGTAGACAGTCGAAAGAAGCTCTGCCACAACCATCGTCAAAGCTAAGTACACAATAACCGTAAGACTGCGCACCATCACAGGCCGCTGGCCTCTTAATAAACACCTAAGATATGTTTTAGGTATTACCGACAGTCCTCTGTGCAGAACATACATAGAGCATGACGAAACCGTGTCGCCCACGTAATCCTGGAATGAGATGGAGTGATGACACATCGGGCACAAATCCTCGGCAACCCAAAATCTCTCTGCGAAGACTGCAAAGATCCCAGGAAATTTCTGCGCTTCTGGGCGAAGCAATAATCCAACCGAACCGGACGTAAACAAAAGGTCTAAATGCGGACAACGAGCCCACCAACAAGTATGACATGAAATGCCATGCGAGGCCAGGAAAAGAGTGAGTTCAGATTAGAGTAGAGGTTCAAAAGATTTTTACCAAGTTGACCTCTATAAAACAGTTTCATACCAACATTAACAGTAAGGGTATTTGAAAAACGCAAAACTATTCGAAATTCAAAACAATTTCTGATTTAAACTCACACTGTCAAAAAAGCTCAAAACAGAAAATCTACAGGCAATACATCAAATTGAATTTATGTTTAAAAATGTCTTCTATCGTGTTTACGAGAAACCTTTATAGAGGTTTCAAAACAACACCTGTTTTGGATTCAACAACTAAAGCTCGTAAATTGAGAAAGTTCCAGAAGATTCAAAGCGACTTTCAAGTAGAAGATGGGCGACCGATATATTTAAAAACAGGTTTCCTTGACCGTGTTCTGTATTCCACGACGCTTGTTGCCACCATATGTGGTTTAGGGTACACCTTGCTTACTCTGTACGATTACGCGAAACCACCTTCGTGGCGATCTATTTGTTAATGTTTTTAAATGAACGCAGCTTAATATCTAGTAGAAATGTGTTGGACTGCGTTGCTGAGCTAACTTGCCGCCATATTTTCACTGACGCTTGAAACATGATAAGCTTTTTGATCAATAATTTAGGTAGGTAGGTAATTGTGTTGTTAATATTGTGGTGTTTTGAAATAAAATGTACAGAGTGAGATTTACTTTTATTTTCCTACAAGAATACTACCATAATCATACCAAGCGTAGCACATTCTGGTGTGACTCGAACCGCCTCGTACCCATGACACCACCCAATGGCACCACCACCGGGTAGTGTCAAGGGTATTATTCAATCCCCATGACACCACCGGTAGTGACAAAGGTACTATTCTGTTATATAATGAAACCACCGAATAAATAGTGCAAGAGCATAGTGCTGAGTTTTGTGGAGATAAATTTATATAAAGTTATTTATTTGCAATCCCTTCATATGCTTCCCTGTGAAAGTTTATCTAATGCTTGATCTTTGGCAATATGACCTAGATGCAGTAAATAATAATTAAGTGCATTTGTGATCTCTTTTCTCTTCGAAGTAGGTACTATACTATACATACTCTACATGGGTTTGAATACACCAAAGCGGAATGTGCCGGCCAGGACAGTGATTGCGTGCGTTTCAACTGAAGCGGAGCGGAAAAGAGCGGACTGTATATTGGCCAATCACAATGCTCGAAATCTCCACTCCGCGTCAGTGGAAACAGTGTGAGCGAAGCCGAGCAGACTCTCAGTATATAGTGTATGATCTATGGAGCAGACTTTCATACAAAATATGTAAATACGCGGCCCCGAGCTAGACAGAGTGAAGTAGGAAATAGAATTCCTCGTAGCCGAATCAGTTTGGCCACGAGTCTCTGTATATAGTGTATGATCTATGGCCACGAGGAAAAGCCGAGTCGAGCGGAATGTGGTGCCCCCACTCCTTTACAAGACTTTTCACTGCTCTTCTCTCCACTCCGCACAATGGGTTTGATTAATCGAAGGATTCGCAGAGCTGCAAACCTTACGACCTGTAATTTAATAAAATTATTAATATTCAGCTTAATCGTCTATTTTTGATTTTGACTTGACTTAGCTGGGGAATCCACGGAGCCCAAAAAGCCTTATGGTAGATCTAGCTTAATAAAAACACATGGCATAACATTATACGGAGTGGTCCGTCAATCAATGTCAAAGTAAAAGGCAAAATTTATTGTCATTTGGTAAGATCATCTTTTGTTTTCACGGAAGATGGTTGTCATTTAATTTCATCTACATTTTTTCTATTTTTTATCATTGTAATATACCATTAATATCATCAACAAGAATATTATTCTAAACTTGACGCTGGTAGAAATAGCTGACACAATCGTCGGCTCTGTTGCCAAAAAAAAAGGAGAAGGAAGGAAGAAGTATTGTCATTTGATTTCATGCTAATTTTATAATTCAATGGTCCACAAGTACCTATTAAAAATTTTACGTGACAAAAGATCTGATCGTTTGACGCAAAAATAAATTTAATAATAATAATAATAATAATAATAATAATTTATTAGCAGTCCAGTTAATATACAAAAATTAAATTTATTGAAGCGTTTTCATTTTTGTGAGTGAACAACTAAAACCAAAATGTATTTTACAAAATTTGCCCGAGTTTTTCAGAGAGGATTTAAAACTATACCAACATTACAAACTTCAACGCAAATACGTAAACTAGAGAGGTTCAAGAAGGTACAAAGTAAATTCCAAATAAAAGATGGTCACCCTGTGCATCTAAAAAAAGGATTTCTTGACCGACTTTTGTATTCGACCACCATTGTCTTATGTTGTACTGGTATGTACTTCAATTTACATACTATTTACGGACAAGCTAAACCTAAATCTTGGCATTCATACTGTTAAAATTATATTCTAATATTTAAAAATATTCCTAAGAATAAGCATACCAAGTTCTTAGGGTTTAATTTTAGGTAAAAATATTTGCAAATAAAATAAGCCTGTTTTTAACAGAAATTTGCGAATAAAATAATACCTAAGTACCATAACATTTTTTAATTTTATTTTGTACTTAAATATTATCTACTACAAACTAGTCCTGTTCCACAGGGGTGTTAGCCCACTATTTCCATTGGTAGAAATACTGGGATTCACTTAGTTGCATCCCTTTTTTGCCCGTTAAGTCAACCAAGTAGTGTACCTTTTCACCCAGCTGGATTTAGTCGTTATTAGAACGTTTTAGATAGGTACCTACACGAACGACTTCGTAACTGAAGGTCGACGACGTGCGTCGTTGATAAAGGTTTACGACGTCGCCGTCGTAGCTGAAGATCTTCGACGTTGTAGCTAAAGATTTACGACGTTATAGCTCAAGATCTACGACGTTATAGCTGAAGATTATATACAAATGTACTCTGTGCTGAAGATCTACGACGTTGTAGCTGAAGGTCGACGACAACATAAACGTCGTAGCTGAAGCTCTACGATGCGACGTTGTAGAATTGTAGAAGGTCGACGACGTGTCGTAGCTAGAAGATCTACGATGTTGTAGATAAAGGTTAACGACGTTGTAGCTGAAGGTCTACGACGCAACGTTGTAGAATAAATTGTAGAAGAAGGTCGACGACGAGTCGTAGCTGAAGGTCTAAGATGTTGTAGATAAAGGTTTACGGCGTCGTAGCAGAATGTTGACGACGTTGTAGCTGAAGGTTAACGACGTTGTAGCTTAAGGTCGACGACGACGCAGACGTCAAAGCTGAAGGTTTACGACGCAACGTTGTAGAATTGTAGAAGGCAGTAGCGTGCACTCCATATAGGCACAAAGGCACTGCTTACCTTAATAATTGCTTGAAATCACAATTTTAGCAATATCATACTGCCTACCCAGTTAAAAATCTATAATGCCGCTGAAGATCTACGATGTTGTAGATGAAGATCTATGACGATGTAGCTGAAGGTCGACGTCTCCGGCGCAGTTTACAAGATTCGCAATTCATTTCAGTCTATTAATAATATAACTCTGTGGCAATTCACCAGATTTGTAATTAACACCAATAGTAATGTCAATAGTGAGTTTGTGATCCAGTACAATAACGGTAGGACCACAGGCCCAAACGGTTATTATGCTGACGAATACCAGTTATGAGTCTGTTGCCTTGTGTTTGGAATCTAAGGGGTTAACAATAAAATACAAACATATATTAGCTTATTATTTTATTAGTGCAATAAGGCAGCCATCACATTTGGTATAAATACCTCACGTTACAGAAATGCATAACTTAAATACAATTATTAATATTTTGATAGCATTTAGTGATATGAAATAAACATTAAAACAGAAATGTGGAAAGGTAATTCCATCTCTCCCTAAACCAAAGATCTGTGTTTATTGGTATTTTTATTATTGCCAAAAGCAAGCAACCAATGGCTATTGGCAGAACCTGCTCCAGACAAAAAATATATTTTCCCGGTTTGCCATAGATCGGGCCTTGGGTATTAAATACTCTGCACTAGTTGTTGGGGTTTGGTTGAAATGCAAAACGAATAAAGTAAAGTAAATTGTATAATACATATTTGAGACGAAAATGTAAAAATAACTAGCGTCACGAACTAGCGTGGTTAAAAACAAGAATATTATGTACTATGATAAAGCCTGCACATTTTATGAGTTTGTATGTGTGAGTATAATCTCCGGAATAATAACACATTTGAAAAATTTTTCACCGTTTAAAAGATCAGAAGGCTACCAATATTCCTTTATTCATAAGTTATTCCGAACAAAGTCGAGTGCAGTTTTATCATAGTACACATTAGCTATAATGAAATATATACCTAAGAGTATAAACTATTTCATAATGTCTGTTGAAAAATTTACGTGGGTTTTAGTGAAGATATTCTGAGATGCAAAATTATCTTATAAGAATCTTGTGATAATAGACTTGGGTTTTGTGGTGACCACGAACCGGAAGGCGGAACGTGCCCAGACCCACAAGGTAGGCCGACGACCAGATGGCGGGTGGCGGGCAACCGATTGATGAGCCCAGCTTGCGACTGGTCAAGGTGTGTGGGGGAGTCTTATGTCCCAGCAGTGGACGTCTCCAACGTGTTAACATCACACAATATTTCAATAAAACCACAGATATTATATTAAAATAGATATACCATAGTAAATAATAATACTATTCAATAGAGTCGGCTGGTGAGCGCACATCGTCGATCTTAAGTATCATCTTAACGAGTTGTGTTGCAAGCGAGATCTGTTGTTTCTTTGAGTGAAGGGACTCTATCACGTTCATCGCTTTCATATCGTTTGAACCTGCAAAAAAAAGTAACTTAATAGTTTAATATCAAGCGTTTTTCTCGATTCAGAAAGGGTAGACAGAAGTGAACATCCGCGGTTTAAGTTGGGTGCAACAAGGGGCACAGACAGCAAACTAAAACAAATAACTACTCAGAAAATAGTCAAATGGCTCAGTGTATAAGGCACCCCGCTTCGTAAACACGAGGTAGTGGGTTCGAATCTGGGCAAAAACCAATGTGATTTTTCAAATCATATGTACTTTCTAAGTTTATCTTGGACATTTCTGACTGACGATGAAGGAACACATTGTGAGGAAACCTGGACCTAACCAATTCGCCCTAAGCAAGCGTGGTGATTCATGCTCATGTCTTCTCTTGAGAAGAGGCCTATGCCCTGCAGTTAAACAGTATACAGGCTAGTATTATTATTGTTATAATATAAACTCAAACTATCTATCTAAATTGTATAAAAAAATAAAAGTAATATTACCTTTGCCCATACAGTCGATGCCGAGGTTGGGGTTGTTCTCAGCTACCTGTCGCGCCTTTATATCGGACAGTGTGTCGATCGGCGATAATCCACTGTAAAGTTACAATATTAGTTAATAAATTACATAAAATAGTGTAAATTGAATCACATTACAGGGTATAAAATAGTTTGTAAAATATTTATGGGTGTTTTTTTTTTATAAGCAAAAATCATAAAAAAAGTAATATTAATTATGAATGCTGTCACTGTTTGCGTGTGCGTGCGTGCGTGCGTGCGTGCGTGCGTGCGCGTGTACCTGTTCTCAGCGAGCGCGAGCGGGATGGCCTCGAGCGCGTCGGCGAAGGCTCGGAAGGCGTACTGGTCCAGCGACGACAGCTTGTCCGCGCCGCGCGCCACCGCCAGCGAGCACGACGTCTCCGCCGCGCCGCCGCCGTACACCACACGGGAGTCCTAAACAAACAACCAAATTAATAAAAACACATATCAAATGCCCCACCAAGGTACCCATCGGGCCCAACTGTGAACCTAAAGCGTCCAAAAACTCAAACAAACCAAACAAAATCATCGAAATCGGCAATGACAAAAAAAAATGTAAAGAATCTGTTACCTGTACAAGACTGCGTACGATACACAATGCATCATGAACGGAACGCTTGGCCTCTTCAACAATCATACGATTACCACCGCGCATCAGTAAAGTTACAGCTCTGCTGTTGGAACACTCTTCTATTACCAACATCTCGTCTTTTGCTGTGCCGAATGCTGGAATTAAGAAAACATACATTATACTGGCATTGTATTATTACTTAGCTTGAGACTAGATAACGGTGTGTGATAGTGTCCACATATTTTTATTATTATTATTAAATACATACAATCCCTACTTAAACCTAGATCTAAACTCTAGATTAAAACAAATAATCAAAGCCAAGTTATAGTATACCAATAACATTGTCATGAAAATGGTCTCTTTAGACATCATAAAGAACTATACTGTATCTAAATTAAGAATTAACGAATGAAAGTTACCGGCGGCATAGACAATTGATCAGAAAGTTAGCAGCGAGTAGGGCATATAACGTCAAAATATACTGTTGTTCGCAGCTTTGCCCGCGTGAATGTCGGTCGCATTTATCTATCAAACTTTCATTTCTTATTTCAACCTTTTCAAGACATTATTTGCCGATAAAATAAGGTCTATTCTATCTCTATACCAAATTGCATCAAAATTGGTTCAGTGGTTTAGACGTGAAAGCGTAACAGACAGACAGACAGGCAGACAGACTTTCACATTTATAATATTAGTATGAATAGATGGAAAAACTTTCGAATAGAGCGAAATGGGAAGCATAATTACGTCCATCAATAAGATGAAATGATTTCTATGAATAAATGTATATTTTACAAAAAAGGTATCTAAGTACGTTTATTTGTGTTCTGGAGCCATTATTTAGTCTCTATAAAATATAATTCGTGTTTAGAGAGTGCTGTGTAGTAGTTGTGTTATTATTATAACTTACTCAGTTCCCTCACAAGTCCACAGTGCCCCAGTTTATCCTCTGTCAGTTCCTCAAACCTTGGCACAATCCTGCCGCCAGTGGCTATAGCAATCAGTTCCATCTCCGGACCTCCCACCCAGCGGACCGCTGGCAAACCCTCGGATAGAAGAAGGTGGTTCGCTTCGTCGTCGAAACCCCATTGACAGATGGCTAGGGTTGCACCCGCATCCTGAATAATTTAACAAGGAGTAAATTAAGGCAGGCTCACGACCAGCCAAGTTTAGGCTGCTATGATGAAAATTAAATTTTTGGTAAAGCAAAAAGGAATATAGCTAGAAAAGTAGTGTACTTTAGTGTCTATAATAGTGGTAATCCTTTACAGTAAAATGGGCCGCTTGTAAGTTTGCCACCACACACAAAAAAAAACATTGGTTGCATATAAATATTGATAGCATTAGATTTTTGATGGTTATACATTTTGTGGGATTTAGCATGAATCGATCAGATCAACTGAAAAAGTCCTATTCTTTGACGAAATATCAACATAAAGTATAATTTTTCAATACTGTTTCATTGGTGAATAAAAGCGCTAAAAAAGAAATAACGCCCTTTGTATCTTTCTTTACCTTCTTTTCCTTTCACATTCCACAGTTTTGTTGTTTTCGCCTCTATAATAAATTATGGGCGAACCAAAACCTAACACTAGGTTGACCACTAACCACTCGATAAAAAGTTACATAATTTTCATAGTTTACCTTAACACGTCGCACCATTTCCAAGAACTTGTCATGTTCATACTGTCGCAGCTCCTTGTACTCGTCCACGGAGCCCACTTGAAGCTTATGCTTGGTCTTAGGCTTGGGCGGCTCGAACGGGCAGGTTAGGATGGCGAGTTTTGCGTTCTGTAAGAAAATTATTCGTATTTAATTAATTATTAATTAATAAAATGATATTGCAATGCCTATTATTGTTATACAGTTAGATAAAGGCCTATTCTAATACAAAAGGTATGAGCATTGATCATAATTATTTGTTTTGACTGCACCGTTGGTCTAGTGGTTAGTGTAACTGACTGCGACGCCGGGTGTCGTGGGTTCGATTCCCGCGGAAGGCAAATATTTGTGTGATGAACATTTGTATTTGTCTTCAGTTTGGGTGTTTTCTATGTATATTAAGTATGTATTTACAAAAAAAAAAGTACGTATATGTATTATATTTCAATTATCTAGTACCCATAACACAAGCTCTGCTTAGCTTGGGACTAGATGACGATGTGTGATAGTGTCCACATATTATTATTATTATTATATTATTATTTTATCCTGTGTTACTAAGAAAGCATAATATATTAGGACAAAGTAATACATTCACCCAGTTCAAAATAAACTTAATCATTAGTCATTACTGACATAATTATCGAAACTAATATTATATAGAGAAAAATTCGATTTTTTTTTTTATAGTATAGCCTACCAAAGTGACTCCACCCCGCCTGATGGTAAGCAGTCAGTGGAATCCAGAAGTGGCGGCCACTATACCAAAAGCCACGTTTTAAACTGCTGGTATGGTGGCCTCCACTATGGCGGCTGGGAATGGGGTTAGGGGAAGGAAATGAGGGACATGAGGAAAGAGGAAAGGTGGGAAATTGGGCCTCCGGCGCTCTCACTCACCGAACGAAACGCAGTAGTACGGATACTACTACTCTTAAGTCGATCTTCTATGAGAGGGTAGTACTTCCCCGGACGATCCGGCCCATTCATGCTGAAATCAGCGTGGATCTACTACCGTTGTTTGCAACAACTTAACTATAAATCTATGATACTAATGTAAAAAATACTTTCACCTATAGAAATGAATAAATTAAACAGGCTACATTTTATGGTTTTACATATTTTTCAGATATTCAATATTTTAAGCGCTTTTGTAAATCTGAAGATGCAATACGACACTATTGTAATAATATTTTCCGTAAGCGTTGTGAGACCGAATGAAACGTTTGATACCAAACCGAAGCGAGGGCGGACGTCTAGTATATAAAGAAAACATATTAAAAAATCTGGGACGAGAAAGTACTCTGGCTATAGCTCCAACCATATAATATAACTATTTAAAGAAATGTTATAAAATAGACAATTTCAAACTTTATGGCAATCATCATAGATATTCGCGAAAACGCGGATTTCGACTTACATCTTTTTTCTACTGTTGATATAACATTATAGCTAATGCCATCATAAATATAATATGGTACAAACCTTCAAAACTTTAGGCATCTGCGGGTGGCTCATGGTCTTGTCGATAACAACTCCCTTCACCAACATCGAGTCCTCCATACGACCTCCAACTTTACCCTCCACTTTGATCAGTTCGAAGTTAACGTCACGTTTCTCCAAATCCGCTACTGAGAGGACAGCCTGAGGATAAATGGGCATAATTATTAGGTCGAGTTTTCATAGCATCGATTTTTCTTTGAAAGATAACTTTCAAACTAGGGACAAATATATAGATTACACAAAAGCAGTTGCTTGTGCTTCCATTGTGCCACAGAGGCAATCAAGAAATTGGGTTGAAACAAAAACTTGGACACTGTTAAGATTAAACTACTATAAAACTATACAAATCTTTAGGTAAAATTTAAAATTTAACATTCTTATGCAAATAAAAGTGCAACATCACACTTTGGATGACTGTTAGTCCTTCTAAAACCCCTAGTTTATTACCTGATAGTACACATAATTTACTAGAGATCTTTTATAAAAGGACTCACTGGATCCCAATTTAGTTCATTTGCAAACATAGCTAAAGGTTTAAAAAAAAAATTGTGTTCAGTACTTACATCAACCGCAATCTCAGCCATTTGCCGATGACACTTGACAATCACTTTACTGCCAAGGGTTGTCATAGCAACCTTAATCAAATTATCCCTGGTATCATTGTTCACTGGGAAGGCTTCGCTGATAGCTTCAAGATGTGCTATTGCAGTTACTGAAGCCATTTCGAATCCATCAGCTATACGAATAGGATGAATGCCTTTGTCGAGCAGGATGGATGCTTGTTCGAGAAGAGCTCCTATAGTGAAATGTGTAAATATTAGATATATTTAGTGTAGACATCATGGTTTAAATGAGAAGGTTAAGAATGGTCTACATTGCTGTCAGTAAAAAAAACTGTTCATGTGCAATTTGGACTTGCGCACTGATGTTTCCTTTTTCATAAATAGCTGGTTACAAAAGATTACGAAAATATAAAAAACAGTTTCTTTTGATAACTTCCTTCCCATTAATTTCCATCCCTTTTCCATAACTAGTTACGAAAGTTTGATAACAAATGTGGATGATGGAAATAACCTAATTTAACAACTAACCTGCCAACACCACAACTCCTGTAGTCCCATCACCGATTTCATCATCCTGACTCTGTGCCAGCTGCACTAGTAGTTTACCAATCTGGTGTTCAACATCCATAAGCTTGAGGATGGTCGCTCCATCATTGGTGACTGTTACCTCACCATCGGGAGACACCATGAGCTTGTCTAAGCCACGAGGTCCAAGGGATGTGCGAAGGATGCCCGCAATCTGGCGGGCAGCTTGGATATGCGACTGTAGGAATGTATATACTTGTAGTTTATGTTCAAGTTGTTAGAATAAACACTGACAGTGCTTAGGCAATATAATATATCGAAGTACTAGAGTTAGTACAAGATTTAAAGCTCACTTAAAATTAAGTTTCAATATTTTATCTGGGGAGTGAAAAGTATCTTAACAAGACCATGAGAATCAACATGCCTTATTAGTATTATGAGTTCTATAAAAACTGTAAAGGGAATTGGACAAGAAAGAATTTTTCTGTTTACTATCACAAAAGACTGGATATTGATTGTAGTTAATTAATAAAGAATGTTGTGTGTTACTATTATTCATGGACACTTCAGACACAGCCAAGGTAGATTTCATGGTAAATCAATACACTATGTGAGTTTCAATCATCACTAGTGTCCAAGACAAAGGTAAAGGTATGTATTTAGTTAAAATATTTGTAAATTTATTATTTTTTAAAACAACTAGTTTAGTTCCTCTCTTATCTACATAAGATAACTAGCTTTTCGTAGCACGGTTTCATCCGCGACTTTGCTTACTGATCTGCTCCCGTCGTCAGTAGCGTGATGTTACATAGCCTATAACCTTCCTCGAGAACTAGATTCTTATACGCAAAAAAAAAATCAAATCCAACTGGTTGTTCCAGAGATTAGCCCGTTCAAACAAACAAACAAGCAAACTCTTCCAGTTTACGTAATGATAATGTGCAATATAAATTTATTTTTATGTATGAGATTTAAATAATATATAATTCAGCAAGAAATTTGTAATAAATAAACAATTAAACAATAATAAATAATAATAATTAATTGCTGTTGCCATCAAAGGTCTTGTTATATAGAAATCTTTCAGTCTAAGTTTATCACAGAACAGTAGCACAGTTGTTTTTGTGTACTGTACTTATTAAGTGTTACATTAGTGTTACGGAATGCTAAAGTGGTAAAAGCGGTATGTTTGGATCGCACCAATTAGCATTATAGACTCTGCTTACCCCATTTATGACAGACAGGCATGAATGTGTGTATTATGTATGTATGTACTTATTACTTTGTAAGCTTTATAACACTAAATAAATAATTTAAAACTTAGTAGATATTAAACTTCATATTAAGAATTTACAAACTAAGTCTAGTTTTAGACATTTTTAGACTAAAGTAATCATGATAAAGAGGTTAACATAAACATCTAAAAAATTCAACAAAAAAACCTTTCACGTGATAATAATGACATAGAAAATCTTATTTAAGTGTAATATTATTGAAAAATGCGACTAAGACGTAGGGTACTAAAACAATGCAGATCAAATTGCTTCATTCGAAATCATGTGATTCATAACACCTGATTTCTAAAATGCTTGTAATTTTAAAATAAAGCCTAAAACTTACAAATGTTACGTATCAACACTTTCTAATAACAATAATATTGCAAATCAACACAAGTTTTATTGATGAAATGCCGTATATTAGTAAAAAATATGGAATTGTAGATTTATGTTGTCCTTAGTAGGTTAGATTGTATTTTTTAGCAAATTTAGAATATTATCAGGTTGCTATGTTTGTGGATGGATTACTAGGGCATTTAATAGGCTGTAAATGAGTTTACTTTGTAATTAGAATTAAAAATGAATGATAAAATTACCTTCAAAGCATCGATACCGGTAAGTCTTTTCTGCCTGTCCTGGTCTCTCAAGATGATAAATGGACGTCCATATTCGTCAAAGGCCACTGCTCCGGGGAACAGAGACATTTTTCACGATTTTATCACTGCACAAACTCAAGATGAATGAAGATTTAGTTTCCAAAACTTTTCATGAAAATGGAAACAAAAACCAAGTGACAGTTTGACAGTTCTGTGTTGAATTTGACATTTTACTTTTACCACAGAAAAAATATAGCAACGTTTCATTCCACGCAGAAATGATTAATATGGTTTTATGTATTTGTGATATCTGTAGCAGTTATTATTCTATTGCAATATGCATGAAAGAAAATAGGTTTTTAATTTAGTCGTATTAGGTTTACGATATAAATTCCAATCAAAGCCCATTCGTTATGCTTGTTTTTCTGAATAGTAAATTTGCGTTATTCTCACGATATAATGAGAAATTACGAGCATTGGTTAATTGTAAAGAATAGAGATACAGATGTAGAGCAAAGAATACAGTATTATGATGTAGAGCTGGGAAACAAAGACGAACTAAGCGCTTTGTTTATTGTACAGTAAATATCATTATTTGCAAGTTTTATAGAATACGTACTATATTTACATTAGTTTTGTTTTTACCCATCCGCAAATTAGGTAGGTAGAGGCAAGGATTCAGAACTATTAACCCAATGCCCTATTACGCCAAGGTCAGTCTTTATACACACAGCTAACACTTCCCGCGAGTGCGGAGCAATGATACTGAAGTTTGTCCACTGATGCAAAGAAACTGTTATTCTCCGCTTTTCTAACCCGCCGCCCGCGATTGAATTCTTTTAATCTTCACAATCAATAATAGGTAGGTAGGTACGCAGTTTTGTCCAGAAGAGATTTTTGGAATCTATTAGTCATATTAGTTAAGCTCAGCTCTGCTGGGCTTTAGTAGACAGATAATCTCTTCAAAATGCAAACTGCAGCACATCTTGAAGACCATTAATAAAACACAGTTTAGTATTATCATAATTTTATTGTATTGAAGTAAATAAGCCTATATACATTCCCGTATCCTTACAAATCATTTGTGGTGCTTTACTTTGGATTCCATTCGGTTGTGAACGAGCGAGAGACAATTAGCGAGCCCGCCCATAGATAATGTTAACAGAGACTTAAAACTAGGAACAGTTAACATACTTTTGACTACAGAATTTTTACATCGTCAGCTCCTGCAAAGAAAGAAGGTAATGTTAATAAAATTTCGAATTATTTTGCAAAACTCTAAAGCAGATTTTTTTTGCGCAACTACGCAACAACAAACTACATACACATACGTATTTTGCGAGTAAAATAGCTTCTTCTCTGGATTGCCTGACCTATTAAAATAACCACACAAACTAACTATATAAAATCGAAAGAGACAATTAAATCTGTCATGCAATCTTGTGCAAATATCAGTGCTGAATGCTGCTTAACACATTGCTGAGTGTACAACTCACCAGAATTCATTATTCTGAGCTACCCTTATCCATCAGAAGCTTGCCCATTTAGAATTAATATACTAGACTTTAACTTTAATTTTTGTTTTTTCATAAATATTGCCATTTAACCTTGGAACTCCCTGAAGTCATCTTTCAGATAAATTGAATAAACCTATACATACCATAATAGCATTAACAATGTCAGACTGGTTGTTCCTTAGCGCACGGACGGCCTTCGCCCTGGACACGTTCGCCTGGGACATTACTATTTCCACATCCTTCTCATCTACTCCTGTCTCGTCCACTCCTTCCTCATCCTCTTCCTCGGCTATAGGTGCTACCGTCTGTGAATAAAAATTATTTTATAATACTCTACTAAATTAATTACATTGTAATTATACCCTTTCCTTTTTTTTATTCAGACTCATTGTAGACATGGACAATAGCTTAATTATTTACTTAGCATTTAATGTTACAACCATGTCCACAATAACCGCTCATCGTCAGATGATGAGCGGCAATTAGGCACATTTAGGTTTGAGGGTGGGACACTTTCATTTTGTTTTGTTTCATCAAGATAACCAGTACAAGCTCACATTTTTTTAATATGCAGATGCATTTAACAGTCTGAAGCCGAGGAGGCTTAAATGCTCAGCTCCTGTCCTCAGGATCCACTTCTGTTTACCATTGAAATATTGGAACAATAATGTTTTTTTTTTTAACTTAAGAGACAATATTCTTATCTACCAGATGACACTAATACCAATTGCTTTTGCAAATTCGTTTTACACTTACAAATACTTGTGAAATACAGTTAAAAATCAAATAACACCTACAATATTAAACAAAAAAACTAGCCTTTCTTACCGTGCCAGCTATAGCCGTATCGTTACCAGACGCAGCACTTTCCGGTGCCTTGAACCGTTCAGCGGCTGCCATAGTAGCCTGCTGTGATAGATCCTCAATCTTAGCCTCACCGAACACTATGTATGTGTCTGAATGAGGGTTCTTGTATACATCCGGCGAGTTGATAACAAAGAGTATGTTCTTTGATTTGCGGATTGTTACTCTGTTTACGCCTTGTACCTGTGATTATTGTAACGGTTTAGTATTGGAATAAATGTAGGGAGGGTGAAAATTTTACTTATGAAGTCTTATTTATTATGTACAAAAGAAAATTGCTTCATTTCATTTTTGACTGATTTCTATTAACATAGCAGCTAAACAGCAAATTCAATGAAAAACTCGCGACTGAAATAAAGTTACTTGTATTCTTCCTTCTGGGCCTGGTCCCATTTACTTGGAGTTGAATTAACATTATAATTAAAGCTTATAATATATACATACAGGCTTAAGTCCAAGTTTGCTCATAATCTTGCGAGCCTTCTTCTCACCGCGGGACTGTTTGGCTTTTGAGACAATGTCGATGCCAGCGATGGGGTTGGCAATGCCACCTGTGCCTGGTGCTCCTAGAAATATAAGAAAGAAATGTGAAATAGTAATCTTTGTTAGATATTTTATTTTTGAGACAATTTTAAGGTGCAAAGACAGTAACTATTGTTGAGGACTGATTAATTTGTAAATCATGGATATTAATGTGCATTGTTGTAGGACTTAGTACCTCTTATAGAATATCAACATAAATAGAAATTTACATGCTAATGTGTTTCACTTGGTGAGTGAGAGCTCCGACACTCTAATTAACTCCAAAGACAATGATAGAAAATGTACATATTATATAAACAAGCCCTTACCAGCATCTTCCAATTCAGGAATAGTGTCATCAGAATCACTGTCCGAAGAAGCTGTTTCTTCCTTGCGCTTCTCAGTCATGGAGGCAGTAGCCTTGTCCAGTTCAGTCAGTTCCGGCATCTTTGAATCCCCCGAAGAGCTTATTTTGGTTTCAGTGAAGGAAAATTCCTAAAACGAAAGAAAAGCTAAGTTCAGAAAGATGGAAAGAAATATTCTACCACTTAAAGAAATGTGTATTTTTACTTGCTTTTTTTGTTATATCGCACAAGAGGAGCTATGGGCAATGATCAAAATACTATTGCACATCCTGACAATGTAAACTCCTTTGATATTACTTACTAATTAAACGAAAATATGGCAACTTGGGCAAATCCTTTTAGAGAAAATTAATAGCAGTTTGTTACTCTACAAGACCAATTTAGTATTTTATACGAATCCTGTGTCTTAATACTCTATAATTAAGAAAAATTAAGATACTAGATGCCCTAGACTATTTAACAACCTACAGATCATAATAAAGTCAGGTCCCTAGTGCGCAAATACACTTCTGAGGTACATATCTACCAGTACCAAAATGCATTCTCAATAAATCAATACACCTGACCTATTGACATTTGCAAGAAACACAAAAAAACAAAAAATTTCTTGTGAAAATATGATTTTCCGGCTGAAAAGCACACTATTTTTCATTTCCGTGGCAAAAGGCAATAAGTTCATAATACACTAAATAATAAGCACTTGTTCGCTATTCTAAAAGTGAATACACTGTATTGATAACACTAAGTAGCTATAGCTAATCCTTGCACTTAATTTCACCAATATTATTAGAATATTTTCATCACTTGTGAGCGCGAGTTTGCAAGTTATAACGACGAGATAATGAAATAATAACTTAAATATACCGCAATCCAATTGTAGATTACCAAATTGTTTTAAATTTGCACATAAACGATAGGATTTGTTTAAATTTTATAGATTTATTACCTTTATTTAGGAATAATCGGTTTTTTAGGAAACAACGGGGATTCGCTTCACTTTGACAAGAACTTGACTTGACAAGAAGAACGAACGAAAATATGGAAACGATTGAACGAACTAACTTTACACAAATTAATGTTTTATCTCTGTCCTGAATTTGTTAGTTCAATAAATAAATATGATTTTTTAATATGGCAATATTTTAATTTATGTCGTTTTTATTAGTGATGTGCAGATATCGTTAATGAGAACTTTTTATATTTAGGTGAACATACAATTGAAATGATTTATTTTAATATAGTAACATCATAAAATAATCCTCGAATGAAACAAGTCCTCCGTTTCATTTTTCCTTTTAACCGGTTGTAATTGCTGTTTTAAATTAAAGAGCAGGATGACAAAAAAAACAGCATTCTATATCAAATCAACCAATAAAGTAAGTACTTAGAGAAATACTGCCAGATTGTCATAGCTTGTATCCTTGTTTATAAATACTAGTCATGTCAAGAAGTAAGCCGCGCAGAGAATTTTCTGTAATAGCTAGGCTTATTGTAAGTTTTATTTCATTCTAACGAGAGAGCCTATTCATATTTATTTATAATAATAGTGTACTTAATGCAATTTATAAAAAAAGGCTGAGAAGTTGATCCTGGAAGCTGATTTTTGACATCGTTAGCTTCTTTTACATGTAATACTAGATAGTCTAGAACTTAAACTACAAAATATTTTACATTACAATCCATTACTCATTAATTTAATAAGGTGTGAATTTTATCTAGTCTACTAGCTCAGTTAGATAAAATTAAAAGAAATCCAAAATTATCGATATTTATAAAATCGATAAATTAAAAATATGTTTACTGACATCCTTGATATATCATTACTGTCATGTCATATCATTCGTGTTCATTTCATTTTGTTCGGAGGTGGTTTTCTACGTTTTTTTTCACAAATTTTATTAATTAATACCAGTTTATCAGTCAAATTATATCTGTCTCAAAGGCTTCATTAAACGTTGATTGTTGCTGCATTTAAAGTAAATAGTGATTGTGCAAAACATGTTATAATCGTACAGTGATACCGTGTTTGTAATCACCAATTACCAAGTCCAAAGTGCGTGTTAAATTATTTGGTGTTTGTGATTGTATTTAAAAAGTGCCAGATATGTCTTTAGAAGATAAATTCAATGCCGCAGTCAACGTCATTCGGAGTTTACCCAAGAGCGGTAAGTTTTATTTAATTCCTACATTCTAGTGTTTATAATATCGATTATTTCGTTACGATTCGCCTGTGGTAAGATATTACATAGTTTGCGGATAATCTGTTTGTAATGACACCAGAAATAGGATGTAATGATGAAACTGTTGTATAATATGTATAGTAAATTATTGTGTAGCGTGTATTAGAATGGCTGTATAAAACATTACTTGATTATCGTAACAAAAAAACATATTTTGCAATTTTAACATAAAGTTGCTTCAATGTGAAAACTTACGACGTTCTCTTTTGTTTTAATCTGTGTTATAAAAAAATCATGAACAGGTTTTAAGTACAGTAATAATTGTTAGTTTACAGATAATGTAAATACTAGATTGCCTCTTTAGAAGATTAGTATTTACTAAATCTTGATTTTTTTTTCTAAAAAACATTCACTCATAAAATCATTAACTAGGAAAATCTCATCTATCATGATTATTTCATTGACTCTCTCTTAATTTAACAGTAATTTCTGCAACTACTGTCTTGCTCCACTTAATTGCATGTTTCAATGACTCCTCTGAATTGAATCATAAATCAAGTACCAGTACCTATTACAAAATTAATTGATGATTTATTGAGGCACTGATCATTTTCATACATCCTTGTCCTTATCAGCCCGAGTATTTATTTAGGACTTTACCAGTAGAAAACTTTACATTTTGTACTTTTTTATGTCTTCTATAAATAGTTTACATATTTAAATGAACAGTTTCCAAATGAATTAAATTTAAAATGTCCTTTGATTTGTTAGTTCATGATATAAATTACAATTTTTAATGAAGGTCAACAGGTACCTTCTCATGTTTACAGAGTAGTTTACTTTTTGAATACATTATTAAATTTTATTAAGTCATTGTTGGCTTAGAGACTATAAATATGTGTAATTATATTGTTACATAGAATTACAATCCTACTAATAATATAAATGCGAAAGTTTTTGTTTGTATATATGCGTGAGTTTGTTACCACTCAGCGCCTAAACGGCTAAATGTAGATTATGTGCCAGAGACGGAAATAGGCTAACTTTTTATTCAGAAAAGCGGCCTGGTTACTTAGGGAGACAAAATACATTTTAGGCGAAGCCGCAGTAAGTAAATGCTAATCATTAAGACTTTTGTAACAATTTAGACACATGCTTAAGTAATTAGTATTGCATGTTGGATTTAGAAATAATAAATAAGTTCTACTAAGTACCTACCTAGATAATTTACTAAAATATTTTTAATTAAGTAACATTTTTTACTTTTTTAGGCACTTTAGGGACATGACATTTTTTCATTTTTGGTAATGATCATTAATTCATTAGTAATGAAAAAATCACCAATGAAAAATAAAATCAGAGTCTATTAGATTGTGGAGTTCAGAACATCATCTATACTAATATATAGAGTGGAGTTTGTTTGTGCGTTCAGCACTAATCTCTGAACCTACTAGTTGTATTTAAATAATTCTTTTTGCGTTTCATAGCACAGTTCTTGAGGAAGGTTATAGGCTATGTAACATCACGCTACTGGCGACAGGAGTAGATGAAATCTGACTGGCCGTTCCAGAGATTAGTGCATACATACAAACAAACAAACTTTATCGCTATAAATAATAGCCTAGAATACGTGTTTTACATCATTTACTATATTTTAGTAATGTCCAAGACTAAGTATCTAAAAGTCGGTACTGACCGATAAGTCACATTGATACTCGCCAAGCTTTATTTACTATTGTCTGAATAAATAATGCCTTTGCTTGCTAAAGTGCTTAGTAAATAATAGGCAATACCTATCACGGACTGGCTTGAAAAGCTATTTGTGGATACAAACAAATAGGTACATTAGCCAAGATGAGTAGTCTATGGTTCTTTGTTTATTTATTGCAGTAAGGATGTATACAAACTTGTAGTGTTTATTTTTTTGAACAATAAGGTTGATATCCACTGCTGGACATAGGCCTCTTATAAATAAGTTAAGTCCACCTTTCATAAGCAGTCCTAATACGTCGGATGCCTGCTACACTTATCGGTGGGCCTATTAGCCACCTCGTTAGCAGTATTATTTTAATGTTACTTTGTGTTCTGTCCTTATCTTTTGTACCATTAAAAACGAGTTATTCCGGTCTGATCTCCCAGATCTGATCCCCTAAGATTATTATTATTCTTTAATTCCGTTCAATAAGGATGGAGACAATGTAAGGTTATAATAAGATTGCTTTAAAAGGTAGGGCTCCAGGTCGTCGTGAGGAGTCGGTCCACGCTGTGTCTTCCGTTTCGTGGTCGCCACCCTAGAACCTTTCTGCCCAACAGCCATCAGTTCTGCGAGCTATGTCCTGCCCATTCCCACTTTAGCCGATCGGGGCACGAGACCTCTGTATTTGATAGTTCGGGTTAAGGAAGTAAGCAATAAGAATATTTTTCTTTGAACTCTTTTGTTCCTACCTCTTTTGCATACCCATTAGAACATAAATTTAATGCTATCGCACACAGTAAAAGGTTTTACGTAAGAACTTTCATTCGAAAGGTAATTTGTCCAATGGCTCTTTGGTACTGTGATTACTGATTAACAGTAATTGTCCGGTCGAAATTGCTAGCATAAAGTGACTGGAAAATTGGTATTTTGTGGTTAGGTATAAATAGCTCATGATAGAGGCAGGGCTTACGAGCAGAGCCTTTTGGCACACATGAGTTTGAGGCCTTTAGATATAAGGAAATACCGGTCAAGTGCAAGTCGGACTCGTGCGTGGAGGGTTCCGTACAAACGGCCATATGATTCGATTACACAAAACTTTTATTTCTTCACAGTTTTAAGAGCATGCCGACAAGAGTATTCGATATGAATTAGCGAAAATAAGTTTGATGCCTCCACGCGTTTCTGAGATAAAGGTCTTGGCAGACAGAGAAAGTGATACTATGGGTTCCGTTTTATCTCTTGAGATAGGAACGAAACCCTGAAAAGTATACCATAAATGAAAACTTTCTGCAGTTATGATAATATTGGTCGTAAAACATGTTTTACAATCGTCATTAACCTTTAGATTTATGGCAGTTAATGACAATTTTATTGGAAAATGTTGAAGGGTATCTAACATTACTTCAGTTGTATGGTTATAAATGTTCTTATTTTTAAAGTATCGTTAAATTGTGTTACATAAAGAGTACAACTAGATTATGTTAAGAACTGCGTGGTGACCTGTCAAAATTTTTTAACAAGTCTACATGGTATACTTACCCTTCAGAACCGGCTTATTTATGCTGAAACCAGCAAGGATCTATAATTAACCTAAAAAGCCATTTTATGTACTTATAGGTTTATGTTCGCTGTGCTCTTTGTCCTTGAAACAGCTGCTTTATTCTCAAAGTAAAGTCCGTAAAGTTCATGTCGTGTTTGAAACTTAACTCAAACTCAATTAGGTATTCGTTCAATATCACATAAGTGTCATATACGAACCTTACCGTAAAGTTACTGGCCATCCTAGAGCCAGTTCTCTGTCGAGGTCAATCCACAAGAATTACGAATAAAAAGAACTAGCAACAAATTTAGGGCCTATTTAATCGCCAGATTGTTGCGATTTTTCATGAGATATTTTCAAGTAAAGTGCAAGTTTACCTTTACGTTATTTTTATTAAAAAAAAAATCTTTCGAATGTTGCTTGTCGATTAGATTGGAACCTGACAAACTCGTTGTTAAACATGAAGTTATAAATTTCCGGTATAGGAATAGCGATGCATAAAGTTTTCTTCAAAACTCGTAAGGGCCAGTAACTAGTGATGAACTGATGAAATATCCATAAATTCAGGGTCTCAACTAAACCAGTATCTACATGCTCTATGACTAGTATAGTTGATAGTTATATTACTTTCGCCTCTACGACCTTGGGATGGTTGTTTTTTACGGCGGCACCGCTACTCTAGCTTTGGAATTATTTATTTTCTGATACCTACTTATCTTACTACGTCAATTTCGAAAAACATATCTAAGTTTTACGATACTTACTAGTAACCCACAAAACCCGCTAAAATATTGACGCACTAGTTATGCCCAATGTAATTGTTCTTAGTGCCTAATACGATACCGGTATGGGCAGTCTGATAGAGTTGAGATTCTTACCTGGCTACAGTGGTTACCAGCCTACCTACCTACAACCTAATATTACGTATAGTCAAAAGTAACGGTATAGTTATTTCACAACGAAACAAACAAAAAACGTTGCTTCTAATGACGTATCTACAACCACAAGGTTAATATAACTTATTGCGTAAAAAACTGTTATATTTTTAAATTCAAAACAAATTACTATTAGCAATATTTAACGTATTCGTTCCCTCTAATTATTTTTGTTTATGCTAAGTAGTTCATACACCCATTAGTAAAAAACTATGATGTCATACGTTTGTGATGTTATGACTCTAAAATATAATTCAAATTCCACATAATTTGGAATATATTTAGTCATATGACGATAACTAATTCGCACCAGCGTTACGTCTTCGGTTACTGCTCCACTCTCGTTTTCCAGTCCCGTGGGTTGTAACGTGATGTCACATAGTCTATAGGTCTAAGCATCTTCAAGAATTTACCTTATACATCCATCTAGCTGTAGTGCCGGCCTAGTTATTGGAAGCAATTAATACGACTCAAAAGGCTACATTTAATAAGTCTAATTTTGATACACTGATTTGGAGAACTTGCTAATTTTGTGACCTACTTACGAACTGTGTCTCATATTTTTTTGAGGCTGACTGCCGTTCCATTAGAAAACAATAAATAATCCTTTTACTATATTAAATCTGTTATTCTGCTGCATCATATCCTCCAATTATATAAATTTGTTTTTAGTTTACTACGACCATATAAAGTCTATAACTAAGATGAGCACTATTTTCTCGTTAGTCAAATGCTACTAACCGCAAGAGCTTTCGAGAAATTACTAGCGGATTGCAAACTCATTGTTTAATGTTTAATTATTGCAATAGCAGAAATTGTTTTCACCAGTGATGGGTCTCTATTCAGGAACTATTCAGTCATACCTATTGAGTACGTAGGTAGGCTGTAATCCATTTACGATCAGAATACAAACAGCTCAGCAAAACCATGGCTGTGACACACCTCTGCCCATCCCTTTGTTGACAACCGCGATGCTGTACATTATACATATAGTTATGATCAAATTCAAACCCATTAAATCTATTTATTCATAATTAAAAAGTAATAAGTGCACCGTTAAATTTTATTAAAGTGGTGTGTTGATGTTGGTTTTGTAATTATTTCTATAAGTTTAAAAAATAAACAATGTTTAGTCTGTCAAGGGAGTAATTCTCTGAAATTCAAATGTATAGCTTACGTAATTGTTTACCAAGTTGAGACGTTTGCTTGCTACCTTTGCTAGTATGCAACAAACCTAGAACATATTAGACAGTGAATTGCGTGCTTGAACATTACTTGAATCTCTTAAAATAAGGTCATCGTGATCAGCCTTAAAGTTCCCACTACTGGACATGATGCAGGCTTTGAAATAGTGGTCACGTTTGACAAACTGAAGACTACGGTAGACCACCTTACAATGCCTTACATCCACTTTCCGGCTTTACCCCACTTCTTGCTATTACCGACTGCTGACCTCTCTCTGAAAGACTGCGTTGCCCAAATTGTACCTATCCTAGAAGCATCAAGTAGATCTTGAAACGTTTACCGAAATAGTTTGCCTCGAGTGTGCTTGTAATTATTGTTTTGTAAAACTTTTTGTGACGACGTCTATTTTTTAAAAAGCAAAGCAATGTCAATAATAGAACACTGGACGGGCGGCAATGTTGAGAACCCTTTCAAAGGGAAAGTATGCCGGGGAAATGCTCAGAGTGACAAAAATGAGAGACAGCATTATTTGTCATTGTTTATCAGGGATTTGTTCTTAAAAATATCACGTTCAAATATTAAAGAGCGACAACGGCGGCTATTGTAATTTTTGATCACACCGAGAAATTAGTTGGATCAGGTAGTGTTCAGTTCTGTGTTGAGACTGCCGCCAATACGCCTGCCAAGCATAGCGAACATATAATTTGGTCTTCCTGCAGCAGTAGATGTCTTTCAGCAAAAATGATAGTGATAGATGTGGAAATCACAATCAGTTATCTGTTTGAATGGAAAGATACATAAAAAGGAAAGTGGTTTCAACAAGTTGGAACGTAAACTTAAGTTAAACCAGTTTTAGGCATGCGATCATTTCGTGGTTATTTATAAGTATAAAGAAAATTATGTAGGTAAAAGTCGAATGTGAAGACATCCACTGCTAGGCTTCACCCAAAAGCAGTTTCTATGATAGTTACCACTTGTGACAGGGAGAGTGATTGATTGATTTGCGACTTTGTAGGACAATGTCGCTCGACATTTTCCTTCACACTACCCAGTGGTAAATAGTATGACTCCCGAGCGACAAAGCCCCGAAACACAAAGCATCATGGACCTAATTTTTTAAAACTTATCGAGGGACATAATCAGGACGCGTGTCGCCTAGTGAAGTTGCGCCTTTACCTGGTATTTCCTTAATCAACTTAGACTGACGGACTAGGACGGTTAGGATGGTTCCATATTTTTATATCATAGTAGACACAGGCCATTACCAAACTCATAATAGTATTATTATTCTTTGACATGATAGATACAATTTGTTGCGGTTACCATCAACCGCAACGACTACTTTATGGTTGCGGTTATGTCGTATACGAGAACAAAAATAGCTTCTCAAATAGTTATGATTTCGTGGTTTTATATAATTTTATACCAAAGAGAACATAATTTTATACCACATTGATCTCTAATAATATCCATAATTGCATATGTTTAATTCGCAAGTATAATTTTGTTTTTGGCCTTGCTCGTTCAGAAAAGACGAATATTATTTAAATTTGACCTTCTACTCTGCCATAATAAACACAATCTGCACTACTACCAATATTATTTATTTATTTAATAATAAAACGGTTAATTACTACCAATTACAATAATTATTAATCATTTACGATTAAAAACAATAAACACAGATAAAAAGGAATAAAATGGAAACAAAAAAAATGATATGATAATATAATTATATACCTACTTATCATCTTGCTAAAATGGTAAGCACCCATTACCCTGGTAAGCAGTCAGATGAATCCATGGGTAGCGATCATCAGCTATCATAGTAAAAGTAGTAAAATATGGTATAGTGACTTTCACCACGGCAGTCATGTACTAGTGAGATGCGTTCATGCCCGGCTTAAAAGACAGAGTTGCAAAATTAAAAGGAAACACTTAAGCTGGAAGTGGAATATAGTGGAATCTGACACCTATTTTGTGTTGACACAAGTCTGACACCTGTTTATGAATGTCGAAAACATATTAATGTAAGGATACGACTCTTTTATATACCTACTTGGTTGCTAGTCAAAATAAATTTGATGTCTTTGAATAAAACATAATGAAAGGTCAATTAGTTAGACACTAGTCACCTTGATTTAAAAACGTTTGACGTTCGTAAGTAGATTATATTTACTGCGTTTACATACATAACTTCGTGCCTATCTCCCATTATTGGAGTAAACAGAGAAAGCAAAAAGAGCAAAAAGACTCAGAGGATCAGACCGGAATGACTAAATATGCAGAGGATCAGAACGGAATTAAGGAATATTAATTATCTCAGGGGATCAGATCTGTGGGATCTGACCAGAATAACTCGGTAGTTTGTGATCGAAATAAATAAATGAGTTTGAGTAAAAAAGTAACTTTCTCTTGATCAGCGAAATAAACAAACTGGGGCCCTACCACAACCTCGTATAGCAATCTTAATATAACCTTACTTTGTTTCTATCTTTGTTTTTAATGGTACAAAATAAAAAGACAAAACACAAAGTAACATTAAAATAATAAATTAAGAGGTGGTGGTAGGCCCCCTGGTATTAATATTTGCCATTACGTAATATTACAATCTTTTAAAACATTTACGTAATATTTCTCGGTCACGAGTGCATTCAGTCGATCCAAATTACAAAGTGATTGTGTATCATGTTGCATTTTTGTAATTTATGGGTATTAATATATTGACCTTATACGTTGCGTTAGGATTTAATTTTGGATACGGATTGTTGAACATAAGTCTTTTTAATTATGCAATGGATGTGTTAAATTCTTAAGGACTTGTGTGTCTGAGTGTGTTTGATGCAATTCCGTCGAACATCGATTAGCTAAACCATATAGACCAAAAGCTGAAAGAAATGGTCGGCAATTGGGTTGTATTCGTATATCGATATCGCTGGCTGTGCGTCATGCTCGTAAACGGGTGCTACCTGGGATGACTGGTCAATCTTGGCATGGCATACATTTGATACTTAATCCAGTATTACCTTGTCGTTCAATATGACCGGAAGATGCATTTACTTTTTTAATTAAAATACGTAGTGAAATTACCATACTAGATGAAACTAATTAATTGAAATCCTCTATTTTCTTTTTTTTAAATCTTGGTAATAAAATTAATTGGTTTATTTGTAATAATTACTTTGTATGGTTCTTTGGTTGCGTTGATGTGTTAAAATTGTTAACTCGTACAAAAAACTGTAATAATCTGGCGATTGAAAAGAGTGGCGTGATTTTCTTGCCAGTTCTTCTCACAGCTCTACCTCGTCAGCGAACTGGCAGTAGGTTAATTAGCTGCCTTTATCTAATTTTGACTTTTCATAAGCATCATACTTTATGATCAAAATGAAATAAATGCTTTGAGTTAAACATTTTTTTTTTTATACGTCTAAGGTGACAAACAAGCATCCGGCCCGCCTGACGGTAAGCAGTTATTGTAATCTATCAACATTTTATCTTAGTAACAATTATATACGATTGCGCAGCGTGGGCAGACCCCTCACAAGGTAGGCTGACGACCTAATAAGGGTGGCATACTATGGATGATGGGCGGCTCTCGGCCGGCCAAGGTGCCAATAATTTGGTAAGGCCTATGTCCAGCAGTGGACTTTTACTTTCGGCTGATATGGTGATGAACAGTTTTATAGCAATAAACTTTGTAAAACGATTTTAAGATCCAGTAGCCACCACCAGCATAGTTGAAAAACGCAGTGTTTTTATTTTAAACGCATCTTTAGGTATTTTGAAACTTACACACAACAGAATTATTTGAATTGCTGAATAAGTATAGGAGGTATGTGAAGACTGAATACTCAATACGAATCCTGAGGTCAGTGTCCTGAGGTGATGTGCTATTTTTATATACTTAGTTTAAGCTGCAATTACACTGATGTTCGTACTTCTGGTGGGTTTTGGTATCTACAGCTATTTAAAGCTACGTCTAGCTTTAAACTTTTGTTATAGCATTTGTTTTTATTTTACCTGTCCATGCTTCGCTCGACTTCAAACAGAGTATACACACGTTTAACAGTTTAAAAGTTTTAGTAAAAAAACAGTCCGAAATATTATGTATTATCTATGAGCTTATTGTACCTAGCAGCTGTCTATTTTCTGATGTATGAGACTACGAAAGGTATGACGACGCGCAACGGTACGACGCATAATAAAATTATTTAGTTATGAAACAAACATCGCTGGGTACTTTATCAATGAACATAAATATTCTTAACAAATATTTGTGGATCTCACAGTCTTCTCTGATTAAACCGTTCACTGGGCTACAAAGACATTTTCAACATTAAAAGTAGACGCCAATTACTGTATAGCTTGCATAGCATGAAAATTCTTTATTTTCGATTTGATTAAGTTATGTTATTAGTTTTATTACTTTCAACTTTTTATGTGATGTCTATAAACGTTAAAGTGGTTGGTGATCGATTGCTAACTGACCTTGTGAATTGGCACAGCTCATAAACAACTAAGTAGGTGCCTACTGACTAGAATATTAATTTATTTTTAACTTGAAACTATTGAGTAAGTCTATGCGTACCTACTATTGTTTGTAAAATGTAAGTATAGTTATGGTCAAATTCAAACTCATTAAGGTGGTTCCGACGAAATTTCGCCGAAATTCGCGACTTTCATCTCGTTATTTAGTAGATTTTAATGCTATTTATTCATTTTGTTTTTTGCCTACAATATACTTTGATTCATGAACTTTAGAATAGTAGAAGAATTATTTACAATAATTGATTATATAACTTATACTAACGATATTTAAACAACGTGATTTCACTTATATCGAAATATTACTTTGTAATTACTATAGTTATAAATATAAAAGTTATATTGAATCAACCGGAATAAACCAAATGTCAACTCTATAGATTTATTTCATTTATTAGTATAATGTTTCAATAGTTATTGATAATTTGGCTGAATCAGCGTCGCAGGGGCTCTGCGCGGGCGACGGGAGGCAGAGCGGCAGAGCGGCGCAAGCCCTTCTGACGGACGGACGTATGCGGTTTTTTTAAAAATTATTTACGTAATTCAATAATTGCAAATAAATAATATCAAAAAAAAAAATATTGTGTGGATAGATTTAGTGTTGCAAATAAATTAGATTAGTTATTTAGATTTTTTTAGTGTATTAAATACATAGGTATTTACCTACATTTATTATTATTTTTCATCATAATGACTAAAATTTCACGACTGAAACAAATACAAATGCAAAAGATTCAACACATGAATATCCTGTAAGTAGGTGTATACCTACCTTCATATTTTTAGTAAAATACCTTCTTTGAGATACTTACCTAGGATATCCTTTAATTATGTTTAGTTTCACGTAAACTAGGTAGCAGGTGGTGAGCATATTGTCGCTCATGATAAGATCAAGGCAACACCGGGCCTCAAGAATCAGTAGATTTCTGCTGTTATATATACCCTAGGGATATGAATATGAGCTTGCTACAATATTGTCTATGTCTACTAACATTTCGAACTAGGTGTGTGGTAGGTGGGCACATGAGTAAAATATCTAACTTGGATATTTACTCATGTGGCAAGGGCGCTTTCCGATTCCGACCGACATGTACGAGGTGCTTCGGTCGGAACACGAACGTCGGCGTCGGTCGTACAACTAGCATAGAACTCAAATTACAATGATTATACGTGACATGCGTCGGTTTGCGACCTAGTTAGGTACCTACACAAAACAACCATACACGCTGCTGTTAGGTACCTAACTATCTACGTTATCTTGCACGAGCATAAATACCTATACATTCTATATATACTGTTGCGACGATTGCCTGTGCTGGAGCGTTCGCAAGTACTTACCTACTCGTGTACGACGAATACCTAAGCTCTAGAACGTTCGCAAGTACCTACCTACTCGTGTACGACAAATACCCTTTCAGCTGTGGGAGCCTATATATTATGTCAATTGCGCACATATGTGGCGCTAATTACCGCGAATTGCGAAAATTCAAATTTCGCAACGCAGCAATTTTAATTTCGCGATATCTCTTAATTTTCAAAGAGGAGCTAAAAAGGGAGTCAAGTCCCGTTACGCCTTCTACCAACAGATGAATAAAAGGGACTATAGTCCCTTTTGGTCTACAAGAAAATTTTTTTTTGTTTATTTTTTTTTAAAAAGTAGGTATTTTATGACGTCTCAAATTACATAAATAATTATTATTTAAAAAAAATACCCGTAATCGAAAAAGTTAATGTTTTAAATACATAAACATACATTAATCTCATATTCAATAAACAATAACATTCCTTGACATCAATTATTTCACAATGAGACCTTATCAAAGCCGTAACCCGACACCCGAGCGTAATCCGATCGCTAACGTAAACAATAGGGTCCGTTGTTTATAAATTCTAAGAATACTTACAACATCTGGCATCCGGCATCATCAATATCCATTGTGTAGTTTGGTTCACACACTTTTCACACACACAGTTAGCAGCTATTACAAGTGCTTACTTTATTAGTTCGACGAAATAACAAAACACTTGAACCACTTAAAAAAAAACAAGGGTCCTTGACAAAAAAAAGGTTCCATGACTTTATTACGATAGCGTTGTTTTCAAATAAAACATAACACTTCACAATAAGATAAGATTTCCAACATGTTGGGTTAAAAACAATACTGGCTACTATATAAAAAACTTAAGAAGTCAACAACAATGGAGAACGAAAGAAATCACTCGCGCGCGTAAACATGACTGCCTGACTTTTTTACTTAAAATGTCAAAGTCTATGAATGTAGTAGTGTTGGGTATCGTTATAATCTGAATTTAGTCGACTATTACCGTAAAAAATTCGGTTATATTCGGACGAGAATATAAGGAGTAATAGCGATTTTAGAGTTAATTCGATAATTCGACGGCGGCCATTTTGAATCGACCCCGAGAGGGTGTCGCCACAGATGCGGGTTTTTTGACAGACACACTGAGAGGGTGTCCCCACAGACGAGGGGATACCTACGCTAGAACGTTTGCATGTACCTACCTACACATATAACAATAGACCATCGGCGGTAGGCATACCTACGCGTCGTAGCTAAGTACCTACACTCATTGTTCTGTGTTCGAGAATTGTCGGCATCTTTGTGGTAATAACGGGAAGGTTCTAGAAATCTATTGAGTGACTATAAAAAGGGTTCGAATGTCGGCACTTCGTTCAGTTGTGAATACAGCGATCTCGAGCGAACATCTAAGCGATACGGAAGTTTACGAAGAGCGAGATACGAAGCGTGATAGTGCAGTATAAGTGTTTGTTGCATTATTTTGTTACTGTTAGTGTATTGTGCGAGTCTCTAATAAACTCATTAACGCGTAACTGGCATTTTACCTCGAACCCCATCCTGACACGTAACAATTGGTGACAGAAGTGAGAATGCCAGTCACACCACGCGACGAGGGAGTACGCACTCGACGACAGGCGGCGGTAGACGAAACTCGTGAACCATCGATTATGGCCGATACTGAAGAGTCTAGCGCAGCAGTATTCAGTGATCCGGGCACTTCTGCGGCGTCGACGGGTATGAGCTCTGGCTTCGACATGTCGTCACTTTTAGCCGTTATACAGGAGGGCCAACGCCAAGCTGAAGAGCGCCAACGCCAAGCTGAAGAGCGCCAACGCCAAGCTGAAGAACGGCAACGTCAAGCCATGGAGGAGTTGAAGGAAGGCCAACGCCAAGCTGAAGAGCGCCAACGCCAGGCTATCCGAGAGGACCTTCAAGAAATGATGGACTCTAAGTTGGAACGGTTCAGCACCGTCATCAGTACTCTTCAAGAAGACGTTGAAGTGGTAAAAAAACGCACCAGCAAACATAATGAAATTCTCGAAGATGTCCAGACCACCATGAACCATCATGACAAGATGATTAAAGAGTTGCAGAAGACCAAGGTCCTATATTCAAGCACTACGCCAATGGCCGCGGCAGTCACTTCCGGAGGTCCCAAGTTCAAACTGCCCTCCTTTGACGGCTCGTCTTCCTGGACGGCCTTTCGACACCAGTTCGAGGTAGTTGCCAAAGGAAATGGATGGGAAGATGATCACGCACTGACGGCGCTTACTTTGGCACTTAGAGGGGATGCACTGCTGATCCTAGAGAACTTACCTGCTGACCGACGAAACTTAGACGCACTCCTTAAGGCATTGGAAGCTCGATTTGGCGATAAGCACCTGGAGCATGTTTATCGAGCTCAGCTGAAGGATCGAACTCAGAAGTCGAGTGAGGGACTTCAACAATGGGCTGCTGAAATCGAACGCCTGGTACGACGAGCCTATGCCTCCAGTACATCATCTGTGGACCCGACAGTGGTGCAAGCTTTTGTGGATGGTATAAGAGACCTTGAGGTCAGAGCAACTGTTCGGTTGGCACACCATACAAGTTTAGATGCGGCCTTAGCACATGCCCTTGAGGTGGAAGCTGTGCGAAATGACTACAAGTCGCATAAAGTACGGGAAGTTGTTGCAGCTGTTAGACCAAGGGGTGAGCCTATATGCTACGGATGCGGCAAGCGAGGACATATCCGAATTAACTGTTCGGCCCAGAGAGGAAGTAGAACGGTGTCAACCACTACTCAGGTTGACGCTAGTCAAGATTCGTTAAACTAATCGGAGCCAGGGCCGCGGGGCGGGCACTGGCTGGGTTACGTCAAGCCCCCACAGTGCAAGTATCACAGGCATGTGACGGCAATAGCCTGGTAACAGCTGGAGAAATAAATGGTAAACCTGTTCGCCTTACGATAGATACGGGCGCGTCGAAGACCATCGTACGACCAGAACTTCTGCGGCGAACAATTCAGTGGGAAGACGCACGATCATCTTGCAAATTGCAAACAGCGACTGGCCAGCCAGTGACCGTCCTTGGAGCTACAGATGTGAAAATCAAACTAGGAGTGAAGATTTATCATCAAACTGTTTTGGTGGCGAGCATAACGGATGACTGCATTATCGGCTTAGACTTTCTTCGAATGCAACAGTGTGTTGTCGATATTGCTAAAGGTGTTTTAAGCTTCCCAGACCAAGAGGTCTTTCTGGAAGGCTGTTCTTCGATAGCGGTCTACAGTGCCAAAACGTTAACCTTGGCACCGAGGTCAGAAACCTTAGTCGACTTAAGGTTCCCTGAGGGTGTGACTGCTGATCGTTGCGTCATAGTGGAAGATCCTGGGCGCCATACCAGTCGAATTACAGCCCGAACCTTGGTTATGACTAGAAGTGGGGCAAAAGTTAAAATTGCCAACCTTAGCAATTCGGCGATGTTATTAAGGAAGAACGCGATCGTTGGACGATGTGAGGCTGTGAGCAGTCTAAGGAAGATCCAAGAGAACGTCCAGACTGCCTCTTCCGCAAACCATATGGGCCCGTTATTAGAGACCACGAAGAAAAGTTTGTCACCCAACGAATATCGGGAAGCAGAGAAGCTGCTACTGGACTACAAGGACATTTTCACTAAAGAAGAAAACGACCTTGGAAGAACGGGGTTAGTGAAACACCCGATCGACACAGGTGCTACACAACCTATTAAACAAAGACCTAGACGAGTGCCACTAGCAAAAGAACAAGAAGTAGCCGAGCTGATTGGGAATATGGCACGAACCAAGATCATAGAGCCATCATCCAGCCCATGGTCTTCACCTGTGGTACTCGTGAAGAAGAAAGATGGCAGTACTAGGTTTTGTGTAGACTACAGGATGCTGAATAACGTGACCAAGAAAGACAGCTATCCTTTGCCGTATTGACGACACTTTGGACATGCTTGGAGGCATGAAGTGGTTCTCTACGGTAGATCTGAAAAGTGGCTACTGGCAAGTGGAACTCCGGCCAGAAGATAAGGAGAAGACTGCATTTACCACCGGTACTGGCAAAGGCCTGTGGCAGTTCCGAGTAATGCCATTTGGATTGTGTAATGCACCAGCTACGTTTGAAAGGCTTATGGAACGCGTACTAGTGGGTCTTTTGGGAGATGCCTGTCTGGTGTACTTAGATGACGTAATAGTTATGGGACGCAGTTTCACGGAACATCGCAAGAATCTTGAGAAAGTGTTCAAGAGATTTCGTGAATCAAACTTGAAACTTAATCCGAAGAAGTGCGCCTTTTTCAAGAAAGAAGTTTCATTCTTAGGCCACATTATTTCGGATAGAGGTGTTCAAACGGACCCAGACAAAATAAAAGCGGTGCAAGAGTGGCCTGTACCAAAAACTAAAACCGAAGTTAGAGCCTTTCTGGGACTTAGTGCTTACTACCGGCGTTTTGTGAAGAACTTCTCTGAAATAGCCAAGCCATTACACCACCTTACAGAAGAAAAGAGGAACTTCGTTTGGGACTCGGATTGTCAACGTGCGTTTACACGACTCAAAGAATTGCTGTGTTCAGCTCCAGTCCTGTGCTACCCTAATAGAGAAGGCAGATTTATTGTGGACACAGACGCCAGTAATACTGGAATCGGAGGTGTGTTATCTCAGGAGCAAAATGGTCAGCAAGTGGTCATCGCATACTTCAGCAAGTCTTTATCGAAGCCTGAGAGAAACTACTGTGTAACTCGGCGTGAATTACTAGCAGTTGTGAAGACCTTACAACATTTTAATAAATACTTGCTGGGAAGAGAGTTCACACTACGAACAGATCATGCGGCACTGAAGTGGCTACTCCAGTTTAAGAAGCCAAGTCGCGAGATGGATCGAACAACTACAGGAGTACAACTTTGTAATAGAACACCGCAGTGGAAGGATTCACTCCAATGCTGATGCCTTATCGCGACGTCCATGCTCCCAGGATTGTAAACACTGTTTGAAGCATGAGTCCAAGGAGGTAGTGAAAATTGTCAAGACTCAGGGGACCGATGAATCCTGGGACAAACACGAAGTCAGTAAGGCACAGAAAGAGGACAGAGATCTTAAATTGATAATGGACTGGAAGGCTCAGGGTCGGAAACCAAAATGGCAGGACGTATCAGCCGCAAGCCCAATTACGAAGGCCTACTGGGCTCAGTGGGACAGTCTGAGTTTGGAACAAGGCGTGCTATATAGAAAGTGGGAATCACCTGACGGGAAGGACCAAGTTCTACAGATGGTGATCCCGAGAAACAAAGTTGCACCTGTTCTGCGCTTAGTGCATGATGGTGCATCAGGTGGTCATCTTGGTGTGAAGAAGACTTTGGTAAAGGTGAGAGAACGGTTCTACTGGGTACGCTGTCGGGAAGACATCGAGGAGTGGTGCAGAAAGTGCTCTACGTGTGCTTCAGTAAAAGGACCTCGTACTAGATCAAGAGGCAAGCTACAGCTGTACAGTGTCGGAGCCCCATGGGAGAGAATTGCCATTGACGTAGCTGGACCATTTCCCGTGACAGAAGACGGCAACCGCTTTATAGTAGTAGTTCAAGATTACTTTACCAAATGGCCCGAAGTGTTTGCGACACCAAACCAAGAGGCTCAGACCGTGGCCAAAAAGTTGATCCAGGAAGTAGTGTGTCGATTTGGTGTGCCGTTGGAACTGCATAGTGACCAGGGAAGAAATTTCGAGTCAGCCCTGTTTCAAGAGATGTGTAATCTACTCGGCATACATAAAACACGGACAACACCAGCGCACCCGCAGTCTGACGGCATGGTAGAACGGTTCAACCAGACTTTAGAAAACCATCTGGCCAAGGTTGTCGAAGACCATCAACGAGACTAGGACCGTTACATTCCACTCTTCCTGCTATCATATCGGTCCGCGGTTCATGACACTACAGGATTTACGCCGGCCAAAGTCAACTTTGGAAGAGAGATACGCCTACCAGTAGACTTGATTACCGGAACACCTCCTGATACGCCAAAGCCGACAGTAGAATACGTCGCAAACTTGCAGGCACAGCTGGATAAGACACATGATCTAGTGCGAGATAACAACCTCAAGGCTAGTGAGAAGATGAAAACTCGTTATGACAGGAAAGCAAGTACTCATGGCTTCGAGGAAGGTACGCTCGTGTGGTTACATAATCCTCTCAGGAAAATCGGCAAGTCACCGAAGCTACAGGCCCGCTGGGAGGGTCCCTATAAAGTGATCACAAGGATCAATGACGTGACATATCGCATAAGACAAGGCGATAGAAAGAAGCCGAAGATCGTCCACATCGATCGACTAGCACCCTATCACGGTTCTAACGCTGCTCGGGACGAGCATGATTAAGAGGGGGGCAATGTTGCGACGATTGCCTGTGCTGGAGCGTTCGCAAGTACTTACCTACTCGTGTACGACGAATACCTAAGCTCTAGAACGTTCGCAAGTACCTACCTACTCGTGTACGACAAATACCTACGCTAGAACGTTTGCATGTACCTACCTACACATATAACAATAGACCATCGGCGGTAGGCATACCTACGCGTCGTAGCTAAGTACCTACACTCATTGTTCTGTGTTCGAGAATTGTCGGCATCTTTGTGGTAATAACGGGAAGGTTCTAGAAATCTATTGAGTGACTATAAAAAGGGTTCGAATATCGGCACTTCGTTCAGTTGTGAATACAGCGATCTCGAGCGAACATCTAAGCGATACGGAAGTTTACGAAGAGCGAGATACGAAGCGTGATAGTGCAGTATAAGTGTTTGTTGCATTATTTTGTTACTGTTAGTGTATTGTGCGAGTCTCTAATAAACTCATTAACGCGTAACTGGCATTTTACCTCGAACCCCATCCTGACACGTAACAATACATACGGTGTGTACTTGAATATTCTATCGGTAAGTAATGCCGATAAAATATTCAAGTATTTACCTCGTTAAATTTTTTTTCATGAGCTGATAAAATCAGTGATAAGATACTAGGCTAAAGTAAATACCTACCCTTCTACTTTCAATGCATCTTATTTTGATTTATTTATTTGATTGCAAGAAAGGAAGAAAAAAAAAAGCTTTACAAAACGTCTTAGTCTCTAACCAAACTAAAATATTTGAAGACTGTGAAATTATCACAATTAGGTAAATTAAAAATCCTACTCTCTGTTCCTTTATTATCGTACTATATGAATTTTTAATCCTAAAATTAAATAATATATTGTTGAGTGCCTACTGGACATAACAAAACTAATACCATATTTTTCGAGTGATAGGTGTATGTAGAAAGTAATAGACCCGGCACGGTGGCACAGTATAAAGAATTCTACTCTTTTTTGTACAGTCTTTACCTAACTAGGTAAAGGCAAAAGAATTATGTTTTAGCACTCTATGTATGTATGTATGTATCTTTATTATATTATATTATATATAAACTTATTGTAAAATGTTTGTATGCCTTGTATGTAGGCAAAACATAGCGCACTATTTTTATGATCTCAAGACCTTTGTTATGTACCTATGTTAACAAATAAAATTTCTGATTTCTGATTTCTGATTTCTGATTATAATTATAAGTGTATGTACTGTAAAACTACCCCGTGACGTCGTCCGCATGGATCCGTTACTTAGCGATAATATTACATTAGTTCTACTTTACCGATTTTGCATTATATTATACATTTACAATACTGCAATATGTACGTACATACAAATATATGTATGTACACATATATTTGTATGTACATATTGCAGTAATCTATACTTATAATGAATCTCTAGCGAGGTAATTTTCACGGTATATCCAAATCACTCAAACTGTGGGTACAATGCGTCTACTTTGGAAATTGTTCGTGTTACTTATTTTGCTAAGGGTACATGATATTGTGTACCTTACGTACGGGCACTTACTAGAAGATAATCAACATAGGAATGATGACGCTTTGTTTAAAGCATGTGTAACTGAAAATCCTTATCAGCTCCATCATTTGAATTCAGTTTTGCTGGTGTATGGTGCTGTTTCAAATTCAGTGCAGTGGTGGCCATACAGAGTAAAGATACTGTGGAAGAAAAAAGGAAATAAAGAGGACCGAGGAGGTAACTATGCCTTCGGACCACTGATTTTCAGACAAAACTTACATTTTACGTCGTTATGTACATGTTAAATGCACATCTCCAGCCAAACCGTCCCGCTTATTCTAAAAGATCTACTTCCGTAAAATGTTTGCTGGCTATACAATATACAGAACGATTTACTGAAGTTATATCCAGATGAACCGAAAATAAATAAGGAAAATGAAAATATGTTAATTCATATAGGTTAATTAAATTAACACTTATGAACATCAAAATTTACAAAATGTCAGCAAATTAACCTACAACCAGTTCGTTGACAAACTGAAGAACAATTTTAAAAGAATTTTAAGTAGAAGAATTGAAGAACTGGCAAGAAACTCAGGCCACTCTTTTTAATCGCCAGGTTATTACAATTTTTGTAAGTTACAGTTTCAAGTAACATGCAAAGTGACACAGGCAATACACTTAACTCTATAGACAATTAAATACTTACAGCTTTCTATGTTGCAAAGAAAAAATAAAAAGTAAAATGTGTGCTTTACAGGCTGCCTCAATTTGCATATTGCTACAAAAGGTAAAGGCAACATGTGAACTGTAATAAATGTTTCTATGTAAGTATTATATAAACTGTTAATATTCGATATAAGTATAAAGTAAGATGAACTTAATTTACCACAGGAGTTCACAATGTACATTGTGAACACCTCTATTTCACAAATCACAATGTATAATTTTAATAATACTAAGTATACAATTTTAACAAAACAATACAAAATGTGTACTTAACTGTACAATTATGGCTCGGGCATTATGTCATATCATATATAATTAATACAAAAAAAAAAAACATTTTATGTCAAAATGTATCAATAAGCGAGATTACAGGATGGAAATAAATTATGAATCATTTAGTATAACATTCTGTATACATCTTTGCTCGAGACAGAACAGCGTTTTGTTTCGATTAGATTCGTGTTCGTAGAGTAGATAATCCTTCTACTGATTTGGCTGCGCGATAGAAGCCTTATTATAAAGGATGAATTTACTATGGCAAACTGTAAAGCGCTAAAAGCAGTGGACTAGATATCAGACAACACCAACTCATGAGTGGCTATCACAGTCCTACTATTTTGTGTTCATTTTCGGCAGACTGTGCCTGTTATTCCTACCTCGTGTACTAAGGCTGATGAAATTAAATAGTGTTTAGGAGGTCCACAGTCTGTAGCACTTCAAAATTGTTTTGCATTTAATAGGCTCCAAGCCTATACACTCCGCAAGATTTGCCATTTCATACAATATACAAGTACAATGTATAGTAGACAATGCACAAGTGTAGTCTGATTTGTTACTCGAGTTTGGTAGCGGTACGTATCTACAGAACCAAGAAAAAGTTGTCTTGCACAAAACCTTACTTTACATACATCAATATAACCGTGCCGTACAATTGCCTATCGAAGTGACTTCACTCTGCCTTATGATACAGTCAGTGGGATCCAAAAGACTAAGTGGTAGCCACCATTCCAAAGGTTATTGTTTCAAACTGCTGGCTAGGTGGTCTTTATGAGATGCTTTTTTATTATTGATGCAGGACCTCATATCATCAGTCCATGAAGACGCAGTGGAGTTAGAAAGTTATGAAAACTCTTGGCTTTTGTAAGAGCTAATTTTGAACACTTAACAATCAGACGGGCATAAATAAAGATTGAATTTTTCAGTATTGTTTTAAAAAGTCATGTACTAGTACTATTGATACAGTTATTTTATTCATACTGGTCTACCAACGTAACTCTGCCTGGATAATTTAAAGAAAATACATTTTGCTGGGGTAATGTTTCAAACGTTACCCCAGCAAAATCTGTTTTTTTAGAATAACTTTAAAACTATAATGCAAACAAATTTTGCTATAGGCAAACAAATTACTCCTTACGACGCACTAATTATCTGTTATACTCTCACCTCTTATAAGCACATTTTTATCAACATTTTGCTGAGGTAACGCACTCCTCTGCTATTTTAATAGAAATTGTCTCAAACTGCTAGCTTAGCGGCTTCATGATACTACACTATTGCAAATAGTAAAAATATAAATGAAGATGAGGTACGCATACGTGCACACACACAAACTTTCGCATTTATAATATTAATAGGATGTTAATACATTTTTTAAGTCAAAATGTTTTAGTTTGTTCATGTACAAAACCCTATATATATATATAACTAAATAAGTATAAACTCGGCAGGGTTACTAAACTAAAGTGTACTAGTATTAGTTGAAGAATACATATCATGTCAATTATAGGAATTTATCACAATGGTGTATTGTCATTGGGACTTAATTTTTAAGCGACTTCAAAAAATATTAATATTAAGTATATATATTATTAAATATTTTTTTGTATTCAATAATTCATAAAAATCGTTTTAAACGGCTTTTTTGATCAGGTAATACATTTCTCAGCAGCTGGGTTTTGAGTTTATTGTTTTAACCCACAGTAGTTATTTTTATTTCTACTACATATTTAACAAACGTCATGATTCTAAACACTTATCTTTGCTTTCGCTACTATATAAATAATAAATATATAAATAATATATACTAAAAAATATACATACTTACTAAACGAAATAATAAAAGATACTAAAAAAATAATTCATTATTGGCGCGTCTATCAGATTTTAGCTCTGCGGTTTCGGACAAGTAAGGTCATTGTCTTATAGTTGTGCTACTGCTACTTGCCGCTAGAGGGCGAACTCGCACGCAATGTTTTTTTCGGGTGAGGCGCGGGGTGGTGAGGAAGCGAAACGCTCAAGGTCATATGTGACGGAACGCCCTTAATAATGAGCCTTGTTTGCGTCAAGGAAAGAAATATGTCAGGCAATAACTTTGTAGTAAAAAATGTAGATGGATTATTTATAATTTATTAGTTTTATTACAAAAAAATATTAATTACTAAGAAGTGGTAAATAAATGCGTTACTTTTTTTTTTGAATGGTATGTTTGAGAATTGTACCCTACCAAATAAAGAGTTTTTAGCGATGCAACGAAACAAACAACTAAGTACCTAAGTAGCAGTGGCGTGCACTCCATATAGGCAGTAAGGCACTGCCTACCTTAATAATTGCCTAAAATCACAATTTTGGCAACGTAATAATTAAATAATGCCTACCCTGTCAAAAATCTCTGTGCACGCCACTGCTAAGTAGGTACTTATAAATAAATATTATACTTATGTATTTATCCTATTCATGTATATTATTATGTTTATTTGTTTTACACTTCTGTGATTTTTAATGGACTTACTGTGCACCAGTGGCGTGCACTCCATATAGGCAGAAAGGCACTGCCTACCCTAATATTTGCCTTAAATTAAAATTTTATCAACATAATTAAATAATGTCTACCCTGTTAAAAACTATAATGCCTACCCTCTCCGAAATCTCTGTGCACGCCACTGCTGTGCACCACTCTTAAAATAGACTGATAGAGGCATTAGTCCGCAGAGGATGCCTCAGGAATGAAGTGCTTATAATTAGTATTACGTATATCACGCTTCTAATATAAATCAATGATGTATGCTAATTATTTAATCATAAGAAGTTATTTATAGAAACAGCCTGTCATTGGGTTTATTTTTAGAATTTGCAGATTACCTTTAGTCGCTGATTGCCCAAAACATGACAACGAACAGACTTTCCTGTTTTATAAAAGCGATTACCATTGTGTTTTAGAGTTCAATAGCTATATACCAAAGGATAACCTTTTAATTTCTTCCTCGTATGCATGACTCGGCAATTTTATTAAGATATGAATAGACGATCGCAAAAAGGTACAGTATCGTGCCGCATATAGTGCGGTCGTCTCTAGACTATTTATTGACGACTTAAATTTCTGCTATCGACCAAATTTTTCACAAGTTCCTATGGATGAATTTTAACAGACATGTAATATAATATTTATTAGCGTGGGGATTGTGGTGACTTTTATATTTTGTGTGTAGGCTTAAATATGACAGGAGTGTACGGTTTCGGACTAAATATGATACCATTTCGTCAGGCAATTATCATAATTATTATAACACAATAAGTACAAGAACTACACAACGCTATCGAGACAATGAAAATGATTACAGTAAGTTGATAAAATGTGATCTTTTATGTTGTAAAAAATGTTTTATTAAGTACTCTAATGTATTAAAAATTAAGAGATAAATTTTAAAAACATTACAGAGTTTATAAACATACGGGAATTAACGCGATCATGCATTAGGTATTTACATACCTTGGGCGTGGGCACAAGCAGACTCTGCTTGTGACCACGCTCGGTGTAACCTGGTCGAAACGTCAAGCAAAATAAGGTATGTAAATACCTAATGCATGATCGCGTTAATTCCCGTATGTTTATAAATTTATATCATGCAACGCGAAAGTTTAAAAGTAAATATTACAGAGTTTGTCATTAAAAACTAAGTAATCACGTAAGTAGTTTTTGAATTTATTTCCTAGCCTGAACCCGTTGTTTTTGTTTCGACACGCACTTGGCCAGTTTTTTTACATATTTTTGTGAATGCCAGTATCACTTAATGCAAATGTATTAGAGTAAAAATTAAATTTGAATAAATTAGAAGTTTTCTACATGTAAAACTTACACACTTACATATATAATTAATTAATTAACAAGTCGAATGTTAGTTTTCTACTAACCATTAGTTTGTAAGATTCTACTAAAAATTTATGGATTTTATTATCTGAAAGAAATAATTTGAATTTGAATTGAATTTGAATTTGAATTTGATAAACGTGATTTTAATGCAAGGCTAGGATTTAAGATAATTTCTGGTCTCTTCTAGATACAAACAATGCATTTGTGTCTAGCATCATCAGAAGCCTTTCAATGAAGTGATTGAGTGATCCATAATACGTCTAATACCATCTCTGTCATTTAAAATTCAGCGACAGAATTACTTTTGAGTTTACATTTGGCATAAGGCAACTGTCAATTGGTGTTAGTGAAGTAATGAAGTCACTACTTTCATATCAAAACCGCAAATAAATAAAAAATAATACCTATTGGATTTTCTTATATGTGTATGTACCTAAATTGGACCACCCTTTCAAAAATACTTGTTGTAAACCTAGATATCGACGGATTAGCACTCCATGTTTTGTCTCTTTCTCTCTCATCGTTTTTAGGCTATAAAAAGGGACAAAAAACTGAATATTTCCTCGCTTACTTTATAAGTAAGATTGGTACACTTTGAACGTAGGTCAAGGCTGAGCGGCTGGGCCTACCATATGTTTGAGACCGGTATTATATACCAGTATGTCAGAGTCAATCGTAAAATTTATCATGTTTCAAAATTATTACCTAAAATGTATAAAAATAGATAATTTAGGAGACAAAATTAAGTAATCAAATTTTACACAATGTATGCCTGTAATATAATATTATTGTTATAAATATTTGCACGTCTGTCATGGGGCGCCGCCGCCACCAGGATTATTTCAGGAGGGTGCATCTGCATTTAATTAAGCAAACTGTATGCTCAGTGTTTATAAAACAATATGTATTGGGACAATAAATTTATTGACAAGGTCGGACAACAAATTAAACAGAAACCTTTAGACACTTCAACACAAAGACTAACTTGTAAAAATCTTAAAAAAATTTATTATACTTTTTGCTCTCCATGGGGAGAATTGCACTCCCCCATGCTGCCGGCGCCCATGACATCTGTTAAGGTGTGATATCCTCATGTATATGTCTAATATATTTACCGTAGCTTATGAGCTCTTTATAGATTAGAGTTATCATTCAAATATTCGAAAAAGGAAAAGTTTAGACAATTTGTTAAAAAATCTTTAAAATTTGTTTAAACATTTTTGTTACAAAATCTCGTTTAAAGCGTTTTCAGCTAATAGAAGGCAAGGCTATTACCATACTCCCATTACTATTTCAAAGGGTTCATTGCTAATGTAATTACCCTTACTGCCTCAACTCCCTTGTACCTCTTGTACGACACCCTCGTACTAAAAGGGTTCCCAAATTAAAATTCTGCACATTCTCGCCATACTGCCTTTAATTTAATAATAGAATTAACTTGTATTGAAATGTCTTAAAATAATTTATTGCATATTTATTATTGGCAACACTTAATATTTGTTGTCAAACAAGTTCTTCTGGTTTGACAGTCATCCTATTAAGCAACATTCTCATTGGCGGAATTGTGGTAACTACTATATTAATTTATCAATGCATAATTAAGTTTTTTTATTAATGGTTTATTCCCGTTGTCCCTGTACGCCGTGTCCCCGAACGGGGACAGCGGTACTTCAAATATACTCAAATATTTTTAATCTTAAAAACAAATTCGCTGTTTTGTCTTCTAAATCGCGTAACGAATTTATGTACCGTTTACACTAGCGTTTAGAGAATTTCTGCCTGAAGTTTTGTACATTTATAAAGCTTTAGGCTCTCGAGGTTGGGAACGTCGAGGATTTCAAAGTATTGTAATAATATTTATGTCGTAAAAATATATTTGTAGCCGCGTGCCAAACCGAGGCAAGCCAAAATTTGTTGGACTTAATCCTCTTCCAAGGAGAGGAATTTGCATAATCACGATTAGCGGGCACATTGGTAAGTAGTAAGATGATATTTTTGCTACAGACGTGAAGTGTAAACGCTGCTGTCCTTTAAAATTAATAATTATTTTTTTATGTATTTTCAAATACGTTGTGTTTTGCGATGTGCGTCGTGGTTTTTCCAAATAAAGATTTTCTTTCTTTCTTTCTTTATCTGCTGTCCCCTTAATATTCTTACAACACCCACGGAAAGAGATGAGTAGTTTCATATTCTAGTCTTGCAACAAAAACTGCGCAACAAACAATCGAGGATATATATTAAGTATAGCGGTTCGTTGTAATAATTAAATCTTGTAACAAATTAATTATAAACTTCTACAGCTTCGATAGTATAATTTTCCAAACAACCTATTGTTATCCGAGTCTTTCATTCTCCACCTACTTACCTAATCTAAGCTAATATTATAAAGAGAAAAGATTTGATTTTGTTTGTTTGTATGTTGCGATTTAACTCAAGATCTCTTTATAATTCTGAATGATGCAATAAGACACTATTGCATTGATATTTTTCGTAGGCGTTTCTTGTGAGACCGAATGAAACTTTTGATACCGAAGCTAAGCGAAGGCGGACGTCTATTATAATAACGATAATATCATTGCAGGGTACCATGCCTCATATAGAGAAGGCTTGAGCATTGATCACCACGCTTGCTCAAGGCCGATTGGCAATTTATAAGTCTAGGTTTCCTCACGATGTTTTCCTTCACCGTAACACAGTATGTCCAAGGTAAACTTAGAAAGTAGATACATAACATGAATTTGAATTCGCTCATTGGTACTAGCTCGGTTTTGAACCAACAACCTCATGTATGAAAAAAAAACATAATTATATACGGTCGAATTGAGAAACCTCCTCCTTTTTTTTAAGTCGGTTAAAATTTATAGTATTATTTATCAGAATTCTTTTTCTTTTAATATTTTGGCAGACGTTAAGTAAATAGTAGTAAATAGTAATCTATACTAAACTATCTATACTAAGCGAAAGAGTTTGTTTGAACGCGCTAATCTCTGGAACTACCAGTCGTTGAATGATTATTTTCGCGTTTGATAGTCCAGTTCTTGAAGAAGGTTATAAGCTATAAAAAATCACGATACTGGCGACGGGAGCAAAGCAGTAAACAAAGACGCGCGCGCAAAGCGGGTGAAACCGCGTTGCGGTAAACTAGTACTAATATAAGTGGAAGAGTTTGTTCGTTTGTTTAAATGCTCATCTCTCTCTATATAACATCACGCTACTGCGAGGAGTAGAGCAGTAATCAAACATGTAATTTAACGCGGGCTGCGCTTTGTAAAGGTAGTAATAATAAGCAGGTTGGAGGCCCTAGACAAGTGTCAAACATTTCAATTCTATTCTTTTAGTAGATAAAAAAAATTATGACATTGACATAAGAGCTGGCGTTAGCATAGGTCAATCCAATACATTTTTTTATCTATTCTATGAATAGAATAGAAAATTTTGCCACTTGTCTAGAGCCTCAGGTTGTGTTTCAGCCGCAGCCGCCTCGCTTCCCACTGTTACAAAAAGAATCCTCGTACCTATTTATTTAAAACCGAAGGGTTAGTCCTTTCTTGTTGACAGTGTTTCGTATAGAAGCACTAGCAAGGAGAATTTTTATGAGGTGGGGAGGTGTGGGACTTGTGGGAGTCAAATAATGGTACGTAGTGGTAATATTGCAATCATGTAGCGTCGGCACGAAAAGTAAGGAGTTTCTCATTTCATTTTGTTTTTTTTAATAATATTTTTTGCTTGTTGCCACTACTCACGGTCGATTACGGCTTGTTAGATTTTTTTTGTATTGTTTCTTCAGTACTTAGATCAAACAGCTATGGATGTTGGAGTAAAGACTTACGATGAGTGGTTCGTATGCTTGTTTATCAAAAAAGTATGTAAAAATATCACCAGCTAGGACTCCAAAGTACATATAACCTCTTTGTTTCCTTTTCATTAAACCTTTTATAAAGGTGACTGATATAATGATATAACCTTCATTAATCAATTACTGGGCAATATCGATATGTGGACCAGCTGTTAAATTTGCCAAGCTTCTCATTGGCCGTGTCTGCTATATTCGCATAACTAGGGACTGAAAGTATTAACAGCTTTCAGTACAGCCTAGTAAGGGTTTATAGAATATGAGCAACAGCGTAAAACTCTGCGAATTATATCAATTTATTATGAACACCAATAATTTTTTTGTCTGTGAAGCGTAGGTACCTAGTTGTGTCAAACTCCATTCTTTTGAAAAGGTTTTTGTCAAGCAATAGACGTCTCCCTCTTTTTCTCCTTATATTATGACAGCTGAGCCAACGATTGTGTCAGCTATTCATGCCAGCGCCAAGTGTAAAATAATCTTCTGCTTGATTTTAATGGTATAATACAATGATTTAAATAGAAAAAATGACGATGAAAATACAAGTGATTAACTTGGTACTAAAAACGACATATATACCAAAGAGGTGTTAGCAATTTGTCTTCAATCGGATAGATTGAAAAATTTACTACCTACTAATATGACTTCAGCCTGCCTGATGGTAAGCAATCAACAACGTGAAGTTTAGAAATCTGACTTAATAACCAATTCATATCATGACGGTGTTAATAAATGCTTTTTAACGTTTCGCTTAAAAGACTCCGAGTCAAAATTAAAAGGAAACACATACTTACTCGTAATTGGCAGGCTTAATATAATCTCTAGAAAATGATTACTTACTACATTAATTAATTAATATTTGTCTTTGATAATCTAATAATTCAATTTGATGTATTTTAAAAGTAATTAGAATGAAATTTAATAACCTAACTAGACATTTAATTTAATCAATAATTATATAATAAATATTTGTACACCAAAAATTGTAGAACATAATTATTATGGTCTTAAATAACTTAACAACATTTTTTTTTTGTATACATACTATGTTCTGAGAAATAAATTATTCTTTCTTTCTTTCTTTCTTTCGCTAACTGACCACAGCTTAAATTCGCCGAATTATTTATATACCTATATATTGTTAAACCTTATTAACAAACCATAATGTACCTAAAAGTCAATTTCACGAAAATGTGTAAAACGTAACACTTTCTAATCTCTATAGTCATCGTCATAAACGAAACGCGTAATTACATTTACCTCACTTTTGTAAGTACGTTACACAAGCTACAGAAAAAAACACTCTTTAATGGGTCTATTTTTAGACGCAATTTCGCAAAACTTGCTTTATCAGTTACGACGTTCTTAATTGAATTCTATTTTTAAAAGTACTTTTTTATTACTTACCTACTTGAGTAGGTTGGTTTACTTTGACAAGTGGCCACAGTTGTTTAAGGTAGGTGTTAAAAGATACTGTTTTTTTGTAAACTTGACCTTTTGCGAGATTGTTGCGAAAGGGCTATAATACAGACCGACTTGGATCGCTACATAGGCATCTTTGACAAGCAGTTGGAGTTTGCACTACAAAGAAATTAACCACTTTACGAATGGAAATAAAAGAAGAGAAGAAAATACAAATAAACACGTGTTCTCCTTCAAAACTTAGATACCTATTCTATTATAGATAGTATTACCGTGCTGACACCTTCAGAGTAGGTAGGTATAATTGGATAAAACTTCTTCGTACAATGGTTACTAGGCAAATTTGCACTTAAGGCGCTGAGCCGCGCTTCTAGTTAGGTCAATCGATTTAATGCAGGTCACAGAGGTTGAACATTTTATACAGCTACTAGATAATTAAATTTTATCGTATTATGCATATTAAAATGGTTATTTTAACCAATTATTACTAGCTATTGCCAGCGGTTTCACCGGGCGGATTTATGTATCCCACTACTGTTATAAATTCACACAATATCTTTATAAAATAGTCTATTCGATATTCTGATGTAGCTTGTATAGTCCAGGGTAGATAATTTTTGAAAGGGAAAAAGATTATAGTAGAATGATACCAATTGGAAACGGAAGAAGAATATGACAAAAATGAAAGGAAAAATAAATTACGGGCGAAGTGAGTTCGGGAAGTAGGAGGGGGTGAGTGTTTAAGGGTTAAATTCAGATAAAGCGATAGGACTTGTGTCCTATAGAAAGTGTTTTTTTTTATCTTTTACATATATTTTTTTTTCACGAATTTTGGTGGAAACTTCTCTTTAAATCCTATCTTTAATATTTAGAATAACTATTTTTGCATGTTTTTTGCAATCTTTATGTTTGATAGATTTGTAATTTTTGTTTTTGCCAATGTAACATAGAATCTTACGTTTTTCGAGTATTTAAAGTATAAATTTTAATGAATAGCTCAAAATTTTACATAATATTGTAGGATTTTTTCGTTTTTTGCATTTCCTAAGAAAATTTACCACGGTAGTGTATATTTTTTTTTACACCATCGGAAAGTAGAGATTACAACCAAAAAAAAGCTCACCAACTTTTTTCAAAATGTCAAAATTTTTGAGATTTTTCGATTGAAAATAGGGTGCTTTTTCGATATTTAGTAAAAATTTGGAGAAAAATAAATATTTAAATTTTAAAAATTACCGTATATTTGGAACATAAAGAGGTGTGATTCAACCAAATTTCGTGAAGAAAATTAATTTATGTAAAAGATAAAAATAAAAAACCAAAAACTTGGTTATTTGAATTTTTCACATAAATTTTGAGGTTATGTGAAAAAGTCTAAATACAAAAGTTGAAGATATTTTTATTACCTACAACTTTGCAATTTAACTTTTTTTCATAGGACTTGTAGTTTAGCCGGAAATTCAGATAAACTGAATTTAACCCTTAAACACACCCTCCTACTTCCCGAACTCAGATCACCCCGTAATTTATCTTTCATTTTTATCACATTATCTTGCGTTTCCAATGGGATTCATCCTACTATAATTTTATTCCACTTTTTACCATTTTGTAAGGCTTCTACCCTAGACTAGTATAACTGTGAAGTTTTATTAAAATACATTTACTTACTAGTTTTTGCGTAAAAGAGTAACAAACATCCATGCCATAGAACTAATAATCAAGCTTTCACGCTTATAATGTTAGTATGATTAGTTACAATGTAAGCTAGCAATTTAGAAACCGCAGTCATACGTGGTAGGACTTGGACGTGGCTCGTACTCGCTCAAGAGTCAATTTAATGGTTTCTACGGCTAGTCATGCTCATTTCAGTCACAGTTTCTATAATTATGTTAAATGCAAGTGAGCCTCTGCAATGTGCATTCCAAAATACGTGTTACGACGAGAGTGTCTACGACCACTGGTGGAGCCGTGAAAAGAAAGGGTGAGCAAATTAAAGACACACAATTCGAAGAACAACAAAAAAGTACGCAACTCAAGGCTGCGCCAATTTATATTATTATTATTGTTGCCTGCTGACGAGCCACCAGCCCACCTAATATTAAGTGGTCCCTGTCGCACGTCATGGACTTCTGCAATGCCAGGGACTCTGCAAAGCCGCTGTCTACCGTGATTTTAATGCTTTAAACCGTTTGGAAGAAGGACATGTCATAGCGCTCGGTAAACACCGCAACTGATAGTTAGTTCCAGACCCTTCACGTATGCACGTGGGATAAATAAACGCTGGAAACCAAATGTGCTGGATCGTGTCCAAGTAATATGGACTATACTTTTGATACCGAAGCTAAGCGAACGTCTAGTGTTTTAAATATCCACAACGTTCTATTAAAACGCACAATTTAACAATCAATACCGTATACAAGTTCATCGGGCACTTCTCAAGATTAACGATCTCAAACATACAGATTTCAAACAAACGATGGCTACTACGTGTTTACTAATACTTTCTCTTTTATAAGGCCACCATCAAAAAACGGCTCACGATTAGTAGAAACGTTTGTAACATTTATTTTCAATTCTGTCTATCCATTAAAATACCCGTTTTCTCTTCAATATATCACTACAAAATGCTGAAAAGAGAATGAATGAACTCCCTAAATCTCGTACTATCTCTGTTAGGTATTTTAATATGAATTTTTGCTATTTATATTAGGTATAAACTAACTTGCCGCGGCGCGGTTTCACCCGCGTCTTTGCATACTGCTCTGCTCCCGTCGCCAGTAGCGTGATGTTACATAGCCTATAACCTTCTTGAGAACTGGGCTTTAACGCAAGAAGATTTTTTTAAATGTGACTGGGAGATTGAGAGATTAGCGCGTTTAAACAAACAAACAAACTCTTCCGCTTTATATTAATTAGTATAGATATAAATACTTAAGTCGTAATTTACTTGACTGTTCAACATACGTTAATATTAAAGTGGATATTAAAAACATATTGGAATCTAATTAGTAATTCAACATATCCCAAATTCTTGCCATGGGTGACGTAAGAGAGAACCAAGCGGTCACTAATTCAAGCCAAGTGATTCACTTAGGTATGCAAATTATTTATGCTAAGTTAATGCACTTATGCCAATTATTCATGCCAAGTTGTTGCACTTACGCCAATTATTCATGCCAAGTTGATGCACTTATTCCAATTATTGATGCCAAGTTGATGCGCTTATGCCAATTATTCATGCCAACTCGTTCAGACGGTTTTCGGGCTGATTATATCATACATAAACAACGCAAACTATTGGTAAATATTTTTAATGCGGTGATTGTTATTTTTTAAGGGCAAGAACGTTTGTGGCGTATCTGTATACCTACCTACTTTCCATTTATAAAATAATTATTCTGAAGAAACAGTTAGACATCAAACATAATTAACAAGTAATTTAGAAAACATCACAATTGTAATAGCTTGAATACGTTACAGATTAACTTTATATTGTAATTTTAAATTATACATACACGGTATCTACCTATAATAAAATGTTCTTTTTGTGTTGGAAACGTTGCCTGGAAAGCGTCTGTCTGTAGTCGCTAATCTCAAGAACGACTTGAATACATTTTAATTCAGTTTTATTGTTATATAGTGCGTTTTTCGGTGAAGATTTTGGTAAATAAAATATTAATCTATCACATAAAAGAGAGCAGGAACGATAATAATTAACCAAGCGGGAAACCGTAACTTTAATGCTGGTGCGAAGCAAATGGCGGATCGCTAATCGCTAGTGTTTTATATTCGAAGTCTACGTGGCTGTAACCATATAAACATAATTTAGGTAATTAAAAGGATAAGGTCTTTGCAAGAACTCGTTTGTCAAATAGGTATAGAATAGACTTTATTGTACAAAAAATAACCTACGTATTAACCTACTAATACCTATTATAAATGCGAAAGTTTATGTGTATTTGTGTCTCCACTCAGCTCCTAAACCGATTTCGATGAAAATTTGGTATGAACATAGATTCGGTGCCGGAGATGGACATAGGCCAATTTTTTATGTTAAAAATTCCCGCCCGAGGGATGCAAAACATATTATACGCGCGAGCGAAGCCGTAGGGCGCAGCTAGTAATCCTATTAATATTATAAATGCGAAAGTTTGTGCGTGTGCGTGTGTGCGTGCGCGTGTGTGCGTATGCGTGGGCGTGTGCGTGTGCGAGTGTGCGTGTTTGTTACCACTCGGCACCTAAATGGCTAAAACGATTTCGATGAACATTAGTATGTAGGCGCAGGATATTTTTTATTATAAACCAGGGCCCTGCCTTTGTTTCGCGCGATATGTTAATGCACACTGATAATATGTTTTTACGACATGATAACAAATCGTAAAAATTCCCCATTTTACTCTACTAGGTATATACCTATATGCATTGTAGGTACTAAGCATAAGTATAACGTTCCGGAAGAAATATTCTAAACGATGATAGTGACAATCGTCTCACAAACCGGTTGCGTGGTTTAGAAGAAGCGGAGAAATAGACAAAAAAAAACAGCGACATGACTTTATTATATTTAGAGATACTAGGTATTTAGATATTATTTATGTTTTGATGTATCCCTCGGGAACCAGACCGATTTTCGGGATAAAAAGCTTATGTTCGTCTCCGGCACCGAATCTATCTACTTACCAATTTCATCTAAATCGGTTCAGCCGTTTAGGCGATGAGTGGTAACAAACACACAATCTTTCGCATTTATAATATTAATAGGATTTTAATTAGATACGTCGTATTTATGTAGTCTGCTCGCGTCTCAGAAGTAATAATTATTTATATCTTTTTGTTATGTTGAGGATATACTTCCTATTATAATACGTAAACAGAGGTGTTATCGTAACAGGATGTAAAGAAAAAAAAGAACCATCGAAACGATTATAGTTTAATGACATGTTAGAGAAATGAGATTAGAATGATATGCAGTTTTAGGTTATTTTTCAGATTCAGAAGTGGACATCTTTAAATGAATTCAAAATCGTTTATTTTTTTGTTATCTGTGACACTTATAAACGTCAAAGTAACAAAACAAAATGTCAGTTAATTAATCTACAGCCGGGGTTCGCTGACGAGTTATAGCCATAAGAAGAATTATCTAGAAATACAGGCCACTTATAATCGTTTTTTTTATGAGTTATACAACATGTCATCATTGTTTTTTTTCTATCGAGTAGGAAAAATATAATGTTGATGTTTATGATTTATTTTTGGTTATTTATTATTCTGTGGTTATAGGTCAAGTGATAATCTACCTCACTACGGGACACAGGGGACATAGATCAAATTAATGCATAATGTAAACTATTGTTGGATTTTTAACTACCTAGATATTCTAGGACATTTGGTTATAAAAAAAACTATCGTCATTTTTCCTCCTACATTTTTCGAAAATATTATTAAACCTTTCATGGATACTACTGTAGACACAATAGATGTTTTATATAGATGTTCATAGACGTTTACTGTCCCGGCAAGTGTAATTCATGTTATTTCGATAATTTATCTTCATTTTCCTTAACAAACAATGAACGACAAAATCTTGCCGTGGGTGTCGTAAGAGGCGATTAAGGAAATAATAGGTAACAGGCACCACGTTACTTGCGTACGTAATTATCATTTTACTGTGGTCACCAACCCGCTGGACAGATGTAGCGACAATAGCGAGTAGCTATCCCCTTCCCGGCTGATAATAATATAATATAATAAAATGTGGACAGTAAATATACCAATAATAATAATATGTGAGCACTATTACACACCATCATCTAGTCCCAAGCTAAGCAGAGCTTGTGTTATGGGTACTAGATAACTAAAATATAATACATATACATACTTTTTTTTGTAAATATATAGGTACTTAGAATACATAAGAAACACCCAGACTGAAGACGAATACAAATATTCATCTCACAAATATTTGCCACCCGGCGTCGCAGTCAGTTACACTAACCACTAGACCAATGGTGCAGTCAATAGGACTTAATCTCACAAGAAAGATAGTCTCTCGGTATCTTGCAGTTTAAAATGATGGCTTTGGAATGGTAGCTACTACTCCTGAATCCCACTAACTTTTTACTATTGTACAGATTGAACTCAGTTGCGTACCCGATAAAAATAACTTAGAAATTTCAATCAACATTGCATTGCGAAAATTGAAACCAATCCTCCTAAAGCAAGCGTGGCAATCAATTCTCTTGCCTTCTCTATGGAAAGAGACCTTTACTCCCAATAATAACTAACTGCTGTAATATTGTATGTAATCAGTAGCCATTCTCTTTATTTATACTTTATAAACCCTCATAAATACATATTTGTTGGGATCGAAAGTTCAATTGATAATAAAACACAAAACACATTGTAGACTAACATATTATGAGTTTTAATGCTTATGTATTAAGAACTATATTGCAATAAGTGAAGTATAATAATAAATCGTTATTATCTATGTGCTAGATAATTCATGTTTTGCATGAACCTAACTCTAAGTGAAACGCAAATAATATTTCTATTTATATAATACTTCTTTTTATGTTTTTATTCGAGGTTTTTTTTTACGTTTTCCCGTGGGATTTAAGTTTTATTTGTTTGTATATAGGTAAGTATACTGTTTAATGTTCCTTCCTGAAAAACCATGTCCCCCAATTGACTACGGCCCGATTTTTGACGGGATAGAGCTTTAACGACTCACGAACGGCCAAGGTGGCAAAAATTGGGGAAGGCGTATGTCCAGCATTGGATGCCTCTTGGCTGATACGATGATGTACATTAAAACTGCCTACCATCAGGCAGAGTGGAGTCACTTTGGTAGGTTAATATTTAAAAAAAAAACCGTGTTCTCGCAGGTTTTCTATGTAAAACTTTGAGATTCTTAAAAATTCCGATTATTCGTTCGGCATTGAAGCGCTGTCAATATTATTAGACTCATTGACATTTTGTAAAAGCGCTGAACGATTCCTTGCATAAAATCGGGTTTTCAAATAAAGATCGGTATATAGGAAGTCAATTTTAGTCACCTTTTACGATACTCACAAGGTCCCATAATCTAGGATTATCCAACCATATACCTAAAAAAATTAAATTAAAATGTATTTAGGACGATACGTACACACTACACAGTCATGCACTTAAAATTAATTAATGTTATTAATTTTGATCTGAACATTCAGCCTTGGTAAGATTTCTAACTATAACACCGTTTTTTATTGTTGATTTATTGTTTTAATTGCCTCTTTAGATAGAAATACAAGGATTACGTTTTCTTTAATGAGTAAGGGCATCGGTGGCCCAGTTGCCCTTAAAGTCCTCTTTCTATTCCTTCTCCTTTCTCATACCTTTCTTCCTGTATCGTCAACAACGTGGAATCTAAAGCGTCTCGAACCAAACGGTGTAGCACTTCATACTTTTGTCGCTCATTTAAAGCCTCGAACTCTTTACGATGTGTTCCCATTTAGTTATGATCTTGGCTCTTTTAAGCGGGGCGTGAAAAAGCATCTCACTAAGCCGCCATAGTGGAGGCCACCATACCAATAGTTTGGCTTTTGGTGTCCACAGAAAACACAACCATGTCCATAGGCTACTGACACCACTTATCATCAGGTGGGCTGTATGCTTATTTTCGGTGGTGTTCGTAAGGGTTCTTCACTGTTAATCTTGGCTAACAGAAGTCACAGTCATGGGCTTGTCCAGTGGCGTGCACAGAGATTTTTGCCAGGGTAGGCATTATAGTTTTATAACAGGGTAGGCATTATTTAATTATGTTGCTAAAATTGTGATTTCAAGCAATTATTAAGGTAGGCAGTGCCTTTCTGCCTCTATGGAGTGCACGCCACTGGGCTTGTCGCTGGTTTTGTCTCGTATGCTTATTTGTCATCAAGGCTGTATGGAATATCTATTTACTTTAAAAACGAACCATTAATGTTTTATTAATCCATGTTTCTCTCATCTTTACAGGATCATATCAGCCGAGTAATGAGCTGATGCTTCGTTTCTACAGTTACTACAAACAAGCGACAGAAGGATCCTGCAACAAGCCGAAACCTGGCTTCTGGGATGTTGTGAACAGGTATAAGACCATAAGTTATCGAAAAATAGCTGTAGAACCTTAACAAGGTAGACCGACGACCTTATAAGGGTGGCGGACAACCGATGGATGAGGGCTCACGAAGTCACGACCGGTGAAGGTAGTTGAAAGAGGCTTATGTCTAGCAGTGGACGTCTTTGGGCTGATATGATGATGATGATGATTGCTGTAGAGTGTAACTGTAGGCCACTCATAAAGTGGACGCACTACCTCATAAAACTGGTAGGCATCATCTGATGGATGAAAGCGGCACACAATCGGTCAAACTGGCGATGCTTGCTTTACCAGAAGACGTTTTTTGGCTGATATCATAATGGCGTTAATGATATAAGGTGTCAAAAAAAATAATAAGTGAATTTCATGGAAGTGTAATTTTAAGGATCTCCTTTTTTTCTTTTTAATATTAGCCTACCAAAGTGACTCTACCCCGCCTGATGGTAAGCAATCAGTATAAAGTCTATGATGTAACTCGTTACGCTTTTAGTGTAACTACTTTATGGTACGTAGAGCACTACCGCAGATAATATACTACTTTGTAAGCACTACTACTTTAATTTTCAGTAAAATTATCGATATATTTTCTTCTACATCATTTTATATAGGTATCAACAATAGTATAAAAAATCTATCTTTTTCAGAGCAAAATGGGAATCATGGGACAGATTAGGCAACATGACCAGGGACGAAGCGATGCAGGCTTACGTCGATGAATTACACAAGGTAATGCAATAAATAATCGTGTGTGTGTTTGTTACCACTCAGCGCCTAAACGGCGGAACCGATTTCGATGAAAATTTGTATGTATTATATGAGCCAGAGACAGACATAGGCTACTTTTTATCCCGAAAATCGGTCTGGTTCCCGAGGCATACAACAAAACATATTTTACACGTAGGCGAGGCCGTGGGGCGCAGCTAGTTATTAAAATAATTAATTAAGTAGCAGGTATTACGATTTTTTCCTGCTGTTGTTTACTTTCATACTCTATTATTAACGTAGACTTTGAAGCCAATGTTATGATCATAATATTACGATTTGGTGGCCGTGTGGTGATTAAATGGTCTAGAATATTGTTCTATCTATACACGAGTGTGGTAAGAGCTGTTTAAATGTAACTACTAGAAAACGTGTAGATTGTAAAACCTTTACCTGCGTAAAATATCACCTAATGCACTTACCTAGCTGCCTGTGAAGTGTAGAACGTGCGTAAACTCCCTTTTGTAAGTGGCTAATGTCCAGCAGTCCAGCAGTGAACGTCTTGGCTGATAGATAGACCAAAGGCGGTTTCTGTAGATATATCATAAACAATACCATTAAATTCTAAAGAACATTTTATTTTTAAATTAATTCAAAGGTTGTCTCTTCTATTCTTATACTAGCTTTCCGCGGCGCGGTTTCACCCACGTTTTTGCTTAATGCTCTGCACCCGTCGCCAGTAGCATGATGGGCTTTCATACGCAAAAAGAATTTTTCAAATCTGACTGGTAGTTTCTGATGACTAGAGTTCCGCCTTCGCTTCGCTTCGCTTCGGTATCAAAAGTTTCATTCGATCTCACAACAAACTTTTACGGAAAATATCATAGCAATAGTGTCGCATTGCATCATTCAGATTTACGAAGGACTGAAATTCTAAAAATGACCGAAATAAAATTGTTAAATATAATAAATTATAGCCTATGTTACCCGCTCAATTTATTGATTTCAATAGGTGAAAGAATTTTTCGAATCGGTAACGTAGACTTTTAGTTAAATCGATGCAAACAAACAACCATACAAAAAATTTAATCTATTCTCTTTATTAACTGACTTCAAATAAAAATACTATAAGAACCTTACTACAATAATAGCAAATTATGGTTGGTATTACCTATAGATACCAAGTTATTGTTTTACTTGGCACCAACTTCAAAATTATAAAATACTTATGATTAAATAAGTATTTTATAATTTTATTAACTAAATCAAAATACGAATTTTTTTTTTCCTTTCGCTAAGTAAATTTATTTTTACTTTTTAGTTTCCTTCATCGGTCGGTTTTCTTTTTGTTAAAAATTATTTTATAATGTTAGTATAGATTATAATTACCAATAACGTACTCAACTCAAACTCAAAGCGTTTATTTCATTTTGATCATAAGTATGATGGTTATAAAAACTCAAAATTACATGATGTTAGCTAATTAACCTACAGCCAGTTCGCTGACGAGGTAGAGCTGTGATAAGAACTGGCAAGAAACTCACGCCACTGCACTCTTTTCAAACGCCAGGTAATTACAGTTTTTTGTATGAGTTACAGTTTTAACACTCAACGCAACCAAAAAACCATACAAAGTAATTATTACAAATTAACCAATTAGGACAATTACCAAAAAAAAGGAAAGATAATTTCAATTATTTATTTAGTTTCATCTAGTAAGTATGGTAATTTGACTACGTATTTGAACTAAAATGGTAAATCCATCTCCTGGTAATATTGAACGACAAGGTAATACTGGATTAAGTATCAAATGTATGCCATGCCAAGATTGACCAGTCCTGTATTTTGTCTCTTTATTTCATCGCTACTCTGTGTTTTAATCAGTAGGTAAGATTGGAAAGTTTTAATTTGTACATATTTTCCACTGATGGTTTGATAAAAGCATCAGCAACATTACAGTTTGTTATTTTGAGAATTTGACATTGTTACATAGAAGTACTATAATCGATTACTTTGTTTTACAATAAAAATTTTTCAAAGTAGTAAACTAAATACTGTCTAAACAAGTGATATAAATGAACATGTTATTGTAATACAATTTTATAAAATAGAATACACCTCGAAGATGACTATGAAAAATGTTATTAAAAATATCAATGAAACACACGGCTAAAAACGTACAAATACCGCGTATAAAAAGTTGCTCAAAGACAGTAAAGTTGATATTTATTACTTGGCAACCTTTATTCTATCTAAATCCGTGTTCCACATATCGAGTACCTAAGATAATAATAATTTAATGAAGTAACAAAGTAACAAATTTCGTAAATCTTCTAGATTAGCCTTATCTGAAGTACCAATGTCAAATAAAATACATTGGTACAATGATTTCTGTTTGTAGTACATTCGAGATAGTGTTGTGTGGTAGGGCACGCTCTCGGAATAGAAAATACTAGATAATGCAGTGCATGACCGCATAATCTTCCGTTATTTAGATATCTATATATTTATATAGACTTTGTTGTCTTGGAGAACTCAAAACTCATTTATTTATTTAAACAATGACTTTAAAAAAAAGTCAACAGACGCAATCAGCTTTAGATGGCAGAATGTGGAAAATTTGAATCTCGAAACGGAGCTCGGCTCTTGGGATACCATACTAGTGCACTATCAACTGTTTTGACGCTCGAGACAGAACTCAATTACCTACATAAAAGGAACATCATCAAATTACTACGTAGATACATTTCAACAGATTTTTGAATTTGTGGCGTCATCTATCAGGTCCATATTGATATAACAACAACAGAGCGAAAACAACGATGACAAGTTCATGACGATATAAAAAAACATTTTAGATATACTACCAAAACCCGAATTCGTGTAAAATCCCAAATAGCAATATCAACTGCAAAATTGTTGGGCAGTAGCCCGACAGGTACGATCACAAAGCCTGGTCGAAGGATACTATCTTTTCATTGGAAGTATGGTGTGACACTTAATATTACATCTTTAAACAAGCAATTAAAAACGATGGCTTTTGAAATGTTGGCCACCACTTTTAGATTCCAATGACGTAGGCGCAAAGTGGAGTCACTTTGGTAGACGCAGAGTCGAGTCAATTTGGTAGGCGCAGTGTGGAGTCACTTTGGTAGGCTAATATAAAAAAGCATTTTTCCGCTCTTGCAGATAGTAGAAACGATGTCATACAGCTCGGACGTGGCTTCATTCCTGTCTGTGGACGACGATGACCAGGGGAGGAATACCGACCTGGAGTTGGTAGCAGGGGACGTGTTGGCGAGAGTACGATCTGAGCATAACACACCTGTTTGTGAGTATATTGTTGTATTTTTACATAGAGAATAGTTCATAGGCTAAGGTAAGACGTATCACAATTAGGTAAGCCGTATTTTGACACCTAACTTTTATAAAATAAATGTTTTAGACGATTAATATCGTACCACAATCCACAATGCGTGGATTAGAAAATCTTTGCGGCGAAACAGAAGAAGACAACATTTCTTATACTATTTAGAAAAGAGAAATGCACTGCGTATCAATGGAAGCGGAGCGAAGATACAGAGTAGAGAAACGAATAATAACCAATAGTGCCTGTCCACTGGAGCGAGGCGGCGATTATATGCAATCCTATTTATAGGCTGTGATTAATGCTAATACCTTCTCTATATGAGAAGAGGCCTTTGCTCTGCAGTGGGACAGTTAACAGGCCGGTATTGTTATTATTTCATTTCTTCAGCTTCGCTTCGCTTCTATACACAGACAGCTAAGTATACTATTTAGAGATGTGCTTTGTCTTCTTTATGCATATAGAACTTTTTCTTTTTACTTCTGAATAAATTTATTCTGAGGTCCATGACAGTAGTTTTACCTGTCCTCGTGACTACTGAGTAGTAAGAAGTGTCAAAGCTCGGTTATTCGTATGGGTTCTTTACTGTTAATCTTAGCTTATAGGAGTCACAGAAATGTGCATTTAGGTGGGATTGTCCTTTGCGTTTAATCCAAAAACCAATAGACCCTATTCTGAAGCCTATACTATCTATCGCCCAGGTTCTCGATCAGTAAGCGGCGCTTCATCACCTATCCGCGGACCATCACCACCGCCAAGACAACGACACGACTCCGAAGATGAATACATAGACACAGTCGATGTTAGTATTGTACGTATAACACTACTAATATGTAGAATAAGCATTCCTATTATTATACTAATAAGGTGGTGGGTCCCTTGTGAGTTGTTAAATGTTCTTTTAGAATTAGTTTAACTATTACCTACTACTTCGACTATCTGTCAGAAGGATGTGCACTGATCAAAGCAGTCGTAAGATTGGCAGGCAGTTTTTAATCGATTCTTTGGAAATCGATGCAGAAAGCCTTATTTATGTTCGACAGTGTATATCTTATGGCTGAGATAATATAATATCACAACAACTACACACAACGCCATCTAGAACCAAAGTAAGCATATATTATATAACTTGTGTTATAGTTTCTAGATATGGGTATACATACTTCAATACTTTTTTTAGTAAATACATACATTATACATAGAAAAACCCAGACCAATGCAAATAGACAGGTTCATATACACAAATATTTGTACTGAGCGGGAATCGAACTAATAAATAATAATGATTAAATTATGTTTGTTGAGTAGAACCAAAGCTAGTAAAGCTAGTACAGTAAATCCTTGCTGTAATGAACTTGATAGAGCCAAAAAACAAGGTCACGCCCTGTGACCTTGACCTTGGGTCACCTCTGGTAAATTTTCTTTTTCCTCTAGTCTTTCCCTGTTTAGGCTGATTGGGTGGAATTAAAAAATTATTTCGTTGTTATACAAAATTATCTTTGTGGTTGAAGTTGTTTATTACGATGGCGCGGCGGGGCATTTTTATATATTTAAACATTAATCATCCATAATGCCAAAGTCATTACCTATCAACTTTTAAGATGAAGCAGAGATAAGCGAAGTAGTAGCTGTATAACATACCCGGGACCTTTTATACTATATTTGTTATATTCCAGATTTCTTTCTAACTTGAGCAATAACACGTATTTATAAACCATTGACACTTACCCGGTATTGACACTACCCCTTTATTCATTAATTTTAAGAGCGATCCAGATGTCCCCATTCCCGCCCCACTGCAGCAACAACAGCAACAAGTGCAGCAACAAGTACAGCAACAGCAACAGAGAACAGCGCCGCGACTCAGCAACGGACATGCACACCAGATCACATCACAACTCACACGTAAGTTAAAAGACTTTCCAGTACAACAATAACAGCAACAAGTGCATTAAATCAGCATAATATGTACGAGTATTATATATTATATAAATCTTTTTGACGAAATAATTTTAACGATAATGAAAACCGTATTAAAATGCGTATTTCACTAGCAGCGGACCGGAACCTTGACAGATCAAAGAGGACTCATAGCATTTATCACTCTTGTTTAAACTACATGCCAATATTAAACTTAAACAATAATATTTGGTTTCAGATCTTAAGGTTTTAGAACAGTTGCCAGGTACTTTGGCGCGATTGGAAGCAGACGTCGCAGCTTTAAGGAAAGCTGTCGAGGGAGACCGCAGAATACTTGATGTAAGTTGCAATTTTACAATAGATATATTATCGGATGAAGTCGAAATAGTTTAATATGGAATAAAATTGTTAGAATTCTCGAGCGAAAATAATATACATAAATATATGTAGTAGTTAAAACTTAAATAAAAGGGGCCTCATGCTTCTCGCTAGTTTTTCTCGAAGAAATATAATGTAAAAAACTTTTTCTTAACGAAAAAAAAAACTTAGATAACTAACATAACCTAGTTCAGTTATGCATCTCTCTTCCTATGTTAAAATTAATTATTTTTTAACTGACTTCACAAAAGGAAGAGGTTCTCAATTTAGACCGTTTTTTTTGTATGTATTAGCGCAGAACTCGGCCATTTATAAACCGGGATTCTTTTTTTTTTTGAATGTTACTTATAAGTACTCTGAAATTGAACCCATATTTTTTTTTTGTAAAAATTTTTCAGTTGTTTGAAGAGATTTAAAACAACGGGTTGATGTCTTTTTTAATATTATTTGTTTCAATTTTCTTTCTCTAGACAGTTTTGGACTAACTATTAGCTAGTTCTATCGCAGAGTTACGCTAACAAAACTGTTATAAAAGTTCATGTATTTCTTTACAGCAAGTATCCCAAGGCTGGAGATGGCCGTGGCAGGAACTAAGTCCACCGACACTAGCGCTGCTGTTCATCTGGCCCTTCGTCGCGTACAGGATCGCGGCTAGATTGAACAGGCGTAGCACGTAACGTGAGTACGGCTTTATGCCTTAAAATCATTACAAATACACCTCAAATTCATTTGCTGGGCCTCGTTTTGTATTCAATGTGTTGTATTTTCAAAAATATGAACGTTCTACTAATATTATAAATGCGATAGTTTGTTTGTGTGTTTTTGTTACCACTCAAAAATCTAAATCAATTAGGCCTAAACGGCCTAATTGATTTAGATGAAAATTGCTATGTACATTTATTTTTTTATCCCGAAAATCCGTTTGGTTCCCGAGTTACATTAATTAAACACATACTAATTTCCGCGCGGGCGAAGCCGCATGGCGCAGCTAGTTATTACATAATTTTGTTGTTAGCGTTATCGATACATTTTTAAATCGATAGATTTTTAATATTAACTTTCCAAAATGTCACCACCTTACCTGATGGTAAGCCATCAGTGGAGATTAGGAGTGGTGGGCACTATTCCAAACGCCATCCGTAGTACTGCTGCCATAGTGCAGTAGTTACACAAGAGTCGTAGTACGGATACCTCATAACAGCGAGGACAATCGTACAGCTGATGTTCCGCCTTTGAATCTTTTAGTTTAAATCTATCTATACTATAAAGAGTTTGTTTGTTTGAACGCGCTAATCTTTAGACTACCAGTCGGATTTGAAAAATTCATTTTGCGTATGATAGCCCAGGACAGAGCAGTAACCAAGAGGCGGGTGAAACGGAGCTGCGGGAAGCTAGTCAAAACTAAATAAATCTCTCTCTCGTGATACTACATTTATAAGTCTAAATGATTTAATACGATTGTTCTTCCTAGTCAAATTAATTTATATTTAACCCAATAAACATTATAAATATCTAAGGTATATTTCCCACAGGTAACAACGGTACATAGTAGTAAGCATACGTCGTGTCATCCATCACCTCACCTATACAGCGATACTGGTGTTTTGTAACTAGTTCATGTAGACGCAGTGCGGTTTATATTATAACACTTAATACCTTTGAAGTACATTCTTCTTCTTCTTATCGAGTGGTTAGCGGTCAACTTAGTGTCAGGATTTGTTCAGGTTGGCCATAATTTATTAAACAGGCATCCCACTTGGCCCAACGACTTATCAATATGGTAACAGCCGGGACGAATTTAAAACGTGCTTTCCGAAGCACGGAATTGGCTTAAGCCCAGGTACGGCCTTTTTGCATAAAATATTGTATTTCTCGCTATCATTATAGTATTTTATATTCTTCAATAAAACGCACTGTGTGATTACATAGAACAATTATATTTATATAAGGGTTGGTCCATTTCATACAGGCGAAATGAAATGAAATGAAATGAAATGAAATATATGTTTATTCATTTAGGTTAATTAAATTAACACTTATGAACGTCAAAGTTTACAAAATGTCAGCAAATTAACCTACAGACATTTTGTAAGCGTATTTAAATGTATTATTATTCTTTGCATGTCCGCTTTATTCTGCTTACCGTTTGATTAGAGATGTGTCTTGAAAAAAATTATTTACCTCATAACTAATAACAACTTCCTAAAAATATCGAATGAACAAGCGTGGTAATTAATGCTCATGTCTTCTCTATACGAGAAGAGCCCTTTGCCCTGCAGTGGGACAGTTAACAGGCTGGTATTATTATTTAGCTAAAAATATATTTAAAATGCGTTTACAAAAATGTCGTGAAATGTTGCATTTTAATGTTTGAGACCGGGCGATAACATTTTGTATGGGTATTGGTTTATTATAAGTTATTGTGTCCAAATTTTATAAGATTGTGCCTCGAAAACGCCTCGCATTTATATAACAATATTTGTAAATTTTTCCACTTGAGGCGTAATGCCTTTTATAATGAGGCGTAATAAATGAGTTAAATATTAATACTTTTGTTACATAAATAAGATACCTAAACCATCTTTTAAAATAAAACTATAAATAACTATATAAACTAGTCAATGATGAGCGTAAAAATAAAAATGTAAAAATAAATCAAACGACAATTTAATTATACATTTATTGCGAATTATTACGCTAGGTATTGATTCAAAAAATCACGTCATTATTTTGTATTTTCACACAAAGCACGAACAAAATAGATTGTTTTGACAGTTCATATTACTACAGAATATTTTTGATGTCATTGACACTATTCTTACAGATGGAAATTATAACTGCGTGTTACCTAGACCCAAGGAGTTGGTAAGCATAAATGTTACAGCTTGTAATATGGGTTCTACAATGCGGAACTTAATTTACATTACTTAAAAAAATACTTTTTTTAAAATATGGTTTATACTTGGAAGTTTGTCGTTTTTATTTTGGTGAGGTTTAGGTATATTTTTTATGTTAGTGCTATATGATTCCATAGTCAGCAGTTTTTCAATCAATTTTAATGAATTAAGAAATTATTTGTTTTATTTATGACTGATATTAATTTCTTTATAGGAGAACAAAATTAAAACTCGTTAGCGTCGTACAGATTTTGAAAGATTAATGGAGTTGGAGGCAATAAGATAAAAGGTGAATTTTAAGTATTTAAAGATAATTTATACTTTCATAATAATTAATATGAAATAAATTAAAAACAAAATACGACAGCAAAATAATTAAAATGATGAAATATTAACGCAGATAATAAGGATGTCTAATCTGTGCCTATTTTCCACAACATTAAAACATTTTTCTGCAGAGGTTAAAAAATACTAGAGATGCTCATGCTTTATGACTTCATGAATTCTCTTGATATTATTAATTATTTACTTAATCAATTTATCTTAATCAATAAGTATATCTTTTTTATATATTCTATCCTTTTTATATAATCTATTCTCTTTTTATATAATACAAATAAATAATTAAGATTAATATAATTTTTTTACTGCGACGCAATTGACATCACAAAAAAATGCCCTTTAAAATCTGTATGGTGTAAAGTTGTAAACGATAATTAAGTTTAATTAAATATTTACATTATACAATTATTTTCTTTTAATGTGACATAATTATGCCGATTATTAATTGGCCTTGATGAAATGCAAACAGACATCGTCATATTATACTGAGTAGTTTCCGATTTCGAAATTTGAAATTGCCTATTACTTAACACTGAAAAGTATAGTTTCAAAAGTTAAGACCATTGACTTTAGAAAAGTGAGTTATTTAATCTACTAAGAAAGATTACAGCAGTCTTGATTGTTCCACTGCAAGAACTCCGTGCGATTTACCTGTCATACAGACTTTAAACATTTGGCAAAGCATACGAAGCCATATTATTTTGATTTTCAACTTGGCAGTAAAAAAACTGTTTGTTGCCTGTAAAATCGGTTAACGGACGATAATTTTACGTGCTAACGTCTTGCGTCACAAGCCGAACGCTTAGGCTGATCGTGTATCGCTATCGCTTGTTCCGCGCTCTTGCATGCGGAACGTGACATTTTTTCGTGCGTGCAGTCGGCGTTCATCGATTTATTAGACGATATCACGTCAAAATTATCTACCTGGGCAAAGAGCCATCAATTTGTCTTGAGCAAGCGTGGTGATAAATGCTCTTGCCTTCTCTGTATGAGAAGAGATTCACTCACATGTGGGATAATAATATTTGAATCTTCTTATAAAAAAAACTAAACATACTGGCAATGAAGTGCTTTCATCAAGGCATAAATAGATTGGTCACCAATAATAATATTCAAAGAGTTTAAATGTTGTTACCTATATTTTTAATTTAAAATATGTATTTTTTAATTTTCCATAAAAATAAGTAATATTTCTTTTATGTTAAGTGGCAAGTATGTTGGTAATTATGTGATATATAGTTTAGTTTGTACAGTCAGAAATATAATGTGTTTTGTATAATTTTGGGTGTATACAAAATAATTAAACGGAATAAAAATTATATTTGTGTTTATTTTGCAATCGTGTTAGGTTTCATATTAATGCGTTTTGCTCTATGACTGCCTGAAGCTCAATTATCATCTTGATCCTCTTCCTTTCCTTTTCCTTCCTATATTTTCTCATGTTTGGCAACTTCTGCCTTCAGAGAATGGTTGTGTATTTAAGCATTGTTTTCTCGATGTTTAAAGGTCACAACTCAACCTTAGGTTACGGTTACCACTTGCCATCAGGTGTATACTTGTTTGTCATCGAAGTTGTATATAAAAAAGAAGTGAGAAATATGTAGTATGATGAGAGAACGTAAGAATAACACTGAGAGTCCATGGATCCCTAAGAAAGTATAAGAGTAATAGTGAGTATCTTTAGGCTTCCTAGGTTGTTGGCGCGAAGAGTTCAAATGGAAAGAATGAGGTAGGTACACATCGAGGCATGCAGGCTTCACAAAAGTCGAAGCTGTTTTTGGTAGCTTTCTACTCAGTGTTGTTGGTTATTGAGACATACACGATTAAAGAGAGCACTATTATAAATAAAATAGGCTTCTAAAGACAGGACTTGCCATTATATGGATTAGCTGCTTGGCGGGTGGATTGGTCACCGCAGTAAGGTTGTTGCGTCATCTATCTGGCCAACAAAATCAACATGAGCGAAGACGATCACAAAGTAGTACAGCATAGAAAACATAGATGGCGACTGAACAGCAACTTCTATGCAAATTCACCAGAAATGTATGTAATACTGAGTCGTGGTAGCAACTTTCTCACACCAACTGACTATTATGTATACAAGGCCCGAGTACCACCTGTTGGGCAGTAGCCCGCCAGGCACGATCACCTAGCCTGGTCGGAGGATCCTCCCTTTGGTTGGAGGTATATGGTCTGTACATTAAAACCTCAAACTGTTCGTTGAACTGCCATTTTAATACAAGTAAAATAAAACACATGTATATAAAAACATATTCGTTATATTCAGTGATCGAGTGACTCGGTACAATATCCAACAAAGCTATGTAATGTGAACATAAGCCTACTACTAACACGTTTGTACACTTACCACGCAAACATCATGTCGGAACGTGTGACACAAAATACTTAATCGAGTTTTTAGATTCTTGATAACATTTTTTTATACAAAATTCCCAAAGTTAAGTATTATTAAGTTATATTAATTATCGGTGTTCTATAGCGTGTGATGTTTTAATTTAATTTAGTAGAGATTCCCGGCAGGTCGCACGCACAAGAAGCTATAAGAATTAGTTTGCGCTGTGCATTATTAGGGACATTTTCATTTTAAATAACAACTATTTGGAATTCGCTGTGATTTAAAATTTTGTTAACTACAGCTGCAAAAACTATTTATATATTTAAAAATTATCTAATTTTATGCTTTTTATAAAGTTCTCGTAATATCTTCATATTTTTCCAATAATTGATATTTTTGTTAGACGAAGGATCAATAATTGTTTGTTTTGTAACGAAAATCAAATTGATTTAAAAATGTAATACACCATTCACTCAAAATTGTCAAATGTTCGGATATAGGACTTTCAAAATTTTAGTACGGTAATACCAGGTAATACCGTACAGTACAGTACTCTAAGTAAAGTAAATAGTCACCCTACGTTTAAATCATTAAAACAAAACTAACTTTACTACATTATTATAGGTACTAAAAAACAAATTTTAACTTACTACATAATTTATTATAGATTTTTAATCTTTAATGAATTATGTAGTTTCGTCGATTTCATCGTGTTCATCATTTTATAAACGACTTATAAATCGATGAACACCGGCTGCACGCACGCAAAAATGTCACGTTCCGCGTGTAAGTGACAGCGCGGCACAAGCGATAGAGAGGCACAATCGGCCTAAGCGTTCGGCTTGTGACGCAAGGCGTTAGGTGAAATTATCGTCGGCAAACCGACTTTACAGACAACAAACAGTATTCTTAAAAATAACTAAAAAAGATAGCGCCACACGTTCCAACACGTCTAGTTTGCAATTCACAACAATCTATAACACTATCCTCTATAGTCTATGGTATACATTTACATCTTTATGGTGCAGACTTTTACTGACGCAGACTGTACCTATGTCAAAGCACAAAAAAAAATAGCAAATGGTTATAGTCTCACATAAATTAAACAGTTACCGTAGCCAATGTGTACTTCTTGCAACACTAAGACAAGAACGTGTTGCTATTTCACAAAAAAAGTCTGTAATGACACTAAGAACTACGTTTGCCCACAGCTGCGTCAGTAACTGTATTAAATATATTTCGAATATTATCTAATAATTAACATTATAAATAGTTTGTTGTGAGTTTGTTTACAACATTTTAAAATACGGCCCAAAGAAAAACTTGCTAAAAAACTCAACTTGCAAGTATCCATGGCGAGATGATTTCCCTGACTGTTCAACAAAATATAAAATGGCCATTTTTCAAAATGTCGTTTTCTATTTTAAATTTAAATAGGTACTAACATGTACGAATAAAAAACATTTTATTCGCGTAATTATATTCCTTGCAAATATGGAATGATTTAAATAAATATTTCTAGGATTGACCGGTTCATGACTGTGGAAAAATCTTTAAACACTTGAAATGTAACATCTGGAACTTTTTTGTTGGTAGGTTAAATACTACGTAGTTTTTTTTAATCATGCACATTTCTCAAATTTACCGGCCATCGCCGAAACAACGTGATCTTTAATATTAAGATCATAAAAACACCACAAACATATAAAAATTTAAAAATGTCGGAATTATTTACAAAAATATTAAAGCTACAATATTAAAATTACAATAGTTGTAGGTTTTTAATAAAATGTTAATTCAAAACAAAAACATAATGGGTGCTATGCATAAAAAGAGTGTCTGTTAGCTTATGTTATACCCGATAGAACTATTTAATCCACCTAAAAGTTTCACTACAACAACAATATCTCCAAAACATTTTTAAAATCTATTTAACCGTAAGTAATCTGTCCTCTCGCTCACACATATAATTCAGTATGCTGCAATGAGACAGCACTCTTTTTAGCACTAGCGATATCGCAGGTTGAATTAAAACTTAACAATAACACAAGACATGGCTGCCGGGTAGGAACTTAAAAATACTTGCTAACAAAAAGTTAAAATATGTCACAATTATCTTTTATACAGGAACATAAATATATTGTAAACAAAATGCATTGTAAAAATAATTAATTATATTACAGGCATTAGGCAATGTTCGAAATAACCGGATAAAGTTAATATATTAGAATGTAGTACATTATTAGGGCAAAATAAAATCGCTCGCACTTATAGAGCACATGACAAAAATTTTCATGTACCATGGCGAGAGGGGAATACGCGAAGAATTCTCCCTAATTTACTGGTGTAAAGGTATACTAGTCAGTTTATATAAAATAAAGATTTAAAGTATTAAAAAGCGCAATTTTATATATAATTTCATCTTAATTTAATTGTGAGGTAATATTGTGTTAAGCAGTTTTTATGGTCATATTACAAAATTAATTCCTTCTTCTAACATAGAATGACACTAGGCTTTCTTTTTTTATGTTTATTTTAGAAAAAAATAAGTTATATTTGACGAGCGGGTTCATTTTATTTTGTTACAGGAACTTTATCTATAGCCTGATCCTACTACTCATAAATGTAAAAGAGCGAAGGAATAGCTAATATGTTTTGTCTGTTGCACTTTCATCATTCTTATATTTTATAAAAAGAGACAAAGCACTGAATAGTTGTTCCGTCATTACTCTGTGTTTATTAGTAAGACTGGTAGAGTCAAAATATATTCATTATGTCAATGGCATAAGGTTTTAAATTGAATGTTGTTCTTATGTTTTGTTATGAATGGAACATTATTTTTTTATTTTTATTTTTGTATACATTGGCTTTAAAGACCTAGTTTTTTTTTAGTAATATCAGACTTATAGGCTAACAAGTGATATTGGCAAAGAAATATTGATTATTTCATATTGGAATTGTAGAGCTTGTTAAATAGATAATAAAAAATGTATTAAATGCACATAAATACAATCAGAATTATATAACTAAAGTCTGCCTAGTGAGAATCTTCATCACGTTATTTTTTTTGAAAGGGTAGTCAGAGTTGTGGAAGTACAGTGCAACTTTCCCAATAATTATCATTAGACAGACCATTCAAAATTTATTAAATTGTAGAAGCAAAACCTTAATTAAAATCACAATAAATCTACAGACTATTACCAAACATCATTCTGTCGTCGTATAAGCTTAATCTATTACTTTCACTCGCCCTACCTTTCTGCAAAGCTCTGTCCCTTCTCGCCCTTCTGACGGCTACTGGCAAATCACCAGGAGTTTTGACCCTTCCTGCTGGATTCAGCAAATTTAAGTCCCCAGAAGAAGTAAATATCTCACTTACTTGTTCCAAAGAATGTTGCCTTTTAATCGTTAGTGATTTTAACGTCGGTTTTGGCGACCTATTCCCTGACATATACTTCAACTCTGAAGTATCGATATCCCCATTCAAAGCGGCTAAGTACACAGGGTTATCACCACTATAACCATTCACCAAATTCTCCTTATCATTCGGATCGCTAAATTCATTGTCGAAATTAGAGTATTGGTTTTGGAATTTGTTAAAAGTGAAGTCTGTCTTCACTTGGCTAGACTCTTTCAAAACTTCATTCTGATATTTCTTTTTATCAGACTCTGATTTTGGAATCGTCTGCATTGTGATTTTGGATCCTCCATTTTCGGATAACAGTAACAAATGTTCGTCTTCGGAGCTTGAGCAATCAGAATTAAGGTCAAATGGACTTATATTGCCGTTGTAATTCTCTTGTGTGTCTATGTATTGTAATTCTAAATTGATGCTAGCTTTTGAAGAACTGCCACTATCTATGATTTGCTGATCACAACTCAACCTTTTCTTCACCGTAGAATCTTCGGACTCCGAATTAGACTTCAAAATGCTTTGTGAAGAAGTAGACGTTTTTACCGATCTTTTATTCAAGCTATCAGAGCTGCCTCGTTTGTTCTTCATTTCAAAAAAATCTGATGGTTTCGCTTTAGGGACAATGACGGCGAATACTTGATTTGGAGTCACCGCATCGTCTCTTGAAGGCAGCTCTTTAAATCCAAATACTTTATCAGATTCCATCATCATTGTTGGAGAAAGGGTCTTATTTGGAGGAGATAGAGTACAAGGTCCTTCAAAGTTATAAGGGCTTCTGTCTTGATTTATCGTCAAATTTGAAGGTCTATCATTATTTGAAGGTTTGTCAACTATAGAAGTCAAAGTTTTATGCGAATTTTCGGTCAATTTCACTTCAGTTTCTAATTTATTTTTATTTAATTTCTCGAAGAATTTCTTGATACCCCATTTGGGTTTTTCAACTTTGACATCTTGGAGCAAATTTGTTTGTTTTGGGCCTCTATTATCATCGTGCGAGCTTACATCATTTTGAACGTATTCTAAAGGCCTTTGGTAGGATCTTATTTCTGTCATGCCAGAGTTTTCTTGCACTGGTATGCGTGTATGTGAAATTCGGGCCATAGAGAGGCAGTTTTCTTCTATATTGGGTACTCTATGTGTTTCCGTCGGGGCAGTGATGTCTTTCAAGCTCTTATGTATAAGTTCGACAGTGGTTTGCTGTGTGTTGTTATGGGTGTTTCGTTCTATGCAGGCATTTCTACCTATGTGAGGATGTGGGTACAATAGCGGTGTGTGAACATCACAGTTCTGCGTGGTGGTACAGTTTGAGTTTTTGTCGGATTCCGGTGGTGATGGAATGTTAGAATCAGCTGTGAAATAAACAAGCTATCTTTACAATATACTCTGTCTTGTTATAGATGCTGCATCTAACGGAATATTTAACGCTTTGTTGAAGATATAAAAATTGAAGTATTACTGGGATAATAGATTATACTATTTGACTAGAAATACTACATGTAATTTGTATGCACCTTTGACTGAGTCGTCCACATACATAATTTAGAACTTTCGGTTACGAGAAAAGGGGAAAATCAGACATTCTCTAACATTAATAGATGCAACTCTTAGTCTACTCACCAGGCGGATGTGCATGCTGATGTATATTATCATGAATGAGCGGCCCTTGACAGTGCAGCATTTGCTTTAGCTCAGCCATACGCTCTTCCACACATACCGCTGTTAATCTGCGACAAATATACATATATTATATATATATATTTTTATATTATTATTATTTATTATTATTTAAATATCGCTTCTGTCACTATAGCAATAAGAGTAATTTCAAAGTCAAGGAAGCATACCTGGCTTCAGCATCATGGTCCCAACATTCATCGCAAGTGTCAGCTGCTATTTTTAGGGCTCGAGATTGCTGCACCGGTCCTTTTGGCAGGGGCGGTCTTACTTTGTTTCGGGAAACTAAGCTCTGTAAGTTAGACAAAGATTATGATTGCTTGTGTAAACTTTGAGATAGTCTGTATTCTCAAAACATTGCAAGAAAACATGTCACAAGAATGGAATGATAAAAAGGGAGAAAAAGGAACAGGAGGAGGAAGAGGAAGGGAAAACGAGAAGAAAAGTAGCAAGAGTGGAAACAAGTTAATGGATAAGGAGAAGAGTAAAGATGTGAGTTGATTTTAGAGGAAGAAAGGAAAGAAGGAAAGGCATAAGGAAAGGGAGAGAAATGAAAAGAAAAAAGTGAGAAAGAGATATGAGAAAAGAAAAAGAGAGTAAGCATAGAAGGGGTAGCGGGAGAAGGAAGTAAGAAGGTGTGAGGACGAAGGGGATGTGAAAAGGAGAGAAAAAGGGAACCACGCAGAGTACGGTCAGCGGTTCAGATGCAGCGCCTCAGCGACGGTGGCTGCCAGTAGCAGTGTTACCTGCATCTGCTGTAGCGTGGGGCGCGGCGGCAGGCCGGCGTGGCAGTAGGGCGCGCTGTAGGGCGGCGCCGGCCCCGCGTGCGCGCCGCGCGTGCGCCACAGCAGCTCCCACAGCACCAGCCCCAGCGCGAACACGTCCACCGCGCACAGCGCCGCCAGCGCGCCGCTCAGGTCCAGCGCGCCCTCCAGCGCCTCGGGCGACAGGTACCGCAGCGTGCCGGCCTGCCGGGGAGACACGTGCGATCACTTCACCGTGTGACGGTCGAACCGTAACAGAGAAGGTAGCCAATCATCTAACACAAGAGCGATACAATTTATCCAAATCTGCATCAACTTATATCGCAAATAGCGATACTAGTAAATAAATGCCCCCATCGCTAGTTCATCCGTAACCCTAACAAGTATCGCGACACAATGTATAGACATTCATCCAAAGTAAATGGCGATACTATTGTGAATCACGAGACTATTGATAAACGTGAAGTGTCGCGATTACCAATAGAGGCGCGATTTGCTGACAAATTATTGATAGATACCGAGACCACACCGAGTCGCCCGCGCCGCGTCAGCGGAATGAGCGCCCAAGCGAGTCGCGAACTCGCGTCAGTTCTCGGTGTGGAAGCAGACAGAGAAAGAGACAGAACAACAACAATACATTGTTGCATCAATGAGAGTTGCAGCGACTATGGCGCTATGGCGTTATGTTTGTTTTTATTCTAAGTGTATTTTGCTTATAATGTTTAGTAGTAATCGTTTAACTTATTTAATTTTGAATTTACACAATTAAAGCCAGACTTGTAGTTCTTCACTCTGTGCGGCACCTGGGGCCAGCATGGAAGATCAGCGCTGTGTAGTGGCTAGTTTCACGACCAGCACAAAGCTGAGTGTTGACCTCATTGACGCAAGCGGGCGCGCAGTGTGTGTGTAAATAACATATGTATACATATTTGTCATTATCATTCTACTGTGCAAACGTATTGTTGACAATAAATATTTTTTCTTTCTTTCTTCTTTCTTCAGATTATAATATGGTAATTTATGAAAGTACATAAACCGAAATTTAAATTATCCAGACTTTTTATAAAAGGCTTTGGCCGAACTGACTGACTAACAGACAACATACAGCCTATACGGCTGGTCGTAGCGACATGAAATTTGGAGGGTGTTTGTTTTAACTAAGAAAGGGTATTCTTAAAATTCAATCCCTAAGTGAGTGAAAAGGGATAAAACGATTGTATGCAACTTCTTTGTTTTTAATTTAGAGTTTTGAAAATTTGTTTTCGATTACTACTGTGGCGTTATCTATCTGGCCAATGGTGACGCACAGAAATTAACCAAGTGAAGACGACGATTACGAGTTTACAGCATACAAAACATAGATGGCGCTGAGTAACACTTTTAATCAACTTCTATACAAAAGCCCTAGAAATGTATGGAAGCCTGACCGATATCGAAGCGTTCACACCGACTAACTATATACACAAGTTCCGAATACCAACTGTGGGGTAGTAGTCCGCCAGGCACGATCACCTAGCCTAGTCGAAAGGTCCTCCCTTTGTTTCGAGGTATATGGTGTGATATCTCTACACATCAAAATAAAAAAATTCTCTCATCATCAATGTTTTTGACAGGGATGGTTTTAGAAGGGTTAAATTTGGGATAAAACATTGAATGGAAAGATAGATCTATGTTTTGAAGTTATTGTTGTGCAAATTAGTATTGGGATACTTAAATGTGGTTTTAATATTTTTCATAAGGGTTCAGGGGGTGAAATATTAAATAGGCAGTGCTTTGATTTTGGAGTTATAGGTAGTTCAATTCTTTAACCAAAATTAATAGTGTTTTAAATATTTTTGGCAGAGATGGCTATAGGGCTGTGTGACCATCTTCTGTAATTATTTTAGCTGCGCCGGATAGAAACACAAGAACAGCTATGCCCTGTCCATAGTGTTACTTAAATATATAAATAACTAGCTGTTGCCCGCGACTTCGTTCGCGTGAAAATTCAGATAGGTGCCTCTATGAGAATATTGCGTGCCTGATTTTATGGCAATCATAAGTTGTATCAGTATTATCCGTCTCTATAGCGAATCCAGTTTAAGCCCGCTACCGCTAAAACTGACAAACCACTTTCACACAAACTTGCGATTCTTATTTGCCCATTTAATAACGGTGGTTTCTGAATATTAAAAAAAGAGTATTTTCTAGTAATTCGGTAATCCTACTATAACAACTATAGAAGTTTCATACAAACTTTGCCACCCCTTTATACCCCCTTAGGGGATGGATTTCGCAAAATTATAGGATAGGATTATAGGAATGACAATGCAAAGTTTGAGATTCCTAGCACTTGTTGTTTCTGAGATTTCGTGATAAGTGAGTGAGTGACCTTTTGCTTTTATGTATATAGATAGCTTTTGCCCGCGGCTTCGCTCGCGTGAATGTTGTTTTTTCCAATAGACATTTTTATATTGTTTAAATACTGTTTTTCATACTATTTTTAATCTCCCATTCATACAAATCCTCTTTCACCTAGATATCCCTCGTAAAAACAATATACAATACACAAAGGCAAATTTTCACTACAATAGCTTTCCCCTTCCCCTTCTTCCCTATTGCACTTTTTCTCCACTCTCCACAGTTTCCTCTTTCCTCTCCTCCCCTCCCCCTTCTCCTCTTCACCTCCTTCAGCATTCCTTGCCCCTCCTCCAGCATCTCTTGCCCTTTCCTTCACTTCTCTTTACCTTGCCTCCTCGCTTTCCCCTCTCTTCCCCCTTCCTTCTCCTTATTTTTCCTCCTTTCCTTTCCCTTCCTATCGCTTCCTATCCCTTCCCCCCTCCCTTTTTCCACCATTCGAGAACTTCTTTCTTTCCGCGTTCCTTCCCCCTCCCTTTGCTCTACCTTCTCCCTCACTTCCCCCCACTTTCCTCTCACTCCCTCCCTCACTTCCCCCTCACTGCCCCCTCACTTCCCCCTCAATTGCCCCTCACTTCCCCGTTACTTCTCCGTCGCTTTCCCTTACTTTCCTCTAACATTCCCCTCACTTCTCCCTGGCTTTCCCCTGACTTCCCTCTGACTTCTCCCTGACTTCCCCTTCACTTCTCCCGCAGTTCCCCCACACTTCCTCTCCACTTCCCCCTCACTTCCCTATCACTTTCCTCTCACTTGACGATCACATCCCTCTCACTTTCCCCTCCCTTCCTCCTTCTCCTCAATTCCTCCATTTCCTCCCTCCTTTCCCTCCCTCCCCCTCCCTGTAAATTCCAAGTCGCTAGCTTCAAAAGCTAAAGATCTTTGTATAGAGTATTTCATACCTAATTTCACCCCTGTTAAAATAAAATTATAAGGATATTTTTTATTTAAATAGAAGTATTACAAAACAAATTTCAAAACAGTAAGTTAAAAAATGAAGAAGATTCATACAATCGATTTCATTCCTTTTCACACACTTAGGAATTAAATTTTAATAAACCCTTTTTTAGTACAACCTCTAGACATTTAGACAAACACACCCTCCAAATTTCAAGTCACTACGACCAGCAGTTTAGGCTGTGCGTTGTCTGTTAGTTAGTCAGTCAGTCAGGACAAAGCCTTATATAATATGTATGGGTGTATGGATGTATGGATTAGACATATAGCCATCGGGGATCAAAGCATACAGGCTACTAAGAATGCTAACACGTGATAGATCCACATAAAGCAGACCGTGCGAAAAACAGCTAATACTTAGATCCACGCCCACAACTTTTAGTTGTGTCTGACCTTGGGCTTTATTAATTGTCATCACGAAACATAGGCTCACTGGAAACTGGACTCATTTAAAACTAAACGGAAGATTGTTTAGAATAAGAGGAATCCGAAAAATAAAAACGCTATCAGCTATTCCGTAACCTGTTAAAGTCTCTGTCTTTATCAGATTTCGTAGTAAATTAACAAATGTTCGACGTGATTCTTTAAATTGGCATAACTTTTTTATTTATGAACCGATTGACATGAAACAAACACTGAACGTTAAGTGAAGCTTACCACAAAGTATTAGTGAAAACCATATCTAAATCGGATAAACCGTTTCTGAGATTAGCGTGAACAAACGCACAGACAAACAGACAAACAGACAAAAATTGTAACAATCATTGTTTTGGGTTCTATTTGCGTTGATAAAGGCCCCAATAATTTTTTTTCTCATATATCTTCCATGTACAGACAGCGATCGGTTACATTTTTATTATATGTATAGATATTTAATGTATATGGATGAAACGATATCTACGCGAGCAAAGCCGTGGGCAACAACTAGTCTACCATATTGCTTGTTCAAAAATAAATAAAATAATAAAACTTAATGCCGTACAATTATAAAACAACAATGTTTAAATTTCACAAAAACAAACACATTTTATTTTACCAAAATCATCACATATACATACCTCAGTAATTCTAGTGGGGGTGGTGCGATCTCTCTTCGAGTGCAACAACTGTGCTAGCCCAAGATCCGCCAGCCGAGCGTCACCGTTAGCTGTTACTAGTACATTGCTACTGTTCACGTCCCGATGTACTACACAGGGCTTGTTGCCACCTGTATGACGAGAAAAAAACAAAGTGCGTGTCAGTCGCTCACCCAGGGTGTCGTACAAACTTGAAGTCGATAATATAAATACCATGAACGACCAATCTTTTGATTGCTTTACATTTTTACAGCTTAAAGAAGTTACAGACAAGAAGTAGTCGGAAGTCAGAAGTATTCGATATAAGTTTCAGCTTGACGACTCCACGCGTTACTGAGAAAAAGGTCTTGACAGACGGGTAGACGGACAACAATGTAATTTTATAAGGGTTTCGTTGTTCCTCTTGTGATACAGAACCCTAAAAATTCTGAAATCACCATTGAGCCAATCATGTCACTTAAAAGGACAACTGCAGATACCATTTCTACTGAAGGGTCCACTATTTCAGAGACCACTACCGCTGAAGGGTTCACTACTCCGGAGACTGTACAAGCCTTCTGAGCTTCTGAGCTGCCTTCTTAGATGAGCAATCTAAAACAAAAGGAAACTTTTCTCTGCAGTGGAATAATAAGAGGCTGGTATAATGATTATGTACTTACCGGGTGCATGCAAATGAGCAAGCGCGGACGCTAATCCGTGCGCTAAATGCGCAAAGTCCTTCCACGATAGAGGTGCCCTCTGTAGACGTGCACGTAACGACTCCGCGCACAACTCTACTACGATCAGTTGTGAGCGTGCGCCACCTAGTAGAGATGCGCGGCTATCACTGCCTGTTGAAAGAAGAGACTGATATTACTGGTTGGTTCTACAATATAAACTTATGAAATAAAGTTGTTTTTTTTATTCAAAAGCTTGTCTCGATCTGTTTAAAATGACAAACAAGACGCGGTGGACTATTTAAACTCTCAAAGCAAATTGAATAACATAGTTGGTAGTGCTCTGGGACGGCATCCTCTAGAAGCGTGATCTCCCTAGATGAGTCTAAATAAATTAATATTATTAAGAGAAGAGATTAGATTTTTTGTATGTTGATCGAGACCCGCTTTGAAGTAAAAATTTTAATAATTAATAATTGGCTAAAAGAGAAGAACATTTAAGAGATTTTTTTAAAATACATCGAATCTTATAATCGTTTTAACGGTAGTAGATCCACGCTGATTTCAGCATGAATGGGCCGGATCGTCCGGGGTAGTGCTACCCTCTCATAGAAGATCGACTTAAGAGTAGTAGTATCCGTACTACTGCGTTTCGTTCGGTGAGTGAGAGCGCCGGAGGCCCAATTTCCCCCCTTTCCTCTTTCCTCACCTCCCTCATTCCCTTCCCCTAACCCCATTCCCAGCCGCCATAGTGGAGGCCACCATACCAGCAGTTTATGACGATGGCTTTTGGTATAGTGGCTGCCACTTCTGGATTCCACTGACTGCTTACCATCAGGCGGGGTGGAGTCACTTTGGTAGGCTATAATATAAAAAAAAAAAAAAAAAAAAAAAAAAAAAAAAAAGAATATTTTTGTTGCTTTGGACAAAAACACAAAAATCCTCACAAAATCCGACACTACATTTAAACCATAGCATACCATAATATCTCAAAATATTCGGATGAGCTAGATGGGGTAGCGCGTACACGGCCGCCTCTCTGTGCCAAGTGTTAGGGTTGGAATAAAGCTTGACGGCTACGGGCGTGTTGCCGAGACTGCCTCGCCATACTGAACCGAATTTACCTTGACCTGTTGAACGAAATGTTACAAAATAATAAATTAGGCGAATACTAATAGATGCTTCAACTCAAAAACTAACGTAATAATTTATTTTTAACTATTTCTGTCAACCCATAAATTACCCGCTCGTAGATTGTTCTTCACAAAAATAAGAGGTACCAGTAGAGGCGCGGCACGTAAAAGTTGCGCTGTGATTGGCTATTGTCAAGCATTTATATTCACAGAAATGCACCAATCGTAGTGTCGTAAGTTGGTATACTAGCGAATGCCAGTATGAGTTGTGTGTTGTGGGGTTGTCTGTGTGTCAACCAAATGTGAATTCTAAGAGTATTAGCATAAAGTATAAATAAAATAACCTCTGTAAAGATATAGAAATGTATGGTAACTTACCAATATGTTCGATCAGAGTCAAGTTGTCGACACAAGTTAGTCCAGTCGCTAACGCATCAGGACCTGAACCCATTACGTCTCCTGTAAAATTGAATTAGCTTGAGAACTACCATCTACAATACTTACATCCAGTTTCTGAAAGGCTGATCAATGGAAAATTAACGTGAAGTACCTAAAAGCATGGATAACTAGTTTAATTTGATATATAGTTACTATTTAGATCAAATTAAACTAATTATTCGTGCTTTTATTTTTCATTCAGGATTTGGTACTTCACATGAGATTTAACAGATGATTAGTTACACTTAAACTAAATAGTATTAGTCACATTAAAATTTTTTTTGGAAAAAATCTCTTGCATGGTTAATAAGAAGTGAGCGGAGAAAAAGAGAAAAAGACAGCGACTTTATACTTTTGCCTGACTGCCGAAGACAAGGAGGGTAATGTTTTTCGAGCGTATGTTTGTATTTATGTGGGTATATATGTCTATTTCTTTAGCACGCTCTACAGCATAAATGGTTTGATGAATTTTACCATATGAGGTCTCATTAGATTCGTATTGATTGTGGAAGTGAAATAGAGAAATAAAATTTTAATGTAGCTTCAGCTTAAGACGAAAAATGGGTTTCTTTGTTTTCAGTTTGTTTTGGCAGGCGGGCTTTTATATATTGCTTGTTTGACTTTATCTCTTGTAAAGAAAAGTCGAGAATTTTAAAATTTGTATTTAACGGCAAAAAATATTGTAGGTATCTTGTTGCAATGTAATCGGTTCGTTAGTAAATAAACAAACATACCTTTTTCAACATCAAGTCCATCGCTAACATCGTCTTTATCAATCTGCAGTTTATTACAATAAAACTTTCGCAAAACTAGCGCCATCACCAAAATCATAACTAAAATCAATATGGCGGTTGCAGCTATATTTGAGGTCGCCATATTGTGCGAGCGAGAGGTCGTATCGATTGTGGACTCTGCTTTCATTGTTACTATTTCTTCTTTGAGAGATACTGGAAGTGAAATTTTGTATAGGTTGGTATAGTTTCTTTATAGAGAAGTGACTCTTATTGAGATTGATTTAAGGTTGAAATTTAAACATTTGATTTCTTCATGCATTAAACTATACTAGGTAGAGGATATGTACTGGTCCCTGATGAAACAAATTAGTAGAATATAGATCATAGTATGTTATTAGAACAAAATATATTTTCACAAAATATTTTGTAGTTTTGTCTTGAAAATTATTATAACACGCCTGCGGTTGAGGTTAAGTGGTAAAGTATGCAGATTCGTATAAGTGATAGTCTGGAATTGAACCTGGTAAATGACAACAGGCCTTTGTTAATTGCGAAATATGAACTATATACATTTCAGCCTAAAGTTACTCACAAAAATCAGCATTGCAGTATTGTTTGGTGCAGCAACAGAACTTAGTGCCAGGCAGCTTGGCAGTCACCCTGGTACACTTGTCACAACCACCACGACTTTCAGTTGACGAACGCCAACAACCTACAAAAAAAAAAAAACTTTTTTTTTTTTAATCTGTGGAGAAAGTAAAGTTAATTTTAGAAAAAAAAAGTGTGTGTGTACTCATGTACACACGTAAGAAGTTATACTTCTTTATAATAATGTAATAATTTATAATTTGCAATGTAAATAAATTATACATACCGACAGTTAACCTCAAATCTATAAATGCACCTAAAACAGTATATTAAAACCACTTTTACTACTAATATTCAAATAAATATTTTTACTGATAAATGATCAATAAAAAATATCTATCACCATCATAAATATAATTGAATTGATATAAATGCCAATATATTTTTTATTTATTCACACTGATTATTTGTACTGATATGACACACAAAGGTTCGCAACTAACTTCAGGGTGTAAAAGGTTCGCAACTAACTTCAGGGTGTTGCTTTTTTCTGTCGGTGTGCGCGCGCATCGTAAAAATTCACTCTCATCATTTTTCCCAATCGCGCCAAAAGAAGTATAACTTAAAAATAATTTTAATTTTGGTCTCATCTATACATATAATAAAAATGTAACCGAACGCTGTCTGTACATGGAAGATATATGAGAAAAAAAAATATTGGGACCTTTATCAACGCAAGTAGAACCCAAAACAATGATTGTTACAATTTTTGTCTGTTTGTCTGTTTGTCTGTTAGTCTGTTTGTCTGTGCGTTTGTTCACGCTAATCTCAGAAACGGCTTATCCGATTTAAATATGGTTTTCACTAATATATTGTGGTAAGCTTCACTTAACATTTAGTGTTTGTTTCATGTCAATCCGTTCATAAATAAAAAAGTTATGCCAATTTAAAGAATCACATCGAATATTCGTTAATTTACTATGAAATCTTTTAGAAGCAGAGATTTTCTATACATATAATAAAAATGTAACCGAACGCTGTCTGTACATGGAAGATATATGAGAAAAAAAAATATTGGGACCTTTATCAACGCAAGTAGAACCCAAAACAATGATTGTTACAATTTTTGTCTGTTTGTCTGTTTGTCTGTTTGTCTGTTTGTCTGTGCGTTTGTTCACGCTAATCTCAGAAACGGCTTATCCGATTTAAATATGGTTTTCACTAATATATTGTGGTAAGGTTCACTTAACATTTAGTGTTTGTTTCATGTCAATCGGTTCATAAATAAAAAAGTTATGCCAATTTAAAGAATCACATCGAATATTCGTTAATTTACTACGAAATCTTTTAGAAGCAGAGATTTTAACCCAAGGTAAGACACTAAAGGTTGTGGGTGTGGGTCTAAGTATTAGCTGTTTTTCGCACGGTCAGCTTTATGTGGCTCCATCACGTGTTAGCATTCCTAGCAGCCTGTATGCTTTGATCCCTGATGGCTATACGTCTAATCCATACATCCATACATATTATAAAAGGCTTTGTCCTGACTGACAGACAACGTACAGCCTAAACCACTGGTCGTAGCGACTTGAAATTTGAAGGGTGTGTTTGTCTTAATGTCTAGAAGTGTACTAAGAAATGGTTTTTAAGAATTCAACCCTTAAGTGTATGAAAAAGGATGAAAAAGATTGTATGAAACGTCTACATTTTTAACTTACAGCTTTGAAATTTTGTTTTGGAATAATTTTATTTAAATAAAAAATTCTCATTTTTTTTTTAACTGGGGTGGATTTATAGGC